>JALGBA010004125.1:1237500-1837500 GCA_023970755.1 Azemiops feae | reverse complement strand
TGCTCACAATCAGGTCTTTTTCTGTGGTGCCCTCTCCTACAGGTTTAGAATACCCTTTCTAGAGAGTCTTCTTTGTCATCTGATTCATTGTCTTGACAATTGTTTGCACCCACTTAAACCTTTTAATTAATCATTTATTCATGGTCTTTTTGCATATTATATTTTTATACAGCAATGAGTCAACCGAATAATGTCGATCTGTGTTTACATTAATAAGGAGTTACTTTGAAAGTAGAAAGGAAACACCTATCAATACAAGATTGTAAATTCAGAGTTGCGGTATCTTTCCATTGTACAAGAGGGTGGGAGTTGGGTGACTATATTCCATGCTCAGTGAATCTATGCTTTTTCCCATAATAGTAAATTCCAAATTTGGGGTATGCAATTCAGAACTACATCCACACCCTTAAAACATTGCATTTTTTGAAGTCATATCAACAAATGTAGGGATGTTACACTCAAATGGGACAATAGTGGAACAAACCCACTATCGACAGAAGAAAAGATCCAAGCACATAATTCTGCAGATGATTGCTGGAATATCCAGGGCTTAATAGCTTTTCTAACCCCTATCAGGACTGTTGTTAGTCAAATTCGGGAAGGGTGCTATTCAAAGAAAGAACACAGCATGCACAATATCAGATATTGATTAGTGACTTATTTACTTACTTACTTACCTACTTACCTACTTACTTATTTAATTAATTCATATAGCCGCCCATCTTACATGTGTGATTCTAGGAATATACAAAGGTAAAAACAAAAACAAAAAAACCAATAGAGCAAAATAAAACATACCTGAAAAATCATTAAAAACCATTTTAAAAAAATCTGTGGGATAGCACACTCAATTTTTGCTATAGTCACTTTGCAGGTTCCATACACCATAGTTTTTAAAACCATATTTTTTAGGATGGATACCTATTTCCTATAATCTGAGGTAATGCCGCTTGTAGTCTATACACCAGGATTGTTGAAGGGTAGTTTGGACAATTGCCAGTCTAAATAAAGGTGCAAATTGACAAACAGCTTTGTCAGGTTTAATCTTCAAAACAGATATATTCTTTTTAAAATTATTCATTTTGTCCTTTGATCCTTCTTACAATATTCAGCTTTATGATAAATTCACCTTTTAAAAAAAACTTTCGCCGTTTCTTGAATTGACGTTTGTGTGAAATCGTCATTTGTGATCATATCATATTCCAGCAAAAACATCCACTTTTTTGTAATTTTGAGAGAATCATAAAAGTCCTGCAGAAACCTAGAGGGTTTATTTAAGTAACCACAGGGCATGGAATGTTTGTTAAAAGCTATGGCTTTCATAGAGGTTTGTAGGAACTCAATTGTTAACTATTATAGCCATATCTACACGAAAGAGTAGCACTTAATCTGTCTTAAGTGTTAATAAAAAAAAACTCCATTACATAATGGTAAAGGAGAAAACGTAATCAATATCTCATTTACAATAATCTGAATATCTCATTTTCATAATATTGGAAAACTCATAACATTATTTTAAAACACCAACTTTTTTCATTTAGCAACAGCTTATAAATATACTTGGAATAGTTTCCCTTGCCTGTATTCAGTGTTTGCAGATGTATAATATTTACTAAAATCTCCATACTTGCCAATAAAGTAGACAGTGGAAAAGAGAATAAAGACCGCATTCATATTCGAGTATAAAATATGTTTTTCTGCAGACAGTTTTATAAACGTTAGTTTTAGAAGATGACTAGTGTCTGGCAACTACTGATTTTTTTAAAAAAAAAAGGTGAAAAGAAAATGCTATCAAGACTACTTGCAATCTTGCAAATTTTTTTGTTCCATCTATTTTATAAGGGAACCAGTTACACATGTTTTAAAAACCAGCATTACTATTGCTGTGTTAGTGATATAACCACGGGAAGTTAGTATGCTGCTAAATTTAATACATGGATTAAATAGCAAGTCATTCAGTAGTAGTGCTGGGAATTGTTAAGCATACAGTATTACAATTACTATCAATAGGAGTTGTATATTTAAACGCAGATTTAAATACTTATTCTTTGGTTCATTCTACTTAAAGTGTTTTCAGATTCAGACTGCAAATTGAGTACATGATTGGGAGCAAATTAAGTTCTCGACTGAGAAAGGAACTTAGTTACAAAAATATAAATCCATAGGGAACTCTTTTCAGTAAGCTATTTTATTTTTTCCAGGATACTGTACCAGCTTTTAGTATTCTCCAGTAAATGAAGATGTTGTTGAGATTTATCAGGTAGACCACTAAAGAAATAGAAGGAACTATAAAGGAAGCAGAAGAGAAGATAAATGTGAAAGAAATATTTAGATAAATATTATTACCTCAAAGTTTATCACTATTATGATTCAAATATTTTTGTGTAAGCATTAATGAGAAATGAGGACTTACAGCTATATAAATAATAAATATTGTGTTCTGTCTTTGCTAATGTGTTTGCTAATAAGTTGTCATAAGCACATTTGATGATACAAGAAGACTTTAGAAAAGGCAGCGATAGGATTTCAGATAGCAAGAGGTGACAGGACTCTTGTTTGTATATCTTTTAGTCTCACACAGTGTAGGAAAATATCTGTACCGGGCATTTTGATTCAGTAATTTGGAAAACTGCCTTTTAACTGTTTTATGCAGCATTTTATGAATGTATTATTGAAAATACACCTACTGTACCTACCTATTACGCTATTCTTTTTGAAGTAAGCAATGTTATGCAGAGTGTAGAAAAAAAGAAATACTGTAATGAACCAAAAAAATAATTTATTGTCTATGTCACATCAATTCAAATATTATAGTATGTAATTGCTGGAATATCGCATTTTAATCCTTTTTCTCATGCTAAATTGAGCCTATAGGATAATCAAGATATTACAGAATACTTTAAAAATCTGTGGTATGGAAGATTTCAATGACATCAAATCAATCCTGAATGATAATGATGAGCTTTTATTGTTTATTATTTACAACAACAAACAACAACAACAACAATAATAATAATAATAATAAAGTTGGAAGGGACCTTGGAGGTCATCTAGTCCAACCCCCTGCTCAGGCAGGAAACCCTATACCATTTCAGACAAATGGCTGTCCAGTCTCTTCTTAGGGTTACAACAGAAATCACATTTGATTGTGGCCACCCATTGGCATTATTCAGAGCGACAACATTTACTGACTCTTTAATGCAGTACTGGTAGTCCTCACTTACCACTGAATAAGAACACTTACAATTGTTATTCAGGGTTGTAGCCATCACAGCTTCCCCACAGACATGTGATCACGATTCAGTCATTTGTCAGCTGACACACAATTACAACAGTCACAGTGCCCTACAGTCACATGATCCCCATTTGCTATCTTTACTGCCAGCTTCCAGCAATTCCAGTCTGGGAGCTGTAAAAAGAGGATAAATAGTTAACAATTATATATTTGCTGCGCATCATCTTTAATAAAGTTATATTTTCTTCTTTTGTTTTAAAACCAAAACAATAGGAAAAACAAAAGCCCATTGTCGTTCTGTTTCTATGTTTAGATAAGGAAATATTTCTCAAAGGATGATCCAGCAGGACACGGATTGTCTAGTTATATTACATAGTCAAGAGCTGCCAGGTTAATATCTGGGCAGAATTGCAAGAAATAATTGAACACGGAATTAGTAAATCAGTAACTCGGCTAAATTGGATTCTTATATCCAATTAAAACCAAAAGCTTTGATTCGTAAGGCCTAAAGCTCATCTGATGTTTCTAGTTCCTAAGTTTGTCTAGGGGTTGTGATTGATCCTCTCCAACACATTCATTCTCATATACATTTGCTGTCATTAAAATAGGATATAACACTTCTTTACAGACAAATATCTGACATACGGCAATATTCAAGCAAAGAATGCATTTAAATATGTTTATTTAATATTTTACAGAGACTGTACTAAATAGATTGATAAGTAGAAATGATTAGGTAGAGGAATAAACAGTGCATATGTAAGAGCTAAATGACTACTCCATCAAATGATTTATTCCCTAGTCTGGGAAGTGGAGGTAGAAGCTAAAGTACAGTGAAAATGCAAACACATATTAGAGAAGTAGATGATAAAGTCCCTCTGTCAAGCAGGTAAAAAATAATAATCCTTTATTTTATTCAAATTCCTGGTTGTTTCAAAGATTTTTGGCTCCCAGGCTTTCAACTGGTTTCTAATTCCTCTCTATTCCTGGCTCTGATTTAGATCTTTTATCTCTTTCGTACTTGAGTTTGGATCTTTTAGGATAACCTACCAACTTTGGTTCAGTATTGTAAGAGCAAATACTGCATCTTCTTAATACATGACACCTAGTTTAAAGCAAAGATTTATAGAAGTCTCTGCCACTCATAGCTGTAAGTCACTGTCCCATTAACATATTATGGTCATTTTCTAGTCTTATCTCTTCTTATTTCCAGACATAGTGTCTCTCCAATATTGGTGTCACAGGCAATACATGAAGGTCCAAAAATGTGGACAAAATAATAACAAATTTAAACAGTGCATTTCTCTATCAAGTAAAGCAAGTATTGTATGCAATAAAATGAACATTTAACTTTTAGTGTAATGTATTATTAACAGAACACAATACAGTGTTAACATAAATACAGTATTCCAAGTACTTACTGGTCCTAAGAGTGCAGCCAATTTCAATTATAGCAGGCATGGTAGAATTCTGTCATATCAAGCAAAACAAAGCAGTAAAAAGTCTAATAAGGCTTCTTTCATTTTGTTTCATAATTCAGTTAGTAATGGATGAGGGAGTGGACCTAGCCCTGCTGTGCAACTTGGGGCCATCTTCAGTTCTTGACTCCTAGTCAAAGAGCAGCTGGCAGCCATGGCAAGGAAGGCCTTTGTGCAAATTTCTGTTGTGTGCCAGTTGAGCCTTTTTCTGGATCAGGATTCCCAGCTTATATCTGCTATTCCTTGGTCATATCTTTTTTAAACTATTGCAATGTGTTCTATATGGGACTGCCATTTAGAAACCATGACTGGTACAAAATACAGACATGTAGGTAGTTATGGCCACGTTATGGTACACTATATAACACCATTGATTCTGTGGATGCCCTGTCGTACTAAATTAACATTATAATCTTGCACATGATTTTGTCTGTTTTAATCTAAAACACAATTGTGTTTTACTAAAAAGAAAGGTACTCTTTGCCCAATACTAAATTAAATACCATTAAAATGAATACTAAGCATTTAAGATCCCAAAGAGATATGTGCCCCAAGGAATGTTTGACAACATATTTTGAAAACAACAGTTCAACCCCGAGCTTCAAATATTCTTGCAAACTTTCACCTTTCTCTTACCACCTATAATATCCTTAATGGACCAGTGCCAGGTTATTTGCGGGGCTACCGATCTCCAATAATTTCTACCCATCCCACAGGATGGGGGTCCAACAGTGTATGTTTGTTTCTGGTCCCTTCTTTCAAACATTGTCATCTGGGGGGACCCAGGAGGTATTCCCTGTCTTGGAGAACAGCATATTCCACCAAGATTTTAATGTTGGTTTCTGTAAGGCCTTGAAAACCTGACTCTTTCCCCAAATATTGGACTAGGGTATATTATACAAGCTGGTTTACGAGAATTATTATGGTTGGCCTCACATATATTATGTTTTTACTGGTTTGTTTGTTTTGATTAACGGTTGCTTATTTTAATAATAATAATAGTAATAATAATAAAGTTGGAAGGGACCTTGGAGGTCATCTAGTCCAACCCCCTGCTCAGGCAGGAAACCCTATACCATTTCAGACAAATGGCTGTCCATTTCCAGTGTTGGAGCATTCACAGCTTCTGGAGGCAGGTTGTTCCACTGCTTAATTGTTCTAACTGTCAGGAAATTTCTCCTTAGTTCTAGGTTGCTTCTCTCTTTGATTAGTTTCCATCCGTTGCTTCTTGCCTTGCCTTCAGGTGCTTTGGACAATATCTTGACTAATCAGATACTAATCATCCAAAATCATAATCTGTGAATTGGGCAGTTATATAAATTAATTAAATAAATACAAATAAAGGTAAAAAGTTCAAACATATTTAGAACAAGCATCTAAAAGCAAGTTTAAGCATAGAGTCAGTCTCAATAATAATTAAGTAAATCACACAATTTTTGTCTGTGATTATATTTTTTGGGTCTGTTTTTCCTTCCTCTTCTGTCTACTTTTAAATTTTGAATTGGCTTTCTCAGATAAATATGGTAGTTGTTGTTAGTTTATGCTGGAAAATCTTCTAATTTGTGTCGGGCAGAAAAATTATCCTGTGGTTGTTTTTTTCCTTATAGCAGTTGAAAGGAAAAAAGTATTTCTTTTTTCTGTACTTTTTAGTTAAAAAGAGGCCAGACAATCTCATGAAATTGGAATGTGATTTCTTGTCTGATATGTCTGATTTTCTGATATATGCAGTACAATGCAGTGAGCCATGTGCAGATCTGTACATTGGGGAAACAAAACAACAACTTCATAAATGTATGGCACAATATAGGAGAAAAAACCCATCAGGACAAGAGTCAGCAGTCTATCTGCACTTAAAAGACAAAGGCCACTCTTTCGAAGACGGCAAAGTCCACATTTTGGACAGAGAGGACTGCTGGTTTGAAAGAGGGGTCAAAGAGGCCATCTATGTCAAAATTGAACAGCCCTCTCTCAATAGAGGGGAAGGGATACGACATCATCTATCTCCAGTCTACAACATAGTCCTTTCAGGCTCCACACACATTTGCGCTACTCAGGTGACCCTGAAGGCACAGATAAGCCTCCAGGTAGCATTAATGACTTGCTAAAAGAATGCAAATGAACAACTGTCTGCAAGGAATATAAATCTTTCCATTCCCCACCATCCAGTCAGAGCTGAAGAAGCTACTTGGATGAGAAGCGAAACGTCTTCAAACAAAAACAAGAAAATCCAGTTGCCTCATGAAAAAGCATCTTTGGGATAACTATGACGTGGGTGACTGAGAATCTCCATAGACATTCTTGTCTGATAGTAGCTTCCTTGGCTTTCCATACTTTCAAATAGACGAAATCATGAAAGAATAGTTCCTACTGAGCTTTTCAGTAGCGGGGCTCTTTTCAATACTGTGAAGTCCTATTCTTGAAAAATGGTTGGAAATTTCTCCATTTTATGGCGAAATTCAGATAAATCACTTATGCACTTGTCTGTGCACACATTTGGCATACAATTTCAAAAGACAAATGATACCAGTAACACTAATGCCACTAATGTATGGTCACTTCTAGAGATTATAATATCAACAAAAAGAGCATAATCCTTAAGGTCCATATTGAGCCATGAAAGATCACTAGGATGACTTTGAGTCATTCATTCATTCATTCTCTCAGCCTACTTTATATTATAGGGCAGTCATTATAGGAGAGACTGCTGTGTATACCAACATTAGCTCCTGTAGAACAGACAAGGCATTCCACAAATAACAAAGTCTAGAAGGGCAGTAATAATATATGTAAGGTATTGACCATCTTCCACCCTATAAAACTACAATTCCCAAAGCCCTGATTATTGGGCATGCCATTTAGTTAGGACTGATGTGAGTTGACTGGGACTAGTAAACTCTTTAACATCTGAAGTGCAGCTGTATATATTGCTTACGAGGATGCCTAACATGATACTAAGAAACTAAATCAGGAACTGAGTTAAGAATGCTAGGCAAGTGTACATTAAAGCATCACGACTGTTAAGATTCTACAAAAAAGTATCCATAATTATTTTTTACTTTTACTTTTTATTTATTAGGGACATTATACAAAAGTGAGTGCATACTTACCCATCATGCTACAGAATTGCTTTTGGAGTAAGCAATGTTATGTATAGAAGATTATTAAATAATACACCAAATAAAATAGTTGATATAAGATAAAGAAAAGAAAATGTACAATGGCTAGATATAATTTATACCAATTTAGATCATTATATCTCTTCATACTGTTTTGTCTTTACAAACTAGCCTTGCTTCCATTAAATCCATGTACTCCTTCAATTATTGCCTTTTACTCTTAAGCATCTCATCAGCCACATCTATCCACAATTTTCTTAGTTTTCTTCATTTACTTTTCCTTCATATATAAGTTTTGCTTTTCAGTCCTCATTCATTTTCTGGACCATCTCAATTATATTGGTTGCTCACCTTCATTTTATTAATTCATTTATGATCCTATTTCATCTTGTTTTACTCTACACGTTTCTCAAGTACTCCATTCTCATTGCATTCAACTTAATTTTGTGTTTTTCCTGATATATGTCACTTCCTTATACTAAAAAGGGCAAAAGCAGACAATTTCTCAATCAGCATACATGCTACAATCTGTTTATGAAAGTATACATGTCCCCAACTAACACAAATGTTCCTTATAGATTTATCCATAAATTCATTAAGCGATCTAGGGAACATCAAGCAGCTTTCTCTTATTCCCTGCACAATATTGAACTATTTACTAAACATTTCATTTATTGTCATTCATGGTTTATTTCCACCATATATGTTTTCGTGTCATTCAACTATCAATCCTCAACTCCTTATTGATGCGAAACATTCCATAATTCTTTTTTTATTTTGTTATATGCCTTCTCTACATCAACTAACAATATTTTTTGTCATTCATTCATTTCTTAATGACCTACTGAATAACAAAAATCTGAACTGGATTCTCCCTGCAAAATAAAAAGCTGCAATGCATTTCCTAAATTTTGTTCGTTGTCATCACAAAAAAATCCTTTTAATCAGAATTCTGCTAAACACTGTCATAAGCAGACTTGACAAACTAATTCCCCTAATTTTTTCTACTGATTCATACTCTTCTCCTTTGTATGGAGGAACAATAATGGTATTCTTCAAATTGACAGGTACAGATACTGTTTTCACATACATGTTAAATAAGTTGCATAACTATAAGCAAACCACATACATGTGTTTATTCCTAGTTTTACTAGGAATTCTTGGATTTTTGTTTTTTGCTATGGATCCTTTTGAGAGTCTGGTGAAATCTTCAGACCCCTTCTCAGAAAAAAAAAATTTAAATGCATAAAACAAAATGTATAGCTATTAATTGCATTATAAAGGAAACCCATTAAGATCAAATCTAATTATCAACACATTAAAAATAACCAATATGTAATATAGTAATGTATGTGCTTTATAAGTCCATATAATAATTTTAGTAAGATTTATTGAAATAACAATCATTTTGTTTAGAGGCCAGAAATTACTGTGTTGCCCTCAATACTGGATAAAAAGGTAAATTTCATCTGAGGTTAGTGAAAATAAAGTTCTATTTTTTTCCATTTTCAGAGGCGCCATTTAATCTTTAGGGTTCATGAATTCCAGGTTAAGAATCCTCGAGTTTTATCATTTACACCTACATTTCCAAGCATTTATTAGTGGTTCTTATTGTCAGTGTTTAGATACCAAGAGAAAGAGGAGAAAGAGGAGAATGAAATTTCTCTGTAACCACCAGAACCAGAACCTTCTGAAGCCTATTTCTTGGAAGGAGAGACACAGGGCTGTTGGAAAACAGGGACATCTTAAGAAACCACTTTTTCCCCATTCCTCCAATTATTAAATTTATATACTGCCCGTTTGTTTATTAAATTTATATACTGCCCATCTCACTATTGATGCAACTCTCAGTGGCTTACAGAATGATGAAAAGATAAATATAAAAACAGTTAATAATAAGGACTAAAAACTAAGAGGATAGATGGCATGGGGGAGGGATTTTCTCTCTTACCCCATCAGCCCTCTCCAGCATAAAGCGCCCCCATCAGGGCCCCAAGCAAGTCGGCAGAGCCAAATTTTAAGGACTTTATGGAAGGCACAAGAGGGTGGGGACAGATATTACCTCTGGCAGGAGAATGTTCCAGAGGGTGGGGACAGATGTTTATAGGAGAACCTTTTCTAACCACAGAAGGCAGATTCTGGAATAATGCTGTATGTTATGAAACATGTATAGATCTTCACAAGCTTAAAGCAGGATAAAATACCGTAAATTCAAATGTTTTAAGACCAGTAAATTTTAATTCAGGATGCTCGTGATCTTGTATTAAACCATGCATGGACCAACTTTAGCTTCCTGTTTCCATTCTTAATTACATTTATTAGAAATATTTTTCCTCTGAGTATTTTAATATTTGCTTTTGCTACCAAAATGTTTGTGATGAATCCAAGCCTCTTTCGCCTTGCTTGGTGTTTTTTTCTGAACAAGAAACGAGTCCAGACATAAAACAAAACTCTCAGCACTTATATTTAAGGATGATTTCCCTCATGGTTCTTCCCTAAGCCAAACAAATAATGAAGGGATCATCTAGAAGGAATACGATCAAGTCTAAATGATTTTGCTATAATTAGATAAATTAAATTTCACCATGGGAATTATTGTCCAGCCACTAGAAATCCCTCTGCAAGAACTTGGCAAAGAGAAAAAGTCCTAATATATATAGAAAATCTCCAACAGCCCCATTCTAATAATCTGATTTAATAAAGTATCTCCACTGATTTAGTTTCCCAATATGTTGATTTACCTTCTCTTTTATTAATGACCTCTTGATTCTTCTCTACTTGTATCCTTTTGTCAGACTGTGATCTATACGACAACCTGGTTTCTAATAAGGGACAATCCATTTACAAAAGTATAACAGCCCGAATGTTTCTAAGAGCATTCAAGGAATTACTACAATGCAATTTCTTGTTTTCTACCTTGTGCCTGGCAACATTTTCTCCTTTTAATTGTTGCCTGTGGTCTGTATCCAGGCTTGGACTGAATAAGCACCGCAGATTTGTAGTTTTGAACTGATAACTCTTGCAGCTGGCACTGCTAGCTGACCAGTATTGTTGCTCTATTGATCTATCTTGTTTTGCTAGGGATATGCCAAATCAGGATAACTAGAACTAGGAATCCCATTAGACAGAAGTTAAATGAACCCCATATGCAAAAGCAACTTCAGTTCTTTTCCAGTACATATAACAATATGTTTGTTTCTTTGGAAAAAACACAAAACAAAGGTTCTCTGTATGCTTACAAATCAAAAGCTAATTAACTTTGCTTTGGTGTGTTGGGTACACTGTAAAATGTTTCAGAGCAGAAAAAGGAATTGCTGGGAAATCACACTGAAACAGTTCTAAAGACTGCCCAACCCACACAAATTATGTCTCTGCTGGAACAAAGCATGACTCCTGCTGGAAAAAAGTATGTCAAAATTACTGACTGCCATAAAATTTAATGCTATTCCAAAGAGTTTTGTTTAGATTTGCCAACTTATACCCTTAAATGTTCACTTATCACAGTTGTAGCATGATTAGAGCATCAAATTGCTTGTTCCCAGAGTGAAAGCCATTGGCATAGATCATTCTCTTTCCTACTCCATCACCTTTGAAAAAATGCACAAATATAGGTATTAATTAAAATAACAGAGGTTTAAAATTAATTAGAATTTATTCTCAAACTCTTTCTATTGGGCATGAAAAACAATTATTCAAACCTTTTGCAAGCAGCATTTTTGGTTAATTCTCTTTGTGAACATTTTCTTATTGCATGATGGATATTTTTGTTTGATTTGATGCCCAGTATAACTCAATACTCTGCCTGGATGTTAAGTCCTGTCAATCAGAATGTTTATCACTGTTACTTGACCAATTTTGAATACAGTGAATTCTCTTAAAATGAACAAAGGCCATGCAACAGCTTTTTAAAAGAATCATTTATAATTTCCATCCGAGTTGATGCTACTGGTCACCGACAACATAGCAAAATATTTAACTACCATACTAGCTCCTCTAGTTGGTAACACCACTCATCACATCAATAAAATCCAATGAAAAAATGTACAAAAGAGATGGTTTGCATCCATCAAAGAAAGGGACTGAGTTACTCAGCTATAAATTCACAGATTTTCTGGAGGAATATTTAAACTAAACAGCGGGGACAGTGAGTTAATTGATACAGAACATCCCTGTCCCCGGCAATCTAAAAATTATAGGGCTATCAGTGTAAGTAACATAGATGTGTGTGTGGACAAGAATATCAACCTTGCTGTCAAGCAAAATCAAGCTTCTAACAGCGAGTGCCACACAAAGTGCACTAACCAAATAGATGGTAAGACAATAGGGGAACTCAGGCACCACACAGGTTACGTAGAAAGTAAACACAAGGTCGGTCATAAAGGACTCAAATGTCTATACACCAACGCACAGAGTATGAACAGCAAACAGGGTGAACTAGAAATTCAGGTTAATGAGGGCAGATATGATATTGTTGCCATTACGGAAACATGGTGGGATGAAACCCACAAATGGAACACACAGCTAGAGGGATTTAAATTATTTAAAAGGAACAGACCAAATAAAAATAAAAGAGGAGGAGGAGTTGCTCTATATGTAAGAAATAACTACATCTCTACAGAAATAGAGCACAACAATGATGAAAACTGTCTTGAATGCATTTGGGTCAGTATAAAAAGGGGGGGGGATGACATTGCCATAGGTGTATACTACAGGCCACCCAACCAAACATAGGAAATAGATGAACTTTTTGCTAGTCAGCTAACTAAGGTATGTAGGAAGCACATCACAATAGTAATGGGGGACTTTAACTACCTTGACATCAACTGGGAGACAAACTCTGCACCAAGTGGAAGATCAAACAGATTCCTTGCAAACCTAGCAGACAACTTTGTCTCCCAAAAAGTAGAGAAGGGAACTAGGGGATTAGCCATTTTGGATCTATTCTCACTAACAGAGATGAAATGATAGAAGGTGTTGAAGCCACAGGAACCTTGGGAGGAAGTGATCATGCAATATTGGAATTCAACATTATGGAAGCACAAGCACTAGAACACAGTCAAACTAGAGTCTTGGACTTTAAGAGAGCTAATTTCAATAAACTTAGAGAGGGCTTGGGAAGGATTCCATGGATGAGAATCCTCAAGGGGAAAACAACTCAAGAAGCTTGGGAAATTCTGAAAAGTGAGATAATAAAAGCCCAGTCTAGCACAATACCAACAAAGAGGAAAAATAACAGCTCTCAAAAGAAACCAGCATGGCTGCATAAAGAACTCTGGTAAATTGAAAGATAAAAAGGACAAGTATAGAAAGTGGAAAGAGGGGCACATAACTAAGTCAGAATATCAGCAAATAGCCCGAGCCTGCAAAGATGAAGTGAGGAAAGCTAAGGCTCAAAATGAACTAAGGCTTGTGACCAAAGTCAAAAATAACAAAAAAAGCTTCTTTCAACATGTAAAAAACAAGAAAAAAGTGAAGGAAATGATTGGTCCATTAGTCGGTGAAAGTGGCAAGAAGGTGACAAGCAACAGGGAGAAAGCAGAACTATTTAACTCGTTTTTTGCATCTGTCTTTACACAAAGGGAAAAAACAGACCAACGTACCAAAAATAGTGCCATAAAAAAACAGAATAGAAACGCAAGTTAAGATAGGCAAGAAAACAGTAAGTGAGCACCTGTCCAGCCTAGACGAGTTCAAATCACCAGGACCAGATGGATTACACCCCAGGGTTCTCAAGGAACTGGCAGATGTGATCTCAGAACCATTGAACTATATTTTTCAAAGATCCTGGAGCACTGGGGAACTACCGGAGGACTGGAAAAGAGCTGATGTAGTTCCCATCTTCAAAAAAGGGAACAAAATGGACCCAGGAAACTACAGACCTATCAGCCTGACCTCAATACCTGGGAAGATTCTGGAAAAGATAATCAAACAACGAATCAGCGAACACCTAGAGGCAAACAAAGTCATTACATGGTTTGTCAAAAACAGATCATGCCAGACAAATCTTATGCATTCTTTGACCAAATGACAAAATTAGGGGATCAGAGGAATGCTGTGGATATAATTTACTTGGATTTCAGTAAGGCATTTGATAAAGTAGATCACAACCTACTACTTGATAAGATAGAAAAATGGGGTTAGACAGCATCACCACCAGATGGATCCGTAGCTGGCTGACCGGCCGTACTCAGCGTGTGGTCCTCAATGGAACCGCATCTACATGGAGGGAGGTGTGTAGTGGGTGCCCCAGGGCTCTGTTCTGGGCCCAGTGCTCTTCAACATTTTCATCAACGATTTGGACAAGGGGATAGATGGGGAAATCATCAAATTTGCAGACGACACCAGCTGGCAGGAATAGCCAACACTCCAGAAGACAGGCTTAAGATACAGGAGGATCTGGACAGACTTGAACACTGGGCACTATCTAACAAAATGAAATTCAATGGTGAAAAAAGCAAGGTTCTACATTTAGGCAAGAAAAACCAAATGTACAGGTATAGTATAGGGGGTACCTTGCTCAATAGTAGTAACTGTGAGAGGGATCTCGGAGTCCTAGTGGACAATCACTTAAAATGAGCCAGCAGTGTGCTGCAGCTGCCAAAAGGCCAACACAGTGCTAGGCTGCATTAACAAAGGGATGGAAAAGCAAGATCACGTGAAGTATTAATACCACTTTACAATGCCTTAATAAGGCCACACTTGGAATACTGCATCCAGTTTTGGTCACCACGATGTAAAAAAGACGTTGAGACTCTAGAAAGAGTACAGAGAAGAGCAACAAAGATGATTAGGGGACTGGAGGCTAAAGCATATAAGGAACGGTTGCTGGAATTGGGTATGTCTAGTTTAATGAAGAGAAGGACGAGGGGGGACATGATAGCAGTGTTCCAATATCTCAGGGGCTGCCACAAAGAAGAGGGAGTGAAGCTATTTTCCAAGGCACCTGAAAGCAGGACAGGAAGCAATGGATGGAAACTAATCAAGGAGAGAAGCAACCTAGAACTAAGGAGAAACTTCCTGACAGTTAGAACAATTAACCAGTGGAACAACCTGCCTCCAGAAGTGGTGAATGCTCCAACACTGGAAGTTTTTAAGAAGAGACTGGACAGCCATTTGTCTGAAATGGTATAGGGTTTCCTGCCTGAGCAATGGGTTGGACTAGATGACCTCCAAGGTCTCTTCCAACTTTATTATTATTAATTCACACGGCTTCGCTAGCAAGATTTGGAAAGTAAAACCATGAGATCATGGTTCCTTATGACTTCACTCTTCACTTGCATCCCAACAATCGAAGCTGTCACGGTAGTGAAAAAACATCTGCTACAAGACAGCATCCTAGGTGACAGAACTCTCAGCCCAGATCACATATGTGCCATGCTGGACCTTTGTCTGACCACTACCTATTTTAAATAAAATGAAGGTTTCTACAGACAAAAACACGTCTGTGCCATGGGGTCACCTGTGTCCCCCACTGTGGCCAATCTCTACATGGAAAAAGTAGAAACCAAAGCCCTAAACTCCTTCACAGGAATTCCACCCACTCACTGGTATAGATATGTGGATGATACTTGGGTCAAGATCAAAACACAGGAATTGGAAGGAAGCATTCACCAAACATATCAACTTGGTGGACAGATACATCAAATTCACACGTGAAGATGTTTAGGAAAACAGTCTAGCCTTCCTGGACTGTGCTGCATACATTAAGGAAGACAGAAGCCTTAACATTGAAAATTACAGAAAACCCACTCACACGGATCAATATTTACATTTTGATTCACACCACCCACTGGAGCAAAAATGGGAGTTATTAGAACCCTACACCACAGAGCTGAAGGCCTGCCTACCAGCAAAGAAGGAAAAGGAAAAGAAATAAAACACATCAAGGAAGTCCTCAGAACGTGTGACTATCCCAAGTGGGCCTTCATCAAATCTCAGAAAAGACCTAGCAGGAGCTCCTCCGTAATAGACGAAGAAAACAATAAATGAAGCAATGTAGTCATTCCATACATTGCAGGAATATCGGAAAAGCTCAGGAGGATCTTCCACCAACACAACATACGTACACACTTCAAACCTAAGAGTACATTAAGGCAGAAGCTTGTCCACCCCAAGGATAAAACACCCAAACACAAACTGAGCAACATGGTATATGCAGTACAATGCAGTCAGCCATGTTCAGATCTGTACATTGGGGAAACGAAACAACAACTTCATAAATGTATGACACAACATAGGAGAAAAAACCCATCAGGACAAGAGTCATCAGTCCATCTGCATTTAAAAGACAATGGCCACTCTTTCGAAGAAAGCAAGGTCCACATTTTGGACAGAGAGGACTGCTGGTTTGAAAGAGGGGTCAAAGAGGCCATTTATATCAAAATTGAACAGCCCTCTTTCAATAGAGGGGGAGGGATCCGATATCATCTATCTCCAGTCTACAACACAGTCCTTTCAACAGTTCCAAGAAGGCTCCACACCCATTTGCACTACTCAGGTGACCCTGAAAACACAAATAAGCCTCCAGGTAGCTTTAACGACTCGCTAAAAGAATGCAAATGAACAGCTGTCTGCAAGGAGTATAAATCTTTCCATTCCCCACCATCCAGTCAGAGCTGAAGAAGCTTCTTGGATGAGAAGCAAAAAGTCTTCAAAGAAAAACAAGAAAGTCCAGTTGCCTTGTGAAAAAAGCATCTTTGGGTCAGCCAAGTTAAGTAATCCAAGTCCTAGTGTAAAGAAAAACTAAATTATAAACCAAATCAGAGTCTTGTTTACCTCAAAGTCTTTTACCTCAAAGAGGTAAAAGTAGGAGATACTATAAGTAGATGTTAAATTACTGCTCTTTGCAAATTATAAGAACTTTGGGGGGGGGGAAGTGCAGAGAAGAGCAACTAGGATGATTAAAGGCCTGGAGACTAAAACATATGAAGAATGGTTGCAGGAACTAGGTATGACTAGTCTAGAGAAAAGAAGGACTAGGGGTGATATGATAGTAGTATTCTAGTTTTTGGGGGGGCTGTCACAAAGAAGAGGGGGTCAGCTTATTTTCCAAAGCAACAGAAGGCAAGACAAGAAACAATGGATGGAAACTAATCAAGGAAAGAAGCAACCTGAAACAAGAAGAAACATCCTGAGAACAATTAACCAGTAGAACAGCTTGCCTTCAGAAGTTGTGGGTGCTTTATCACTTTAAATTTTTAAGAAGAAACTGGACAGCCACTTGTCTGAAATGATATAGGGTCTCCTGTTTGAGAAGGGGGCTGGACTACAAGACCTCCAAGATCCCTTCCAGCTCTATTCTGATTGATTGATTGATTGATTGATAATGCTGAGCCTTAGTTTAGTTTTACATCTGAATAAGGCAACTGAATTACTTATATTCCAAAACCAACAGAAATAATCAGCTAATTTAGCTAAACAAAAAAATATTTCAAGTTTAGTTGCATATGTTTGATAGTGCAACAGGTCCATGTGTTTAATGGTCAATCTGTAGTTGAATACTTTGTTATACTCAATGTAGATTTTACTGTATGTCATATAAAGTATTTTATTTTTCAACTAGAGTTACTAAATACCAAAAAGATCACAAATACAATGCAGACCTGGGAATATTAAATGCCTTCTGTTTTTACAATTTATAAAATATTAGTAAGCAAAATTTGTCAGAATCAGAAATAGCACGGGTGGCACAAGGAGCAAAACCTTTAGAAATGCAGCAGAGCGATGTCGATAGCAAACGTTGTTTAAACAAAAGAATGTCTCTATTTTGTGGGAGCTTAGCAGTGTCAAGCTCTTATCTTGCTGGAGGGAGCTGTAGCACCATCATTCTCTTCTGACCTTGAATAGCCTATATCCTAAGTGAAGGCATAAATGAAAAAAAAAAAAAGACAGGTCGTTTAAGGACATAGGCAGGCCAGGAAGCTATGTCTAGGACCTTGCCCACTTCTACATTAGCACATGTATCCCACAGTATTTTCTGTACTTGATATTTTTCCAAGTTATTTTCAAAACAGTTTAAGCTAATTGTTCCTTTGCACTGCTTTAGTAATGTTTGTTCCATATGTTTAGTTTTGCATGCAAAAAAAAAAAAGCTGTCTGTGGCTGGCTGTATTGTGCACACTTTTAACTTTATACCCCTAGTTCTTATTAGTTAACAGCTCTTGTCAGCCTTCAGTGCTCGTCTACATTGCTCCCTTTGCAAGATTTGCTATCTCTATATTCATTTGAATTTTCTTAATTTTTTTCTATGACAGTAATTTGTGGCATGGATTTTTTAAAAAAATGTTTATTGAATACATAACTTTCCTAGGTCAAAATGTCCTAGAGCATATACTGAGCATCTAGTTTGCTTATTCTTCGACATCATTTTATTTGGAAAGAATAAAGATGATGATTCTGAAATTTGCTTGTGGCCTAGTAAGGCTATGCACTAATTCACTCATATTAAGCTTTTATGTACTATTAACATTGTGTTTAAAAAGTCTTTTTGCTTTGGTTAATGTTTAGTTAATTTCAAGTTTTTTGATTACCTTAAAGTTTTATTATAATACTTGAAGTCATTACAGAACTACTTGAAGCTTTCAGGTTTCAAGAACTATTTATCAAGCAAGAAATTAAAACAATAGGTTGTTGAAAAGATGAAAGAGCCCCATCTGAGTTTGGAGCCACAACTGTCATAAGTCACACTGTTAAATGGAGTTCTTTGTATCCTGTCCAGTTAGCTATATCATCGGGGGGTGGGTTCCTTTGAAGCTTTTGACAGACCTTTGAGATAGTTTTTCTTTTTATCCTGAATAATTAAAAAAAACCAAATGACTATATATTCAGTATGTCCAACATTTATACAGTTGTAAAATTAACAGCTGCTCTATCCCTACCTACCACAGTAATGCGCAACACTTGGACTGCATGCAGCTTCAAAGAAGGCCCAAAACAGAGTGGATAGGGCCAACATTTTTAGTCCTTAACTTGGTTCGAGGAGATTTTTGCAGACATTCTTTAAATAGCTTGACCCTTTCAGAGATTTATGATATATGTAACACCCCTTAAACTGCCTTAGCTCTCCAGTTTTCCCTTTGGGAGTCTTAATATTCTGGCAAATTTAAGGCATCATTTTTTTTTCTCTTCAACTTCTTTTTTAAAGTTTGAAAAAGAAAAAAAGTCAGACCCAAACATTTTGACTGTACAGATAGTCCTCAAGTTATGACAGTACACTTAGCGATGGTTCAAAGTTATGACATCTCCCACAAAAGTACTTACGACACAGTCCCGAAGTTACAAATATTGCAGCACCACAGCAGTCGTTCACCCTTATGTCCCAACTGCAGAGACACTGCCTATTCCCCCCCCCCACCATAGGGACATAACAGGCACTTGCCTGCTATGCTAGCCCACCGGCTCCTCCCCACCCTTACCGATGGCTTACTTACCTTTTGAAGATGCAGAGTTTTCCTCAAACAAGCTGTCTCCTCTCCAGCCTCTCTGCCGCAGTTTCTTTGTCTGCCCCTGATGCTCCGAAATTGAAGCGGTGACCACAGAGGCAGAGCGGGACAAGTGCACCCTGCTCAGCTTGGCTGACTCACCAAGGCTGCCTACTCAGGACACCCGATCCACTTTTGGAGCGCCGGGCAGTCTTGGTGAGTCTGAAGGAGCGTGGGATCGCACCCCCCGAAGGCTTCTGTTCTCCGTGCCAAAAGCTTTTGCAAAGGAATGGAGGCCTTCGGAGGTGCGATCTCGCACTCCTTCAGACCTCCATCCCTTTGCAAAATCTTTGGGTGAAGAGGCCTGAAGGAGAGCGGGCTCGTGGCCCCAAAGGCTTCTGTCCTCTGCGCCAAAAGCTTTTACAAAGGGACAGAGACCTGAAGCAACACGAGATCGCGCCTCCGAAGGCTTCCACCCCTTTGCAAAACCTTTTGGCACAGAGGACAGAAGCCTTCATGGGCGCGATCTCATGCTCCTTCAGACTCACCGAGGTTGCCCGGTGCTCCAAAAGCAGATCAGGTGTCCTACGCAGGCAGTCTTGGTGAGTCAGCCAAGCTGAGCAGGGCGAGCTTGTCCCACTCTGCCTCTGCTTTCACCGCTCCACTTTTGGAGCGTCGGGAGCAGACAAAGAAACTGGCAGAGAGGCTGGAGAGGAGACAGCTCGCTTGATTGTGGAGATCTTCAAAAGAAAAGTGAGGCTCCACAGGCCCAGGAAACCTGGTAGGGCAAGATGGGGGGGGGGGTTGGAAGCATGAGATATCTCAGTAGATCGGGGAAGGCCCTGGGTGATCGGAAGCAGGTGCCCCTCCACACACATTAACACCCTGCACATTCTATTAGCAAATGTATTAGGTAAAGCAGGGAGGGACCACGTTCATTTAACGTGATCCAACTAACAAATCTTTGGGTTACGAATGTAATTGGCAGGCTCTATTACATTCGTAACTCTAGGATCACCTGTATATAATCTGGTGATATTATCATCGGCCATTTCATTTATAGTCCTTAGCCAGGGAAAAAATAAAATTTCACACAACAAGATGAAAAGCAGCGATAAGCAGAGCACAAAATCCAATCTCAGACCTTATAGGAGTAATGGAAAAAGAATGGTTTAATTGCCTAGATTCTGGATTCCATGGGACAGTACTCTGAATCACTGCCTTTCTGCTGCCTCCAATATATCCAGGAATTCCCATTTAGATGCATAGGGCCATATCAGGAGATTCCCATAACCCTGGCACCTCCTTCCAACTTGCCATCTAATGGAAATGCTATTGTTCCCTCTCTTCTTCAGGGAAAGAAAGCTTGATGAGGTCCTAAAAGTGATACTAAACTATCTAAGAAGTCAACTCCTCAATAGACTCCTTGCATTTCAGGACATCTCATTTCCCAATATCATTTTCAAGCAGGATGAGAATCAGGTCCACACTTAGCTCCAAAAACTTACCAAAAGGCTTTAGGACAGCCAATCATTCTCTGGCAGCTCTATAATGTGGTGAGAAAAAATGGGACAAGGAATTGTAATATAGGCCATTTTGAGCCCCTGGTTGAAAGATGGGATATAAATCTATCAAACAAATAATGAATATATTCCTCTTACTATCAGCTTTGAAAAAGTAATCCAAAAGAGAGCAGATGCCTTATGCAAGGTGATATTCAGGAAATTATTTAAAACAGAATTGTTTAGGAGGATCTTTGAATTATAGATATCATCTTCTATTTTTAATGCTTTTTGATTGGCTGTTTTAGGATTTTATCCGTGCTCCAATTATTTACTTATTCTAATGCAATGTTATTTATACTGTGAAAGTTTTACTGTTGAGGCTGTAACCTACTAAGAGCCTCTCAACTGCAATGGGTTAAAACAAAGTCAACTAAATAAATAAAAGTGTTCTTCACAGTTGCACTAGTGGGCCTTCCCCAGTTAAAGCCAGAGTTACGGCCATTACATAGCAGTTAGACGTAACTATTGGTATCCCCTGCCCCCCCCACACACACACACAATCCTCAGATAATCAGCTTCTGCAGAGTACAGAATTATGAAGACAAAAGAGGAAGACTCTATCAAACACTAAGTAGAGCAAGATTCTAAAGTGTTTCATCACTGCTTCTCAGCTAAATTCTCAGGGACATAAGCTTAGATGACACTAGTAATATAAGTCTACAGACAATCCATACACTCAGAAAACTGCTCACAATGTTCAGTTTCTTTTGGCTATGCAGGTGATGCTTGACTTATAATTGCAGTTGAACCAAGGGTTATGATCATAAGTTGTTGCAGTTGTTAATGCAGGTCACACATGACCATGCCTGATTTTATAACCTTTTTTGGTTTTTTTTTGGTTTTTTGGTAGCAGTTTTTAAGCAGATGTGCCTGTTTTAACCGAACGCGACAAGCATTAAGCAAATGCAATAGATGCTAAATGAATTTGTTTTATCCACTGGGCATTTTTTGCCAGAAACCAGATGTAGACTGGAAACCAGCAAAAAAAAAAAAGAACTTTGAAGTCATGTGACTGCAAAATGCTGCAAATAGCTATAAAGGTGAGCTGGTTGCCAAGCACCCAAAATGTTATCACATGACCATGGGAGGGGAGTGTAGCCATTGGAGTACCTTTTCAGGAAGGATCTGTTGTAATTTGGTCATTACAAACTGGTCATTAAGCAAGGACAACCTGTACTTCAGAATTAAGATTTGCAACATTTCCTGCTGGCTTCCCCAGAAACTCAGTGGTTTCTTGGGGAAGTTTTCCCCACCTACACAACCTTCCCCAGCACCTCTGAGCTCATACCATTCCAGTCATTCATGTATCCTTCCCAACCCGTGTCATATCTCTCCTGACCCATGCTTCATCTCTAGTGCCCCTTCTCACATTTTTTCTGACACCTCACCCCCCCCATCACATCTTTGTGCATCTTTCCTGACTTAAGCTGCACCTTCATAGATTTTTGCCATGCCTCCTCCACACCACCTCACATTCGCTTCCTCCTCCACTTTGCAGCAACAACTTCTCCTTGCTGGTCTGGAATGTGCAATGTCTTGCTCATTTCCCCACTGTCTTGAGTTATGGGAAGCCAGCAAGAACTTACCTCGCCTAATAACTGTGGCAACAATCATACCTGAGACTGCAGAGACTAAGCAATGCAATCCCATTTTTATGACCATATCAGTGACAGAAATTCCAATCCTAATTGCCATCATAAGTTGAGGACTATGTGTAGCGCATTCATAGAAGCAGAAATCATTACTGACAGTACTGATATTGTACTTACTAATTTCTGGCTCCGTTCTTCAAAGATCTCCTTTAATGTTTCCAATGACATTTTGTGTCATTTTGTATGCCCCAGTATTAACTAACATAAAAAAGGCTTGTTTCCCCTACCCCCTTTCTCATTGACATTTTTAGTCTCTAGGTTGCTCTCGCTTAGTGACTGGTCATTCAATGATTGTTTAGAGTTACAATAGTCCTGGAAAAGGTGATTTATGGCCTGTAAAGCACTTCCAACTATCATTAAATGTCATGTGCCACCCCCCCCTCCCATAGTCACAATTCAGGCACTTGGTAATGGGCTCACATTTACAACTAGTTGCAACATCCTACAGTCACATGACTATAATTTGCAAAAAACCACATTGTTTTCTGGCAGAAAAAAAAAACTCCATTGGATGTGCCAGATTTGCTTAATGACCATATGGTTTGTTTAACAAGCATAGTGACTTGCTTAATTACTGTCATAAAAATGATAGTAAAATAGAATCAGTTCACATAGCGACTTGCTTAATGATCACTCCGACTTACAACCAAAACTTTGAGCCCAGTTGTGGTCATTAAGCGAGGACTATCTCTACTACCCAGTTTCTAAAATCATAAAGTAACTTATCTTTATTATGACTTATAATAGCCAGAAAGTGATTAGAAAGTGAATCTTGTGAACTTATGTCCTTTAAAAGGCTTTGCAACAGTGGTGAACAAGATATCTTATCCCTTTATTTCCTGGCACTCAAACCCACAGGAAACCACAGTCAGGTACAGAATGGGACAACTCACTGCAGCTGACTCGCCCCAGCCGATTCACCACAGGACAACTCACCATAGATAACTCACCACAGGACAACTTACCACAGGATAATTCAATGTGGATAACAGAAGAGAGGGACAAGTAAATTGCAGCAAGCTTTGTCTTGCTTTAGGTTTGAACCTTCTCAAGTTAGAAGTCCTCGAGGCTGGGGTGAGCCAGAGCGTGGAGTCTTAGCGGCCCATTGGCCAAGCCGTGGAGCAAGCACAGCACACCCAGGTACTTCCTGTGCAGATCCAGGCCAAGAGCGTGGTGAGTCTGTGAAAGGAGGCCCACCACCACTGCTTCTTCCTGGTGCGTCTGTTGCGAGGGCCAGTCACTCTGCTGACATCGAGGTACTGGTCCCACTCCTACAGCCTTGCCAAATGCGCAGGGCTGGAAGTGGAAGCAGTGGGCTCGGGGCTGTTCGATGGCTTCATCTTAAAAAAAGTCGCAGATTTCTCCGATTTAGCCAGAGAGAATTCCTAATCGGTCCAGTGACGTTTTATGGCTGGTCAATGAAGGATACTTTGGGGATTCCTAGGATTGGCTTGTTTGCTCCCACTCCATCACAAGGAGCCAAATGTGGAAAAAATGGGCTGACAGCAACAGGCTTCAAGCCAAGCGCCAGTGCATCTGCTTTTTCTCATCCCCTTGCCCCCCTTCTCCCCTCTCTTGGTCTCAGTTCCAAATTTGCCCTTTCCCTTTCCATGCAAGCAAAGTTAAGGTTTGCTTGCATAGAAAGGGAAAGGGCAGATTTGGAGCTGAGACAGAGAGAGGAGAAGGGGTGGGGGAGAGAGAAAAAGCAGACATGCTGTCACTCGCCTTGAATGCTGCTGCTGACAGCCCGTTTTTTCTGCGTTTGGTTCCTTGTGGCGGAATGGGCACAAATGGACCAATCCCAGAAATGCCCAAGAAATCTTTTATTGACTGGCCGGGAAAATGCCACTGGGACTCTATGCTCTGGCTCAGCATAGAGTCTTGAGAAGTTTCAAACCTAAAGCAAGACAAAGCCTGCTGCAATTCACTTGTCCCTCTCTTGAGTTATCCCAAATTGAATTGTCCCACGGCGAGTTAGCCACAGCAAGTCGGCCAGGGCAACTAGGCTGCAGCTTGTTGTCCTAGACCCTGTCAGGTAGCCTCCTCATGATGAACAGCCATCCAGGGCAGGGGTGTCAAATTTGCAACGTCATGTGACGTGTTGCGACATATCGTGACTTTTTTGCCATTGCTGCGATGGGGTGGGCGCGGTTTCACTATGATGCATCCGGCCCACGGGCTGGCAGTTTGACACCCCTGATCCAGAGCACATGAGGGATATGTGTGTGTGTGTGTGTGTGTTATATCCACAGAAATTCATTTTTCTTCTTAAACTACTTTCCGTGAGATAGGCAGCCATATAAATGTGATAATTAAATAAGCAAACAAATAAACAAAATATATATTCTGTTTGTGTTATTTATCTATTTAATAAAGGATGTTTATCCTAGTAAAAATACATGGGAAATAATTTTGATGATTGTGAAATTTAATTTAAGAAGATCAAAAACTTATTTATTAATGCAGCTAATATGAGTCACAGAACCATACAAAAAGTTAAGTGGTTGATAATAATTTTCGGAAGATTATACGTCAGGGTAAAAGATTACGAGAAGTCAATCTCATAATCTTTTAACTGGGAATATTGTCATTTATTGTTTCCATTGTAATTCAGTGAATTATGAACTGAGTGTTTATAAAACTTTCCTTTTCTTAATGTAAGATTTTACTCTCTTTGTAAAAGCATCATAGAAAACTAGTAGTTTTAAGTTTTAAAGCTATGCATGGATAACGTTCCTGTGTTTAAAAAACAAGTATTCATAAACAAATAAACCAACAAATTATACCAGCTTGTTGGCTCATTTTCTTTCTAAATTTTGTCAAAATGAGATGGAGAAAATCTTGTTTCCCTGTGAGTTAATTTTATTGTATTTTTAATTCTCCAATAGGCAATTCTCGTAAAGGTTTTATTTGTGGGGAAAAAACATGCATTTATCTTAGGAAATTTCAGCATTGCTCAGAATTCATTCCCTTATCATGTGTACAAACAGTTCAGTCTTTTGTAACCACCCATGCTATGATAAATTGAGCTCAATGGAAAATCTATTTACTTTTCAGCACGGCAACTCCCAACTTAATTATCTATTTATGAGATAATAGGACTTGTTAATATTTGTAAAGCTAAAGCCTGTTGCTTCAACATGTTCTATATGTGGCATAAAAGGGTTGCTCTTAATCTGATTCTTCTGACATATTCTTAAATAGGTTTGTCTTAATTTTAACTTTTTATGGCTAACTGCAGATAAAACACTGTTGGTTGTTCATTTTTTAATCAATTATATATTTGCAAGTACAAAGGATTTTTTTAAAATTTCAGAATGGGGGAAAAAAATAATGTGCTTAAGTTTTATTAATTGAAACCAGTTTATTTTTTTCCCCTGGAAATTTTCACGGTTTAATATAGAAGACATGCAAGATTTGTACCAAAATTTCTGGGCTGCTGTATTCTATTGTTATGAAAAATAATTTTGATTAATCATAGAATCAAGTTGGAAAGGACTGTTTTAGACCATTTAATATTATTTTAATTATTTGTATTAATGTCTGTCAAGTAGCTTATAATTCTCAAATCATATAGTAAAAGAATTAGAACAAACAGTTACATAGTAAAGATGTAACAGTACATAAAATATATTTTTCATTATTTCAAAAACTGAAGTACACTGTATGTATTGAAACAATTGGAGGAACTTCATTCAGCAGTCATGAAATCAGTCTGCAGATAAAGAAAAATATTTACTTTTCTTTACATTTATGAGGAATACCAGCATTAACTACTATTTAAAAGTGATATGTTTATACAAACTGTAAAGTGTCTGGTCATTCTAATGTTATTCACAATAACATGCTTTATCCCAAAGTCAGGCATGTAAGGAGTAAAAGTTAACTTGAAGAAGAACAAGAAACATAATAGAATGCAACCCCACTTTCTATTATTAAAGCAGTAAGGAGACCAAGCATCATTTTAAGTCAAAAACATACATTTTTGAATATTTGACTAAATAATATAGAAGATACAATTAGCCCACAGAATCAGTACAGTTTCAAAAGATTTATTTAGGAA
The DNA here is from genome assembly GCA_023970755.1 of Azemiops feae. NCBI lineage: Eukaryota > Metazoa > Chordata > Lepidosauria > Squamata > Viperidae > Azemiops > Azemiops feae. The sequence continues at coordinate 1,810,971 of JALGBA010004125.1, read as the reverse complement.
ATTGTTGCATTGTAAAAATAGAGCATTGGCAATCAACATTCTAAATTAAGATACTTGATTTTGCATCAGTTCTGATTCCTATCCTGTTAGTTTGAAATTGCACATAACTCTTCTTAGAAGTAAATTGTGACCTGTTGAAAAACTTTTGCAGAACAACAGTTCAGACTAAGGTATATACTTCTTTTGGTATGACATTTCCAATTCTTTCTCCAAAGATTTCTTCACCTATAATCAGATATCACAAAACATATAAGCTCATAATCATTGTTTGTGCTTATGTCTGTCACCAAGAGTAATTAATCTTATTGTGTGGCTTTACAATAACATTGCTATTATATACTTAGCTGCACCTGTGTTTTGACCTCCAAATTAGGATAAAACTGTGGGAAATGCATAAAGTGCATTCGCCCTGAATTCCCTTTACAATTATTTTTGTGTAATAATTAGAAGAAAATTGCTTCACTTGAGACAAAATAATCCAGGGATTCTCAAAATGTGAGAGGTAATCTACTGAGAGATATAAATAAATTGGGTGGGGGATGCAAACTGGGGGAAGGGCTTCCATACATGAAGCAGGATTACAGTCAGAACTTGCTTCCAGTCTGCCTGGACGAGACAATGCCAACTTGTCCGAGTAAAGTCTGGAATGAGTTCTGACAGAATTGCAGATTGGTGTGTACACTTGCTGGATCACTGTCAGGACTCATTCCAATTCTTTGCCAAAAGAGAGTGGAGAAGAAAGACTACAGTCTGTGGGTTGGTGTCTGCAAAGTTAGACAGTTTTCAGAACTTTCATCCCACCCTGCTTTAACAATCTAACATTTAACCTGTCCCAGCAAAGTCCAGGCACGTTCTGACAGGTTTCTAGTTTTTTGTGCATAGGCCTGCCCTATCAAAGTTTGGATCTATTCCTGGAGTGGGGCTTGCTCAGGCAAGACCAATAGTAAAGCCTGCAGAAGTTTTTAGAGATGGCTAAACCCATGTTTCCAATCATCTGTCAAGCCATCTCCTAGTCACAACAAAAATATAATTACCATTGTAGAAAGGTCCTCCCATCCTCATTCCAGAATGAATATTGATATGGCCTTTCAAGGCACTATTCTGCAGAAGTGTGCAAAGGATTTCCCATTCCAACTTTTAAATTTGGAATAACTGTTTCAGTTCAAAAAACTTGGTCAGAACAGCATTAAGCTGCTTCCAGTAAACCAAAATAATTGATTCTCTCAAATTTAAGTATCATAGTGAAGGCAAAAAAATAGACAAAATAGTTATAACTTAGTGCAATTTGAGAAGTGGGCCTCTTGCTTTTTTTGATATTACCAATATATATTGAATAGTACAAAAAGAAATGTATTTATTTATTTTTACAGATTATTTACAGATTTATAAAAACAACTCATGACCTTAGTAATAAAAATGTCTAGTTTTCCATTTTTTCTTTCAATAACTTTCTGCCTATATCGTAACTAATTAAAGAAACCTAAAAGTATGCAGACATAATTCTTTCAAAGATACTCTTATTTACTAAAATTGGCAAGGTGTGTTTATTAGCTAGCATTCTTTCAAGATAAAAGTATAGCAAAGAAATCTCTCTATTTCAGATCACAGAAGTTATTATAGTAAACTTTCTAGTCATTTCTCTACTGTCTCCAGCTGGCCTTGATAATTTTATAGAGTTTCCTGGCATGCTACACGTTATTCAACAGACTTACAGAGTTATTAATGAGTTACACTTATTTTTTGAACTGCTTTTTCATTTTCTGTACTTTTGATCTCATCAGAAATCATTCTCTGTTATTATAGACCAGAAGTCCTCAACCCCCAGGCCACAGCCCACTACCGGGCCGTGCAAACGGCGAGCGAGTATGCTTGCACATGAAGCTCAATCTGCGCGAGCTTGCACTTGCCTGCCACTCGCATGGAACCGTTCCCTCTCTCCCCCCCGCCAGGCCGCCAAACCGGAAAGGTTGGGGATCGCTGTTATAGAGTCTCCAGGGTCCTCTTTTTAAAAATATGCTATGCCACATAAATTATGGTGGCATAGAAAAGAGTACTTTATGATAATGATTAAAATGAAAGATATAATATTAAGCACATATAGATAATTGTTGAATGGCAGTGCCAAGACTGTATTTATTTATCAAATATTGTTACAAAGCATGAAGAACTTTACTTCATAGTAGATTGAATTGATTGTGTTAAACTTATTTGAATGGTCATTTTCATCTCATGATCAAGAATAAGTTTCAAATCTGGTACTCTTCGGGTAATAAAGAATTATAATTGATAACAACTTCTGAGGAAAGAAAAATTAAGTGAAAATACTAGCTCCTCAAATTAAGATGGCTTCAAAGAATATGATCAAATGCATAAGTTGTACCTATTGTGGAATGGGTGAATTTAATGGTTTCTTATATAGTGGGTCATGGAATCAGCCTGCCATGGAAATCCAAACATTACATTCTGCAATATTCATGTGTTCATGTCATTAATAGCAATTATATGGAACTTACAAATTTGCCAAGATTTATTTAATATTCATATCATTGTTTGAAAAATTATGCTATCTATTATTTCAGAAGGCTCATTGCAGCCTTAAGATAGCTGTATTCTGTAGTTTTATCCATATGCTATAAATTTCCTTAAGTGTCTTCAGTCATTGTATTACAGTAATTAGAAGGTTTAAGCTATTCCCATTACATCAGAGTAGCTGAATTGCATAATTAAACCCCAGGAAAAGGAAAGCCTCTTGTTTTTAGAACTTATGCAATACAAGAGTACATGTGACACCCATGAGCATAAAATGGCAATTTGTAAGGTAATGAATATTAAGATAGCTATTTTTATATTTGTATAAAATTGCTATTATATCAGCACTGATTTATAAGACCATCCAGTCTTAACAGGTAAGGGCAGATACAGAACTGTGTGACAGAGTTTCTATGAAACTCTGGGTTCCAGTTATAGATGCCTTTAGCAAAGGTCCTTAGATCCTTCTCTAAGAAATTTATTAGAAAAATTGCTAGTCTCACTTTAGTTTTCCAGGCAAGCTTATGAAAGGGGAAATCATTTTTTCTCTCATCCCTGACTCCAACTATGATTACTACATGTCACATATCTTGTCCCTCCATCTTAGATTACTAGAAAATGTATGTATTGTTTTCTGAGGCTAAGCACAAGCAAGAAATTCTTCTCCTGGGCATATGGAGCATATGGATAGAATTGGAACCATGTATGATGTTGTCCAGATATTACATTTCAGCTTCTTTTTATAAAAGTAATGCTTTTTCATCATATCACTTCGTACACAATATAATGTGGAAGTTAATAACAAATATAGTGCAACCAATTTTCATAACTTCAGGTTACTAAAAACTCATGCGGTCAATAATATAGTTTATTATAAATTAAGTTGTCAATTGAATAAAAACAAAAAGCAGCTCTGATATAATAGTATGAGCTAATTCCTAATTTTACAGTTATTTTCATGACTGAGGAAGTAATATCATATTTCTCTTACTTCAGAGGAAAATTAATCAGTGCAATATGAGATCTTGCTGACATACAAATGCAGGATTTCTCAGCTCACTCTGTATTTTCCTTTGTAGGGAAAAGGGCAGTGGTTTTATTTTAAAAATATGGCCTTAAGATTATTTCTGAGCTCCTATTATCATATCTGTATGAAATTCTAGACATTACATAGGCATTGTTGGTTTACTAGTGCAACAACGTTTCAGGTCACAGATCCTCAAAACCTTTAAAGAAATTAATTAATGGAAGATAACTGATAGTGACAACTACCAAAGATGGCTCTCTGATTTTTTTCCTGTTTGAAGGCAGTCACTCTGAATACAGCAATAGATAAAAGAAAGCAAAGCCAATTAAGGTCCGCAGCTTTCATGATCTGCTTGTGGGTTTCCTAAAGCCATCTTTTTTGCAACTGTGAGAAGCAGAATACAGGACACTGATATTGAAACAAGTTGCTAGATTCCTGTCTGTATGGTTTTTTAATGGCTTAGCACCGATTTTTGTTCAGCTTTCTGATCTTATCCTGGGTGGAATGTGAAGAATCAAAAAGTATCTCAATGGATAATTTTCTTCTTAAATTAATGTAATATATTTCTGAGTAAACGTAGCTAGGGTTGAGCAGAAAACAACTCTGCAACCTCGGTAGAGGAAATGTTTGAGAGAAGTAGGTGGGTATAAATTCAAATGGTTTTTTTAACAGATGGCTCTAAATTAGAAGTATCATCTTGTATTCTGTCTGTGTATATCATTTGTACATAGCAATATAACTGCTTCATGAAGAGATTTCTTTAAAAATAACTGATAAGAAGTGAACACATTGCTTTTTACATTTGTCAATTGTAAAAAGTTAGAAGCCTAGAGAACTGGATACATGTCTTAAGAATATTTAAACTAGTTTAATCACAAATTATAATGTAAGTTCACAAGGTACAGGTTTTTAAATACAGGATTTCCCTTACCATTGCATATGCTTTTCTTTAATGGTGAAAATACAAACAGATCTGTCCTTTCATCATGCATTATGAAACAACACAGAAATATATAAACTTTTTTCTTCAAACTTTGAAAATTGCATGTTAACATTTTTAAATTGCCTTCAGGGCTATCTCAACTGTTTAAGCTGTCCAAACTGCTATCAGACTCGTATAATCCCCTTTTGCAACCTTCTGACAAATAAAGTCAATGAGGAAACCAGATTCACTTAACAACCATATTACTAATTAAACAACTGCAGTGATTCACTTAACAAATGTAGCAAGAAAAGTCATAAAATGAGACAAAACTCAACAAATTTCTCACTTAGCAACATAAATTTTGGGCTCAATTGTCGTAAGTTGAGGACTACCTGTATTGCAACAAATGTTGGAGAGAAAATGGAGGATTATATGTGACATGAGAATTGTACATGCTATGATATTCTGGACATATCTAGAAAGAGTTAAAGTTCAACTATTTAGCATAAATAAGAGTTGGTACCAACTATGGAGCATGCCAACTCGCCATGGCCAATTCACTGCGGGACAACTCGCCACAGCCAACTCACCATAGGTCAACTCACTGCGGGACATGCGTTACATTAATATCAAAGAAATGATGGACTAGAATAATTAAAGGATGCAAAAGGAGGGACAGAATGAAATGTGAATGGCAAACATTACATTTTTTATTTTATTTTAAATAATTAAACTAAATTGTTAAATTGTCCTGCAGTGAGTTGTCCCATGGCTAGTTGTTCGTGGCAAGTTGGCCACAGTGAATTGGATGTGGCGAGTTGTCCCATTCTGTTCCCAGGAGCCTCAAAGCAGCTAAAACAATAGTATTTAGTACTTTGTTAAACAATAAAACTTTAATTAGCACATTAGCAAATAAAAACAAAAATAAGCAGGAGTGAGTTCATGTGGAATTTTTTTTTGAAATAATTATCCTAATTAAAAGGAGATCTGTGCATCATTAAATTGAATCCAATGACATTGAAAGTCAGGAAGTCATAATCTGGTGCCTGAAAGAAAATAATGGAAGCATCAGGTAGATTTAAATGCTACCATAAGACATTTTTCCCCTAGTAACTGAACATTGCCCTCTGAATATTATGGCCACTGATGAAAGGTTTTGGATAAAGTTTGTAAACATTGGCTGATTCATAAGGGAGATACTCATACCCCTACTGTTACTAATTCACTTACTATTGCAATACTTTTGGTGGGAGGGAATCTGTGACAACATAATATAAAAACATAGAGACTGTCAAAGCCGTAAAAACAGGCAACAACAACAACAACAAAAGAACAAAACAAGCTATCTGAAAAGGTAAAAGAATAAATAATGGAAAAAAGATGTAAAATTGGATAGCGAAATGGCATAGTCTGTGTCGAGCCAAATTGACTACCCAGCAGATTTTGTGTGCTGCTGCACAGAATTTAGCAACACTGTCTTTTATGGGAAGTTGGAATCAGAGGGTACAGTCTAGGAATGAGAATAAGGTATGAGAATAAGAACGAATAAAGGAGGAAGACATGCTCAGGAAGTGCCCAACATACCCATCATTACAGGGACACACATTTCTCTGTATGCCTTTCTAACACAGTTAAGAGGAGAGCAAATATATTTAAAATTCAGTTCTCAAATTTTGATTTCCAATATTTGTGTGCATATTACTACATTTACTTCTAAACTATCAGAAAATGTATGCATCTCTTTTTTTTTGTTGTTAACTTAAGCTTAATTTCTTAAATGGAAAAAAAAGTATAATGGAATTGTGCATTAAAAAAACAATAGCGACCAATTTATTCCCATCCAAGGGATAAAGAATTATTCCTTCAGCTGTTGATGTGGAGAGGAATGTGTTTTCTTGCTGATGGAGTGGGATTTTTTTTAGGTTCAAGATGAAAAGTTTTGCCTGTTTCTGCTTATATTTGATCTTTCTTCTAGGTTAAGTATAGGAATACTGAAAGTGACTTAAAGTGAGTCAGATCAGTAACTCAACTAACACAATGTAATTTACATCATTTGGCAGCAGTTTGGCAACAATTTAGACAAGAATCTTTTCCGATTTGACTTAGTGATGTTAGGGAATACTCATAGTAGTGATTTCCATGAAAAGTATCTGATCCATCACTGACATAAGAGCCAGTGGCCATTTTCATTCAAGAGATTTTTCAGTGATTCAGAGGCTGGCCTCAAATGCTTTGTTGAGGAAAATCGTAGTAAATAGTTAAGTACACTATGTGTCCAATATTATAGATAGTCATGCAAAATAGCCATAGTCTCCTTATAGTTCTCAGTGGCATTGATGAAACTTCATTATTTGTTTGTGTAGAATAATTAGTAACTTTCTTGTACTCCGAGTCAGGGCTTCTTATATGTTCAGGAGCCCAACTATACTAAGAAGATTAGATTATTTTCTAACTACCACAAAAGTTAGTAAAACACAATGCCTTCTACATATTTGGTAGCTAGATGGGTTTAACACCCCAACAATTGTATTTTCCTTTTATCTTTTTCCTTTGTTTTATTTGAAAAGGAGCAATGGTTATTTAAACATGAAGTAGATATTAAGTTATATCTAATATGTTTAATAAGTATACTACTAAGAACACTTAACAAAACACTTTTATATATTGTTCTGAAAATATCTCTTAATTGCTATTTTTTCTTTAATTCTGGTCAATTATTTTAAATATGTTTCACTGGTACATTCATCAGGCTTCAGGCCTGAGATATATATCTGAATTTGAATTTATAGATAACGTATTTGCTAAAATCATTGATATCCTTCAAGTGTACTAAGTTCTCTGTTCTCATCTTATTTAACTATGTGGAAACATTTTTTTTAAAAAAATCTATGTTGGTCTAAAAGCCAGTGAATCCATGTAGGATCCTATCTTTGCTCTGCTGTCCATTGTCATCTACTAGATATCTATACATAATCCTAATATGTTTTGGAGGTATAAAAATGCATACTATTGATAGCTGCAGTGTTTTGTCATAGGAATTTTAATCTCACCATATTCACATATGCTTACAAGTCACAGTGTAACTTCTTCCAGTGTAATAACTTCAATATAAACCCTCTGTTTAGTTGATTTATATCACCAAATGGCCTTTACCATGAGAATTCTACAACTGTGAAAAGGAATAGCAAACATTGTATTGACTTTTATATTCTGCTGGCTTTTTCAATGAGATTCATAGCTTCTAGTAAGTGTTTAAATACTGTAGTTACATGTGAAATACTGCTTCCATGATTACTTTTCTTTTTGCATAAATAAGCCAGCTACTGTTTGTATACCATCTCTTCAAATGTATTTGTTTTCCTTCAGAATGTAAAGACATCAGCTTATTTTCTATTTTTTATTTTTATTAGATTTATATAACCAACCGTCTCACATAAAAGAGACTGAGTGTACATACAGTACTTAATAAAAAATAAATACATAAAACAGTCCCAAATAAACAATAACTATAAAAATGATACAAAACAGGAGATAATATTAACAGGAATAAGAGAGCTATCACAAATTCTCTCCTGTCTCCTGGGCCTCCTAGGCCTGATAACATAACCAGATCTTGAGGAACTTGCAGAACATTGAAAGGAATGAAGCTAATCTCGCTTCCAGGGGAAGAAGATTCCACAAGTCAGGCACTGTGACAGAGAAGGCCCGCCTCCCGGGACCCACCAGATGTTATTCCCTGGCAAATAGGATCCATAGCATGCCTTCTTTGCCAGACCTTATAGGGTGAGCAGATGTAATGAGAGAGGCATTCCCTCAGGTAACAAGGTCTCGTGCCATGAAGGACTTTAATGGTCAAAACCAGCTGGACCTGGAAGCAAACTGGCAACCAATGTGAAGCAGAGGTGTAACATGTACCGTTCTAAGGGCACACATAACTGCCTGCTCCACAGCATTTTACACCAGTTGAAGCTACTAGATACCCTTCAAGGGCAGCTTCATATAGAGCACACTACAGAAATCTAACCAAAAGGTGACTAAAGCATGAGTGACTATGAGAATAACTTACCCACCCCCACCCCAATCTAGTCATAGGCATAACTGGCGCACAATACAAAGCTGTATAAACACCCTTCTAGCCATGACTGTCACCTGCTCTTTGAGCAGGAATCGTGAGTTCAGGAGAGTCCCTAGACTGTGCACAATATATAACTGAAATATTCCCAGAGTCCTTGCTCTCTGTATAACCTGTGTGATAAGAGTTAATACAGTTTTGCAAGATCTGTCTTCCTGCCATAACATTTTTCAAAAGGTGCACAATATTATACAAACAAGCTTAACAACTCAAGTAGCAGCTTGGGCATAGCTAATTTCAGGCACATATTTGACCTTTCATGAGCCCTTTTTTTCTGATACCCTGTTCAGATTTCTTTTGTACTTGTATGGAAATAATTGCTTGCAACTATCTTGTTTTTGCTTTTAAATTGCAAGCCTGAGTACAGTTCCTGTGATTTTTTGTTTGTTTGTTTGTTTTGTGTACAATGCCTAGTTACTGTAGGCACTTGAGAAATAATAATTAAAAATTGCATGGCATTTATTACATAGGAGGGGTGGCATTCTGTGTTCTGTCTTGGAAATGGCAGTGTGGGAAAGATCATAAAGAAACAAATGCATTCTTGGCAACTGTTTCTCCATCTCTAGAAAGTCTATATAATGTTTGAAAAGAAAAAGAAAAACAATAAAATATTTGTCTGAAGGTGGCTAAGAATGCAGGCTTTCTGTGCTTGCTACATGCATATATGTAGCCACCTTTACATTTAACTAGATAGAGTTAAGCTCCTTTGCCCAAACAATTAATCTTGCCTTGCTTTTTTCTTCCAATTTATACTCGTAATTATATGCGCAGAAGGCCAAGTTGAGACTGAATGGTTAGCCCAGTATTTTGTTAATTAACCTTGTGGATGAGTGAAATTGTATATTGAAAGAAAGCATTTTTTGTAGCATATCACTTGTTTCTGTGCTTCCCTGAATGTGCCATTATAACATAATGAGTAATCTATCTATAATGATAAGAAAGCACTCAATCATCTATGATTTATAATCTCACTTTCTGTTCTTTTTCCTACAAAATCAAAGAAGTTCAATGCATTGGAAATCAGAGAAGGGTTTGTGATAAAACAAAAAGAAATCGGGTCAAGGATTAAAGGATATTTAATGAATATACGCTGTGTATAAGAATGAATGACCATCATGAAAGAAGTACTTTTAGGTGGCTTGGTCATCATAGAACAAGAATGAATTAGAATTAAATTGAAAAAACCAAGGGAAGGGAAGGAAAATGATTTTTTCCCCATAGAAAATAAAATGTCTAAATATATTTTATAGATACTCAAATTATGGGAGACAAATTAATAATAGTGAAAAAGTGTGAAAGAAGAGAAATGTAGACATGCATGTAATAAAATTAATCAAGGTAATATTTTTATTTATGTTTTCTTAATAAGATTTATTTAAGTGCCTTTATAACGTCAATGAGTTCATGGAGATTTAACCAAAATCAGAGAACTATATTTCCTACCCTATCCAAGCTTGTAAGAAATATTTAACTTCAGTGCCCTTTTCATTAGACCCAAGATACTATCTATAAAGAAAAGTTTCCTATTTACTTAACCTGACATTTGCCATAGCTCCCCAGGCTATCTAATCCATTCTAAAATGTGCAGGTTACAAGAAAACACTTTCTTTTAATTTTTCTCTGGATATAATTTTTGTTTTTGCCTTTTTGACAACTGTAGTGAAATAAGGTTATTGTTATAATCTTAATTAGGATTGCAGTTTTTAATTATATTAATCAATTTGAAAAAATTTAATTGAACAAAAATTGCCCTTAATTCATTAGTGATTTTCATTAAGGAATGTATTTTAAAAATTGCATTTTAACAAAAATTGAAGATGATGTCAATACAATATTTTAAAAAATTAAGTTTCTTGTTTTAAAATATTTTTATTCATAATTTAAAACTATATTTTAAATATAAACTAAATCTTGGCATTAATTATTTAATATATCCTAATTTGTTGGTACCACTGTTCACAAACGTTTTCAATACCAATTTGTGGGAGTTTCAAATGCTCATAGACCTGCATATCTTTGTTATACTGTGTAGATCTATACGTAATTGGCTCTAGGATAGTGTATCAGTTCACTTTTGAATCATTCTTACTCTTTTTCACTATGAAGGCATAATGAAAATAGAAATGAGGTCTACTCTGATAGTCACTCTATATGTTCCTTTGTCTCTGAACATACAAATTTTGTCATTATTTCCAATAGTCTGCAAAGAGTTTAATCCTGGCATGTCAGCTATATCCAGCCAATTCTTTTTTATTTATTATTTATTTATTTATTAGTGGATTTTAAAGTGGAATTACAACAAATGAAGGTGAATATATGTGTCCCAGGATAATGTTGGTCCCGATGACTGGCCCAGATTGGATCCTGGAATTAAAATATAGGAAAAATATTTGAATGTTTTGTGACTGGAAGAGAACTATTCTGAAAACCCATTTTGTTTTTGCTTTTTTTCTTGTATGATTTCTCTGTTAAAGATGTATTTTCTCCTTTAGAATTTATTCTGACTTTTTAAAACTTCTGTGTTGTCCAAAAATTTGGAAAATACATATTTCTTGGAAAGTGCTCATATTCTTGAGCATTCTTGAGATACTCTATTAGAGATGATCAACATTTGATTCATAGAGGGGCATTTGATTATGAATATATTTCTTTTCAAATTCCAAAAATACTTTTTCAAAAGGCAATTGGACTTTGCTTTTCCTTGAAGACATTTCACTTCTCATTTAAGAAGCTTCTTAGTTCTGACTGAATGGTGAACTGAACTGAAGAAGCTTCTCGGATGAAAAGCAAATGTCATCAAGGAAAAACAAAGTCCAGTTGCCTTTTGAAAAAGCACCTCTGGGTAATCATGACTAAAACAGGAACCAGAACCAGAACAGAACAGAATAGAATAGAATAACTTTATTGTCACTTTAAATGTACACTAATCGGCATACATTAAGACCTGGATGACTGAGAATCTCCATAGACATTTCTTTTCAAGAAAAAAGATTAGACTGCAGCTATCTTCCTTTTTTTTTTTCTTGAAATGCTTACAAGCCTATGTATGGTACAGAGGAATTCTTGTCATTAACAATATTACAGATGGTAACTTTGTTTTCTGTTTGGTTATAATTAATAGTAACCTGGCAAATGCAAAGACTTACAGACATTGATTTGCCTATTTATGTTCTGCTCCATTCCTTCTCTCTCCAGTTTTCCTGATTTTGGCCTCAGATAACTACTTTTTCATGCCTCTCAATTCTTTTGAGCTTTCAATCTCAAGATGCGTTATATGAGCAAAAAGTACTTTGCAAATCATGAAACCAACAATGAAAGTGTAAAACAGTAAATTACAGCAATTATTTAAAGGGTCCCAAAGGTGCTTTTTCAAAGGATAACTGGAATTTCTTTGTTTTACTTGAAGACATTTCACTTCTCATCCAAGAAGCTTTTCAGTTCTTCAGAAGCTTCTTAGATGAGAAGCGAAATGTCTTCAAGCAAAACAAAGTCCAGTTGCCATTTGAAAAAGGCACCTTTGGGACAACCATGACTGAGAATCTCCTTAGATATTTAAAAGGTCACTACAGTCAATCTCTGCTTTACTGTTTATGTAAAGTCTCTCAGATCTTTTTTCTATTATATACGAATTCTAAGGATCTTTTGGGTAGAATGATATCTATCCGAATATATTTCTCCCCATTGAACTGAATCTATTATGTGACAGTCAAGTTATCAGAAAGCATAGCTATAATCCTGAATTATTGTATGATATTCTATAGATTTTGTTTCTAAGTGCTCTAGCTACAAATTGGTCCTCAGACTCAGAATTTGGGCACATGGGAATTTTGCACATTTTATTTCCTTTTTAGAAACGCTTCTGCATTTAGTTTTGAAGGTTATTGGAACAACTGGGAGTTTGTATTTTTAATATTTTATTTAAATGTGATATGTTTTATTAAAAAATATGTTCTCCTGTTTAATTGCAAGAACCAGTTAAAAAATACCTATATTATATTGATTAGAAAAGGAAGCATGCAAACCCAGTGTCCATAAAGGCGCCAACCACATTTTAAGCAAAGATGGCATTCTCTAGTTTCCTGGAACTCTAAACCTGCCTGAGACTGCTATGTTGCTCTTGCGAGGAACAATTTTCTTGAGCCCTTGTGGGTGATTGCAAATCCTTGTCTTGTCTAGAGTGGAATTACAAAGAGCAGTACTGCTTGCCAGCGCTTCATTCCACTAAGATTGTCAGCTCTGCTTTTAGCATTGCCATCTTCAATATACCCTTTCTTCCCTGAAGTTCAGAAAAATCTTAATTTAAGTTGCTTTGTAACCATTTGCAAGATTAAAACAAAGCCAACGTGAGAACTTCATAAAGAAGGAGCAAAATATGCTCAGATGTTATTTTTTGAAAGATGTTTATATTTTCTTCATAAATTATTCAATTAGCATAGTTGATTGGGGAAAAAAACTGTGGCTCCAGATTATTTATTGTTACAGTGAGAAAAGTCTAGCTGTCTCCACTTACCATATTTAGCCTGTTACTTCAACTGTTTAAGTTGCCAATGTGCTGCAAGTCTAGTCTAAAAACAAGAATAAAAAGTTCAATATTGTATGGTGGCTTTGCTTAGAATGATATAATGAAAAGAAGCCATTTAAATGAACAGTTGGAAGAAACAGTATTGGACTTCAAAAGAAATATTAATTGTAATATTGTTTATGATTCGTCACACAGTTAACCAGATAGTGACACTGGATTTGGCATTTTTATCCATGTACTGTGTCCTTTTCTCAAGGACCTGGGATAGACAGATGTTGATATTTGATGGTTTTAGAGGTATTGTTGCAGATATTAATATACTATTCATTAAATGTATGTTATTATTATATATGTAATAAAAATTACATCCCTGTGATGATATTGATATGATGAAGTTACCTAGTTGGGTAATTAAATGGCTGCAAGCAAACAGCCAAGCTCAGGGATCACCCAAAACGTAGTATAAGCTGACATTAAAAAGTGGGAAAGAAATCTTTGGGATGTTTATCACCTTCTATTTACAAAAAGAGAAAGGATCAATAAATGTGTTCATCCTGGTTGCAAACACATGCATGTTATGGATTTTTAGTATGTAGTAAGACCCCTTGAATTCAAGTGGCTTTTCTTCATCACTAAACATAGATGTGGGCCTGATTTCTGTATCTAACTCAAAACAATATTGAAACAGTAGTCTAATATTACATTTTTGTGTTGATAGAATATATATAATGCTGTGTGGTTTTTTACATGTAACACATCTGAATATAAGGATATGTCTTATATGGGAAATGTATGCCTTTGAAAGAATCACAAAGCTGTATCTGATGTTACTTAATGGACTTATTTTTCTAGTGCTCTTGGTGGATCTTCTGCTCTTCACATTCCTGCTTTCCCAGGTGGAGGCTGCCTCATTGATTATGTTCCCCAAGTATGCCAACTGTTAACCAACAAGGTAATACCCAGAATAAACAAACTTTTTACCAAGATATTCCAATACAAGGGCTCTAGACTAAAATAAAATAAATAATTATTCATAAATTGGTAAACCCTATGATCTAAAATTATTTCTGTCAGAAATTTCAAAACCAAAGGTGAAATTGCCTAATGAAAGATCATTTTGGGGTGAACCAGAAGTAGTTGAAAAGACTATGCACAGCCTTCTGCATTTCAGCTATACAATTTGCGTCAGAGTTTTCATTAATATGATTATGAAATAGTCCGGAAATACCCTTTATTCCTGTTTAAATTGCTCTTGCTTAAAGGAATCTTATAAATTATGAATTTATGAAATATACTTCCAAATGCATTTCTATAATTATACCAGAATCTATCTTTAGAGTTGTTTTTGTTGTGGCTCTCTATTGGTTAGGTTTTTTTAATTTGCAAGTACACAGATCTGTTTTTAAACTACAAAAAATTGTTCACTGTTTAGAGTTCCAATTAGTAGACAGACAGCTATGTAATGTTTGATAAATAAATAAGAATATTGTGCAGAAATTATGAACTGATAGAACATGATAGACATGTTCTAACTGCAACACTTAAACGTTGGCCCAGGAAATTTCAGAGGTGTGAAATACATAAAATTGCACTTTAATATAAAACAAAATGCTTAGAAACCATAGGCTTCTTCAAAATACTTATGAAATACTGTATGAAATTCCAGATGGATAGTATATTACCATTATGTAAAGTAGCAGAATTTACTATAAGGTTTAATCAATGTGTTCATCCTTAAAATATAAAATATGTGTAATTATTATATGTTTTTAATACACCAATTTCTTGTTGCTGATGCATGTAAAAATATTTTTCCAGACTTATACTTATTAGTAAAGCATAAACTCTCCGAAATTAATACTCTGTATTGTAATTTAGTTTTATCATAATTGCACTCATTTTTTCTTTTCTTTTATAGGTTCAATATGTTATCCAGGGTTACCATAAGAGAAGGGAATATATTGCAGCATTTCTTAGTCATTTTGGAACGTACGTATATATGTTTCACTTTAAAATGGAATATAACCATAAGCACTAGCTTCCTGTCTATTCTTACTCATATTTACTAAAAATATTTTTGCCACTTGGATTTTTCCTAAATATGCATATTTAAGCTTGGTAGCCCTGAGTTATATTACTGTAGTACACAGTAATATAACCCAGTTATATTATATTTGTATTTATTATACACTAATAGATAAATTATACCATACTATAGAAGGAAAGATTTTTAGCATTTCTTCTTTCCCACTCTATGCTTCAGTATCATCTCTAAAGAGTTGGTGAGAAAAGAGCCAAAAGAAGGGGAAATCATTAACCCTATGTTAGTTGAAAGTAGAGGTAGTCAAAGTTCTAGATTAATGCTAAATGTTAAGAAGACAAAGGAAGTCTCAACAGTATAATTAGTAAAATTATAGGTGAAAAGGGTGATAGGTAGTTTTGAGGTTTAGATTCAACAATAGATTAAGATGGACAGTATGTTTCAGAAGAAATTGGAAGATTAATCTTAGAGAAGAAAGCAATGACAAACTTAAAACCATGAAGGAAAAGACTATTTCTACAGGAACAAAGATCAGAATAGTTAAAACAATGATTTGTCCAGTGGTAATACACAGCTGGTTATTAAGAGAACCATGGATTGCTGGCAGAATTGGTCAGGCTCTTAGATGAAATAAAAACTGACAACTCCCTTGAAGCAATAATTAGCAAGCAGAAATTCACATACTTTGGACATATTAGGTGGGTGGATGCATTAGAAAAGTTATGTTGAGTGAAATAGAAAAATAGGAAGATAACAGATAACATGGATGGACAGGATCAGCAAGATGAGAATCAAGATAGCAGACATTTGACCATTTAGTTAATAGCATCTAACTACCTAACTAATTTTCATAAGACTTCCCCGTCCAAGTCCTGCCAGAGGTCACCTACAAGTGTGATTGGTGTGGGTCAGTGCCGTGCAAAAGCCTGAACCCTCATTGAAAAAGATCTAAATAATCCATTTCCTCCAGAAGCTTCCATAATTTTCTTGATTTTGCAAAATTGAAGTTTTAATTCTGCTGTTATTTCTAATTCTAGTTGAAACATCTAGGTGCAACATTTTTCATTCTGCCTTTAAAAGTGTGTGTGTGTGTATCTCTGTGCTTTTATTTCAGCTGTTTTCAGTACATGCTAATAGAAGGCAAAATATAAGTACTGTAGTAAATTCTAATCTCATTTGCTGCTTAAAAAACTGAAGCTGGGTATAATCGGGTCTAAATAAGAACTAGGAAAACAAGAAGGTAATGGTAGCTGCACACAGTAGGTGTTAGTGGCCACAACAGAGTAATTAGTCAATACCGTTTGTGCCTGACTTGAGAGGGAATCAGTGACTTCTGCCCTATTCATGAATTTATGCATGCCAATAGGAAGGGATGAGCTTCTGCCTAATTTTGCTTTGTGATTCTAATTATATTTTTCATTAATAATCTTTTTTTTTTAATAGTGGAGTGGTAGAATACGATGCTGAGGGTTTCACAAAACTCACTTTGTTGCTGATGTGGAAGGATTTTTGCTTTCTTGTTCACAGTGAGTAGTTATTTTCCTTTGAATACAAATATCTAACTGCTTGAAAATTTAAACAAAAATTAACAGGGAAATACCAAATACAGCAACACTTGCATCTCATTTTTTCCCCTACCTGTCGTGTGTTTTCTACATTCTTCATATCTGTGTATTGTCACCTGAAATCTCAAAAAGGTCATAAGGTTCATTAGATAATTTGTTCTTTTTGAATTATGTAAGATATAAGATGTTTGAAATTCACAGACAGAAAAACTTATTGGAGTATGCCTGGTGTGGATATGTCAAGAGACAGTTACTAAGGTATATTGGGAATATATAGGAGATAGTTAGATATAGATAAATGGATGTAGATATAAATATACACAGTATATACTCTAGATTTAGATCTAGATCTATGTTTACTCTGTGTGTGTGTATGTATACATATACCCCCTGATGTTTAGAAATTATATCTCAGACGTTATACCTAAGAAATCCAACACCTTTTTCATTCAATACCATCTGTTGGAACACAGAACACGAGCCTTCTGAGTTGTGACTCTGGAATATCCTCTCAGAGATCTGTATAGCTCATATCCTGAGGATGTTCAAAAAGTCATTGCAATCTTAGCTGCTTTTCGAAGTCTTGAGTAACTTGGTGGTTGAGACACTGTACAATTTTTTATCATTATAGAGAGTTTGCCTTTTGGATGCTTCTGAATTTTTTAAAAATTTACTTGTTTTAATGCACACACTCACACATACCCAACCAGAGTTATTAGTAATCTGAATTGTATTAAATAAATAAATGTATGCAAACAACTATACTCTCCTATAACAATTGCTCTGTCTCTGCTCTTCAAATTCTTTCTGCCTTCTCATATGTAAGGGTGTAGATATATACATATGTTGTATATAGCATGTTTATATGTGTTATGTATGTGTACACTTATGAGAGCAAGCAATCGAATTTCATTTTTAATGTGTGCCACAGTGTGCCCACAGTAAAAAATGACAATAAAGGTTATCTTATCATCTGTATCAGTGGTACCAACGACATCAAGAAGACCATCGTTGGAAGATGGCCTCGCTTAACTGGCCTGCTCCTTTTGCACTGATTGTTTTCTCCCCAGGTTACTTATCAATGTGAGGCACTTGTTTATCCTAATTGTTTATTTTTTTAAAGTTGTTAGTTGCTTTGAGTTCTCTGTCAATAGAATATCATATAAATCGCATTACAGTAGTAAATAACTGCTGTGGTAGTGTAGTTTGAAATAATTTTGAATAGTTCTGTTTCCTGTTCATAAGTAAATTCTTACAAAAAGGTCTCAATCCTTAGTAGATGTGTAAATTAAAGTACCTGCAATAGTGCAGCTAAATAGTCCTGAAATACAGTATCAGATAGCAAAGGATTCTGTGATAGATGAGATTTCCTACTGAGACTTAAATCCTTGTACTCTTGGAGATCACCGTATTGGTTGGCAGTGTTTTATATGTTAATTGTTTCCAGTGCCAGAATTGAGGCTTATTGAGAATACGCTTTTAGCAAAGTATGTCTTTCAAGATTATTTTGTAACCAGGATTACGGTTCTTCTTTATTATTCTCAAAATTCTTCTGCATAGTTTGTAATCCTAATTCCCTCTACACAAATTGTTCAAATATAACAATTTATCATTTGAACTTACGAGCAATAATAACTCTTATTCTAGCTCACATCTGGGTATTTTATGGCCTGTGGGTCAATCCAGCCCTTTAGCTGTTCCTGTCTGGACTGTGGCAGGGGCGGCCCTCCAGAAGAGTCCCAGTTACTCATGTGCCCCCTGCAGAAATTAATTGCCCATCCCTGATCTAGCTCATCCACTTTTGGTCTTCTTTGCTTCAGAGAGCAGACGATTAGAAGATGTTCCTTACTATATATCATTGTATTGTTACTTTAAAAAAAAAAAATTCACTTCTTATATTTGGAATATTAGCACCGAAAACTTCCAGTGTCCTCCTTTCTAATAAAAGTGAATTAGAAAGGAGAAAAAAAGCAGACTTGAGGCTTGTCAGCGCAGCTTGTAGTCAGCCAACTTTTCAGTATATCTTGAAGAGATTAAATGTATCTCTTTGTATTTTCCAGATTTCTTAGCTAGGTTTTTCTTTTACTTATATAGAAATGCAGAAAAATAATTTAAAATTTCTATACAGTAATTTACTTCTGCATAAGGAATTTTGAAATTTGAAACTTTCAAATAGTTTCTCATTCAGTTTGAAATTACTATGCTCCAGGAAAGTCAGCAGTCAGGATTTAATGATCCACATTTTAAAATTCTAAAAAAAATTGGCTTTCTGTTTAATTAATTCTAAAGTTATTTATTGAGAGAAATTATTACAATGGAATTGCCACCACTGATTAACTTACCCAAAGCTGATGCATCACTAACTTGGTTGAATAACCCAAGGGAATCTGTATTGAGTTATGAAAAATAATGCAAAGAAAACCACTGAAACATGTACTTCATTTTTTTTATTTGAGTTGATCTTATCTTTCATTTTTAATATGCTTGTAATTTCAAACATTTAATCACATGTGGAGTGTATTCAGAAGAGAATATTAATTTTTGCTATTTTTTCTTGTTAGAAAAAACAAAAGCATAACATGAAAACACAAAAACAAAAGTTACATTATTCAGATAGGTTATTTTTTTTAGTTTTATGCAAAATCAATGTCTTCATCTGAACTACATCAGGTAATAGGATAACTACAAATAATTAAATAATCTTTCTTTGAGAGAATTGGGTTGTTCAGAAATGTAGAAAAAATAAACAAGCAAACAATATGCTGAGGAATAAATCTTCTTTTAAAACTGTTCATATTTCTATGTTAGTTGCTTAATTTTTAATTTGCAGCTGAAAAGATGTGTTTTTGAAATTAATTATTACAAAGTTAGTAAAAAATTTGAGTCATAAAATACAAAATATTGAGTTTTCATAGCTTCCTCTCTGCTTAAATACCAATCTGATGTAAAACACTCTGCTATAATTCTCAGCAGATTTTTAAAGGATGGAGGACAGTTGGAATTACCCCATGTGACCAATTTCTGTTAATTGATAGTGGTCTCTGAATACCAGCTAGTCTCTTCGAAAAAATGTTCTTCTAGTGCATATGGCTTGAGCCAATCATAAAAGAATTTGGCTGTTCTTCAAGTTCATTAGCATTCAATCCATATTTGTTAACAATTTGGTATAATTTCCTGCTTATGGAACCCTAAAAATTAAATACTTATTGCAGTTCTGTCTGGTTAGCTTGAATGTTTTGTGTGATGGAGAAAAATAATTTTAGTCAATTATTGCTGACAGTTGTAGCATAGTTTTATGATAGGCTCTAATAATAAAAATATTCTTCAAAAAGAGTTTATTTATCAGGACACATTTCTTACCAGATTCCAGCTGCTAATCTGATTTAAATTTAGTTATGGAATTAGCATAAGCCATAAATGTTTTTTATAATGAATGTGGTAATGGTCACATATTTCATATAATATTACACTGTTTTATCCATTCTGCAGTTGAAGTGAACTGTGTGTCAATTATTAACCTAACAATAATTTTTGAAGTAATGTTCTAGTTGAGGGAAAAAATGGTATTAATGTAATTGACTCAAGAATTTTTGATAAATTTCTGAATACTAAGGCAAAGTTTTAAAAGACTAGTATTTTTAAAGTTTGCCTAACATTCAATTTCATGGGAAAACATCAGTATAACTGCTGGCAAAAATACTTTGCCATACATTATAAGTTATTTTACATTGGTATAAAACATTTGGACTGAGTAACAGAAATACGGATTTCACAAATTATGCTTGGTTCACTTGTGTTTTTTTATTATTTGATGAATATCTTTATTATTTGATGAATCTGTTGATTTCAGCAGAATCTGTAAGAGCTAGTCATCTGGTTCATATGCAGGGCAGTGATGCAATATATGAGTATAGGACTTTCAGTATAAAGCTGATTTTCACAAGCATTCCTCCCCAAATCTCAGCTTCTTTGAAGAGCCAAACCCATTTGTGTTGCCCTATAAATAAAATAGTCATTTCAGTCCATGCTTCTGGGAGTATTTTGGAGTGTTTTAGTCATCTACAGTATGATGTTCCAAGAAGTCTTTTTTTGCTCTATTTCAGTTTGGTTTGGTATGATTTTCTAATGATCTTTCCTGCACATGCTGAATAGAGTTTACAACCAATAAACTTAGAAATTATTATCTATTAGAAATAGATACATACCTACCCAATAGGTTCATTACAAAAAAAAATCACCTTGTTACAAATTTGTGCACAGAGAAAACTACATACTAAAATCTGCATGTAATAACACAAACACACACAAACTATCCGCCTGTCTGTCTGTCTGTCTGTCTGTCTGTCTGTCTGTCTGTCTGTCTGTCTGTCTATCTATCTATCTATCTATCTATCTATCTATCTATCTATCTATCTATCTATCTATCTATCTATCTATCTATCTATCTATCTATCTATCTATCTTATCTATCTTATCTATCTATCTATCTATACAAACAAATAACTTCTGGAGTAAATTTAGAGTTACTTCCTTGTTAGCAGTTAGATTTCCACAGCTGTTTTTAGTGGAAGGAACCCTAAAATATATTTTTTGTTCAATGGTAGCTTCCTCAGAGTGGTTTCTTCATATATTTGTAGCATACCAACACCAGTATCCCATTTCTCACTTGTAGACCCTGTATTTTGTTGAAGTCTTTACAAATGCAAATTTCGTAACTGATTCTGCTCATCCTTTAGAAATTTAGTGCAGTTCTTTTAAGGGTTCATCATGGCATAATTAGTCTCTGTAATGAAACATATATGGATGCCAATATAATGATGGTTAAGAAAGGTTGCCATAGAAACTAGTACAAGCAGAAAGAAAGGGGAACTAGAGGAAAGGCCTTGAAACTTCAAAGAAGATGAAATAAAAGTCAGTAAAAGTAAATATCCATATGATGTGCAGCAAAATTGCAAGATTTCTAGCAAAAGATGAGACAGAATACAATTACAGGCTGGTTATACACCCTGTTTCGAGATGGTGAAGGTGTTACTACTATAGCTACATTTAATAGCAAGCTTTTCTTATTTCTTGCTTGGTCTGAGTGCATTTGCTTATAAGTCATTATATTAGCTGCAGTAGCTTTTCGTGTTTGGGATCAAAAAAGGAAGAAACCTTAGGAAAGAGAATAGCAGCAGGCATCTCAGTAGGATGCAACCACCAAGTTCTGACAGTTTCTGCTAGTTGTCTGTAACTCTGTGCCCAAATTATAGAAGAGTAGGAAGCACGCAGAAACAGCAACACGGCTGAGTTTGGGAACAGAAGTCTTTTTCTTTTTCGACTCTAATAACAGAAATTCACTTCGTAAGCTGATCCTTCTCAGTAGGAAGAGGCAACAGTCTTAAGTTTCTGTAGTTACAACAGATAGGCCTGAATCTCTAATAAATAGAATTCCTGTTGGTTCATCTGTCTTTAGTGATAACTCAAACAGGGCATTCACAAGAGTTAACAATTATATTCTAATCAGTTTAGGCCTTTCAACATTTGTAAGCATGTATATTTGCATTTATCTATAGGGATGTTCTTTGAGCTCATGAATTACACATTCATTCCTGCAGATCCAAATTTAATATATTTTTAATTATATATTGAGCATTATATGATTATTTCATTTAATAGGTTCCTTTAATGCGTTTTGTTATATGTCCAAAATAGCTAGAGATATAGATTTATATTATATTTTAAATTATCTTAAAAGCCTCAGTATCCCATGAAATCCGTTAATAAACAAAGCACAGCTTTTAATGCATGTCTAAAATGTATGTGTAACTATTTATAGTTTTCAATATTATCGTTACAAATTTATTTAAAATATTTATATAGTTTATGTTTATAAAAACAACAACGGATGTCTCACAAGATAAATACAAGAGCAAAAAAGTCCAAACAATCACAATATAAACTCACAGTGCCTGGAATAACCCTCTCCACCATATCAACCTATCATTTTACTGGGCCCCAACCTCATCCCCCTGTCCCACACATATAAAATTCTAAAAAAATTTTTTTTTCTTAAAATCCAATAGTTCTACTGGCATAAAGATAGGCCTCAGTGAATGACAGTAATTGGGACCAGAATTTCCATCACTAAGTAATGCAGTCATAAAGTGCAACATTCTGTGACAGCATCACTTAGTGACAGCAATTCCTGCAGACCCCATTGCCATTGTTAAGAGGTACCTCCTCACATCTTCTGCCAGCTTCCAACAACCAAATTTACTGGGGAAGCCAGCAGGAAATTGCAAGTTCCAGGCAGCTTGCAAGCGGACCAGCAGGCAGGTAAGTGGCTGCTACCAGAAGAGGGATGGTGCAGAGGTTTGCACGGTTGGCTAGTACAGTGGGGCTGGAGTGGCAGCTGCCAATGGGGGAGGCTGTGCAGCTGGCTAGCAAGGTGTGAGTGCAGAGGGGCTAGGGGAGAGTGCTCGGGTGTTTGGCAAGGCACAGCAGAACTAGGGATGGCTATTGCCGAGTGGGAGAGGATTCAAGAAGCCCCAGAGACACGGCACCTTCTGTGTGTGGCTGGGACGGTGACCCCAGCAGAAGGGAGGCAGGTGAAGATGAAGAAGTTCAGCTGTGGGGGAGAGGCAGGGAGGCAGTCTTAAGTGCTGGCTTGGATTTTTATCATGTGACTCGGGGGCACCGTGATAGTTGTAAATTCAAGGACTACTCACAAGTCCATTTTTTTTCAGTACTATTCTAGCTTCGAACAGTTGCTGACCAAATGGATGTTAAGCCTGTAATTTCAAACCAAGTATTTATATTTGACTGACCTAGTTTCTAATTCACTTTAATAATACGATATTTTTGATTTTGTGTTTTTTGCATGGACAAAATAACTGCTGTAATGTGAATCATGAGATTGGATATTTTTTTACTGGAGTATAGAGGTAGTCCTCAACTTACAAGAGTTTAGTGATCGTTTCAAGTTACAAAGGCACTGAAAAAAGTGACCCCCGACAGTTTTTCACACTTAAAACCCTTGCAGCATCTCCATGGTCATGTGATCAAAATTCAGGTGCTTGGCAACTGACGGATATTTATGATGGTTGCAGTGTCCCAGGGGGGTCATGTGATCACCTTTTGTGACCTTCTGACAAGCAAAGTCAAGGGGGAAGCCAGATTCACTTAACAACTGTGTTACTAACTAACAACTGCAGTGATTCACTTAACAGCTGTGGCAAGAAACGACCTAAAATGGGGCAAAATTCACTTAACAAATGTCTCACTTAGTAACAGAAATTTTGGGCTTAATTGTGGTTGTAAGTTGAGGACTACCTGTATTTCTTTTTCAATCTGTCCAAATATAGCATATCAGTCCAATTTGTCTTTAAGTTTTTTTCATAGAAAGTAACTAAAGTAAATGATACACAAAAGCTGTAGCAGCTTTTATCAGTTGTAAAAACCCTTTTCCACAGTTGAAGTTTCCAAAGGAGTGAGGGAGAAGTGGGGAAAACTAACCTTGAAATTAGCATCTTAAATAGTTAATTACTTTCTGAAGATTCTATCTCCTAATGTGAAGCATTAATACATATATCTCCAGTCTTTAATGTTTCAATAGCTGTTTTTTTCACAGATAAAACATGATTTTTACACACATAGAAAAATGTTACAGTACTTCCATCTGCCTCAAAATTCTATAAAATAGATACTACTTACTATAATGACAGAGGTTTCCCATTAAGCTTTAATTAAAAGTGTAAGTCCTTTTGACCTCTCTCAGCTGAAAGGAAGTCAAATTTTTAACCTAATCCTGAGATGGGGAAACTGACCTGAAGTACATCATACTAAAGAACAGTTCTCAGTGTTCCTCACATTTATTGCGATGGGTGGGACTGGTAAGAGTCAGCAATATGTGACCTTTGGAGCAAAAAGGCTGGGAAACTGGAATAGGAGAGGAAATTAGAGAATCTATGCCCTGTTTATATAACATTTCTGTCTTTCCTGTCCTCACCAGCTTGTTTTTACAGAAGAAAGGTAGTTGAGAATTTGTGAACCAAAGGGTAAAGATAAATAGCAGGGCCAACTGTTGGTAGGGTGAACAGTCAGCCAAATGATATATAAAACTAATTTACATATAATGTGATGCACAGGGGTGGGGGGAGGCAAAAAGAAAAGAACCACCTAATTTCACATATATACTGGTTGGTCTTAACTGTCCATAACTAATCAAGAAAAAGATCTTACAGTCATTGTAGATAATTCAACAAAGATGTCAGCTCATTATGTTGCAGTATGAAAAGTAAGTTTCATGCTGGAGATTGTTAGGATTAAATTATATATTTTATTATAATATTATATATCATGATATTCTCATAATAACCTCATACACATTTATTGTTATGTTTGCATATGCTTGAACTCCTTCCCCTTTGAAAAAACTAGGATTTTCAGAGTCTTGGAAAAAGGAATTTGAGAGAAGATATACCTGAGGTACATAAAATAAAGCATGGCATAGAGAAAATGGACAAGAAGAATTTTTTTCTCCCTCTGTCAAAACATTAGGACCAAGGACCAGCCAATGAATTTGATTGGGAGAACATTTGAAACAAAACAACTTTTCTATACAAGGTATATGATTAACTTGTAAAATTCATCAATAGATGAGTGACTAGTTTTATAATGGAATTGAGTAAATTTAAGAAGGATGGACCGGTCAAGGACTATTAGTGTGGAAGAATTAAAGTTACCTCGGAACGGGGGGGGGGGGGGGGGCAGTATGCCTCCAAGCAAAAGTTGCAGGAGAGAACCAGTCTAGTGTAGTGGTTAAGGGGCCAGGATAGAAACCAGGAGAAAAACCTACCCTTAGATACAAAGTCAACTAGGTGGATTTGGGCCAGTCTCTCTCTCTCTTAGTCTTAGGGAAGAGGCAATGGCAAACCACTTCTGAAATCTTGCCAGGAAAACTGCAGATTCTAGTCCAGACAGTCACTAGGAGTCAACACTGACTCAGGCACACACATGCACACACAACAGTTGCAGGACAACATTGATAAAAAAAGGGTTATGTCTTTCTGGGTTTTTTTTCTTTTCTTTTTTTTGCTGGTAAACACCTCAAATGTGAGAAGCAAAATACTGAGCCAAGATAGCCTTGGCCTGAGTAGGGCTGTTTTTATCTAGCATAGCCACAGGTTCCTCACAACTGACTTATTCCTTTTCTGTATAGCTATAATTATGTCTAAATGAACTCTGCCTTTTATTTACACAGAAAAAACTCCTGGGTTTAAAATAAAGTTCTGAAATATCATCTTTCATACAAAGAGGAGTACATTTGTCTCTAGAAGCCCACAAATATGTCTCCCTTTGTTTCTCACCTCAGCAACTGACCAGATTGTTCTTTGTTGTATTACTGATGACAACAGGGCTTACTCTCAAATTCTTATTAGGTATGCAGTCATAAAAATTAAAATATAAGAAAAAATATTATAGACAGATCTTTCAGTATTGTGGTTTGATGAGTAATTGCCTCTATATGTAATAGTCATACCTTGAAATATGTAGCTCTGGTGTAATATGCTATACAAGAAAATTGCAGTAATAACAAGCACATTTCTTCTCATTTTTGTTGTTTCAAATGTGAATGGCAACCCGTAGAAACATATGTTTTGAGTACATCTAATGATAGCAAAGAAAATAATGCCACAATATTGGAATGAAAGCCTTAGATACCAAATGAATATTAGTGTTTTTTCAAACCTCTACTAAAGTTAGGAGTGTAAATACTGTTTCAAGGTAATACTTGGAGGATCTTAAGTACTAACTACTATTTATAAAAGTAGAAGAAAATAATTTTGGAAGCACAGTGTAAATACTAGAAGAACGTTTTCAGATCTTTTTGAAATACATCTATGAGTTGAACAAAATATTGTGCATTTAATTTATTTTAGTGTATTTATTGTAAATCATGATTCATCTGCTTTTAGAGTTTATATGTAAAATCATATATACAAAAACAAAAAAGAGCAAAATAATGCCATTCCTCAGAATATAATATCCACTTTACATATAAATATTGTGTAGAGATTAATTCATTTGGTTCTGGGTAACTCTTTTGTTACAAGACTTCAGAGTTAATGTGAAATATCAACAAAATCATATACCCTAAACTGAATTTGGCAAAGTTGGGCCTGGTTAACAGTTGGATAGAAGACCATCAGGAAATGCCAGGTCTAGTAGGCTAGATTCTGCAGTACAAAATAAACCAAATTAGAAAAAGAGAGTATGCATATGGCTACCAAGATAACTCATTTTATTTTAATGAGTCATGTTTACACTCAGTCTATGAGATTTACTTGTGAATAACTTGGTTTAAGAACAGGACTGCAAGCCCATTGCCTTTGTTTGTGTGCAGTTTCTATGTGATTTATTTTCAGGTGAAAAATGCCTCCTATACCACCACCACCACTTCCATTGATTGATACCTTTTAAAGATCAGGAAATTCCTTTTAGAATCAAACCCAAACCTACTTCCCTGACATTTCAACTGATTGATCCTAGTCCTGACCTCTGGGGCAAGAGAGAATAAATCCAATCCCTCTAGATGACACTGCTTTAGCTGTCTGAGGACTGCTAGTATGTCTCTTGAACTTCTCTTCTCCAGGCTAAACATACCCAGTACTTTAACTGTTCCTAATAAGACTTTATTTGACTTCATTTAGCCCTTCTGTGAAATTTGTTGATTTTCAGTTTGTTGATTTTTTTTAAACTATTATGCCCAGTATTTAACACAATATTCCAAATGGTTCCTGTGAAGATTAGAACAATAACTTACAGTGAATTTTCCTGTGATTCTTTGGGTATTGTCATTCAACCAGTTATGAATCTGTCTAACAGGTGTATCATCTAGCCCAGGGCTTTTCAACCGGTGGTACGCGTACCACCAGTGGTACGCGAGCACATGGCTGGTGGTACGCGTAGGACGGGTTGAAAAAACATGTAAAAAAAAAATTTTAAAAAAATTTTTTTGAATTTTTTTTTTTTTTAAAGTGTGAAAGTGGATGAGGTGAAGCGGCAGCAGCGCCGCAGAGGCTTGTGGCCAAGTCAGCTGGAACTGCACATTGCCTGGGTCCTACTGAGAGCCCAGGATCAAAGCGCACAGCTCCAGCTGATTGGCGGCGGCCTTGGGGGTGGCAGGCAGCCTCATGCAATCTTCAGGGGAGATTCCGCCGGAGCTGCGTGACGCATTGCCTGCCCCCCCCTCCCCCGCCCCCACCCAGATGCCCTCGCCTCCCCCAAGCGTTTTCTTTTACTCACCTGCTTTCAGCTGCACTCCCTTTCTCCTGTCCTTCTCGGCCTTCGCCATGTGTTTGTGAGACCAAAAAAAAGTTCCATGAGACTTTCTAACTTCTCGCGAGAAGTTAGAAAGTCTCATGGAACTTTTTTTTTTTTACCCACAAGCACGTGGCAAAGGCAGAGAAGCAAACGAAGACAGAGA
This sequence comes from Azemiops feae, assembly GCA_023970755.1. Taxonomy (NCBI): domain Eukaryota; kingdom Metazoa; phylum Chordata; class Lepidosauria; order Squamata; family Viperidae; genus Azemiops; species Azemiops feae. Next base: position 1,782,760 of record JALGBA010004125.1, on the reverse strand, counting down.
AGCAAAAGGAGAAAGGGAGTGCAGCTGAAAGCAGGTGAGTAAAAAAATGCTTGGGGGAGGTGAGGGCATCTGGGCGGGGGCACCAACCTTACCCTGCATGGCGGCGGGAAGGTTAACGGCGGGCGTGGGGGGGCAGGAGGAGCTGCGCAAAGCAGGCGGAGGGGAGGCCGGGCAAATTGCGGGTGCTGGCAGCACGGAGGCTGATCGTGCGCGCGTGTGTGCGCGAGGCAGAGGTGCTGCCCGGGGCCAGAGGGGAGGCCGGGCAGATTGTGGGCAGCGGCAGCAACGGGAAAGCCGATTGCACGTGTGCGCGAGGCACAGGTGCTGCCCGGGGCCAGAGGGGAGGCCGGGCAGATTGCGGGCAGTCTTCTTGAATCTGGCATTCACGGACCCCGCCGGAGCGAAGGGGAAGCGGGATCAAAGCCAGATTCAAGAAGACGGAGGAAGGCTCACATGTCTCCACCCCAAACCCCCAGCCAGCCTGCTGGCCTTTCGAACAGCCCTGGAGTTAGATCTGGCATTCATGGACCCGGCCGGAGCGAAGGGGAAGTGGGATCAAAGTCCTTCTTTCGGCCGCAAAGAATGTAGCCAGGCGGGATTCGCCTGGGGGTTGTGCCGGCTCTTCCTCGGGGCTGGCTGCAGCAATAAATGAGCCGGCTTTTCTCCGGCTGCGGCTGTGCGCAACGCACCAGAGGGAGTCCGGCAGCCAAGGCTCTTTCCCCACCCCCCTGTGCTCCTCCGCTGCCTGCGCTCTCCTCCCCCTGCAACCTGAGGGAGGGAGGGAAGGAGGAGGGGACAAAGAGGGAGGGAAGGAAGGAAGGAAGGGACAATGGGGGCTGCAGCGCTGCAGCTTTCCAGTCCCGTGAGCGTCCCTGCTGAAAGGTGAAGCTGAAAGGCTCTGTCTCCCGGCCTCGCATTCATCAGCTGTTCGGCGGCCGGGAGGCAGAGCCTTTCAGCTTCAGGCCGCGCCATCGGCCCTTGGCTCCCTGCTGCGGCCTCACGCCCATCAGCTGTTTGGCGGCTAAGAGTAGGAGCCGCTCAGCTGTTCGGCGGGACGCCCACGGAGCCGACGTTCACGCTGCCAGGTAGAACGGCGCGGGCCGCTGGTCTCCTTTGCTGCCCCGCACGTCGTCCTCGACCCCTCCCCCGCCCGTTCATGTCAAGCCCACGGGGGCTTGACAGGGAGAGAGGGAGGGAAGGAGGAAGGGACAAAGAGGGAGGTGAAGGAAAGGAAGGAAAGAAGGAAGGAAGGGACAAAGAGGGAGGTGAAGGAAGGGACAGTGGGAGGGAAGGAGGAAGGGACAAAGAGGGAGGTGAAGGGAAGGAAGGAAGGAAGGGACAGTGGGGGAGAGGGAGGGAAGGAGGAAGGGACAAAGAGGGAGGTGAAGGGAAGGAAGGAAGGAAGGGACAGTGGGAGGGAAGTAGGAAGGGACAAAGAGGGAGGTGAAGGAAAGGAAGGAAAGAAGGAAGGAAGGGACAGTGGGAGAGAGGGAGGGAAGGAAGAAGGGACAAAGAGGGAGGTGAAGGAAAGAAGGAAGGAAGGGACAGTGGGAGGGAAGGAGGAAGGGACAAAGAGGGAGGTGAAGGGAAGGAAGGAAGGAAGGAAGGAAGGGAGAGTGGGAAAGAGGGAGGGAAGGAGGAAGGGACAAAGGGAGGTGAAGGAAAGGAAGGAAGGGACAGTGGGAGGGAAGGAGGAAGGGACAAAGGGAGGTGAAGGAAAGGAAGGAAGGAAGGGACAGTGGGAGAGAAGGAGGGAAGTAGGAAGGGACAAAGGGAGGTGAAGGAAAGGAAGGAAGGAAGGGACAGTGGGAAAGAGGGAGGGAAGGAGGAAGGGACAAAGGGAGGTGAAGGAGAGGAAGGAAAGAAGGGACAGTGGGAAAGAGGGAGGGAAGGAGGAAGGGACAAAGAAGGAGGTGAAGGAAAGGAAGGAAAGAAGGAAGGAAGGGACAATGGGAGAGAGGGAGGGAAGGAAGGCAGGCACCCACCCCAGTCCCATCCCCCTCCACCAAAGACCCACGGATTCCCCCCCACAGGCACACTACAACCTGAGTGATCAGCTGGCCACGCCCCCGGCCATTGATCACATGACCCTGGGACACTGTGAACGTCATAAGTATGAATCAGTTGCCAAGCATCCGAATGTAAATCACATGACCCTGGGGGTGCTGCAACAGTCATAAGTGTGAAAATGGTCATAATTCGCTTTTTTCAGTGCCGTTGTAACTTCAAACTGTCACTAAGCGAATTGTTGTAAGTCGAGGACTACCTGTACTTTATCTTTTTTTCCTTTTTTGGGGGGGGGTCAAGTTTTTGATACCTTGCTGGGCGAGTGGTGGTACTCGGATATTGCCTTATCTGAAAAGTGGTACAATGGGTGAAAAGGTTGAAAAGCCCTGATCTAGCCCATATTTTACCATTTTATTACTGATATCATGGGAGACTATCAGATATTTTGCTGTACTAGTTAAACTTATTTTTGTTCTATAAGTTGTTTAAAAGTTACACTTTTCAGTGTATTTTCCAGGAAATAAATTGTGAAGTAAATCTTATTTTCAAATCAATAAGTTTTTGATTAGATTTCTAATTTTTCCATGGCAGAAAAATATATAGGTTATGGTTACCTTTGCTACTCTTAGAAGTATTTTTCCTATACCACAACTGATTACGTAGTGGAGTACTTGGTGCTCTCTGAGCTTGGCTGTTTGAGCTGTTTGAGTCCTTAGTTGAAAGCACCAGTTCAACACAGAGCTACATATATTTTCTACTATTGGAATAATTACTTAGTGAATAAGTAACTAAACTAGAGAAGCACTTAGTAAAAAAAAATTGAAGGGAAAGCAAAACTGCTTCTGTGTTATCATCTTATGTTTGCCTTGAATAATGTAATCTTAATTAAAGAGGATGAGATTTATACATATGGAAGACAATTCCAGGTTGTAAATAGGGGAGAATATGAATACTGTCCAGTTATTGTAATCGAAAGCAGCACAAATAGAAACTCTGTTTCCTCCTTCTTTTCTTTTAATAGTTTATTTATTAACAAGATGCCACCAAGTTTTTTATTCAGTTACTTTTCTTTTTATAATATACATAGAGCTACTTTTATAATATAATCTGGGTTAGTTTCAAGCAGCATCTCTGGTGTACTGCCTATTGGCATACCTGAAGCATGCAGCTATAAGCATTATAAAAAACTGACAGTTTTATAATCTGATTCTTGTGTATTGTGTCCCTGATGTGCTGTCATTCTAAATCCAAAAGTGATAATTTGAAATTGCTCAAAGATTTGCTGAATGGAAGACCAAAATATAATAGTTTATTAATGACATTTAGTAGGATCTTTTTTAGGCTTTTGACCTTGATATTATATGCATAGATAGGATATGTTTATTTATATTTCATATTTCTAAACTGCCCATCTCCCTCAATGAATAACTTACCAACTCTACAACAAAATTGCCGGTAAAATGTTGCTAGCTATTTAGAGCTTTCTGCATCTCTGCAACAACTGGGTAGTTACCACAAGTTCTTTCCAGTCTTATTGTATTATGTCCATTTAGTTGATTCCTATTTTTGCTGTTGTCCAGATCACTTGCTGGTAGAGAAGAATCTTGAGGGATAATCAATGTTTACACTGATGAGACAAAAATAGTTCTTTTTTCCTAAGGATCTTGTCATTTTTTATACAAACAAATCATAAGAATGGCTTCTAGCAAAGAATCACATGTATATAATTATGTACATATAAACTCCTTTATGCTTACTTATTTTACTTTTTATTTTTATTTTTATTTATTTTACTTTACTCAGCCTGATTCTACATTGCCTATCCTGATTGCAGTTTTCCAATTTCATAGAAGGATGCTTTCCCCCTGAATCCTTGTTTCTATTTTCTTTTAACTATAAAGCTTATACAGATACAGAACAATATCCAAGAATTGATGGATCTGCTTAAAAATTCCACAGTTTAAATTTAGCCACAAAGATGTCTTTTGTTTCATCAACTCCAATTCCAGTTAATCATTCTGAAGATCTTAGAACTTGGGTAGGCTGGTATGGAGAATGTGGTCTCTGAAGTATCCTGGATTTATATCATTCAATTCAAAAATCGTTGTCAACATTTTGAATTCTTCCTGGAAAAGATTTGTATGACAACAAATGTATTCCTGCTACTGCATTTGAACTTTTAGTGGTTTCCAAAGGTTCAACAGTAACTACATGTAAAACATTCCAGAATAAACCTATTTAGTGTAGTTAAAATATATGTCACTATAGCTATGTGTGATTTCATCTGAACTGATTGTATATCGTTTGTCAGGTTAATGAAACTTTTTCTGTTATAATTTAGAACTAAAGTTAAATGAAATGAGTTGTTTTTATCCAATTAAATCCACCCCTTTCTACCACATACTTCCCTATCTGGTTCAAAGAGGCAGATTGAAAATTTATCAAAAATTGTTCACCCTGGTAGGATAAATTGAGTAATTCTTGCCTAAATGTTTCCATCTGACGTGACTCTTTCCTGGTTAGCAATCTCTGGTCCTTGATTTGTCTTGACTTTTTCAGTTAGCCAGGAAGGTCAAGCCAAGTATGTAAATATTTTATCCTATATTTCCAAAACTACTATAATGAAGTCCCAGACAGAATTGAAGGAAATTATTTTATCTACACAATAGTCTAGCTCTAGAAACATTGTCATGGCAGACAGTTTGCTTTGTTTTCCACAGCTTACTCTGTCCTTGGTTTAGTACAGGGGTGTCAAACTCACGACTTCATGTGACATCGCGCAACGTATCGGGCCGGTTTTGCCATTGCTGGCAATGGGGTGGGCGTGGCTTCCACGTGACGCGTCCGGCCCACGGGCTGGCAGTTTGACACCCCTGGTTTAGTAGTTCTTTCATAACTTGGAATAGCTGTGCTAGATGACTGTGGTTACAGTGCTGTTAGTTCTATGAGTGAAACCCTCAAGATTAAATTTGTGAACTGTAATTTGCACACGAAAGGGGGGGGCTGCATGTTGCAAAGTTATCAATCAAATTATTGGTATGCCTTGTAGGGTGAGGATAAAAAAAAGAAAAAGGAGAAATATTTTGGCTTAAGTGGCTGATCTAACAAGAAGACAAGAGCAGGTTGTCTTGCCACTGAAGTTCCTAGACTAATAAAGGGAGGATGGGATAGATCAGAATACTTAACTGTGGCATAGTTTCTCTTGCAATTAGTATTTCATTAACTGGTATTACTGCTTTAAAATGAGTTGGACATTTCAGATAATGGATACTGAATTTGTTAGAACAGATGTGGCTTCCTCTCTGTGTGAAGCAGTTATTCTATTTCCCCTCCTTCCTTTTCCCTTCCTGATAACTGCGTAATTGAAAATGCTTTTAACATTTTCTAGTAGTAGTATTTTTTAAAGTAAGAATTATTTTGATCACAAATGAAATTAGCATGAAATTTTAATCAGTTCCTACAATATTGTCACTTTGCTATTTCCATAGTATATTGCATGACTTTTTTTATGACAAACAGTATTCACTTTCCAATTCATAGTTACCAGCAGAGACCACTGTTTATGTATAATCTATGTCTAACCTGTGTAGCAATTGGAAGGTTTAATATAGAAAGAAAGATGGGTCTTAAAATTAACTGTTGAGAAATGTTAAGTGTAATAGATTTGCAGAAAATACTCCCAGAAAAGCGTTTCTATTCTTAAAACCTGTCTTTTTCCTTTATTTTCTTAGAATTGCAATAAAATTAAGTTTTTCTGATGAGATATCACCGAACTTGGCACCGAACTTGTGTAAACCTGTTAGTGAGGTGACTCACATAATGTGAGGTTATTTTTAGAGTCTAGATTTGGGTTATTTGGAATGTTTTTTTAAGCCAATATTAAGATAGATTTCTTTATCATGGCTTGCAAAGCTTGCAAACTGAGCATCCCTTAATAAATGACTAAGCAAAGGGTCTATTGGTATACTTCCAGGAATTTACAGATGTGAGTCACTCATCTATTGTCTGCAGAAATACCTATGAGTCAATATGTGTTTGGAAATTGTATTTCCAGTTTTGAACAGAGTTGCTGAAGCAGTGTTTTCAATCTGTCAGATTTATAAAACCTGCAGATGATTTAGTAAAGTTCAACAGCCCCATTTTCATGTGCATTCTGCATGGAAGGATTATATAAATGATTGAAGTAATTTTTTCATGCAGATGTCAGCGTGTTTGAACAGAACCATTTTTTTATCTCAGTCCCCTCAGTTTATCACTGTTTCTATTGCCTAAACCTATTCACTCCATTCAAATCAAAAGATGCTTTCCTTAAAGTTGTTCTGGTTGTTTAGCGCCTTCTATGTCTGTCACAAATGCTTTGCTTTTATCTCTAAACCTGAACCCATTCTTATTTTTCTGTTATTGTTTCATATCATACCCGTCCGTCACACTGTGACTTGTACTGCGAAGCATTCTCTCCAGTGGTGGGATTCAAATATGTGAACAACCGGTTCTCTGTGTGGATGCTGTTTCCGGAAGTCCATTCTGGGCCTGGGCAACAAAAAATTAGCTACCGGTTCTGCCGAAGTGGTGCGAACTGGCTAAATCCCACCACTGATTCTCTCTATTTAATAGCTCTATCTTTTCTACCTTGCTACTACAAATTCCTATAACTTGTGTGCATAAAACAAAAGCTGCTTTTTTTACATAAACCTCTCTTGCATTTCTTTCCCCTGCTCCTCCTCGTGTTGAAATTTTGGGAGGGACCTGCTTTTTTTGCTTATGTAACTTGTTCAGGCTTCATAAATTTGAATAATGATGTTTACATGAGATCCAAATTCAGTCAGCTATTAAGCACTTAGTGATCCAGCACTGTAACACAGCCTATAGGTTATTAGAATAAATGGGAAGCTCTGTATGTGTGTGTGCGCGCGCATATCAAATTCAAGATACATACATACATACACCATCTTGAATTATTCAGAGGAAAGATTCCTGTATAAAAACCAGTTATTTATTCATTTATATATGTAATATATAACATATTACATAACAACATATAACCTGCTGAATTCCAGCAACCACAGATTTCTGGCAAATATTTGAAATAAATACTGGATATATTTTAATTAATGAGGGAAGAGGGGAAAAACTGAAAGAAATCATTTGGTACTAAGAAGAGAAATAGTCATCCTGGGTCTAAAGTCAGGACAAGCAAAGTTCTCAGAAAAAGTGGTAGAGATGCAAAGTGCCAGGGACAAGTCAGCTGAAACATCATAGGATATACAGGGATGTTCATGGGATTGGTGGTTGAAAAAGTCAACGTGACCACAAAGCTCCACTGTTCCTCTTACGTTAATTGTACTTGCAATATATCCCCCCCTCAAAAAAATCTGGTGGAATTTTGATTACACGGTTGTGGCAACATGATCTTTACTTTTCTTTACCATATCTTGTAGACACTCCTGAGAGTAGGTGTGTTGTGGAGGGAGATAGTAGGAAAGAAACAACTGAGTTATGTCCACTCAACTATCCATAACTACCCATAATTGAATTTTTACAATGTCCTGTTAATTGGAAGTATCCTTTTTCTTCTCAGTTCCTTAGTTTTTGAAATAGTTCCTCTATGGAGAAAATTACAGCAATTGCTCAAAGGCTAATCATAGCAAATGAAAGCTTCTATGAATTAACAGTTTTGTCTCTGTTGTGCTTTTAAACTTGACTTCAATGCTATGTAGTTACAGCTTTTAAAAAGCAAAGCTTTTAAAAGAAAGCTTTTGACTTTTTGAACAAAAGTTTTTTAAACATGCTATTAATACCTTTCAGTTGGTCTGATACTTAAAAAAAACAAGAAAAGAGGAGATTCTTCAGGAAAAAAATAAATGAAATTAACACCGCAGATATTAACTTCTCTTTACTGAAGTTTATTACCGCATATCACTGTTTTATATGAATTGTACATAGCTATTTAGCTGCCTTTTAAGAAACATGCAGTATATGAGAAAAATATTTTTTTAAAAAACAAGAAAACACATAAAAGAAATTATGAACTTTAATTGCAAAGGGCAAACAACAAAGTAAGTCCTAACCTCAAAACTATAACCAGATTTTAGGAGGTTGGGTTGACCCTACAGAGTAGAACAGAGCTTTTGCTTTTGCTTTTTAGACTTTCAGAATAATGCTACAAAAGCACATTGCTAACTGATAAATCACTTTAGATAATGGCAGAATAATGTTGTTAGCCAAGAATGAAACAGTAGATATTTTAATCTCAAATTTTAGTTGTCATTTATGTCCCCAAGCAGAGTTAGTTTGATAATAATTTCCATCATGGTGTTATGATGGATGCTAACACAAGAGTTGAGAGTTCCAAGTCTCAGCCACCTCTCGTAACTTCTCCAGAGGTACAGTCTACTACTTAACACTATCGTGGAATTAACTCTTATTGTTTTATATTACACAAAAGGATTAAAACCTAAGCAGTGCCTTGCTGATAGATCCCTGGCCCATCTAGCTCCAGCAATTGATTCTCATGGTTAAAGATCATGGTTAATGATTGCAGAGTTCCAATATTTGAGGGGCACCTACAAAGATGAGGGGGTCAAACTATTTTCCAAAGCACCAAAAGGCAAGACAAGAAACAATGGTTGGAAACTAACCAAGGAGAAAAGCAACCTAGAACTAAGGAGAAATTTCCTAAGAGTGAGAACAATCAACCAATGGAATAGCTTGCCTTCAGAAGTTGTGGGTGCTCTTTCAAAAAGAGACTGGACAATCATTTGTCTGAAATTGTATAGGGTCTCCTGCTCGAGCAGGAGGTTGGACTAGAAGACCTCTGATGTCCTTTCAAATTCTATTATTCTATGTTCTAACGATCTTTTCTGCTACAGTATATATACACATTGTATAGCTTCATCTAACTGAACTCTAGCAATGTATGCTCACTTCAAGGAGAAGCAACCTTGGATCAGGATATTATAAAACGGTGAAACTGCAAATGGGGTGTACTCCAGCTATCTTTTCAGTGTGGCAAATAATTTCCTTTCCTAAAGCAACCTTTTCTTTGTATAATAGTCCAGCCTTTATAGAAGAAAAGTTGCTTAAAATAAATTCCATATGAATAAATAAACAATTAATTGATGCCTTACCTGTTTTTATAGCCCCTCTCTAAGCATATGTTTCCAACTGCATATGTACAGAAATAGTTAATATTGATTAATTTGTTGGGAGAAATATTGTGCATGTATCAATTTTTGCAAAGGTAAATAGGTTACTTACATCACAGTAAGAAAAAGTTACTCTGAATTCAGCATTTTTAGATTGTCTGTTTAGTGACTTTTCATTTTTCATCATCGTCTCTAATGATCATGATTGTATGATTGAAAGTATGATTGTTATACGTAAAGACTTTCCAATACACATTTGCTGAATTGCTTGAAGTTTCCACCTGTTACTAAAGTTAAAATAATTAATAACAGATAATAAATTACTTTTAAAATATTTAAAAATATTTACAGGTATGCAAGGAGGTTGATTTATTGATTAGAACATTATTTAGGCTTTTATTTTATTTATATGCATGGTCCTATATCTCAGTATGTTCAGTAGGTATTAAAGAGTTCATATTTTTAAAAATCTTAAACTTTTCTGTGCTGATTTTGTAAAGTTTTTTTTTCCTTTCCTTCTTGGAATCATGATCTTATTTCCTTTCTGGCTGGAACATAATTTGCCATCAGGAAATCCATTTTAGGACACTTTACTCTAATTCCCAAATATCTTACAATTGCACTTTCCTTTTTTTGCTTTTCCTTCTTTAAACAATTTCAGCCATGCCTTATTCAGATATACACATATAGTTTTCTGCTTACCGATAGCTATGTATTAAACGCATTTACACTTCATTTGTTTAAATGGAATTTTAAATATTATTTTATATCAGCTAATTCCATCCATATTAGAATTTGATTCTTAAGTTCCCAAATATAAATTAGTAGTAGAATTTATTTATCAAGATTCAAAAGAAAGGATACATTTTCCATGGTTTTATGTTTATATATACCAATAAAATATTTTGCTCAGCTATTGTTGTATATACATGGTTACTGGATAATTTATCAAGTCACATTATCCGCTAGTGTAACTATATCGAAATATGTTTTTGAGTTCAAATGATATTCCTGAGATAATAATAATATAATAATAATAATAAAGTTGGAAGGGACCTTGGAGGTCATCGAGTCCAACCCCCTGCTCAGGCAGGAAACCCTATACCATTTCAGACAAATGGCTGTCCAGTCTCTTCTTAAAAACTTCCAGTGTTGGAGCATTCACCGCTTCTGGAGGCAGGTTGTTCCACTGGTTAATTGTTCTAACTGTCAGGAAGTTTCTCCTCAGTTCCAGGTTGCTTCTTTCCTTGACTAGTTTCCATCCATTACTTCTTGTCCTGCCCTCAGGCGCCTTGTAGAATAGCTTGACTCCCTCTTCTTTGTGGCAACCCCTGAGATATTGGAATACTGCTATCATGTCACCCCTAGTCCTTCTTTTCATTAAACTAGACATACCCAATTCCAGCAAACGTTCTTGATATGCTTTAGCCTCCAGTCCCCTAATCATCTTGTTGCCCTTCTCTGCACTCTTTCTAGAGTCTCAACATCTTTTTACATCGTGGTGACCAAAACTGGATGCAGTATTCCAAGTGTGGCCTTACCAAGGCATTGTAAAGTGGTATTAATACTTCACGTGATCTTGATTCTATCCCTCTGTTAATGCAGCCCAGCACTGTGTTGGCTTTTTTGGCAGCTGCAGCACACTGCTGGCTCATATTTAAGTGATTGTCCACTAGGACTCCAAGATCCCTCTCACAGTTACTACTATTGAGCAAGGTACCCCCTATACTATACCTGTACATTTGGTTTTTCTTGCCTAAATGTAGAACCTTACTTTTTTCACCATTGAATTTCATTTTGTTAGATAGCGCCCAATGTTCAAGTCTGTCCAGGTCCTCCTGTATCTTAAGCCTGTCTTCTGGAGTGTTGGCTATTCCTGCCAGCTTGGTGTCATCCGCAAATTTTGATGAGTTCCCCATCTATCCCCTCGTCCAAATCGTTGATGAAGATGTTGAAGAGCACTGGTCCCAGAACAGAGCCCTGGGCACCCCACTGCACACTTCCCTCCATGTAGATGCGGTTCCATTGAGGACCACACGCTGAGTACGGCCGGTCAGCCAGCTACGAATCCATCTGGTGGTGATGCTGTCTAACCCACATTTTTCTATCTTATCAAGTAGTAGGTTGTGATCTACTTTATCAAATGCCTTACTGAAGTCCAAGTAAATTATATCCACAGCATTCCTCTGATCCACTATATGGTAATAACTTCCTTGCAGAGCATGCTGTAATCCTGAACCTGAAAGGAAAATATATTTATGGAAAGTAACTGCTGGCATAGATAAAAGATAAAGATAAAATGCAAAATGTCTATCAGAACCCTTGAAGAGATTTGTGACAACTATCTTTTTCAATATATTTCTTAATGTTGGAATTCTTGAGTTCCCATTATAAATTGTGGGTCTGATTTTTTTTATTTATCTTTTTTTTTTTTGCCTTCTTCCTCCCCCCAAAGTAGGTAGATCTCATCCATAGTGTCATTATCTGTTGCTTTATATATCCACAACTGATAATTAAAGACCACACTTTGACCTATAAATAAATGTTTTTTTCATATCTATTGATTTGGCCTTTTTTTATAGAAAATGGTAGAAAGGATTTTTTACATCTGAAAAGTAGGTTTTGTATGGATTATGACTAGTTTGTCTGCATGCCTATATTTGCTGCTGCTCCTTGGGCATGAATATCATTGGCTTGTGGGCTTCGGTTGTAAGTTGTAGATCTTTTCACTTGGTCAGGGTTGTATTTGCCAGGTGGGACTCCTCCATAACTTCCTCACAACAACTGGCTGCCTTCTTCCAAGGGATTTGCTTGGCTGACAGTGGAAAGAATCAAATTGATGCTACATACCACATACTGGGATCTCTGTGCAGCTCTGGATGGGTGAGCCATTCAGTTATGCCACTAGACATCACTACTGTGTACAGTACTACTCTCAGCCAACTCTCAGTTGTGTCACTGGACACTGGCTGTTCATTGAACATTTGTGGTAATTGAGCATTACACAGCCAGTCTGTGGATAGCAGTAGTGTCCAATGATGTGATCAAGAAACTTCTCCCCCCAAATTATAAAAAAACTTAGGCTAGAGAAGTTAGCATGACAGGTTAGCTGTGAGTAAGGTGATTCCTTCTGTTATCAGCCAGCTGCTGCAGGAAAGTCACATGGAACCTCGTAACTGGACAGACCCAGAGACACCTTATGTAAATTCAGGTATATTACACAGACAACCACAACAGAAGAAAGAGAGAAAAGGTGCTTGTGGGAGGAAGAAGGGAATCATAGGTTCTGGAACCTAATCCCTCAATTGCTATATATCCATGTTTTTGATCTTTATTTGCAGTGTTACACTGGAACTGATGTCTCAAGGGACACCCAAATGTAAAAGAACTACTTAAGGCTTTATTAAAAAAAAAAAAAAGCACTGAATGGAAGATGGTTATAAGTTGTCATCATGTTAACATATTCAAACTGTGGGTATTACAACAGTGAATTGAGCAATTAATCTATAAGATTCTGTGTAAATAGAAAATTAGGTTGATATGTTGTTTTCAGTTCACATAAAGGATTTCTTGGGAAAATTCATTCAAAACTGAACCGAATAATTTATTTGTCTCCCTTATTTCAAAAAAGTCTTATCTATCATAACTGAATACAGTAATGATAATTATGTAAACCTAAGGTTTGTCTTGTGGGTCTAATAAAATAATACTGGTTTAATGCTATGCACCAGTATTCTAAATTAACTCAGAATATTTTATTAACATAACTTTGATCACCTATGCCAGGAACACCTGCAAAAAGTAGTAATAATAATAAACACCTGTCATATGCAATAAAATGATGAAGACAATCTTGTAGCCCAGTAGAGAAACTGAATATGCAAGGAGAATGAGTAAGAACTATAGCTGAATAGCACATTGTTGTTGAAGTTTAGAAGCACAATGACTGGGAAGGGCTGAATTTATTTATCTCTCAGAAAGTAGCACTGTAGTCTAGAAAAATTATCTAGAATATACCAAGGCACTTCAGAAGTATTTTGGAAATATGAACAATGTGAAGAGACATTATATCATGCTTATGTGGACATGTACAAAAGCTAAAAATACAGTACTTCAGGCCCATCTGATATATAAAAAAACAGCAGTTCCCATCTATAAGATGGTATGTCCATCCCTATCCCCAACTATGTTTTTTACATAGGTAGACAGCAAATCATATTGTCTAATTAAATTTTATCTGTGCCTTATTTTGTTTATATATAGTATGCTTAGCGTGTTTCAAAAACATTTCAAATTTAAACAGGTGTCCATTAAAATGATAGATTCAAATTGATCTGTCCACTTTATTTTTGTGCAACAAATCTGGCAAAAATATGATTGAATATTTTTAAAAAAACTGAACGGCATGTAAATTGAGCATCCTTTAAGCACTTGTCAGATTTTAAAATATTTTTAATGTACACGTTTTCATGCATATTATTAATATAAGATGATAAAAATCAAGACTTGGAGGGAAGTGTGTACTGGGTTGCCCCAGGACTCTGTTCTGGGCCCAGTGCTCTTCAACATCTTCATCAACGATTTGGACGAGGGGATAGATGGGGAACTCATCAAATTTGCAAACAACACCAAGCTGGCAGGAATAACCAACACTCCAGAAGACAGGCTTAAGATACAGGAGGACCTGGACAGACTTGAACACTGGACGCTATCTAACAAAATGAAATTCAATGGTGAAAAAAGTAAGGTTCTACATTTAGGCAAGAAAAACCAAATGTACAGATATAGTATAGGGTAGTGATGGTGAACCTTTTAGAGACCGAGTGCCCAAAGTGCAACCCAAAACCCACTTATGTATCATCGTGTGCCGGGTGGGCATGGCCCAGTGGGTGTGTGTGGCCAATTGGGTGGGCGTGGCTGTGTTGGTAACAGCAGACTGGGTGGGACTAAAAAGTTCAATCAATTCCAACTTTGCGAGATCTTTTTTTGCCCGCGAGAAGTTGAAATTGATTGATTGATTGAACCTTTGTTTTTATTTTGCACACGGCGGCAGAGGCCTAAAGCGAAAAGGTTTTATAAAACACAGCTGAAGGCCTAGGACTGGGGCGACGGCGCACGTGCCCACAGAGAGGGCTCTGCGTGCCACCTGTGGCACACGTGCCATAGGTTCGCCACCATGGGTATAGGGGGTGCCTTGCTCAATAGTAGTAACTGTGAGAGGGATCTCGGAGTCCTAGTGGACAATCACTTAAATATGAGGCAGCAATGTGCTGCAGCTGCCAAAAAAGTCAACGCAGTGCTAGGCTGCATTAACAGAGGAATAGAATCAAGATCACATGCAGTATTAATACCACTTTACAATGCCTTGGTAAGGCCACACTTGGAATACTGCATCCAGTTTTGGTCACCACGATGTAAAAAAGATGTTCAGACTCTAGAAAGAGTACAGAGAAGAGCAACAAGATGATTAGGGGACTGGAGGCTAAAACATATAAGGAACGGTTGCTGGAATTGGGTATGTCTAGTTTAATGAAGAGAAGGACGAGGGGGGACATGATAGCAGTGTTCCAATATCTCAGGGGCTGCCACAAAGAAGAGGGAGTCAAGCTATTCTCCAAAGCACCTGAAGGCAGGACAAGAAGCAACGGATGGAAACTAATCAAGGAGAGAAGCAACCTAGAACTAAGGAGAAACTTCCTGACAGTTAGAACAATTAACCAGTGGAACAACCTGCCTCCAGAAGCGGTGAATGCTCCAACACTGGAAGTTTTTAAGAAGAGACTGGACAGCCATTTGTCCGAAATGGTATAGGGTTTCCTGCCTGAGCAGGGGGTTGGACTAGATGACCTCCAAGGTCCCTTCCAACTTTTTTATTATTGTTATTATTATTATTATTACAAATTGCTAATGTATTTTTTTTCTTTTCTTTTTTGTTTGTAGTTGACTTGCCACTGTACTTTCCTCGGGATCAGCCAACTTTGACATTTCAGTCTGTCTATCATTTTACAAATAGTGGAGAACTATATTCTCAAGCCCAGAAAAACTATCCCTATAGTCCACGCTGGGATGGCAATGAAATGGCCAAAAGAGCAAAGTAAGTTATATTTGGGTGAAATAGTTATGATATATGCATTTTTTAACAAGCTTAGTGATTGTCAGATTTGTTTATTGAAACATGATTTGAAGTTCATGCTATACATACCTGCTTTTTTCACTTCCTATTGTCTTAAGTCCAGATTTATTCTCATCCTTCAAATCACAAAAGTTCTTGCACAATGAATCAAAACCCCTAACTATATCACTACTCTTGTTGAACAGAGTATAGGAGATCTCCAAGCTCCTTGCCAAATTGCCATGTTCCCAAAATTTAGGTTGCCTTAATGCAGGCATGTCAAACTCGCGATGTTGCGCGACATATCGGGACTTTTCCCCCATTGCTGGCAATGGGGTGGGCGAAAGGATTCTACAGTTCAAGGTGTGGTTATCTCCTGTTAAAGGACTCTAGGATGTGCTGGGTTATTTTCAGAACTACCTCTCTCCAGTTGTTTCTGTCGATTCCATTTGGCCTGGCAGGAAAGAAACTCTGAGGGTCCCATTGATTATATGTAATGCCCTCTTTCGATACCCAGAAAATGTGCTCTTTTGGTCACACCCTATGGAACACTATTCCTCCCAAAATGAGGATGACCCCAATCCTGCCAAGTTTTTACAAAGCCTGAATGTGTTTCCAGGTGAGCGGTTTAGACTATTAGATGGAATCAGTGAAGTTGTTTACTTGAATTGTTGTTACATATATTTAAGTTTTATGTGGTTTGGAATTATATTTTGTGTCTAAATGTCATTAGTCATCCAGAGTCACTGTGAAATAGGCAGTCATAGAGTAAATAAATAAATGCCTCAATTCTACATTAATTGATTTCAATTTCTTATCAATTGTAATTTACAAAAATTGCTAGATAATACAAGCTTGATTTAAATGGTTGATTAAAAAAATCTACTAGATAGTTAGAAAAGTTACTTTGTATTTTTACTTTGAGATATAACTTGGTCATTATTCTACAAATGTATAGGTCTTAGATGAGCACATAGGGAGCTGAATCTGAACGTACTTACTATGGTGAATAAAGCAATTATTTTCTGGTGTAATATGTAGATAACAATCCTGAACTTGCAAATAAGGTTTAGTTATATAATGGTGCCTATATATTTGTGAATCCTTTTGAATTTTCAATATTTCTGCATAAATATGACTTAAAGCATCCTAAATCATCTGTTCTCCACAGATGTCTCAATAAATAAATGAACAAGTATGCTTTTGGCTCACTTGTTTAATTGGGTTCTCTTCATCTAGTTTTAGGACTTGTCCTAAATTTCAAAAGATTCTGAAACTTTAAATTGTACTGTGAAAAGAATAGATATTGAATATACCATTAAATTTTAGATATTATACTACAGTTGAGTAGCATTTTATATATTTGTTATTGACAGTGCTTTTGTATTAAATATACATGCGTCAGATTGTACCCTTTCAGATGGTGGAAGATACATTATAATGGACTTTTTAAAGAAATTGATTCTTCATGAAAAAAATGCTTCTAGTTCAGACTTGTTGGCCTTTTATTGGCTTGATTGGGTGTGTTTTTCTTATTTTGTCTTTCTAAGGTATTTATATAGTTGTTACTCAAAGTAGCAAAAGAATGGGCTATAAATCAATATTGGTTCTGTATTCTTCCTTCATAGATAGGACAAATGGTAGGAATTCATTGAAGGGCCTTAACGAGTTTTTTTTTTAAAAATATTTTGAGTAAAAATATTTCAGTATAATTTGGTTTCCCTGTTGAATATAGCAATATTCTTGGTCGTCCCTTTCCAAGTTTTATTAAATTTCACTTAAATTCCACACACAAATCTTTCAATACAGTCATGTTCAGAAATTGAAATGTAATGAACTAAGTACTCATTTTTGGGGATATAGATATCCTCAGACAGCAATTTTTCTTTTTCAAGATAATCAACGCTAGTGAAATGAGTTTCATGTTTATGAAAAGCACATTGATCCTTGTATATCAGATTTTCACAGCAGAAAAAATAGCTGTTTGAAAACCAGGACAAAGTGAACTGATGGAAAGTGTTTTTTTTTTTTTTTTTAAAGAAATACATTGGTGTTGCTGCTGCTATCTGCTAAGAATGGATAGAGAAGAAGAACAAATGAGAAACATTGGGGGGGAAGGATCTTCCATCCATCCCACCTCCTTATTTCCCATGTGATGAATGGAAGGGAACAAACAAGCATGATAAACAAGCTGGAAGAAAGATTTATCAGTCAGATTCAGAAGGAGAAACCTATTCATTTCTTTCCTGTTTGCCAAAGGCATCTAGCAAGTACAGAAGGTCAAAAATCCCCTCCCCGACTTTCTCTTCTTATGTAATGTAAAGATAGACCAGAGTAAGAAACAGACTCAGTATAGACATAAAGCTAATTTTATTGGAACAGCTATAGTCACAGAATCCTGCAAATCTCAATGTACTTCCCTTCCTCATTTTTTTAACTTCATGTGAATTAACTGGGGGACAAGGAAGGAGGCTGTCTGAGGCAGTTTTGTAGCATACTTTCAAAGGACAGTCTAATTTTTCTGCTTGTCGCCATGGTACTGGGTCTTCCCTCTGTCCTTCAAAGCCATCCTCAGTTCTTTCCCTCTCTCCTTCTCTTGGCATTAGTGATAGCTAGTCAAACATCAGAAAAGGAATGTTATCTTCATGCCCAGATGTCGACACCTTAGAATCTTCTCATTGGCCATTATGAGAACAGATGGATTAAATGCTGGATTGATTTGTCCTTGAATGGAGTCTATCTTGCCTCCTCTAGCTGTTAGGACAAATTTAATCCATAAGAAGCGAATTTAGGATTACATCCCAATAAAATTGGTGGAAAGCCGACATAAAGGAAACTGCTGATTTTGTTAACTCTCTTCTTCCTTCTTCTTCTTTGCTTCTACCTGAAGAACTGGAGCTGAATTATATTATTGGGGGGGGGGGAAGAGTCTGTGCTTTCTCTTTTATTAAGTTATGTGCAGCCTTGATTTGAAAGTATTATTTCTGATCTCAGATTTGAGTACATTAACTGTGTTAGTTTTTGTGCAGTGCTAGTTTGTGCTTTTATTTCTAATTTGAATTGCTATCTTTTTGATAGCAATTTGATATTCAAGACTATGGATGATGTAACACAGAATCACACACACACACACAAAAACCAAGTGAACTAGGGTGTTAAATTCTTATTACATCTATCAATTATAGTCCATAGTGCCTATTTTATATTTTATGATGTTAATAAATAGAAAGGTAACAGAGAAAAAATGCAGGCTCAAATAAATACAGGGGTGAATCATGTAGCAGAACTGTGAGAGATAATAACTAAACTGAACATGATAGCATAAGGAAGGAGAAGGTAACAGAAATTTGGGATGAATTCATATAGAAATTCACTTTAAAATCCCACTCTGTAAGAAGACATCTATGGTATGTCCAAGGCTAATCCCATTTATCACCATAAAAACTGCTTTTGCAAAAAGAAAAAAAAACATGGGGCAGGGGAATGTGCAATGAAAACTGAAAACTATTATAGATGAAAACAATTCATGATGATATGTAGTAACCATAAATCATGTTTAATTATGAAGAAATTGTTTTCCTATATATGGTATAGATATAAAACACATACTGGATTTTTGTTTCCATGTAGGAAATCTTATGCTTTCGTTTTCTTAAGTAGGCAGTTCAATCTAAATAAACAGAGCAGAGATTTCTTGCCTGTAGTTTTATGTCATAAGTAATGTTTTCCAGTTTGTGCATGAAGTATTGGATGCTATGGAATGGTGGGCATACTTACAAATACAGTCGCGATACAGAAAAGACAAAAAAGAACCAGGGATAAAATTAGAGTATACCCAATTAGATAAAATCCTTCTAGGAACAGAAGATCAAATGATAAAAAAGATATATCAGTATTTATTAGAACAAGATTTGTTAGAAGAACAGGTAAAAGAAACAATGTTAATCTGGAGCAAAAATTTTGGTTATAATATTGACTTAGATAATTGGCAATCATTATGGGACAGAAATAGGAGGTTAACGCTAGCCACCTCTTATAAAGAAAATCTATACAAGATGTTTTATAGATGGCACCTTCCCCCTACAAGGCTAGCAAAAATAGATAAAAAAATCTCACCTACATGCTGGAAATGTAGAAGGTTTCCAGGGACTTATTATCACATGTGGTGGGAATGTTCAAAAGCGAAAAAAATTTGGCACCAGATAAAAACTTGGCTGGAAGAAATACTGCTACAAAAAATTGATTTAAAACCAGAAATTTTCTTATTAGGGATTATTAATGATAAATTTAGCAAAGCATCTTTCTACTTACTATTGCATATTTTAACTGCAGCAAGATTGGCATATGCCCAAAAATGGAAAAGAAAGGAAGCCCCCACTGAAGAAGAAATAATAAATAAAATTTTGTCCTGCGCTGAAATGGACAGGTTAACTCTAGAGATCAAAAATAAAACTGAAACAGAGTATTATGAAATTTGGAAAAATTTGTATGATTGGTTAGAGATAAGGAGGATCGCTGAGATGATTATTGATTATTGATTGATTAGTAGATAACGCAAGGATTTCTCATTAGCATCTATATCAGGACACAACGGAAAGATATGTAAATACATGTATGTACAGCTTGTTATACTCTGTCCTGTTATAGAAGGTATTTTAAGTTTCTGTTTTTTCTTTCTGTAATAGCAGTGTTATATTCAGGGAGGTTGAATCATGTCCACTTTTGTTTTTAAATGTATATTTAATAAAATCATTAAAAAAAAAAAAGTATTGGATGCTATGTGTGCCTCTTTGAAGACATGTTCTGTGCAGTTCCTTAAGTTCCCATGAAGCTTCAGAAGGAGCAGGAGAAACTTGAATTGATTATTTTTTTTATTATTTTTTATTATTATTACTTTCATTGATTATTTTTCCTGACATATTTGTATCAATCATACTTCAAATTTTAATCGTGCTGTTTTATAGGAACACCTAATGTCTTTTAGCAGTTTATTTGCAAATGCATTTATGTATTAATTCGTTTAGTAACCAGAAGAGGAAACGGCCATCCTTCTACTCTTTCTCTTTGTGATTAAAAATAATAAGATATGTTGTGTGAGCATAAAAGATACAAATACCTTTGATTTCTGGCCATAATTCATTGCTGCCCATGTGCTTTCTCTCAGCTTGTTGGAGTTCACTTTATTTGGCCACATTGTTCCAGATGTTTCATCCATTTGATTACACTTAGTTTTTCTTTCACTTAGTATCAACTGTAACATTGTATGTGTACTGTATACTAATGTTCCCCCTACGCTTACTTGGCTAAATAAATTTAACATACAATACAGCTCCTGTTTTCCTCCTGTTACTTTTGTTTCTTTTGAACAAACAATGTACTCTTATCATGGGATTTATTCCATCAGCTTTCCATTATTTCTATTAATTTATATTTGCTGATTTCTCCTGATTATAGCATTAGATATAGACAAAAAAGATCTTGATTTTTCATTTTCTTTCTGATGAGCATCTTTTATTAGCAAAGTGCCATTTTTACAGTGATGTCATTGTTTAAAATCAAATTAAATTTAAGTTGTTGAAATTGTGTTTTTAAGATGGCACCTAGCTGACAAATCTGCCCCCCCCCCATAGTAAATCATATGCGGGTGGTAAGTGTTGTTACTTTTGCATTCCTTATTATTTTTGGAATTTCATAATTAATGTTGAAACAGTTTGCTTTTGTATTGATTTGGAGAGGTCATGGGGCTGTGACATTGAAATTGATATTGCAGTTATTGATGGGCTTTCTTGCCCTAATGATTACCAAGGCTTATGGGGATGGGGGTGTTTCAGTCCAGTTAGAAATGGAGAACACTAGAGCTTGCTATTTTCTCTGGAGCTTGTCTGCCTGTGTTTCTATGGCAGTATTGTATCTGCCATACTTGATTACATAGAACATAGAATTATAGGGCTAGGAGGGGCCTCAGAGGTCTTCTAATCCAATCCCCTGCTCAAGACAGGAGATCTTCTACTATCCCGGTCAAATGGTAGTCCAGTCTATTTTTGAAAACCTGCAGTGATGGACCACCCACAATTCCAGGAGACAAGCTATTCCATTGATTAATTGTTCTCACTGTTAAAAAATATCTCCTTACTTCTACTTACTTGGATCTCTCTTTAACAAGCTTCCACCCATTACTTCTTGTCCAGCCTTCTGGTGCTTTGGAAGGTTTGATGAGTTCACTTTGATTATGCTTTGATGAGTTCCAGCAGCTTAGTTCCAGGTCACTTTCAGAGACTCCCAGAGGTGGTGACTGGGTTTTTTTATGCCCAGAAAGGATTGGAAAGTGAAAGAACATGAAAGAATAGAGAGATGGGAGTGGCAAAACCCAAAGTAGAAAGTCCCGTGAAACACAAAAATTGAGACTTTTGATGGACTGTGGTTTGGGGGATTTTATAGATTTTTGGTGGTGAATTTTTGAAAATTGGAAGCTTTAAAAGAAAGGTGATGATACAAAGTTGACTGGAGATGGAAGCTTTTGTGGCTTGAAGAATTAAAAAAAGAACTAGACAAGGCAGAACAACAAAGAAAATGGGAGCCTGCTGGATCTGTTCATTAAATACAGTTTATAGTAACCGATAGGTTAAAATTCCAACTTCCACTTATTTTATTCTTCAGCTACTTAGCACCTAATTATCATTACTGCTCCATAGTGCCCATTAATTCAATACTGTTATAAGGACAAATAGAAAACCAATAAAAAAATAACACCGATAATGGCTTGTAAAAATGCAATTTTTACTGCTGTGTAATCAATGCATGTTCATGACAGCTCATGGCATTACAATGGAGTCTGGCTAGTTGAATCATTTTTTTAATGTACAGTTTGAACAGTGTTGTCTTGCATAGCTAAGTGCAGGTCTTAAGGCATAATATGTTGATTTTGACAGGTGCCTGCCAGGGATCTTCAGTGCTGTCATGCATAATATAGATTCCAACCAAATTAGGAAGGCTTGGGAAACTTACTTCTGGCCACTTCTCATTAAATTTTTGACTGTGGCAAGGAAAGAATAATGATTAAATCTTGACGAGAGATATTTATATGTGAAGTGTTTGACAGAATATAGAGGGTTTTTAAAATAACAAACGTATAGCATCTGTATACATGTCAGCATTGTTTTTTCTGAGTGAAATCTAAATATAATTTTCCTTATTAAATAATGAGTAGATTTGCAATCATGTAAATAGTTTTTATTACAGTGCATAATCTTTTATCATTATTTTTTTCAAGTGCTGTTTTTTTTCTGGTGCTAGGAAATAGATGCTCTTTAATTCTTTACCAAGATATTGCTGTCCAATCAAATAGGGCCCTTTTCTTTCAGATGTATGTTCCCTGCTCCCCAATTGCCAACAAATGTTGATAGATGTGGTTCATCAGTATCTAATTTTGGTAAATTCTGTAGAACTAAGCAGGAAAATAATATACCTAAGAACCTTTGTTGACAAATGTGGTTGCTAATGTAAGTCTTAATTTATTCTAGTAAGTCATAGTATGCCGCAGTATTTTCAAACTATTTCACGGAGTACCAAATCTAAATATTTGAATAATGACCTAAGGATTTGGGGCAGCGCAGTGGCTTAGCAGTTAAGACGCTGGGCTTATTGGCTTTGAAGCCAGCAGCCCAGGTTCAAGACCCAAGTGCCTTGCAATGGGGTGAGCTCCTGTCCTCACTCCACCTCCTGCCAAGTTAGCAGTTCGAAAGTATGCAAATGTGAGTAGATAAATAAGTACCACTTTGTTTTGAAAGTAAGCACTCTGTGATGTCATGCTGGCCACATGACCATGGACTTCGGACAGCGCTGACTCAATCGCCTTGAAAGATGAGCACTGCTCCCTATAGTCACCAATGTCTAGTGGAGTAAAATCCACAGGGACTTCTTTACCTTTTTCCTAAGGATTTGATTGATTTCCAAGTTCCTAAAGAACTGAACCTCCCAGGATCAATTAATAGCACTTGCAAAAAAGAAACAATATAGAAAGTATAAATAAACACTCAACTATAATTTAATAAGAATAGAAAGCATAAATAATGATTTAGAACAACAAAACTGCCCTGTTTAAAGCCTGGCAAGGACAGAAGAATCCATAAATGATTTTATTTTAGCATGGGATACATTAATATGATGAACAGAATTATATATCTTATGTAGAATATATCTAAAAATCTAACTTCATACCAATGTTTGCAAAATATAATTTCCTTTTAATACATGTTCAGAAGAATATGTGAATTGGATATGCTGTAGGATATGCTGATGGCTTTCTAATCTGATTGAATATGAGTTATGAGTTATTTAATAACTGTTATTCTATTTTAATGTTATTGTTGTATTGTTATAACATGGTAGTATCATTCCTCATTATATCAGTGGGTTTAGATGACTCATCAGCCTAAATTATGTCTATTTTGAAAAACGTGTTGTTTTACAAATCCAAATATGTATAAGAATGGTCATTGTTTGAGAGATATTTCCTTACCAAATCCCACAATGCCTTCAACAATGGCAAAGGTTCTAATGTACTTTCCTAGAGAACCTAAAAAAGATTCCATGGACAAAAATCCTAAAGGGGAAAACAACTCAAGAAGCGTGGGAAACTCTGAAAAATATGATCATAAAAGCCCAGTCCAGCATAATACCACTGAAAAAGAAAAAAAAAGAAATTCAAGAAGAAACCAGCATGGCTGCATAAAGCTCTCTCTGACAAACTGAAAGACAAAAAGGACAAGTACAAAAAATGGAAAGAGAGATACATAACTAAGGCTGATTATCAGCAGACAGCCAGAACATGCAAAGATGAAGTCAGGAAAGCAAAGGCTCAGAATGGACAAAGACTTGCAACAGAAATCAAGGACAATAAAAAAAGTTTCTTTCAACATATTAATAACAAGAAAAAAGTCAAGTAAACTGTAAGTCCACTAAAGAGAGAAGATGGCAAGGAAGTAACAGGCAACAGGGAGAAGCAGAGCTGCTTAACTCATTCTTTGCATCAGTCTTCACACAAAAAGAAATTAGAGCCCAACATAACCAAAAAAACTACTGCAAAAGACAAACCAGAAACAAAAATTAAAATAAGCGAGAAAATTGTAAGAGAACACCTATCCGACCTTGACGAATATAAATCACCGGGACCTGACAGATTACATCCTAGAGTTCTGAAGGAGCTGGCAGATGTTATCTCAGAAACATTGCACCATATCTGTCAAAAAATCCTGGAGCATCGGGGAAGTACTTGAGGATTGGAAAAGGGCTGATGTTCCCATCTTCAAGAAAGAAAGAAAAACAGACCCAGGAAACTACAGACCAATCAGTCTAACATCAATACCTGGGAAGATCCTGGAAAAGATAATCATAAAACAGATCTGCGAACAGCTAGAAGCAAACAAAGTTATAACTAGTAGCCAGCATGGATTTCTTAAAAACAGATCATGCCAAACCAATCTAATTCATTCCTTGATAAAGTGACTAAATTAATAGACCAGTGAAACGCTGTGGACATAGTATATTTAGATTTCAGTAAGGCATTTGACAAAGTAGACCACAACCTGCTGCTTAGTAAGCTAGAAAAAGGTGGGATAGACAACATCACCACCAGATGGATCTGTAGCTAGCTGACAAACCGTACTCAGCGAGTAGTCCTCAATGGTATTACATCCACATGGAGAGAAGTAAGCAGTGGGGTACCACAAGGCTCCATTTTAGGCCAGGTACTCTTTAATATCTTCATAAATGACTTAGATGAAGGAATTGAAGGGGAACTCATCAAATTTGCAGATGACACCAAACTGACAGGAGTAGCCAACACCCCAGAAGACAAACTCAGGATCCAAAAAGATCTTGACAAACTTGAACAATGGACCCTATCAAACAAAATGAGTTTTAATGTGGAGAAAAGCAAAGTTTTACATTTAGGCAAGAAAAATCAAAGGTATAAGTACAGATTAGGCGAGACCTGGCTCAAAAACAGTAACTGTGAGAGGGACCTTGGAGTCCTAGTGGACGATCACTTGACCATGAGCCAGCAGTGTGCAGCAGCAGCCAAGAAAGCTAATACAATCCTGTGTTGTATAAACAGAGGCATAGAATCAAGATCACGTGAAGTATTAGTACCGCTTTATAAAATCTTAGTAAGACCACACCTGGAATACTGCAGCCAATTTTGGTCACCATATCACAAAAAAGACGTTGAGAGTTTGGAAAAAATTCAGAGAAGAGCAACTAAAATGATCAAAGGCCTGGAGACTAAAACATATGAAGAACGGCTGTGGGAGTTGGGCTTGGCTAGTCTAAAGAAAAGAAGAAATAGGGGAGACATGATAGCAGTGTTCCAGTATTTTAGGGACTGCCACAAAGAAGAGGGGGTCACGTTATTCTCCAAAGCACCAGAGGGCAGGACAAGAAACAATGGTTGGAAACTGACCAAAGAGAGAAGCAACCTGAAATTAAGGAGAAACTTCCTAACAGTGAGGACAATTAACCAGTGGAATAGCTTGCCTTCAGAAATTGTGGGCATCACTCTTTTAAGAAGAGACTAGACAGTCACTTGTCTGAAATGGTATGGGTTCTCCTGCTTGAGCAGAGGGTTGGACTAGAAGACCTCCAAGGTCCCTTCCAGCTCCTATTCTGTTCTGTTCTATTCTATTCTATTCTATTCGGAAATTTTGGGTGATATTCAGAGTTGTATCTGCCCTGAAAGTAGCCCATATATTCAGAAGCTACAGCTGGTGCAGAATGCAGTGGCGCATGCAGTTCTAGGGTATCTAGGGTAGCCCAAGTAACACTGCTGTTGCATGAGCTGCACTGGTTACCAGCTTGCTTCCTCATCCAATTCAAGGATTTAGCTATTACCTTTAAAGCCCTTTATGGCATGGCTCCAAATAATCTCAGGAGTTGTCTTACCCCAATAGGATTAGCCTGTCCCACTCATGCAAGTGGAAGATACCTGTTACGGATCCCATCTTCTAAGGAATTGAAGCAGGCAGGGTCAAGGAAAAGAGCTTTTTCCACAGTGGCTCTGTTCCTGTGGAACATTCTACCACCAGGGGTGACAACTGCTCTCACGTTTTTGGCCTTCTGAAAATAAACTTGGTTTTGCTGGTTGGCTTGGAGCCCCAAGGAGGCCCCTCACCACTAGAGATAGTTGACAGGGTAAAAAGACCTCATCTCCGTGCTATCCATCTCTTAGTCCCAGTTTTTTGTATAGTTTTAAATATTTAATTTGCATAATTAAATATTTTAATCATTTTTCTATTTGTCTTTTAAAATCTGTAAGTTGTCCAGAGTCACTTAATAGGGGAGATAGTAGCATAAATATTTAATAATTATATTAATAATAATTGAGGAAGAATGGGTCAAATCAGCTAAACTCAGGGTTTACTCTTAACTAGCAAATAAATTGTATTTTTCTTATGAGGTGATCTTATAAGATATAAAATGCCCCAGAGGGGACATAAACCAACTTATTAGAACAGCTTTGTTGAGGGATGTTTCATATATGGACTCCTTACAATTTGCAGCCAGATCCATAGCTTTGGGAATAGCACCATGATGGGGTCTGCAGCTGTAGCATTGGAAGATGGACCATCAATCAAGAGCTAATCTCCCCAGCTAACACAACTCTAGATAAAAAAACTGTTTATAGAATCTGCTGTCCCTCCTTATAGAAAATAAGGCTAAAAAGACATCTATGCGTGGCAGCCCTGAGGAATTAGCAAAAGAGATACAAGACAAGTCTGTCTTTTTCATTTCAATGCAAAGGCCACATGTCAAATATTTTTCAAGCAAGTAGCAGATAAGAAACACATGCTAGAGTTCTGTAAATACCACCAGACAAGGAAGAGAAAGCAAATTCCAAAGAAAATTGTTTTTGCACTGATGTAACTATCCTTCCAGATAAGTAGAAGGACGCTGAAATTCTGGAAACCTTGGAAGCATACATGTAGGGACAGATGAATACTAATTATTAAGGATATGCTCTGGAATTCATAAAAAAAATCAAAAGGCAGGTTTCTGCCATCCTCCGTGTTCAAAACAATGAGAAGTAACTCAGGATGAAGGAAGCAATAAATCGCTTAATGGACATTGATCCAGTGGAAGACACACTTTCAGGAATATTTCTCTGATGTATTTTCCCTTCTGTTTATAACGCCCCCAAAAATATTGAACTTGGAAAGACATTCTGAATCGTGTACTGCAGACAATTAGACTTCAAACAATATATGATGGATTTGGTGAAGGCATTATACTAGATAGTTTTTTAGCGTTGACGGATCTGGCAAAGCATACTTTTATATTCACAACAAGCCATACCATCAGTTCTTTGGTTTCTGTACAGGATGACTTTTCCATTGTTGTTCCCCTTTGCATACCGAAAGAATTGGTCCTAGTTCAGAATGCTCCCCTTTGGACTCTACACAAAGTATTCACCAAAGTGACACAGTAGAGGACTTATGGGCACAAAATACCACATCTGTACCTAACTGGACATTTAACTTTCTAATTAATTATCTCCCCTTCTATGTGAACTGCCTTAGTTGTTGAACTTCAAGAAGAATTTGTTGGTATCCATGAAAAGATTCTGCATCTAGAAGTCATCTAGGAGTTATCAACAATACAGAAGAGAGGAGCCCTTTTTGCCCTATGAGTACATACTGAGGTTCAGGGAGCAATAAGAGCAAGCATAGCATCCAGCAGACCAAGAAAAATTACAATGGATTATAGTTTTGGCCTTAGACATAACCATTCTGGACCTTTTTTGTAGTTTCTCCCATTCCAGACCAAAATTATCAAATCCTACTTGTGTGTTACAGTGCCTAGCAAAGTAGCCCTGTCTGCCATGGAGAATGCTACTTATGGAACTGGTCACATTATTACAGACATCAGCCTGATGGAGTGTGGAGCCCTCTTACAGTTCAGTTTCAACTCCTTTGAAAGTCAGTACAGCTGGCCCAGAAGGCATTGTCACATCTAATGAGCGGACAACACATATTGGTGAAACTGACAAATATTACAACCAAGGCCAATATAAACAACTAAGGGACTTACAGAAAGATACACAAAACTAATGACTTGAGTGGAAAAAAACATGGTCTCCTTATCAGCAAAGGGATCAAGGAACTCTCAGCAGACTGACTGAGATGTTGGCCCCTTGTATCTGTACTGAAACAGAAACCATACCAACTTTTTAAAACAGTTGAAGGTTTAAAATCTAAGTTAAAAGCACAGTAATTGACACATAAGATTTTTTTCCCTTGAACATAGGACTTTTACAGATAAAGTTAGGAAGCCCTTTTTTTAAATCTGAGCTTAAATACTAATTTCAAACTTTCACTTCAATGCTTCTTTTAAAATATATATATTTGAAATGTTGTACGTGACCTTGGAATGTTCATGAACTTTGTGAATTAAGTTAATGTTAAACAAAGTTTCTGTTCTGGATCACAAGGATGCTTGGGTGTATAATAACATGTTACAATAATCCTGTTATGAAATGTGATGCAGTTTATCAAACCACATTTAAAACAATTGCTGTTTGAAGTTTTATGTTCACTGTTTATTTGACTAACCATTGTGGAAAAAGACAGCATTTTAAACCATTCTGCATATAGAGAGACAAGAAAATAGCAAGCATTTAAGTTTGTTCCATTAGAAGAGATGGAAAACTTATGACTTCTGATGTATTTATTATTTAGAGTTTCAAAGTACCAACTGTCATCGGAGAATGAAGAGATTCAATATCAGTGAATCACCATTGGGCAAATGCTAAACCAGGGGTCTTCAAACTTGGCCCTTTTATGACTTGTGGACTTCAACTCCCAGAATTCCTCAGCCAGGCACGCTGGCTGAGAAATTCTGGGAGTTGAAGTCCACAAGTCATAAAAGGGCCAAGTTTGAAGACCTCTGTGCTAAACCATATTCCAATTTGCTCTACAAAATTGAATTCCTCTAAATTGCTGGTGAATTTAGTCCCAAATCTGGCAGAGATGTGGGTCATTTCCCATTTGGCCGACTTGCTTGTCTCCTTTTGTTTCTAGAACTTCGGAGCCAAGTCCAGCCAGTCACAACACTAAGCCTTAATTTAGCCCAGACACTGCTATGATGATTAAAGGAACTGCATATTAAGTGTTCCTTAAACCATTTTCCTGTGAGCATTTCAGCCATTTTATCACCAACCTGTCAGAGCATAAGCTAAACTCTGCAGGCCTTGTTATCCAGCAACATGTTAGGCATATTATGCAGAGGTTGGACCAGAAGAGGACAAGAACGGGAAACAGAACACAGACATAGAATAGCAATTTGCCCCAAAATCAGAATCAGAATCAAATCTGAGAAAGCGAACATTTCTGGGTAGTAGCTATTGTTGCATTTGTGAGAGTATATGATTGTACACCTTTCATTGTATATTTGAATGGAAGAGATTAAAATTTATTTCTTGTACCAACACAGAAACGACGTGTGAAGAGAGTGGCTCTCTGTTAGCTCTTTGCCTGAGTTTAAACCTTCCTCCCTATGGTGCAGCCTAAACTGATATTTTACTGATCAGTTCATCCTGATAGTTTTTTTTTTTTTAAGGGCTATGAATGTGCCACTTGTTTTTTTGTCGTTATTTTTATTCCTGTTTTCCAAGAGTTCATAGGAGCTCTAAGGGTTTTGTTTCTGCTCCACTGGAGATGGAAGGGGCCGCGAGAGCTCCCTTCTACAAGGAGTGACAGGAGCCATTCCCACTTTCCATGCAGCCACGCAGAACGCTGTCTCTGCCGTACCTAAAGCATTTCTTGAGAATCAGTTTCTACATGTTGCATTTAATCTTTTTGCCTAATCACTTTAGTTCTGTTATTTTCACTGGATTGTTTAGGTTTCATTATCCATTATATAACTGAACACCTCGAAATCAACTCTTGTCTTTTCTCTGTCGATATCTAACTCTCCCTATAGCCCTTGAGTGTGTCTGTAGGTCAGAGCCGCTGGGAGGCTTGTGGCCCTGTCTTTTGAGAGCACTGAACTATCTATTCTTTGTGCCTTTCAAGGTTAATTACTGGGAGTTACACAAAAACAGCCAGCCAGACTATGTGTGGTCAGGGAAGGGCTGGTCCTCTTTTTGCAAATGCCCAAGAACAGACTGCTGTGGGTGGCAAGCATTTTCAAAACAAGTTTTCTTTGTTTCCTGACAAGTTGCAGCAAGATCAGGGAACTATAAAGCCTTTGGAATTACCAGACTGAGCTTCAGAAAGTGTGTAGTCAGCAGGATTTACAAGAATTTGGATGCACTTTGCGGCCACGCTGTTGACATCCTTTATATAACATGACATTATTATGAATTGGCAACATAATAATTATAGTCTGAAATGAATAGGTCAAAGATACAAGTCTTATGATTTCTGCCCTGAATTTAGTTCTTCTTTTCACCTAACATATACTGTATATGAGGAGTGTGAGATTGTTCACATTTTTCCCTGGTCTGAATGGTTTCCACTAGGAGGATTGTGGTCTGAAGTAAGAAGCATTTGTTATTGAAAGCCTCTTGCTGGTATGTTTGCATACATTGTAACTGGCAAATGCCATTCGGGATAGGTAACACGAAAAGCACAAAAATAATTGAGAAGACTAGTGTGGTATTCATATTAATCACGTTAAAGGCATTTTTAACCCTCAAATCTTAATTGTAATACTGAAATGAAGAAAAGAACAATGCTATGATTGTTTTATTGTTCTTACACATGTTATTCAAACAAGTGCTATAAAATGGATGAATTTGAATCTTTAACCTTGCACCTTTTGCTTACCTTCTGCCTAAACAGTACTGACATACCTGGTTGGCTATATATCCAAAATAAACTATGGCTGTGTTCAAATACTTGGATTTTTTTTCTAGGATGGGCATAGAAACGTTTCTCATTCCTTTAACTTGGAAAAAGCCAGATAATTACATTTTGCATAAGTGAATATGTTTTACTATGAGGAATTGTACTCTTGCTCATTATTATTAAAATTCAGTTCATACAGCTTCTCCAATAATCTCCTTACAAACAGATCCAAAATAACCCTGCTGCTTGATCCTTTGAATCAATTCCCTCCTCATTTATGCATCATTCTTTCAACCTTTTATTATTGACATATATACCGTCCTTTCCGTCCAACATTCTTCATCTAGTCTCTTCACCTCATAGTTGCTTTATCTTTCAGACCCATTGAGAGGAACCTCTTTGCTTCTTCCTCTTTCCCAGTAATGAAACATCAGTCTTTTCTTGCTACAGCTGTTAGGTCTCTTTAGCTTGAAATGAACAGGTTAAGGGTTATATAAAATCATACATGGCATGGATAACATGGAAAAGGGTGAGAGATAGTTATCCATTGAAATTAAATGCAGGAGTTGGGGACCAAAAAAAGAAAATACGTTTTTCATATTGTACATAATTAAATTCCAAAAGTTGCTGCCAGCAGCTGTAATAATGGCAGCCAATGTAGAAATGGCAATTGATATTGATGTCTGTTTCCTACTTCTTGAATCATAGGCAGTACTCATTGAATAGTTGTGTTGGGATCCACATTATCATTTTCTAATGCAGATTTGTAAGATTCCCAAATGGGCCTAGCTTACCACTATGAGATACAGAATGCTGGACTACATGAGCCTATAGCCTGATCTGGGAGGCTTCTCCTTAATTTCTATA
The DNA here is from genome assembly GCA_023970755.1 of Azemiops feae. Taxonomy (NCBI): domain Eukaryota; kingdom Metazoa; phylum Chordata; class Lepidosauria; order Squamata; family Viperidae; genus Azemiops; species Azemiops feae. The sequence goes on along the minus strand of JALGBA010004125.1, from coordinate 1,750,787 downwards.
GAGAACTATGATCTCTCATGTTTCCCATTGTAAAATTTCCATATGAAGGGTCCTTGGTACTCTCTGAGCTTGGTTATTTTCTTGCAGATGTTTCATTACCCAAACCAAATAACATCATCAGTGCTAGTGCATAGAAAACAACCAAGCTCAGAGAGCACCAAGAACTTCTCATTTCAACCCTGAGCTACAACTATTTTTTTTTATTGGTAAAATCTCCATAACTTACCCTTGCTTCTTCTAGTAGGCATTTATGAGTATTCTACTAAAAGATAATTCTGGAAATGGGCTTTTAGAGAGTTGGATGCTATAAACTAATTAGCAGTAATAAACATACCAGAAACATTTTATATATTTCTTGAAAACCCTTCAATACGGACAGATCCAAATTAGTCCAAACTAATCCAAATTAGCGGAGCCTGCCCCCAAATAACAGTGTTTGTGAAACAGTCAGTATTCTAGTGAAAGGAAATGGAAAGTTATATAATGCTGATGAATCTACAATCTGTTGTCAGTTGCTGTTGAAAATTGGATTTAAGACGTATTGGTGATGAGTTGTCTACTCTTAATGTTGGGTTTCACTTCAAATTAAAACGCCTTCAACCACTTTTACGCCATCAGCTAGAGTTTTTTTTAAAAATCCTGCTAATATATGAATAGCTTAAACATGTAAATAAATCTTTAGTTTTCACTGTCCAATAACATATCTGTTTGTTTTTGAGCAAGAAAAAAAGAGGTTTCTGTCATAGTTCTTGAGCTGAAACAGTAAATGATAAAAAAAAGATTAGTATTGCATTATATGAATGTTTTTCTTAGAATTAGAATCTTAACTTCTTAAAATTAATTCTAGATTCTTGAGGATATATATCTCTGGGATTCTAACACACAGCACACGAAAGCTCATTTGTTCAGACAACTCCTGTTCTTTTTTGCTTTCCATTATCTCTGTGGCTGATAAAGTTTCAGAGTTTTATTGGGCATGTTTTGGAAGAACAAGAGGACATAAGATCTTGAGTCACACTCCGTTAGCATGATCCTGAAATGAGAATGGTGTCTGATTCCTTGCCTGTGTAATAGCAATGGCAATAGAATTTTCTTCAAGAAATCAGTGTTCCTCTCCAGCAGTGCAGAGTATAAAATGCAGCGTATAGGGTCATTCCTTGTCCCCATTGCTTTTTTCCAGCCCTTATAAATTCCTCCTTCTTTAAGAGTCATGATAACACTTTTTACCAGTATTCTGTAAGGTCACATTTTATATAACCAACAAGTGATCTGTTGCAGATTTTGTTCATGCGTTTACTCTTCAACAAAACATTCCTTCTAGAAAAGTAATAAAATGAAGTTAAAATGTAGCATCTTTGAACATAGGTATAGTTCAGTTACTTAATTTCTTTACAGAAACATGTTGTTCTTAATGGCTTTCAATCTTCCAAGCCTTTCAACTCCAGCAACTCAAATTGTTCATACCAACCCATTCAGAAAATTCTCCATTAAAACACATCTTTCCCCCAAATGGCTTAACGTTTACAGCAGGACAATAGGACAGAAACAATGGCTTCTATATAGCCATGAAGCCAGAAAGATTGACAATATAAAATGAATTAAAGAATAGATCATTAAAACAAAATTTATGACATCTGAAACAAAAATTGACCGAAATCCTCCAAACCAGCAATAAGAAAAAATAGGTTTCCCCCACTTCCAGCTTCTCCAACCCAAGGAAAATAGCAGGGGAAAATAATTTTGTCTCATTTTCAAATAAACGCTATATAAGTTTTATTTAGTACAAGTTATTTACTGGAGAACTGCTACAGTAAGAATTCAGTTGCTATATTACTTATAACTTTTGGTTGGTTATGTTGAGATTGCTGTGCATTTGAAACCTGTAATGATATTTCAGGTAAGGGTGGGGGAATTTCATGAGAGGTGAAAAGTAATGGGTGAATCAAACTTCTTCATTAGTTTCTGTGGAGTCACTTTTACATCCTACATCTTGGTTGCTATCCTATCTGTTTTTGACTTGTTTCCTGATGTTGTTAAGAGTTTCTATTTGCATATCTGTGTTCAGAAGATCACATTGTTTGCTTTAAACATTTCTGTATAATAGATAACTAGTAATAAGAACAACTCAAAACATGTAAGTGTGAAAGAAAGGAAGATTTTCATAGGATTGTTGGAGTGAAAGGTACCTTGGAGGTCAGTTAGTCCAACCCCTGCCCAGTACAGGAATCCTCATACCATTCAAATGGCAAATGGCTGCCTAGTCTTCTCTTGAAAACCTCCAGTGATGGAGCACTCATAAGTTCAGGAGGCAGGCTCTGCTTAAAAGCTCTGTGATTCTTCTCCTACCCTCAGGTGCTGTGGAGAACAAATTCACACCCTCTGCCCTGTGACATCCCTTCATGTATTGGAAGACTGCTATTCCACTTCTACAGTTTTTTATTAACATGAGTCACCCAGCACTCCAAAAGTATCATAACAATCATACATAGATGAATGCAGCTTATAAGTGAATGATGAGGATCTTTTTCTTGAGGTTCTGAAACACTGAGAAGATTAACTAATTCAACAAGAAAGGGTTTAGTAAGCACTTTTGAATCCTAGCTAGCATCTATTTATACTCTTGTGTTATACTTTCTACCCTTTTGTCTATTGTAGTGCTTATATAAGAGACCAATTATATTGATCTTAAACTGAACTCCAATCTAGAGTTTGGAAGAATGTATTGCAGTGATTATTTTCATTTCATTTATATCCATTTACTGTTGAACACAGGTGCAGGCTGTTGGGGATGAGTCTGTGTTGTCTGCATCTCAAACTGAAGCGCAAATGGTTTCTGTAGTCTGCAATTTTTCTGGAAATCCATTCATATTCCCGCACCATTCGAAGGGTGTTCATCCCAAAGTGTATAGCTAAATGTCTATGGAGATTCTCAATCATCCAGGTCATGGTTGTCAACCATGATCTAGATGACTGAGAATCTCCGTAGTCATTTATATCCAGTTCTCCCCATAAAATTCAAAGTGTTATGTGGTAGTTATCACACAGTATCCCATCTAGATACCATATCTGCTTAGTTACAGTCTGTTTGTATCATGTGCCTTCTGCCTGTTCTCTGCAAATCATGCAGAGTCCATTTCAAACATTGAACATGTTAAGTAATTAAAGGACATTTTAAAATAATGCTATGTTAATGATAAATCATTCCCACAAACAATATAGTTTTTCTAGGCTTGAATTGCAGGAGTTTGTTGAGTTCTTGTAAATGTCCTAGAAGTTACCCAAAATGGCATAATTTCCATCTGCAATGATATGTGAGAAAGAGCTTGAGAAACGGCAAGGAGATGCTATCTAGGGAACCATCAGATTAGAGAGGGTACTATCTGCAGCTGCATACCGAGAGGATAAGGGCTCAGAAGGGATCCTCCCTAATTTCTCAGACAGTATAGAAAGGGCGGGAGATTTGTACTTTCGGACTTGCAAGATACTATTAATGTAGCCTTACAATAAAGCAGAAGCTCATCTGGTTTGTTTCCTGCCTAGTATATTTGGGAAGCTGACGCTATCTTATTACCTTCCATACCTCCCATTTTCCATTTCTTGGGAGAGGGTCAACTTGATGTATCTCAGAGATGCAAAACCTGAGTCTTTAAGGCAGTCTCCCCTAACCTAAGACATCAGGTTTTATACATCTCTGCTATCCAGATTTGTGGATTTGCCCAGCTATGGCTATGCTGGTGTAGAATTCTAGAAATGGAAATCTACACATCTAAAGGGAACTTGGGTTACAAAAGCCTGTCCTGTACCCTGATCTGGTCCCCCATACTTTAGAGCAAGGATGGGGAACTATGGCCCCTTTATGACTTGTGGACTTCAACTCCCAGAATTCCTGAGCCAGAATTCTCGGAGCTGAAGTCCACAAGTCATAAAGGGGCCATAGTTCCCCACCTCTGCTTTAGAGGCAGCCCTAGAAATGTCTAAAGAAGTTATTAAGTTATCATTTATGGTGTGATAGAAAAATATTCAAATTAACTGTATTTTATTTTAATTAAATATAAATTAAATCAAACCAATTTAGCTTTTGCCCTCATTCTAATCCACCTAAATGAAGTACTGAAGTATTTTATGGATGCCTTCAGGCCTCTCAAATGCCAGGTGTGGTTCTTGGCCTGGAAAATGTGATGTATTCTACAGCTTTAATGCAGTACTTCATTTAGGAGTATTAACAAAACCAACATTATGTTATTGGATTGCTTTTGCTTATTTATTTTACAAAACAAGAGAGTACACACAAATAGTCCAGGATGAAAACCATGGGTATAAAGCACATGAACTTTTGTATATCTGAGTATTGTTGTTTTTATCACATTCTGTTGCATTTAGTGGGTGCATGTTGAAGTGCCACACACACATATCACTGTTATACACTAACCAGGCAATCTAGGGCAATGTTTTTTTTCCCAAGATTTCTGCATGTGTAACTGTAAAAAACAAACGGAGAAAGGGAGGAAGAACCGAGTGTGTATTGACCACAACGATTTTGCACTCAATTTCAGACACACACTCTGACCCTCTAAGCTTGGATAGCACATGAAATTTCTCAACATAGCAATACAAGCAATTTTCAATGCCAAATTAGTTCAAATTTTTAGAGAATTCAGAAAGTGAATTTCTGAACTGGAGAGTGGAAAGCAGCATGTAAAGAATGTTAGGAACTAGCATAAGCTTTACTTGAAAATTGGTTTCTATATGGAGAGAAGTGTAAAATTGAGACTAAACCACATAATGTCATAGTATGATGTGTCATGTACTCCAAACTGATTAAAAATAAATAAAAATTGCTGAAGAGTTCAGTGCTCTTAAAGATTAGATATGCCTTTGCTATGAATTTGTTACTTTTACAGAAGTTTTTTGTAAACTGTATTGAATTTGAAAGCGATTTCCATCTGTTGAAGGGCAATAGAATGCTCAGTACAGCTTTCTCTCCTAGTTGCAGAAAGATTCGGTATTGGCTACCCACATTTTGTGCATAACAGATGGTTTTCTTGGTGAACTGTCATCTCTTTCCTTTGCCCTTGTGTTTTAGACTAATCTTATTAGCTGATAATTGTGCTTTTCCCCCTCCCTCCCTTTTCCCCCACATATAACTTTTCTTAACATTTATAAAATCAGGACATTATTCTTCGTTTTCTATCAAGAATGGGAATAGTCCTCTTGCTGCATACATATTTATTATGCAACCCTGTTATCCAATTGTGTCCCTAGTGATGAGGTGCTCTTTAGTCACTTGATCTCTGTGAATCGAGTGTGTCCCAAAGGATAAGCACCTCCCTGCATTCATCGGAGAAATCGATAAGGTTGGCAGGAAGTGAAGAATGCTCTCCCTTTGTGCTGAAAGGCTAGAAGTTCTTGCTTTGCTTGTAATCCTTAAAGAGGGGAGTTGTATTTTATGGGGATCCTTGGTGCTCTCTGAGCTTGGTTGTTTTCTTGTAGACATTTCATTACCCAAACTAGGTAACATCATCAGTGCTAGTAAAGGTTTGCTCTCCGTTTATATTCTGGTAGATTGCCAGAATATTGTGTACTTGATTGATGGTCCAGTGTTAATCGTGGAGTTTATCTATGCTCATCTGGGTGCTGATTGGGTGGGGAAGTTCTTGGTCTTTTTGTTCCCCCTTTGGATTTTTGATTCTCTCTTTTGTATTTCTAGTATGTTTTCTTCAGCTCAGGAAGGTGGTGCAGAGTACAGGGTGAACTCAACAAGGAGCCCTAAGCAGACATTTTGGGAAACAATCTGCCCTATAATCCAAGATTATAAATAACCGCTTAGGTAAAAGCTGAAACCGGAGGAAGGGTATCCTTGCCTGCCTTTTTTTAAGAAAAGAATTTCAAGGCCAACTTCTTTCTTCTGTTTATCTAATCTCCAAGATGACAGTCTTTAATTACTCTATACTGTTCTAATAAATATTAAGAAGCATTGCACGCGGGACAGGGACAAATGTTTTTTCTCTTTCATAACCCCTAAAGCAAGTAATGGGGAATTAAAGGCAGATGAAAGAAATAGTTTTCCACACAGTACAAGCTATCTATGGAGGTCTCTATCAAAAGAAAGAATGTTGACCACCAACTTAGATAGTTTTAAAAGTGGATGTCAGTGGTAGTAGTTGCTTTTTTGTTGTATTAAACAACAATAATATTATATGTACCCCCACTGGCAGTTAAAAGGAAGAAACAGCTGCTATCACACATTGCTCCTAGAAGCACGAGGCCGAAGAGATACCAGCCTGAAGATGACGAATGAGACTTCGTCGAAACGTCGCCAAGACACTTCCAATTTTACGCAGGAGAAAACCCGAATTACCAAAGACCTATATATATGTGTGTGTGTGTGTATGTATATATATATATGTGTGTGTGTGTGTGTGTGTGTGTGTTTTCTGAGGTTTTCACGGGTGTTTGTATGTAGGTCTTTGGTGATTCGGGTTTTCTCCCGCGTAAAATTGGAAGTGTCTTGGCGACGTTTCGACGAAGTCTCATTCGTCATCTTCAGGCCGGTGTCTCTTCGGCCTCGTGCTTCTAGGAGCAATGTGTGATAGCAGCTGTTTCTTCCTTTTAACTGCCAGTGGGGGTACATATAATATTATTGCTGTTTAATACAACAAAAAAGCAACTACTACCACTATATATAGGTCTTTGGTAATTCGGGTTTTCTCCCGCGTAAAATTGGAAGTGTCTTGGTGACGTTTCAACGAAGTCTCATTGGTCATCCCCAGGCTGGTGTCTCTTCGGCCTCGTGCTTCTAGGAGCAATGCGTGATCGCAGCTGTTTCTTCCTTTTAACTGCCAGTGGGGGTATGAACTGATTGGGTGGGAGCTTGGCTGTGTTCTGATTGGGTGGAGGTGTGTTCTGATTGGTTAGGGGCTTGGCTGTGCTCTGATTGGATGGGGGGTTGGCTGTGCTCTGATTGGATGGGGGTGTGTTCTGTTTGGGTGGGGGCTTTGTTGTGCTCGGATTAGTCTGAGTTGCAGCGGGATTTGAGATGGAGAGCTGCATTGCTGTTGTTTGGCTTCGCGTTCGTGGTCGTGCCATATCATCAAGGTGGGTGTCAGTTTGCTTCATGTATGGATTGGAGGGGTTTGAAATGGCTAATGATGCAGCTGTGGTCTGGTTTCTGGTTTGTGGTCGTGCCTCATCATCGGTGTGGGTTTGGGTTTGCTTTTTGTGTGGATGTGTGGTGGTGACATCCTGTGTGGTTTTCGTGAGTGTGGGTCTAGTGTCATTCTTTGTGTTAGGGACTCGTTTGTCAATAAGGGTGGGTTTCCAAATGGCTGGTAGGCGGAGGTATCATCTCGTTTATTCATGCTGTGTGGGCGTTTTTCTATCTCGATGGCTTCTCTGATTATTCTGTTGTTAAAGTGTTCAGTTTGGGCGATAGTTCTGGTATTTTTAAAGTCAATTTTATGTCCTGTGGCTTTAAGGTGTTGGACCAGGGAAGAAGTTGGTTCCTCTTTTCTGACTGAGTTCTTGTGTTCTTTAATGCGTGCACTTATTCTTCTGTTGGTTTGTCCGATGTATGTGGTGAGGCAGGCGGTGCATGGGATTTCATATACTCCTTGATTTTCTAACTCAATTTTGTCTTTGGGGTTTCTTAGGATGGTGGATATTTTTTGGTTTGTGCAGAATGCTATCTTGATGTTGTGTTTGTGGAGGATCTTGCTGATTCTGTCTGTGGTGCCTTTTATGTATGGGAGGAGGGCTTTGCCGTTTTCTTGTTCTCTGTCTTGGATTTTAGTGGGGGTTTCTTTTTGGATTAGGTTGGTAATCTTATTTCTTTGGACCATAATCCAAATATGGCTAGGAATTGTGCATCAGTTGATCCATTCCTGCATTGGCAGTCCCTGTTTTCAGTCACTTACGCCCTAGTCACCACCAGATTGGACTACTACAATGCATTCTACATGGGGTGCCATTGAAGAATATCCAGAAACTTCAGCTGATACAGAATGCAGTAGTGCAGGCAACTATATGTACTCCTAGAACAGTGCATATTAAATATCTGCTTTGTGAGCTGCATTGGTTGCCGGTTTGCTTCCAACTCCAATTCAAGGTGCTGGTTTTAACTTTTAAAACCCTTCATGGTATGAGACCAGGCTATCTGATGGGTCGCCTCTGCCAATTAGCCATCCAGTTAGATCTGGCAGAGAAGGCATATTGCATGCACCATCAGCTAAGAACCTACATTTGATGAGTCCCGAGAGATGTGCCTTCTTTGTTGTGGTGGCTGCCTTATGGAACATTCTCACGATTTAGATTACCTCCATCCCTTTTGACATTCTGGAAGGCCCTAGGGCAGGGGTAGGCAACCTTGGCTCTTTTGTGACTCGTGGACTTCAACTCCCAGAATTCCTGAGCCAGCTATGCTGAGGGGAAAGGGAGAGATTTCCAAGCTGAGCCATGCTGGCTCAGGAATTCTGGGAGTTGAAGTCCACGAGTCATAAAAGAGCCAAGGTTGCCTACCCCTGCCCTAGGGAACCAGAGACATGCTTAGATGGCTCCATTGCTGAGGTAGCCATTTTTATCCTTTCTTTGCCTGGGGTATGTATATTTTTATAATATTTATTTTTTAATGTGGAATTTATATTTTTATAACTTTTTACATTTATTGTTTCATTTAATTTTTGTACATCACGTAGAGTTGCTTTTTATAAGATGAGCAGCTATACAAATTTGATCAATACATGATGATAGATAGATTGAGAAACAAAGAGAAAGAAAGAAAGAAAGAAAGAAAGAAAGAAAGAAAGAAAGAAAGAAAGAAAGAAAGAAAGAAAGAAAGAAAGAGAGAAAGAAAAGATATATAGATATAGATATAGATAAAATGGCAAATTGTATTACCAACTGGAGGGTGATCGCAGTCTAAAATACCAATATATAATGCATATTAAAAAAGAATAGCTTCTTTTTTAAAAAATCAAGAAACAGAATATCTGTGCTCATTATTCCAAAGATTATGCAAATAGAATATATCTACTGTTTTATGAAAGATGAATTACTGATTTAGGAACATCAGTTAATTCTCCCAAGATATCCTCTCAAATAGAGAAAGTAATGGCATCACAACTGAAAAATAAGTAAATATTATTTATTATGAAATAATGTTTATTTAATAACCCCCCAAGAAACACCCTGATCTAAAACATACTGTTTTTTAGTATTAAGATATTCTAAACTTTTTCAATATGATGAGAGATCTAATTTATAACTCTCCAAAAGGATTTATCTACTATAATTTTATAATGTAAGATTTTTACAGGTAAATTAGAAATTGCATGCATGATTCATATTATACATACATACCTTGTTAAACTGATGGTAAGTTATGTAATTAGGAAACAGTTATTCCCAATCATCATCTGATTCTAATCGTGAGCTGAATCTGGAAATTCCTTATATCAACATGATTCATTGAAGATTAATTGAACAAGTGCCCAGTTATAACCCGAAAAAGAAAAAAGTTAAATCCACTTTCCCAACAGGCATATTTATACCACATTATTTTAAAGGATGTTCCTACGAAAGAAAAATGTTTAGTTGCTTTGTAAATTTGTCTAAAATAGTATAAAGGAATAGAAATAGGAGACATTTTAAAATATAAATTTGCCTTGGAGTTAAATTCACAATTATCTTGCCCCAAATATTCAAAAGAATTTCCAGACCATCTGTTTCACTTTTTGCCAAAATTAATTTAAATATATCACTTGGGAAAGCTTTAAAGAATCATGATATCAAGATAAATAAAAGCAACCCCCCTGACAAAATTCTGTTGTCAGAATTATTAGTAGGACTCAGTAATACCATCAAGTTCCTTCTCTGTCGTAACGCTACCTCTGGGCCTTCTGGGTGGCTTTGAAGACCTGAGTTTTCCCTCAGAGTTCGACAAGGATGTTTGTTGAGCCCAATAAAGGTGCAGCTGATTTGGCAGTTGTTTAGGATGCCTTGGTTAATGTGTTACGGTTGAGTTCCATATTTGTTTAATGTGCTCTTTTGTGTTTTGAGTTGCCCACGATTATATATTTAAGATTTTAAGAAATTAATCAAGGAGAGAAGCAACCTAGAACTAAGGAGAAACTTCCTGACAGTTAGAACAATTAACTAGTGGAACAACCTGCCTCCAGAAGTGGTGAATGCTCCAACACTGGAAGTTTTTAAGAAGAGACTGGACAGCCATTTGTCCGAAATGGTATAGGGTTTCCTGCCTGAGCAGGGGGTTGGACTAGATGACCTCCAAGGTCCCTTCCAACTTTTTTATTGTTGTTGTTGTTGTTGTTGTTGTTATTTGCGGCAATATAAATGTTGTAAATAAATACATCAAATCTAATTTGCTCCAGTTTAAACTAGACAAAGAATCTAATTCCTATATTAAAGAAATAAGTTTATGGATAGATATATGAGATATCTGTTTATAACTATATATTATCTTGTACCTCACTTACTACATTGTCTTTAATATTTTCAGAATTTCTAAAAGTGTAAGGAAGAGGTTAGCCACTAATGTCTTATCCCTTATTAATCTTACTGTTCAAAATATTCTGAAAGATATGGATTATTTGGTCCTCTGGCCATGAATACTGCATTGTAACCACTGCCCCAGTGATGCGGTGGTTACAATGCAGTATTGCAGGTTAATTTTGCCCATTGTCTGGAGTTCGACCCCGACGGGCTCAAAGTTGACTCAGCCTTCCATCCTTTTGAGGTTGGTAAAATGAGGACCCAGATTGTTGGGGTCAATATGCTGCTCAGCCTGGTGTTCCAGTTGGTGCTCCTTTGAGCTCAAATAAAAACTTGAAATGTTTTTACACATACACACAAAATTTGCTCTTAAAGTTAAAAAGGGATTCATGTTGTGTCAAAGAATATATATAAAACAGTTGAAATTGTAGAACAATTCAAATAAAGTAGCAGGTTTATTTATTCTATTCCTCCTTTCCGCAATAAAAATCTTTAGCATTTTTAATGTAAATTAATTTTACATAGAAATCTTGAATTTCTGGATGATGGACTACATATTCTGAGATATTCTAATGTTATGAGTTTATGTTTACTCAAGTTTATCAGCCTCCAATATGGAGTTAAAATGCTGCTAAATCCTCTCTCCAGATTGTGACATTCAGTGGTTTCTTACTTCCTTCTTGTCTTCCTTCCTGGATCCTTGGCATAGGATTTTGCATTAAAAAATGCCTAGAATTTTTGGCATGTTTGATCAGACTAGTTATTGTAAGTATTCAAGCAAGATTGTAATTTATAAGCACCTTCACTTCAGAAATTTACCAAGAGAGAGAGAGAGAGAGAGAGAGAGAGAGAGATTCATATGTAAAGCAGCTATCCTAATGGAATGAGGGGGAATGCAATGGCAGAAGGAGAGAATAGAGTAGTGTCTCCTCAGAATTCTTTCTTATTTTTAAATTTAGTCATTCATGCCATTTGGTCAGTAGACACAATATGGAAGATTCTTGCTCTCCTAATGTATTTCTAATTCACTATAGTGAAGCCATCAATGCATGGTGTGATAATGGTTTTGGTTTTGTTTGTGTATTTTTGCTGGCCAGCTGATGTTGATTAGGTCTGAGAGGGAGTGATTGCCCAAGGTCCACCCAACTGGCTTCTGTGCCTAAGGCAGGATGAGAACCTTAGTCTCCCTACTCCTAGTCCAGCATCTTAACCACTACACCATGCTGGCTCTTGGACTGAATACAGAATGCAGAATGTTAAATTTGCTCTGTGCAGTCCATATGGATTTTTAAAATATGGCATATTTATGAACATGACAGACTTTGCCCATTATAAAAACAGGGGCAGATACAGAGCTGTCTGTATTTAACTCCTGCCACTTCGATTCTAAAATGTACATAACATATTCCAACTATATAGTTATCTTTAATGTATAAATTAAAACTCACTCCTAGAAATTTGTATCTATTAAGCATTCATATTATGTGAAATCCAGTTGTATCAGTTGCCTGGTAAGAATCAAGGTACTATACTGGAAATGTCTATAATTTAATATGAAACAGTAGCTAACATATGATCTATTTGATGCGCTTTGGAAAATGAGATACTTTTTTTTTACTTCTGCAAAATATTACTCTGGTTAGTGTATAGGAATTAAGTGTATTAGAGATCTTCATGAAGGCAGCAGGAAGGAGGGCAATAACCTAGGATATACTAAGCGAAGTGTTTTTCAATAGAAATGGCAACAGAGTGAATAACAATAAAGCAGTAATAGATGCAAACAATTCTGTTAAAAGAAATTTATAATAAACCATTATTTGAGTAACATGTGCCCCTGACTTACTTATTTTTAAAAATATGTAATTACAGTTTTCTGTAATGGATAAGACTGTATTTTAAGCATTATTTCAGAGGAAGAAATTGTAGTGCTATATTTGATCATGCCAGCCACAGTATAACGAAAAGAGATTTTTAATCAGAAAAGGTTTTATGTTTTGCATGCTAGACAATCTTGTCTGTAAATGCAACATGCTCTCTTATTTTGATCTTTACTAACATAAACTTTTTTATCCATTTTTCTAGGGCTTATTTCAAACTATTTGTCCCTCAGTTCCAGGAGGCAGCCTTTGCAAATGGAAAACTCTAAAAAGGAGGGGGGGGGGGAAAACAACCTCATCCTGAGAAAATGCCAAACAGATTCTCGTGCCCACATGCTTGTCAACAGATTGCAAGATAACTTCCTGAAGCTTGGGCTTCAGCATTTATTGGCGGGGGAGGGGGGGAGGTTGCCTCTGCAGTGTCATTGTGATCCTCATAGACCAACTGAATGAAAGCTTTGGCTGGTTGACTTCAATACAGGGTCTTTTTTTCTCTCTTTTTTTTTTCCTATATGCAGAAATGTTGCTTTGTTACTTGCTTGATGGAAGCTCAAAATATATTGGATCAATGTGATTTTATTGCTTTTATTTTTTTTCTAAATTTCTTTTTCTATGCCAATGTTTAGAGGGTTTTTTTGTGTGAATTTCTGCATGCTGGAATTTCTGACACCTTAGAAGTATACTGAAAATAAATGTATAATAAATCTGTCATATTATATCTGTCTCCTAAGTTGATTCTCATGGGAAAGAGAAGGTATGCAATCGGATCAGCTGTCAGTTGCCACAAAAATGGGCGTGCTGTTTTTAGCAACTTTACTTGTAAATCTTATTGGAGGATTTAGTTTCATATTTTGTTAGTTATCAGAACATAACTTGACAAAAGCTTTTTAGTTATAAAGATGCTACAGAAATGTATACTATTTAAACAGTAGTGGTTATTAATTTAAGTTAGTTCTGTGACATTTCTATCTAATTTTACAATCCTGATGAGAAATAAATAATTGAAATAACAGAGAATTTCCAATTTTTAGGATGATATTTTATAACAATGCAAGCTAAATTTTTCATTTTAACTGACATTAGAAAAGTATGGGAAACTTACTGGATGCATCATTATTTCTGTTATAAAAATAGGACATTCAATGTTAGATACATTTTTTTTTCTTTCCTGAGATATATTTAGGCAAATCACTTGCCTCTGACTCGCAATATAGTAACTTCCCATATTTGTAAATAACATCAGGGATTTTCCAAATGGAATATAAAGTTCATGATGGTGTAGATAGCATATTAGCAACATACCTTATTTCTCCCAAGATTTAAGAAATGAGCTAACAAACAAATGCACCAACTGTTTAAAAAACTGTTACTGTATAAATGCAAAACCTGATATTTCAATATGTTGCATAGATAGATTGTATTTTGGTGAATCTATGAATCTTACAATAATATTTGCATTGAAATATTTAAGGGATACGTTCTTGCCCAAATTTTTGTTAGCCATGAAGCATATTTGATGCCTTTGGGTAGTCAGTGTCCTGCCATCTGTTTGCCTTCAGAAGTCTCTTGGATGATAAAACTGAAATAACCTATAAAGTTTCTTGGATGAAAACTTTCCAATGTTGCAGATGCATAGCGTTAAATGTATATTGTAAATCCAACGATATGTGGCAGATGACAGGCCCCTAAGCAGGATTTAATCTGCAATGGCAGATTATAAGCATGACTAACCCTAGGCCAGATTGCACTCCAAGCAAGAAATCTTTATAGATTTTCCCCCTGCCCCCCACCCCACCCCACTATCACCTCTTGAAGACCTTTGGGTTGTTAAATAATTTGTAGCCATTCTCATTGCTTATAAAGTGATATGTCAGTGTGATTTATCTCTCATTAAAATTATACCTTACATGCATGCATGAGAATATAGTCATTCATCACCCTTCACACGGTTTGCTGCATTGTAAACTCTTGACAAGTTGCGGTGGTTACAAAGTCAATGCAATACTCAGATCAACAGCAGTGAAGACAAACTGAATGACTTTTTCATCTGTTAAGTAGACAGCATATGGCAGGTACAACCTCGTGCCATTTGCCACCAGTTAAATCCAGTCCTACCTAGAAATGGGGGGCAGGCAGCAATTGCAATGAGAGAAACGGATAATGTGTCCTTTTTTTCCCTCTGAAGCAATAACTACAGTAACACAACGTTAAAGTGAAACGGCATCTTAATGCCGTTCCATCTTTTCTTTGCTCCTCAGTCTTCCTTGAGTGATAACAAGCAGAATGTAGTTGACTCTGCTGCCCTTATAATAATCTTGTTATATTCCATTTATATAAAATTATATAAATGTTATTTCTAATTATATAAATACATCAATTTATATAAATATAATTTAATGAATAAACTACCCAGGCTGTGGGCTGGCTGTTCACTTTGGTTCCAAAGCTGCCTTCTTTTCAACCATTGAACTGTGTTTTGATTTGTACAGCTGTACATTGTATGTCGAGAATGGGTGTAGAAAAGAGGGAAAGCCAAGTTCAAATACAGAAATAACACTTGGAGCATCAAGAAATGAGCAAAAAAAGCAGGCAGAGAATATTTAACAGAGGCCCTGCTAATTTGCTGAGACCACAATCCAAACAGTTGAATAAGTCCCCAGTGTAATTTGGGGGGGGGGGGAAACACCCTCTAAACATGAGGGTTTTCATGAATCAATACAGAATAAACACAATATTAAATGGCTGGAGAACACATAAGTGCTTAATTGTAAGTGCCTCCAGAATAAATGGAGAGTAAACAGCTAACATTTATATACCTGCTGCTCTCTAGAGCTTGTTAGTTGCAGCACTAGCTGACGAATTAATACTCTCGCTGAATAAATGGCCTTTGCAAACTACCTGCTGGGAAAATTGATTTTTGAGTTGCTACATGTTTACATCAAAGTGTAGTGAAGCCATAGTGTGGGGGGTTTTCCCACTTTTGTGAGGATTTTGCAGGGCTGTGCCAATGAAATGCAGAACTCTTGTGCTCCATTCCCACTGTGTAGAATTGTAGAAGCCCTTGACTTGCAGTGAAGCAAATAATTTTATCAACTAGTTAAATCCACCAATGAGCCCGTCCACTTTTGGCATACTGTTTCTTTTAACCCACCATTCCCTGCTGCTGAACAATTGCTTTTGAAGATACATGGCAAGATGTTAAAACGAGCAAGAGGTATCCTGACATGTCGATAAAACGTGGCTTTCTTAATTAAAAGAACAAGAGGCACCTCTGGCACATGGGTCTAATACACATAAAGTCCACCTGTAGTTCTGTTAATAGGTGTGAGCGCATAAAATGACATATGCAGAATAAAATGATTTGCTGAAATTAGCTCTCTGGGGTGCCATTTTGCAGCATCCAATGAAGAAATAGATGATAGATAGATAGATAGATAGATAGATAGATAGATAGATAGATAGATAGATAGATAGATAGATAGATAGATAGATAGATAGATAGATAGATAGATAGATAGATAGATAGATAGATAGATAGATAGATAGATAGATAGATAGATAGATAGATAGATAATGTCATTTTTTACTATGGGCACAACGGCACACATTAAAAATGAAATTGCTTGCTCTCAAAGTGTACATACATAACACACATTTAAACACACTATATACAACATATGTATAGATCTACACCCTTACATATAAGTAACATAAATATTAATCACTGTCCATCTTGAATACATAACGGAAAGAGGAAGCTTTAGAGTTCACTAGGTTAATACTGTATGGAACAAAACTGACTGAATCTGAATGTTCTGCTTCGGATACCATGAAGCCTCCTCCCAGAAGGTAACGAAGAAAACAGGTCGTGAAGAGAATGTGTAGTGTCCCAGACAATCTTGCAGACCCTGCTCAAGCAACGCTTATATGCTATGTCCTGGATGGAAGGGAGGGAACTGCCAATAATCTTTTCAGCCATTCTTGCCACTCTCTGCACCGTCTTCCTGTCTGAAGCAGTGATGCTTCCAAACCAGACTGTGATGCTGTATGACAGGATGCTCTCGATCGTCCCTCTGTAGAAAGTGGTAAGGACAGAGGAAGGAAGATGTGCTTTTCTCATATGACGCAGAAAATGCAGGCGCTGCTGTGCCCGCTTCACCAGTGTCTTGCTGTTGAGCGACCAAGCCAGCCTACTTGTTAATTGCACACCCAGGAATTTGATGCTGGTAACCATCTCCACAAGTGACTCATTAATGCACAGAGGAGTGTGGCTGTGCCTGCCTTTTCTGAAATCGACAATGATCTCTGGTTTTTCCAATGTTTAAAACTAGGCTATTCTCCTTACACCAGTTCACTAAACCCTCAACCTCCTCCACCCTCATTGTCATCTTGAATAAGCCCACTACTGTTGTATCATCCGCAAACTTCAGAATATGGTTGGTGGCAAACCTAGCACAACAGTCATGGGTCAACAGGGTGAACAGCAGTGGACTTAGGACGCAGCCCTGAGGAGAACCTGTGCTCAAGAAAATGGTGTTAGAAATATTTGTCCAAGCTTGCACATACTGGGGCCTGTTAGTAAGAAAATCAAGAATCCAGTTGCACAAAGGAATGTTTAAGCCTAAAGCCCAGTTTGTCCACTAGATGCTGGGGAATGATTGTGTTAAATGCTGAAGTCGACAAACAACAAATGCACATGAGTATTTCTTTCCTCTAAGTGCTCCAAGCTCAGATGGAGAACAGAAGCAATAGCAACAGAAGAAATAGTAATTTACTATTACTAGACACTGGAGACAGTTCTGGTGTTGCTTTCTGTCATCAGAGTTCAGCTGCAATTGCTACAGATGGTTTCTTTCAATAGCCTCAAGTTCTCAGGATATGCTTGATATTATCAAATGCCTTGGATCCTGCACTGAATTTTTGCCACCAAATCCACCTGCAATTCCATTCCTTCACTTTGTTTTCAAAGTGGGGGTTTTATCTTGTTTGTACCTCATTTTGTGTCTCAAGGTTTAATCACATGTATAAAATAGCTGCCTTAATAGCAACCTGATACTGTGTTGTAAATTCTTAGGGGGGGAAAGTTTATTTGGGATTCAGCAAAGATTATTCTGTGGAAGTAAATTTAAGGCTCTTCTGTTAGTCAAGAAAGAATGCAACTATCAACAGTTGCATCAACAGGTACTACTGAAAAGGTCAATGTATGCTGATCTTCCAGTTACACTCATAACCCAATATTTCAGAGGACATAATTCTAAATTTTAAAGTGATACTCCTTTAAATCCCTAATGGCAACTTGGTGACCCCTAACCAGCATCATCCTCAGGACGCCAATGTTACTTTAAAAAAAAAAATCCTAAAACAAAATTGGCAAATCTCACAAGGCAGCCCAGTATAATATTGTTGGACTTAACTTTGTGTAAATATGTTATCAGTTTGGGATGGCAGTGATTGCAATTTTTTCTACTGCCTACTGAAGACCGTATAAGCATGTGGAGTCACTGCCTAGCCTGCATGAAAGCCTCTACTGCAACAATATTGCATGATGGCGACAAACTTGTAACACAGGTTTGAAATGTGCTATGCTGCCTTATTGCACAATTGAAACAAAAGAGCCAAACAGCTGCGGTTTTCCTCTTCCACTCTGGTGCTTTTCCTTTCAGTGTTTGGCTTCCTGTGCCCAGCTGCTTGCATCTGTAGCACCTTCACCTCCATTTGCTCCCTGTCTTCTTCTGCTCCAAGAAAGGGCAATACCAAATGCCAATTCTGCTGTTGTTAGTACTTCTTTGCCAGCAACTAGCAGTACTTACTTGAAACTTTGAGCCACCAATGCTGCTGCTTGCGCCCACTGCTACAAAGGCAAAAGTCTAATTTTCTGTGTACAGTTCAGACTGCCGTGTTTTCTTTCTTCTCCAAATTTAACCACAAAAGCACTAAGATTATTTGCAGCAATAGCGATTGGAAAGGAGATGATCATTTATATCCCCAGAGAAATTCTCCCATACATTCACAAGCTGCCATGAACCCTGAATGGGGGAAAAAATAAAGGCATAATTCTTTATTTCTCCTCACTTGCCAGTCTATAATAGCAAGAGAATCTACAGGATGTACAGGAGACTTGGCATCCCATAGTGCAGCCTACCCCATTTGGTAAAAGCTCCCCAGGACAGGGATCGTGCTCACAGTACTGCAAGTGCCCCAAATTGATCTTCCAGATAAACCATGCATGCACTGCATTGGATGGCTCCTGAAGGCACACACTGTTTAGACACATAATACAGGAGGATGATATCAGACACTATCTTAAAGGCACTGGGTCAATGAAGGTATTGAAGTGGTGGGTGCCCTCATTAGCTGTTTCCAAGGCTCTGGCTGGCTTCCTATATTTAGTAGAGAAACAGATATTGCCTGCCCAGCTGCACCACTTCTTAAGGCACCATAGCACTTAGTAGTCATAGGATGGGGAGTAGGGAGAGATTTGTCCTGGGTCTCCTAAAATCTGATGGTAGCAACAGAAGCTACCCCATTTCCTCAGCTGAGAAACGTTATTCTGCCCAGTACCTTACAAGGGCTAGTAAAATAACAGCAATAACAACATTGGAAAAGGCCAAAGATGCACTTCTGTTCCCACCAATACCCATCAGATGTTGATCAGGCTTCTTCATCCTTCTGTTTTGGTCTTGTGAGTCTTCAAAGGTTTCTGATTCTTGCTAATTGGGATCCTTTAAGCTGCAGCTGACATTTCTGTGGATTTTCAGAGGTCAGTTTATGACCTCCTCCCTCACCTTTAGCCATGTTCTTTAGGACTGATGGGTATGCAACGTTGTACATGCTGAGTCAAGCAAAGGTTCTAACCTTGAGGAACAGACAGCTCCTGAGAGTTCAATTCAAGGACTGTCTTATAGCTAAATGTAGGAATTGAACTGCACATGAAGCAGCATGAAGGACAGGAAACAAATTCTTTGGTCATGCTTGCCTGTACAGGGGAGCATTACTTGGACACAAGGCCCATTTCTCAGCAAGAGGACAATGCCTCTCTTAGTTGCTTAGCACCTGAAGCAAACAAAAACCCCAAAAAACAATTGAAGCTTTCCCCCCCTTCTATTAAGTGCTGCTTCTTTCAATATATTTGTGTGAAACACCCAAGGAAAAGATGATTATAGAGAAAATCCAGTTTTGGAAAATGAGATTAAGGCAGAGACAGCTTTGTTTTGTTTTGGGTGTTCAGAATTAGCTGACTTAATCTGTCGCTACAAAAACAACAAAGAATCTTGTGATATGTAACACATGTACTGCAACATAAATTTTTGTACATGAAGAAGATTATAGTCCACGCCGAGTGTTCGCTACAAAACCATAACAGTTTTTATCGGGCACCACAAGAATTTTTTTAGTTACATGCTTAATTGCTCATAACTAAAGAATTATTTGATTTGAGGCCAAAGTATCAAGAATAAATTCGAATCTGATGAACTCCTTGTGCCATAGTATCTATCATCAGCGTATTTTATTCTGAAGGAATGCAGCCTTGGGCCAACTTTGTCCCTGCCTGGCAATAACAAGGCCTGGGCATCTGGGTGGGACTTTGCTTGATTGTACCTCCAGCAGCTGTTCATAAACATGAATCAAGTCATGCTGAGGCAGCTTCTGTTAATGTATGCAATATAACTGATAGCATCAAGAGGAGACAGCGTGTGAAGTTTTGGATTAGAATATTAATAATGCTTCGCAATTACAGCAAGGTTTTTATCCAAGAGTTTCAAAGCACATCAGAAGCTTTAATTAATTAAACTCCACAACAGCCCTGCAAAGCGGTTGATAGGCTCATTGGGTGAAAGATTTATAGGAGCTGAAGAAAAACTGGAGCATGGCTCATTGGGCAAAAAAGGGAATAAAGGCATCCCTCAGGGAAGTCACCTTTAGGATATCAGCAGTAAGAGGGAAAGACAGGAGGTGCATCCCAAGAGATTCCTTCCAAGGGTCTCTGTCTAGGGCAGGGATAGGCAACCTTGGCTCTTTTATGACTCGTGGACTTCAACTCCCAGAATTCCTGAGCCAGCATGGCTCAGCTTGGAAACCTCTCCCTTTCCCCTCAGCATGGCTGGCTCAGGAATTCTGGGAGTTGAAGTCCACCAGTCATAAAAGAGCCAAGGTTGCCTACCCCTGGTCTAGGGTGAAGCTGCCTAAGCTCATTGATTTCGTTCTCTGGCCTCTCAAAAATGTGAATACAGAAATCTGCTTATCCAGCACAGATCCATCTAGGCCAATATTTTCAATCCTGAGAGTTTCCAGGGTTTCAGGCAGTTTTTCTAGTCTGAGCAAGCCAAGCCATTTTCATGCATAGATTCTTTCATTCCTTTCTCTCTAAAATTGTAATAAAATAGAGTCACTAAATGATCGAGTCACACACAAGTACAAAGGTAAGAATATTTGCTTTTTAAATACTGTACTGTTCTTAGACCATGCTAAACCCAACTTAACAAATCACAATCTCTGTTCACATGTGCTGTGCCCTAGTAAATATAACCATATTATAGTTTGTGTAACATCTACTAAGACAGTAGCTGGATTTGAATAACATGCTTAACCATAAAGAACTCTGTATTTTTGCTGTAGTCTAGGACATTTGAGAAATCTAGTAATCTTTATGTGATTAGTCTGACATTTAATATTTAGGTAATTGTCTGCCAACATTTGCAATAAGATGTTCAGAATATCAGTTGTGAGTGGATTTGCTTCCAAGATATATTGATGCAAACCATTGTTTAAAATCTCTGTGGCTAAACCCACTGTCATTAGTACTTGAAGACTTGTCACAGAAAAAAGAAAAGGGGGAGTCACCCTTTTCTTCAAAGCACCTAAGGATAGGACAAGAAGTAAAGAGTGGAAGATCATTAAAGAGAAATCCAACCTAGAACTTGATCAGTGGAATAGCTTGGCTCCATAAGTTGTGGGTGCTCCATCACTGGAGATTTTCAAGAAGAAACTGGACAGCCATTTTCCAGAATGTTACAGGGTCTCCTACTTGACCATGAGATTGGACTAGAAGACCTCCAAGTACCTTCCAATCCTGTTACTCTATGTTATATCATTGATAACACAGTGTGACTTTGTTTGCTACGTGCCTTGCTTTTCTATTATGATAATACTCAATGTGGCTAACAGAATTTAATCTTTAAAATAAAAGAAATAGAATATGATAGGTTGATCATAAAATTAACTATGGTAGTCCCCAAGAATGAAAACACATAGGCAATGTAAGACACTATGCATCTAGACCCCAAAGGATAAATGGATCTCATAAACCATCCGGCTTTATTTTTATGAAACTAAATATTTACCTTTAAGTCAGCCAGTCTAAGAGCTTGCCTCCAGATTTATCAGCAATATTCAATCAGAATAGAGCTGGAACGGATTTTGGAGGTCTTCTTGTCCAACCCCTCCTACTTAAGCAGGAGAACCTATATCATTTCAAACAAGTGGCTGTCCAGTCTATTCTTAAAAACCTCCAGTGATGAGGGACCCACTTCTGGAGGCAAGCTGTTCAACTGGTTAATTGTTCTCACTGTTAGGAAGTTTGTCCTTAATTCCAAGTTGCTTCTCTTCTTGATTAGTTTCCACCCATTGTTTCTTGTCTTGCCTTCTGGTGCTTTGGAAAATAAGTTGACCCCTCTTCTTTGTGGCAACCTCTCAAATACTTGAATACTGCTATCATGTCACCCCTAGATTTCTCTAGATTAGCCATATCCAGTTCCAGCCACCATTCTTCATATGTTTTAGTCTCCAGGCCTTTAATCATCCTAGTTGCTCTTTTCTGCATTTTTTTCTAAAGTCTCAACTTCTTTTTTGTAATGCATTGACGAAAACTGGATTATGGTAATCTATCACCACCTACTTTATACCAATCTTGTCTTGTTCCCAGCTCATAATTTAGACAACCTTATTATGATCTTTTCCACGTTATATCTTTTCCTTCTAGAACAGTGGCTCCCAACCTTTTCTATACCCTGCACCCCTAGAATGCTTCTGATATATTCTCGCACCCCTTACAAAAGTTCAAAATAACGGCAACAAATTATGCATATACACTATAATTTTGAAAACCCAAGTTTTCACACACCCTGGAATATCGTCTCGCACCCCTGGTTGGGAACCCCTGTTCTAGAACAATGAAAATAATCAAAACAAAACAAAAGGATTGCCAGTGAAGAAAAGCTTGAAAATATGTTGTTAATCCTGAGACACTGATTAGAGGGAAATACTCTGTAGCACCCAGAAATATTGTAGAAATATTCCCAGTTCTTCAGTCTGGCACAAAATCCTTGGATACATGTTAATACCCACTTGGTGTGTTGCCATATTGTAGAAATATACCGTGAAAAGTCTCTCTGTTTTACATTTGGGTAGTGAGGAATATGGAAGGGAATTAAAGTTTTAATGAGGCATTAGAGGTAAAGAAGTCTTTGAGGTATTTCATCACAAGGGTCATTTCTCCTTGATGTTTAGTGCAGCTTCAGACTCATAACAGTATTAGGAAGTCTTATTTTCTGTTTGCAACCAGGACACTAATGCCTTTAAATCTCCAAAGAGAGTAAGAGCAAAGGTAACTTTTAATAACAGGAATAAGATATAAATAAGTTGGATTCCAACAATATTTTTCATAGGAAATTGCCCTTAAATGACATGTAACATATTGAATAAGGTGTTAAATTTCATATAGGAACTGACCAGGAAACTTAAGGACAGGAGGGACTCGGGTTATAATAATGAGGAAATAGAAAGACATTTGAAAGTGGGGACAGACATAATGAGGGACAGTCAACTGGGAGAATAGGAAAACATTTACACACAAAGCTAATGACTACCATAAAGTCACGAGTCTATGACTCAGATGGAAACCGGCCCAAAGTAATCAAAGTCCACTCTTCCAGACAGTGGATTACATAGCTATTTATGTGAATAAACTCAAGTGATTATAACTGTAATTGGAAAAACTCTTTAAATATGCCCTGGTTGTATACTGTATGACTAAATAGACACGTTCTTCTTAGTTCATGGCTAATTGATTTAGGTGTAGAAATAATTTGCATAGAAATACAGTCAATACCAATCTTTCCTAACTATTTTGTCCAACCTAGCCAAACAGGGAGATTTGAGGTCATCTAGTCACTCATGTGTGAGTTAATGGAATCTCTCTTTAGGGATGAGAGAAGTGTTTGCCTGATCTTGTCTGGGCTTGTAAGCTGAGCAGAGGTGGGCCTGGTTAATATTTGAATGAGATTTTTCCAAAGAATCCAAGGGCTGTTAAGTAGACTGGGAATGTGAAATTAAAATTAGGAGGGAAATCACCCTTCATGGGGCCAGTGACAAACCACTTTTATATTGTTATAGGTAATCTCCGTAAATACACTTAATTTGGTATAGTAGTTAGATGCTGGGCTAGTTCTAGATCTGCCTTAGGCACAGAAAACAGCTGGGTGACTTTGGGTCAGTCACTTTCTCTCAACCCCAGGAAGAAGGCAATGACAAACCACTTCTGAAAATATTTCCCAGAAAATTGCAGGGACGTGTCAGTATACGTCAGGAATCAAGACACACATAAACCATCGCCCACCCCCAGAATAGCTGTATAAACATGCCCATAAAGTAATCAAGAGTCAAACTTAATTGCAAGAAGATTTTACATAGATTATTTTAAAATATTGAACTGTTTCAACTCTTGTATGTGACATGCCTGCGCTGATTTCTCAGCTTTCCATTCAGAAGGCAGCTGAGAATTACACACCTAAATTCACCATTAAATGGGATTCTAGGGCAAAACCTGGGTGGGGTCTTAACAAAAATGGATGGAGGCAAAACTAAAACTAAAGCATTTAATTACTTTAATTTAAAAGAAAAACTGTAAAAGCATTTTATGTTTTCCCTCCTCCACTTATTTGCATTTAATTAAATTTAAATTAATCAGATAATGCATTAATTATAGGTCACTGCAGTTTAGTAAGAATCACTCGAAGGACCTTTTGCTATGTGCTTTGCTTGAGGGGAAACAACAATCAATTGCACCATGCCTGGTGTTGACTTCTTTGCCAACAGATGATTCTTCTAAGCCTCCTTTCCACCCAACTCTGCAATGACAAGCATGGCTGAAATGAATTAACCTATCACAATTAGGTCACCCCACAGGGATGGTGGAGAGAATACTTCCAAGGGATTAAGATGTGGAGTCATCTCCTACTGCCTGCATAAATAAATTTACATACATACATACATGTACACATACAACCAAACCTACAGATAGGGATAGAATCAAGAGCACGTGAAGTGTTAATACCACTTTATAAGGCCTTGGTAAGGCCACATGTGGAATACTGCATATAGTTTTGGTCACCACAGTGTACAGTAAAAATAATGTTGAGACTCTAGAAAGAGTACAGAGAAGAGCAACAAAGATGATTAGGGGACTGGAGGCTAAAACATATAAAGAAAGGTTGCTGGAATTGGATATGTCTAGTTTAATGAAAAGAAGGACTAGGGGTGACATGATAGTAGTGTTCTAATATCTCAGGTTGCCACAAAGAAGAGGGAGTCAAGCTATTCTCCAAAGCATCTGAAGGCAGGACAAGAAGCAACGGATGAAAACTAATCAAAGAGAGAAGCAACCTAGAACTAAGGAGAAATTTCCTGACAGTTAGAACAATTAATCAGTGGAACAACCTGCCTCCAGAAGTTGTGAATGGAAGTTTTTAAGAAGAGACTGGACAACCATTTGTCTGAAATGGTATAGCGTTTCCTGCCTGAGCATGGGGTTGGACTAGAAGACCTCCAAGGTCCCTTCCAACTCTGTTATTCTATTCTATTCTAACTTGTACATTCTGCAGGATCTTCTCAGTATATCCTAGACAGTACAACCAGTTAGTGTGAAATATTGGGCCAAATTAAGGGTCTCATGGAATTTGCAAGGATTCATTCATAGAATGCACAAACATTCCTTTGCAGGTACATCCCTTCAACCATTGCAGACCACGAGTCTGTGACTAATGTTTTTAATATGCTTCCTCTTCAAAATCTTCAAATTCCCAGATGCCCAAAATGAAAAGCACTATTTCAGTATGAATATGTTACCATATTACCACCAAAATAGCAAGACGTAGATGTTAGGTTTTAACATTAATGACTGATATGAAAGAAGTTGCAGCTTTGCAACTCCCAAGGCTAATCCAGCAGAACTACAACAGATGCACTTTGGTTCTAAGATGTTTTATCTGATATATTCCATGCTGCCCAGATAAAAAGATGTGGACAGTATGCTGCTGATTGCAACAGTACCATATGTTTACAAAATTGTTCTGGTTTTCACCTTATATAGAAGCTAAGAATCATAGGCAAATTATTTCTAGCGTGCCAATGAATTAGAAAAATGTAATCAGGGAGAACGTTTCAGCTATTGGGCATGGTAACAACATCCAAGATAAAAATCACACTTCAAACATCAAGATAAAATCGCAAAGTCACACCTCAAGAAATTCTGCACCAAGATTGCACAACCAGCAGCAATATAATGTTGGCCTATCTATTAATTAAAAAGGCTTTGTGAGGCAGTATATATCCTCTATACTGGGAACCCCGTTCTTTGACTAAAAAAGGGCGGACCCTAATGGCATGTTCATTGCTTTGTGAGTTTGCACTGGGCAGAAAACCAAGAGATACAGATTTGTTTTATAAGAAACCTCGCCCAATATGACATCAGCACTCCCATGTAACATCCAGTGCTATAAAGAAAGCATTTGAATCCATAAACATGGGCTGAACCTCCATTGGCTCCTCATGGTTCATCCCAACAAACTCTTTGCCTTTTGCAAAATGGTTGGGTTTCATGTGGTGGAAAATGTTGCTGCTCTTAGCCCTGTATGGTAGGTGATGTACAAGTACAAATAACCATTTGCCACATCACTAACATGATCAAAGAGGAATAGCAGGGATGTTGTGGAGATTAAACATCCTACTCTATTACAGCAAGTATTAAACTATTTCTCAATTGCATCCTGAAGAACATTTCAAAATGGCTCAGACAGTCTGAGAACTCTATACTAGCCATGGAGGCTGCATTGCAACTTGCTTTTTGGTTCTGTGCCTGCATCTCAGTACAGTACAGTACAGAAAAACACATTAAACCACTGACTGTTGCTAGAATGGGACAAGAAAAAACCAAGGACTCTGACGTTAATTAGACAATTATCCAACAGAGAGGTAGTTTTATATAAATTCTCTGATAGAAATAATAGGTATTGTTTCAGTTACACCTCTTCCCACAATTTCTTTTCCAGCATGCTAAAACCATGCTAAAAAATGGTTCAGAATGGCTATGCTTTAAGGTATGCTATTTCCTTTCCTCAGCCCTAGGAGTTAAAGATAGGTGAATCAAATGCTGTGGGAACCAGCTGCAAGAACATCTGAATACAGGTAAGACTATCTCTGTCCCCTAAAAGGTACTTTTAAACAGTTCCAATTAATATTATTAATAGTAATAATATTCATATTACTGTTCGGGCTGGTGCTATAGCTTTTTGGGATTGTGCACTAGGAAATAAATGAGAAAAGCTATTGGCTGGGTTTTGTTATTTAAGCCACAAAACAATCAAGGTTGGTTGAATAAGCCATGTCAGTGATATTCACCCATAATGTAAAGTGAAAACCATTGTTTAGTTTCATATATGAACTCGGTCACTGACCTAGAAAACACAAGTGCTTTGCTTATCTCCTATGCATCTGAAAGAATAAGTCATTAGCCTTCCTATTTAAATAATAACATGTGGCTAATGTACTCATACTGTACATCCACATGTCTGTGTGTTTGCATAGAGATATCTGCAGAACTGCAGAAGTTAGATCTTTGGTCCCCCAAGCCTGGTATTACTTTTCCCAGCTTGCAATGGCTCTTCCAAAATACAATCTAAGTAGGGCAGAGGTGGCTTTCCCCTCCTCACACATCAATGTTCATTGGTTAAAAACATCTCAGAATTCAGCAAAGTTGAACTGAAGTGCAAGCTGAATTAAGCAGAAATTGCTTCAATCGCATTTTAACATGTGCGTTTATCTCTACCCGTATAGGGCCTCTTTCTAACAGCTAGACAGCAAGCTCAACTGTTCTTTTAAAAAAATCAAAATCAAATGGGAGACGTGTTTTCCCCTTCCTATCAACAGAGTGGAGTAAGGCAGCAGGCTTCCTGATTTTTCTTGGGCAACTGATATGACGTCTTGAGGTAAACCACACTAAACCTGCAACTATTATGGCTGGGTTGTTTATGCCACTTCCTATAAAGGAGCAGCAGGGTGTCTTCTCTGCAAAATGTGCACACTTCACCACAATTCCAGTCAAACGAGGACTGGGAACTAAGAGGGAAGAATGTTCAGCAATCATTTCATAAACCCAGGAGGAATAAAGCGTCAGTGATTACTTTCAGGGAGATTCTTTATGAAAGAGATTTACCAGGGCAAATCTGTATTAGAGAGTTGTTTAAGGTTTGCCTTTTTCAAGCTTAATGCAACTTTTTTATTCAGCCAAGAGATTGGAGTGGCCAAGCAAAGGATACATCCAACATAATTCAGTTGCCATCAAATATATTCTTAAAGACACAAATACAATTGAAAAGTCTCACAGAAAACCATAACTCTTTGCTGGTGGGTTTATGTTCTTCTTCAGCTATACTGCACTCTGCTTGGGCACATCTCTGATTTAAATAATACTAAGGATTATTTTTTTTCATCATTGAACATATAGTGTGACCTTTTGTTTTACACATTGGGCCTTATTGCATTTGCTGGTCAGAAGGTGAATGCAGTAGGTTCTTACTGTTTATTAAGGTTTTAATTATTGTTGGGTTTTAATATTTCCTGTAAATCATTACAAGTAATTCTGTGAAGATTGCATCTTCGCAGAATTTCAATTAAATAAATAAGCTTCTCATATTCAGCTCTTAGAAAGGTTAATTGGAAAGGGATCAGGAAAGTTGTGCCAAAATGTCGTTTCTGTGTGTTTCTAATGATTCTCATTTAATTTGATAAGGGAAAAATGGTTTTTGAGGGTTTTTTTCCTCAAAAAAGCAGTTGATGAAATTCTTATAGGAAGAATGAAGTTTGCTGCCTTTAAGGATGAGTTGGTTAAGTGATTTCCAATGTGTCAATCAGATCCCAAGTGGATGCAATTAAATTACAAGGAAAAATTTAGTGAGGATGCTCCATCCTTGATGTTTTTCAGGTCTGAAAGCAGGCAACTGGGGAGAATTTCAGCAGAAACTGGGTCTCTGGAGGCTGAAAACAGTCAGGATGATGGTTGTGGCATTGTGATTGAAGCCCCACTTCTTTGGATGGGTGATATTAACTCCCATACACATAGGTGGGGCCTCTATTGTAATGCTGTAACTGTCCAGTTCATTATTTTGAACACACAACCTGTGAATGCATTACTACAGAGGAATGAAGAAGTGTGTAACAGAAATGTCCTGCTAACCCATAATAATAAAGCAAGCTTAAGAGGTCTGAAAAGAATCTGAGAAAAGGCTTCTGCAAATCTGTTTTGATCCATGTCTAAGTGGAAATCTGAGTCTCAAGGAGGGCATGAATAGATTTTGATTTACGATTTTGGATCTGAATTGATCAGAGATGCTTTGACCCCAGATTTCTCCTTAGCCCATGATCAGAGTGACCACATTTTCTTTGAAAAAAATAAAGGACAACAGTGAAAAAGGAGATAATCTGAAAGTTCATAAGGATTAAAAAAAAATGTTTTGCTTTTAAGGAAAATCCAGGAGCAAAACCAAGAAAAACTTTACAAAAACACCAATTCTAATAAAAAATAGCTAAAAATCAAACAATATATGTAAATTTCTTTTTAAAAATTCCATTTACATATTTTTCATTTGAATATGAAAGACTGCATTAAGTTGTACCATATGTATGGTAAAAGTTAAATGATGAAAATAAAGGACAAAAGTGAGTTTTTGAAAAATAAGTCTAAAAGATTTTTCTAATATAAAAGGCTACCTTTTGTAATAAAGCCTGTAGGGTCATTACAGCTATTACATAATGGGAAAGTATCAGAACATTGCAGGTGCTCCAGTTTTGGCAGAGTGAGATGAAAATAACACTTTGGATAGAATCTTTACAGGACATTAGCTCAGTCTTGTTTCTGTTGGGCTCTCCAAGAGTTTTACCAAAATAAAATTTGGAAATATCCAAATTTTCAAGGAAGAAATAGTACAGATGAGGAAGGATAGATGGCAGTTTCCAAATTATCCATCAAACAGTCTAAGTTGCATTTAGGTTCAAGTATCATAATCCAATGTTAAAAAAAAAAATCCTTCATATGCTTTTGACAGATTTGACAGGTGTCGGAAAAATAACCCTTGACTTCCCTTATGAGGTGCTGAGCTTTGTAACTTCTGATAATGGTTTAATGAGGTGCCAGGAATGGGGAAAGGGGAGCTAACTTTGATTATGAGGCTTTGTTTCTTCTCGTAAAGTCCTCTTTATTGCCACCTTTGGTTGGATGGTATTAACATGGACAATTGAAGAAGGAGAATCTTCCATTAGCAAAGAGCCAAATGAAGGCCCCCAAATCAGAAGAACTCTAACTGGCAAGATTTAATACTCTCCCAATAACTGTTTTTGAGGTGAATTTACTGGGTATCCCATTCAAACCAACAAATGCACATGTGTGGAGGAATTCCTAAAACATTAACTCTTATTATTGCCCTTATTATAAAAATGGATAGCTGCAGCTGTCTAGTCTGGTTTCCTGGCTACCTGGATGCATTTTCCTTACAGTTGTTATTGGCTATTCAACAAGATTTCATTTTTCTTTGTGTGACTAACTTTTGTTTTGGTATTTGTAAAATATGCCATACTTTCACCACACCACTTTTATAATTATTAAGTTTTACTATGGTTTTTATTTGCTATCTCAGAATTTCTTTTTGGTTTTGATTTGGTCAATGCCTAGTGAATATATTTTACCAATAAAGTTTACTACTACTATTACTACTGCTGCTGCTATTAAATTAGCACAAGAGAGAGGAAAGCAAGAACTTGTGGTTGGCCACATGAAAGAAGCTGAGAACTAAGAAAGCTGAATGAAGCCAAAATAAAATTTGCCTTGCTGATAGGCAGAGAATTTAAAATTTATTGGCCAACTGCTTTTTTCCATGTCGCACATCCCATTCAACCACTCAGCTGGCCCCCCAGCAGCCTTTATTTTGGGAAATGAAGTTGCAGCTCCACATATTATCTATAACAAATCCGGAAGCAGCAAAAAAGTCATTAAATTTATGATCTGCCACAGAGCAGGGCCTTGCTTCGGTTCACAAATCTGCTTCCATGGGGTGATTCAATTAAAGCTTTGTCAGTCTGAATCACCCTGTTAAAACTTTGCAAAGCCTGCCTGAAAAAAATATGACCTTCTTTCACAGAGGAACAAAATGTTCAGAAATTGAAGGACAGATTTCAAAACAATATTATCCTCAGATCCAACCCACAAAGGACCAGGATGGACTGTAACTTTGGATCAAACATGTAGTCTATGGAGAGGCTTGAAAAGCAGAATCTCAGTGGGAACCTTTTGACAAGATCAAAATGTTGCAGTGGTTTAGGGGCTGAGTGTCACCATCCACTCTAAATTCAGTAATGTATAGGAATCAAGGAACATCTAGTTAAGCCATGGGTTTTAACCATGATTTATTGAACAAACTCTAAAGGCGTATGTTCACATCAAAACCATTAAACCCTTAGTTTACACACCACAATAATTGATCAACATGCAATCTTGATAACCACAATAGTTATCAACATGCAAAGTTAAATCAAGCAAAGTATAGTTTGACTTGGTATAGAATGACCCAGCCAGCGTTAACATAGTTAATGTTAAAGAAGACTCAGGTTCAAGTTCATCCCTAGCTGTTATATTTACTGGTTAACCTTAAGCCACTCACTTTCTCTCAGTCCAATCTACACAGGGTTGCTGCTGAGGAGATAAAATCAGTGGAGATTTTTTATAAGCTGGCTTGAGCTATGAGGGGCTATTGCAGACCAAATAGGGGACAGCAATGCAGTAAATAAGTGATTGCTGCATCATAAGCACAGTTAATGAATATATGATTGTTCCATCATAAGTCCACTTCCCAATGCCAAAATCCACTTCTCAATGCCATTCCCTTTATATTTCCGTCAATTTGTTAATAACAATAAATAGGGGTGATACCACAACATTAGAACCATTTTTCCTTGCAATTTTATGTTCCTAAACCAAAGCGATCTGAATAATGCCAATGTGATAATGGCGCCATTAATACTTTGAAAAGATTTTGGCAGTCCTAAGAGAGTTTCTGATATAATCTAATATGCCTAGAGGCTGCATTTAATGACCAACTCATTTTCAGATGTGACTAATTTTATGGAAATGAACTGTTCAATTAGATGTTCTTCTAAACAATCATGAGGATGCTTATAGATAAGCAACTTACCAAATCTGGCAGAAGGTTGAATAAGTACAACTTGAAGGGACAAGGATGGGCTGTGTGTGTTGAAGGTTATTTCAAAGAATTTTTGCTAGTGCTTCAAACTGAATATAGTGAAGGCAAAACCTTTTTTAAAAAAAAAAAAATCACTCAATCCTTTGCCTTCTCTGGAGGGAAAAACACTTCTGTGGCAATAAAACAGTAACCAATAAATAAATGTAGAATAAATGATATGCACTATAATAAATAGTAAATATCCCCAATATTTTTTACTCTTCTTTCATTGTTTGCCATTGTTTCTTATGACAACTAGAAAACATTCTTACAGTGTTTTTTTCTTTTTCTTTTGCCTCCTTATGTTGCTCCTGGGCAACATCAGATTTCTCCTTTAGGTTCATTCAGCTAGTTCAGGATACCTTCTCTTGCCAATGTGCCAGAAGGGAAAATACTCATTTGATCACTTATCATTAGAGAGATAGAACAATTCTAGGACGTGTTTCAAACATTGTGACAAGTTACAGTACGGTTTGTTTGTTTTTTTCTTAGCAGGATACACAAAGTAACTCCTTATGACGTAGGAGGAGAGCCATATTAGTTTAATTTATTTATTTATTAGATATTTATCCCGCATGTATTACTGTTAGTATGAATACATATACACACATACACCAAGGCAAAAATTGGTACGGGGAGCAATTTCTATGATTTAACTATCCCCCCCCCCCCCCGCAACCTCATTTCTTCCTATGTTGGGACAAAATGCCATGGCTAAAAAAATGGTTTATTATATGGCAGGGCAAACATTGACTTTGGAGTAAGGGCATAAGTGGTGGCACAGTGGTTAGAATGCAGTATTGCAGGCTAATTCTGCCAACTGCCAGAGGTTTGATCCTGATTGGCTCAAAGTTGACTCAGCCTTCCATCCTTCTGAGGTTGGTAAAATGAGGACCCAAAGTTCAGAACACTGGAGAGAATCAGATACCCTCTCCCCTCACTGCTTCTCTCTTCCAAATATATCCTGAAAGATCTTTATTTATATTCTTTCCAACCCAACGGAATGTTGGAAAGAAATTATGTAAAATGAAGCTAGGGGTTCATCTGTCTGTCTGTCTGTCTGCCTGTTTGTCAGTAAGATAATAGTCTAAAAAAACCTGAGCAGAACAGGTGGGGGAGGAGGAGGAGAGAAGCCAGGAAAAGAAACATATAATTTGATTAGGAGCCAGATCTGGATGAGGGCTATGAAGGAAAAAAAAACACAAAAATATGGATATACCCTCCAGTCTAAGCCTCCTCCTTTATGTGATTCAAGGTAGGGTGTAACCAGCCTGCCCCATGCTTCTCCGTGTGTGCATGTGAGCACACACATACACATAGAGAGAGAGAAAGAGCGAGTGAGGGGAAGGAGAATATGAGGAGAGAGAAGTAACGCCCAAATGTAACATGCAGAGGCATCTGCAGGATCCAGCACTTCTGTCAAAATGATGAAAGCAGGGCAGCACCCTTGCAGTGCACGCTGGATTCCTTTTGGGTGTGCATGCCACATCACAGCACACAGACAAAAGAAGCAGAGTTTACACTGTGATAGCGTGAGGCTGCTTTCATCCTCTGACCCCTCTTGACTCACCAAAGAGGATGCCGACAACACGTTACCTCATTATACAGAAGAAAATATCGAGGCACCCTGGAGCCGCTGCTGGTAAAGGGAAAGGATTCCAGAAGCTTTATTCTGCGTGCTTTCCATTCCTTTGCTTATGACGGCCCTGGCTGTTTGAGCCAAGCAGCTGCAAGTAATGATTGGGCCCAGACACCATTTTTTGCATGATGTATGCCTTCAAAATTCCATAGGTATTTGCACTCAAGAGTTTCAATCTCAGCTTAGGTGTCCTGCCAAGGTATTTGATAGCACAAACTTTATTTTGTTATGTTTCAGGAAAAGAGCCCTATTTTTTCAACCTGGAGTGGGTTTTAGGTACTGTAGGATAAGTGCCCCTTTGAAGGAGATGGGCGGTACAGAAATGTGAAAAATAAAAATAAATAAAATATTTGATTGACATGGTCCACCGCTCTCTCCATGAGGATCAAGTGGGGGTAAATGATGAAATGAACATTGTGGTATTGTGACACGCCCTCCACTCTTTTTTTATATCTGCTGTGACATGCAAGAGATGTCAACTTGCACTGTAGCACTTGTTTTGTCATTCGGAAGATACTATCAGAGTCCCGTGGACTCTTCTGACACAGCCTATTGAATTTTATGAGGAAAAGTAAAGCCTAAAAGAGGACTAATCTAGTTTAATTCAGATAAACTTCCTCAGCTTAAAACAATTGTGCTCTTGGCTTCTTTGCTCCCTCAAATTTGAAAATAGGCTGGGGGATCACTTTAAAGTGGCAGACTTAAAAGAATTAGCAAGTCCAAACGTTCTTTATCCCAGATGAAATTGCTACCCTTCTTATCTACTCCAACCTTTTGTCTCAAAAAAGGAACACACAGGAGAATTGGTATTGCTTCTAGTTTGTTCTGGTTTATTAGCATCAGGGTTGCTTTTTCTAATTAGTGAAGCTTCGTGTTGGAGCATGTTCCAGGTCATCTTAACCTTGTAGTCCTGCCAAGGTGGAGTTATGCAGTCTGTACTTCCCAGCCTTCCTGCCCGATGTAATCAGAGCATCTTTAAGTGACCTAACATGTCTGGCAGCCGAGATGCCTCCTCCTAGGGCTTACTTTGCAGATATGGACGGCTAGATGATGTCAAGTACTCTTTCTTCTTTAGTTAGCAGGCATACTAACATACACATTTCAGGTAATGAGAAAAACAGTAGGTCCTACAGCGAAGGATGCCCCACCACTAGAAAAAAGTTCTGCAGTAATAAATGGTCAGAGCCAACACTAATGTAGGGGGGGGCAACATTAAATAAAAATGTAAGAACAAGAAAAAGCAACAGTTCAGGAATTCATTATAGTAGTTTGAAAGTAAAACACATCTTTTTCACAACAATGACAACTCCCCCTGAGTTGTGGAAGGATTGTCCCTATTTGGGGGTGTTTTTTTTTTGAAGTGTAAGTAAGGCTATATTGTGGCTAGTTGTCATTCCTCTGGCAATGATGGTGAGTAACACAAGTTATGTGGAAAATCTTGGCAGGAAAAAGTGAAATGCATTTGATAGAGTAGCATTTAAAATCTTAGGAACTATTATCAGCTCACTGATAAGTTTATTAGGTGCCATCAAGTCAGTGTCAGTTCAGAAGCAAATTTTCTCCATGGCAATGTGTCCTTCAGATCTTCCAATGGTGCACTCATTGCCACTGAAACTAAGTCCATCCACCTTGCTGTTAGTCAATCTATCCTCTTGTCTTTTACCTGTCTCAGGACTATAAAATTCTCTAGGGAACTAGGTCTTTCCATAAAGTGTCCAAAGTCCAATAGTTTGAACCTGGTCATCTATGTCTCAAGTACGACTTTTGGGTTAATTGGTTTGATGATCCTTTTCTTTTCTTGGCTGTCCACAGTATTTTCAGGAGTCTTCTCCAACACCAACATTCAAAAGCATAAATACTCTTCCTATCCTGCTCCTTCAAAGTCCAACTTTCAATTTCATTGAGTACCACAGGGAATACCATTGATTGAACTCCTTAGTCAGCTACCTTGGTACTTTGAACAGTGAAAAGATTATTTTGGAACTACAACTGGGAGTATATTATTGCTGACAAGTCGTACATTTAAAAATAAAATCTGAGATTTCGGAGAATAGAGCTATCATTTTTGGTGATGGAGCTGTTGTTAGGCCAGGATAGCCAGTCTACTGAGATGAGAAGATTTGGCCTTTGACAAATTTGTCCAGTTCTCTAAATTTTTCTCTATGTAAAGATTTGGTAACCAGACAGTGATTTAACTATGTGTGAAATGCTCTATTTTTCCTCTGGCTTCTTTCAGCTTTGAAGAATGTGCTTACCTGTGTACATCCTAAGTCTGTACTCATCAAGAGATATATAAAAGTGCCAAGGAGCATCACATTGGCATTTTTTTATTAATAGGATATATAATTTCTGGTGTTTTCCTCCAGTTTGAAAGTCAGTGAAGAGACAGAGAGAGACTTCTTTATCTCCAGGAAAATCTTTCTAGTCTATATTGTTGCTATAGACTACTTTATCTCTGTACCTGCTCTCTAAATTTGACTAAAAGCAATTAACAGAGGCAGGATAACGAGGGATTGAATGACAGTATCAAATTCCTGCTTCAGAGTCAAAACTGTTGCTAATATTCAGTGCTAATGAGTACAGGTTAATGTTCCATGTTGGTAATGACTATTTATTTCATTCCTGCTATTCTGGCTTGCGCATAACATTAGATTGCCCATTCTGCAGATTCTAAAGGAATTATTCCTTCTTTAATTGTATTGTTTCTGACTTCAGCAAGGATACTTTCATTGTGAGCAATCTAAAAAGAGGAAAAGGAAAAACACTTATACTGTATTTTCCTTCACTGACATTTCAGGAATTGGGCATGAGAAAGAGATATATAGGATTTGCCAAACATATTCACAGCGTGGGATTTTGCTCACAGAAGCAGAAATCAGAGACTTAGTGATAATAACCGCAAAGAAAGAACACAAGGGGTTGGGGAGTGGAAGGTGGGTGGGGAGAATAGGTTAATTTACTTAATCTTTATCCAAGGATAATCATACCAAAGCATTAAAATAAAACACCATTCCATTACCCACAGATTAAAGGTGGTTTGTTGACAGAAAGAAATGGGAAAACAGCTTCCCTTTATAGAAAATATACTGAACAAGCCAAATGCAGATGTCTCCTTCAGATTGATGGAGTGCATCAGAGAGGAAGGCTTGCACAGCCAGTAACCACAACATAGAGAAACCAGCATGGTTAAGGTAGAATCTCATGAATAATATAAGCAGGCTCAAATTCAACGTTGTTCCTCTCTCTCCTCTCCCCCCACCATTCCTCTTCCCAAACTAATTCTAGAACATGAGGGATACGTTTTACCCCCTCCCACGTGAATCTCTCAAGTTGCGTTGCTTGCAGAACAAAAAACTGAAAAACAACTACACAGGAGTGGGACTTTTTTTCCTGGCACATGCTGTGTTCCCAAAGGCAGAATCTGCAGGCAGCAGGAGAGCCAGGAAGAAAGACTCTGGTGGGCAGTGATAGAGTCAAAAGTGGGTGAGATAAATTCTTTTCTGATTCCACTTATCTCCTTGCCAAAATACATTGAATTCCTTATAGCCCATTTGGCAAGTTGCCAGTAGAGGAATAGCCAAGAGGTGCGAACAGGTCATTGGAAGAAAAGCTTTAAATTCTAGACTTGCAGGAGGGGGGGTGTCTGAAGCCTTGTGGGGGGTCCAGATTACCTATCTTTGCTATCAGCCCTTGTTCCAAGTGTTCCCACCTTTTCTGAATGGATAGAAGTCAAGGTTAAGATGAGAATTTGAGGATAAGGTCAGCAGATCTAAATGGGACTGTTAATAGTGTGAATGCAAAGCTTGTTGGGAGCTCTTCTTTCTAAGTGGATTAAAGAGAATTGTAAACAACAGAAAAGTTGTGTTAGTCAATAAGGGAAGTCAGAACAGGGCTGCACTTCTCTCTTCAAGCCGCTATTTGCATGAGAAGCAAAGTCTCCAAAAGTAGCTATAAATTAACATCCTGAGTAAACATGGAGACATTCTTTATAAAGCAAAGTTAACTGACCTGTCCATCCAGATAATAGGAAGAAACAGCTAAAGCTCAAGAAAACCAAAGGCTGAAGGTTTAATCAGGAGGTTGGGGTTTCCCTCTCAAGTGGACTTTAAAAGAGGAAGAGCAAAGCCTGTCTCTTTTCTTTTTTCTTTTCTTTTGGCATTATGTGTGTTTTCTCCTCTAAGTCTGGCTGAAAACAAGTAAAAGGAAAAAAGACTCACTCTCCAGGTAACAGCAACAGAGCTCAGCTCAATCACCTGGACAGCAAACTGGAAACAGTAAACCTAGTTGTGGCATAGACCGTTTTATTTTATGATCAAAGATCTTGTTTAGGTACCGTATAAGTCATCCTCTGTGTGTGTGTGTGTGTGTGTGTGTGGTGGGGGGAGGATTGTGTATACCTGTTTGTTTGAGATCTTGGAGTTGAAGAAGTTAGTCCCTGAGCTGATGCCAATAGTTGTCTCTTCTTTTTTCTTTCCACATCTCTGACCTTGTTGCATGTAAGGAAGACTTAGGATTTTTATCAAACCGATGGGAACCAGCTGCTCTCAGTTGTGAGAAAATTGCTTTCACTTGTGTAACTGCGTATGATCTTATGCATATGAGCATCAGGCAGCTAAACCCACCTCAGTTGTTTTCAAAATTGTTCTGGCAATTGCCCAAAAGCAGCCAGTTCCCACTCACAGGCAAGTCCTTACACTTCAGCGAAGTGAACATTACGATTTTAAAAGTGTGATCTTCAACCCCTCCAGGGGCTGTTGAAAATATTTTTTTCCAACTCGACAAGCCTGCTAATAAATACATACAATTGTGCATTCACACACACATGCACACACATGCCATAGACTGCTGAAGCAAGTAAATAATGTTATGGATAGCTTAAAGAAATACCTCTCCTAAAGGCTTTTGCTAGAGTGGAAAGCACAAAGTAACTGAGGAAAATTCAAGCAAAGATCTAAGTCATGAGAATATGTTTTAACCTACCTATGAATACCTTTGATAGCTATATAAGCACTGCTTCCTAACAGAAAAGCAGAAATAAAATACTTTCAGTTTCTTGTAATGGCTAATGCTTCGGATATGTCTACAATTATGACATTAGGCAGGTATTCTTTCACTCTTCCTCCCAAAAATTGTTATTTAGGATCAGGGCTTTTTTTCTCATAGAACGCTCAGAACGGAGTTCCGGCACCTTTTTTGGATGGAACCTTGTAGGGTACGCAAAGTGGGTTGTATGACATGTGTGAGTTCAGGCACCTTTTTTTTTTTTTTTACAAAAAAAGCACTGTTTAGGATCATCTGAACGTGATACAAAATAGCTGCTATGCCTAGTGGCCACTGAAAATAATTTCCCACATGATTCATACTAATCTGCTTTTAAAGCTATCTACAGGTAGCCATCATATTCTGCAGGAGCCAATTTCCCAAATGGATGATGTGTGTTGTCTGAAGAAGTATTATCTTCCTTTTGCCTGTTATGACTTTCCCATCATGTAGCTGAATGGGATTATCCAGGTATCGACCTATGACCACAATTGAGCCCCAAATTTGTTGTTAAGTGAACTTTGTCCCATTTTATGAATCTGGTCTCCCATTGATTTTGCTTGTCAAGAAGGCCGCAGAAGATGATCACATGACCCCAGGACACTGCAACCGTCATAAATACCGTATGAGTCAGTTGCCAAGCGTTTGAATTTTGATCACGTGAAAAACGGTCATAAGTCACTTTTTTCAGTGCCGTTGTACCTCTGAATGGCCATTAAGTGAATTGTTGTAAGTCGAGGACTACTTGTATAAGAAAAAAAAACCTTGTCTCTAATGATTTCTCCATTATTTTTACTTGATATTTCTGTCACATCCTCACTTGCCCTGTTTTCTCAGCTCCAAATGTTACTACCTTCTTCCCTCAGATGAGAAATGTTAACTTTTCATCATTTTATTTACTCTTTTGGTGCCCGAGCGAGCTCTATACTGTAATATCCTTTAGAGGTATAGTTCCTATGACCCAGCACTCCAATTCTGTTATTAAGTTATAGATCTGTATAAATTATTAAGATCCTGGCAGGAAATTCTGCCAGTAATGGTCCCAATATCTCTTGAAGATTCCAAGTTATAGAAGACTCAGTTGCAGTACCCATAATGTTTAATTCTTTACCTAATAACCTCTAAAAGAAATTTATTTTTCTATAACCAGACCCTCTTTGGTTCCGTTTTTCTCGCTGTTCATCGGTTTCAAAAGATCTCTTTCCTGAACTACAAACAGTCAGATGCTATTAAGGATATACAGTAGTGGCCAAAATTGTGGAAACCTTTGGGGAAAGTGTACAGAAGAAATGCCACCTTTGGTTAAGTGTCCACCATTTTTTCTTCTAATTTCTTTATAATTGTAGCCTTGTTCACTTAATAATACTATTTTACATTGCTTTCTGGGCAACCAGTCAACTCTTTGCACCATTCCTTTAATTTTATTACGTTTTACAAGCTCACTAAATGAAAAAACACCAAAAAACCCAACCAACTTGATAGCGATCACATAACACACTGACAAATGTCCTCCTCTCAGCTTCAATACATGACATCAATAACTGAATCCTACTGTGATCTGATTGGCTCCTTGCCAAAACAAGATGACACCTGATTGGCTCTCTAAACACTCATGCTCATTGGCTACAATCAGATGAAGGAAAGCTACCTGATATCAACCTAAGTTGTGCTTCCTTTTTCTGGTTATTTGGCTATAACTTTTCATAGAATACACTACAGATAATTGA
Source organism: Azemiops feae (assembly GCA_023970755.1). Classification (NCBI taxonomy): domain Eukaryota; kingdom Metazoa; phylum Chordata; class Lepidosauria; order Squamata; family Viperidae; genus Azemiops; species Azemiops feae. Next base: position 1,710,436 of record JALGBA010004125.1, on the reverse strand, counting down.
ACAAACTTTGTTGCATTACATTCCTGATTAAATTATCTTTCCATTGATATATAATTTTATGGTACTACTAAAAAAAAAAAAGTGGTGTTATTAGCCATCAAACCTCAAAAATATACTTTTCCCAAAAGGTTTCCACAATTTTGGTCACTATTGTACATGGGGAAGGTTTTTTTTTTTTTTTAAAGTGTGTGACCAGCCATGGCACAGAAACCCAAAGAAATAGTTTGTGCTCCCTTATGTAATAGAGGTAATCCTCTATTCACAACCACAATTGGGACCAGAATCTCCATTGTTAAACAAGGCAGTTGTTAAAATGAGTCATGCCTGATTTTACAATCTTTTCCCCCATGGTTGTTAAGTGAAGAACTGCAGTTATTAAGTGAATCATATGGTCATCCATGGCGAATCCAGCTTCCGCCATTAACTTTGCTCATCCAAAGCCAGCTAGGAAGGTCACAAATGGTAATCAGATGACCTCTGGATGCTGCAACCATAGCAAATATCTGCCCATTGCCAGTTGCCTGAATTTTGATCATATGATCGTGATCAAAATAGTGATAGTTACAAGTGTGAGGACTGGTAATAGGTCACTATTTTCGGCACTGCTGTTAACTTCTACTGATCACTAAATGAACGGTTGTAAGTCAAGTAGTCCTACCTGTAAGAGAAGCTGAGATTGGTGCTCATTTAAGGAAAGAAGAGGGATGAGCATGCTAACGTTTGAGAAGACATCCTAAACAACTAAGGGCATTCTGGGAAAAAGAACTGTGGGAGAACTCTAAGGGAAGGAGCCAACTATGATGGTTACTGAAGGGTTTGGCTTTTGGTTAAAGAGCAATGGGGGCTGGTAAATCTGTCACAGTTTAGACAGGATTGCCCTGGTTTGGGCATTATAGCTGTAGATAACTTTGTAGAAGAATGTGCTTGAAAACGTAAGTAGGTTTCTTTGTTCTAAGAGGAGTTTTGCAATGAATTTTCTATCAGTCCTATGAATTCAAAGGAAGCCCTGAAAGCTGTCATGCCCTGTTCATTTACTGCTACCCATGCTCGTTGCTTCAAATTTATACTCTCCTGTCTGTCCTTCCTTGTTTTTTAAGACTTCTAGCCCATTCATCAGGGATCAAGTAATTTTACCAGCTCTCTGTAGGCAACTTTTTATTATGTGGGTGCAGTCTTTTCTGGCTGATATCCATACTAACTTTTGAGCGGTGAGCCAGAAAATACATTTCAAAAAGGCTGTGCAGTCAGGACAACAGAAACTGTTTAATGAGATTCAGTTAGCACAATAATTCCTGTTCTATTAAGAATCCCCCCTTTTCTTTCATTAAAAATTATATTGTGGCAACTTTTGGAGAGGCTCTAAAGGAATAGAGTTAAAGTTTTGAAAGGGTGCAGTATATGCAAGCCTGGAGCTACAGGTTGCACACCCTTGGTTTACTGCTTCAGTCTTGTTTGATGAGGGGAACCTATTCAGATTTCCCCCCTCCCAAACTATTTATAGAAAAGTCTTACACTGAGTCAGGTCATGTCCCACCTAGCACAATACTGTCTATCGACAGGAAGCAACATCCGGAGTTTTATACAGAAATCTTTCTCAGCCTTATCTAATAAGGAAGAAGTGAATGCAAGGCCTCGTATGTGCAAAAAAAGTGCTCTGCCATTGTACTGCAAGGCAACCCTCTATCTCTAGGTGATCTATCTCAATCCCTCAGCATCTGCAGTTCAAGCCATTCATTCCATAATATGCAGCTTCAAAAACCTCTTCTGCCATTTTGCCACAATTCTTTTTTCAATGATTGCATTCTGTTGCCAACATATATACAGTATTAGCCACCTGGGATGAACCTGAGGATTCTTACTCTATTCTTTGGGCTTTAATGAATATCTCCGTGCTGATAGCTATATTGGTAACCTCATACCATTGCCTCTAATAAAACTATGCATGCCTAGAAAAAAAAAACTACCCAATATTCAGACTGAAAAACGGAAATTTGCATTATCTGCGAAGAATGGAGGATATTGAAAGACAGGATTGCCACATATTTGGTCCTAAGCCGCCTCTTTCCTCTCCTCCCTTTTTAAAATGTCTTTTTAAATGTTTTATATAGCTTTGCTATTACTCGTTATGTTATGAAGATTAGTTATTTCTATAATAGCTTTTAATACTATCTGTTACCCTGAATATGTTCAATGACGAGCACGGTGTAAATATAACAGGAATCAGAAATAAGTAAGAAATGATGGGAATTGAGAAGGTGGAGTCTAATTGCTATCTGCTTAATGGGAACACGCTTCATTATTTATAATGGAACAAACAGAGCTGGATCTTGCTGTTCTGGAGGGAAAAAAAGTACCTTACGGATTTTGCTAAGAAGCCTAGCTGGCCATTTTGCAAGAAATATATAAGCTGCTGAATTGGGTTTACTGGCTTTTCTTGACTAAATTTGAGGGTCATTTCCTTTAAACTCTACGGAGTCAACAAGAGGATTTCACCCAGCAATCAACTTGTCTGCAATCTTTCTCAGCATGAAACAAACTGTGCATTTATTCCCCAATCATTAGTGCTTTTTTCTCCTGGAACTGCATGGCAGGTGTTCATTTTTATTTAATTAATCCTTAATTTGTGCAATTATAACCATACACTTTCTGGTGCACTGGATCCTTTTTTTTTTTCCAACAGAAGAACTTGCAGAGCCTAATTTTCTTCAGGTAACTCTGGCAAGCAAGAAGGGGAAAGAGTCATTCTTTTTTTGATAGTTCCAGTGCTATCTGTCATGCTGTTCTAGGGGGATCAGCAACAAGCCAAATTTGGATTGTGGCTGAAGAGATGTTAAGCGGGAGGGGGCAATTAGCAAAGATCACAACTCCCATTAGAAATACTCCCTGTATACTAGTAAATACTAGTTGTTGCTGAGGAAAGGCTAGAGATTCAGGTCAGGAAAGAGGAAGCTCTCAGGAGGATCCATAGACCAGCCGAACATTTCAGACAGGATGAAAAATTTGAAGTTGGTGCAAAAGCAAATGGAGCAACAGTGTTCTGAGGTATTGCTTTTAGTTTTACTCCCTGCAAAATATTCAAAACAAAAGGAATTCTTGAAAGAAGAAGGGACTAGGGTTAGGAAGAGGTTCAGCATAAAATTTTGAGAATAGCAATTAGACAGAAACATCTGTAGTGCATGCATTTGCCCTTGAAAATTGGTAAGAAAGCACCAGCACAGCTCATAGAATTTGGTTTGGCCTATGGCTCCATTTTGACAAACATTCCGTACCTATAGCAATCAAGTGAAAATGGTTTGCGGCTTTGGGAGAGCCGCATTAGCATTTAATATTAGCATTTAACATATAGAAGAAGAAATTAAATTTCCCACATTAAGAAGGAGAGACACATCTGATCACACGTAGAGCTCTTTTGTTGCAGTTGACACGAGAGCTTTCATTCATAACCCAGGTCCATGCTGAACATTATAGGAGCTCAATTAACTAGTACTCAGTGTACCAGAAGAACAGAGAAAACTGGTAAATAAGAACAATTATAAAGTTACATTAAATTGCGGGATAATTTTTAAAAATATACATATAAAGTTGATGACTTTGGATCCACTACACCAGAGATTCTCAACCTTTCATATCTTAATCCTGACTAATCCTCTTTTAAAGACAAGCAATCTAAGTACATACCATATTAGGGAAAACACATTTTTCCCAAGTCAAACATTTATGCATCTATAAGTATTTAATAATTGTTATATTTCTTACAAGAAACAAACATTCAACAAGGATTTATTTAAAGCTTTCATTATGTCCCTTGTCTCCTCTAGATTATATTTGCATCCACTAGTGATATGTCTCCCATTGACGGACAACCACTGCTCAATGGCCTCTAACAGAGATCTTCAAGATGCACTAGACCAGAGGTCCCCAACCTTTTGGACACCAGGGACCGGTTACGTGGAGAGGTTTTTCCGCGGACTGGAGGAAGCGTGGTTTTGTGGGCTGCCTGCATCCTGCAAATGGGGTTTTGCTTGTTTGTGCGGCCTGGCATGCTGTGGCCCGGTACCAGCCCACAGACGGGGGTTGGGGATCCCTGCACTAGACCATCAACCTCAATAAACATTGTAATTGAGGGGAAATAGGAAGATGTAATTCAAAACAACTAGAGGCACCAGGCGGGGAAGGCTGTCATAAGAAAAAACAACAACAATTGGACTCATTTCTGCAAAGAAATTTGTCTCCAAAGATCATAGAGCTCTCCTTAACTCATATGTAAATCTAATAGCATAAATAAAGAGTTGCAACAATATTCATTTTTGTGACTAACACCTCAACACCTCAAAACCTAGATTTAAGAGGAATGATGGTTCTGCACCAGGATGCTTCGCCTACAACCCCTACTCAATTAACCCCAAATGATATTCTTTGCATTCTCCTATTGATCAGCTGGCGAGAGCCTTGAATAAATGAGGGCATTTTCTGCGTATTAAGGTCAGCAGAAGTGAAGATAATTACTGCTGGCTTCAAGCTGCATTTGAAAGATTTGGGAAATGAAAGTATGTGTAGAAGTGCCTTCATTTTGACTCTTCTATTTTACTTTTCCACATGCATTAAATATATTTCACAGTTGGCACAATAGAAAATAAGCTCAGATTCCTAAAATACTGTCTTCTTCCAGAAGAGCTGGCATAACGAGAACATTTTCCATACAAAAGAAAAAAGTGCTTTTGTACTCTGCCAAGTAATCTTCAGCAATCTTGGGGGATTTCAGGGTTTTGCCTTCCAACTGTATTTTCCCACTCGTGATGGGAATGGAAATCAAAGAGACTGGGAGAACGCTATGCTGGGGGATGCTGTCATAACATTGTTCACAGTTGTCCTGCCCAACCACTGCCCAAAAGTACGAGAACAAAACAAAATTTCGTATGTACTAATTTCAAGATAAAATGCTTTGTTGTGATAGCTATGCAGCAGTGGTGGGATTCAGCCGGTTCGCACCACTTCGGCAGAACCGGTAGCTAATTTTTTGTTGCCCAGGCTCAGAATGGACTTCTGGAAGCGGCATCCACACAGAGAACCGGTTGTTCACATATTTGAATCCCACCACTGCTATGCAGCAATGCAAATAAAATAAACCACAGGAAGGAAAGGCAATTGCTGGAAGAATCCAAAATGGAAGAAGTGTTTTGAAGAAAAGCTAACCTCTCCTGCAGTCAACACTTACCCCCAAATCCTATAAGGAATAAGGCTGTTCAATGACAGAGAAGGCTAAGGAGAGAAAACTGAACACCAAAGTTCTTCACACAGCAACATCTTTAACAGAATAACAGAGTTGGGAGGGACTTTGTAGATCTTCTAGTCCAAGTCCCTGCTCAAGCAAGAAAGCCTATATCATTTCAGACAAATCGTTGTCCAATCTCTTCTTAAAAACCTCCAATGTTAGAGCATTCACACCTTCGGGAGACAAGTCATTTTTTAAAATCTGAATTGTAAATTGTTGTGATCTAAATTAGTTAAGGACTATACACTAATTTGCACACTTAAATTACTCTGAGAAAATCCGTCCCTTTTATGAGTCTACTGCCATCTGTGATAGTGCCATCTGTGAATGCCTTGCACCTCTGAACGATTTGTGAAAAGTGCTTCATTATCAGATGGCAAAACCCTGGATCATTTTGAAAGAAATCGATCACTTGTCTGCAACCGACAGAGAACCAGCGGAGAAACCAGGTGCCAGTTTTGTGCTTTACAGATTTGAAGAAACATGAATTGGAACTGCAATGCAGGGGGAGGAAAGGGAGTAGGGAGGTAAAAAAAATTCCCCAAGGGGCAGAAATCTTGCTTGGTGTGAAGCACCCTCAGTCACATCAAACTTATGAAAAGAGGAAAGAGGTATTTGCCAAGAGCAAACAAAGTGGTCATGCCTTTTAAATAATTATCCTAAGACTGATTACCTTTCCAAGTAATTAAACATTATGAAAGGTTATTAACGTGCTGATAATTGACAGCTTTGAAAATTGCCAGGACAGCGTGAGGGAGCAGACAACTGCATGGGGGTAGAAGGCAGAATAGGTTTCTATGGCCTTTAGTACTCTCCAGCCTGCTTGTCATCAAGCTGCTGCTATTGCTGCAGAAAAGGAAAACAATGGGTTAAATGATCTCTTTTTGTAAGCTTGGAAGAACCCATACAAAGCAAGTGGAGGTGGGGGAAAATTTTCAGGTCCTAAAAATGATAGGGTGCCTTAAAATGCCAGCAAGAGAGGAAAGAGAGGTACACATTCCATAAAACTGAAAGCCTCACTCACAACTGTGGAGCGATCAAAATTACCGTACTCTGAACTAGCCTGGCGATAGTGCTCAGGGCAGTTTAACTTCAGCAGAAAGCTGGCTAAGCAGGAGTTGAGCAATGTTTCAATTCTAGAGAAGATGGTTCCAAGAGACTGTCTATATGGGATTCATCAAGTTAGTCCATTTACTGCCCTTGCCATGCAGCATTTCCCTCCTATCTTCTCCTTACATTTTGTTCCTTTTCTTACATGTTTCCAAAGAGAAGACAATGTTTTAAGGTTGTTTACTGTGCCCCACAACTAAATGTGTGTTCAAAGAAGAATTCTTTCTTTGATTCATTCTCTGCTTTTCTTGTCAGCTGTAAAACCAAGAAAGCTGGCCCCTCCTTACAAAGAATGAGATTTCCTTAGGATTTTGGTGAACCCTTTCATGGCCAAGAAGTCTTGGTGAGCTTCCCTGATGCCTGGCAGCTTCTATGCACTACACAATGCAAGATGAGTAGATCTGGTCAACAGTTAAACTTCCTACAGTGTCGTATGACAAAGTAGCGTTCCAGGGTATTGTGAGAAATTAAAATGGTAGCAAGAATCCAAGCATAAATGATGGGCCCTGCCATCTACTCAAGGACGCCAGATGCTAATGCCAGTCTTGAACCCTTCCTAGTTGTAAAGACAGAAATTGCCCAGAAAATCAAGTGGGTAAAGAAAAGAGCACCATTTCATTTCGGGTTGGTCCTACCATTCCAAGTCAGCCTTAGAGATCTCTATAACTTCATTACATCACAGAATGCTAAAAAAATAAAGAGCCCAGAGCACAAATAGCCAGTCAACCCAAACTATCTTGTCAGCAGATCATTTTGGATCAGGTGTTTCCTTGGAAATTTCACAGAGCTATTTAATAAGTAATAGTAGATGGGGGTTCCATGGAAGACAGTTTGCACACATAGGGAAATGTATTTTGAGCAGCAAGTTCTACTTCTGACAGTTGTTCAGGACAGATGAATGCTTTATTTTAAGTTAGAACAAGTTGTTGCACATATAGAAAGCTTATCACTCATCTAGAGGAAAAGATAGGTGAGAACTTTTCATTCTTACATTTCATCTGAATAGACTATATTCAGTGATGCAGCTTCCACCTATTTTCAAAAGTAGTACCCCTTCAGAAGTTTTGTCATCTCAAGGTTTTCTGGGTAAAATAGACCTATTTTTGTATTTTCACATTTTGAGGTCAAATTTGATTGAGGGTATTAGCAAGGTTCCAAAATTCAAAACTGTCCACAGTATTATTTGGTTACCTTTCAGTTGTGTGATGACAAAATAAATCTAAAATGCAAAGGAATATTGACTTATAATACAAGAAAACAGTTCCTCTATCTAAAACACAGCTGATTTTTAAAAATCATTTTGTTTTAGGCAATATTGTTATCAATATCCTATGCTAATATCCTATACTAAAATGTTATAACTTTTGCACCAGTTTTCTTGACTATTAATTGATGTAGTTTGTCAGAGAGCTAAGTTCTGTACCCCAGAGATACTGTGTCTATGTTTGTGTATCAAATGTTTGTGTTAAGGAATTACAATGTACGTTTTGGCGGGGGAAGCACCCTGCAAAGACTCTGCATATTAGGGAACCAGCTCACCTTTCTTCCTATTTCTGAAAAAGGAAAAGAAAGATTCTTGTAATCTCACTTTGCTTTATTTTACTAAATTGTTATTTCACCATGAGTTTGCTCATTCAAGATCTTGCAGAGTAGATGTAAGAGTCAGTGAAAATAAACCCTTAGATGAGATTTTTCTCCTTCTCAACATACCACAGAAGCAGGCTGTTATCTATAAAATAATTGAACTGTAGCTCACAGGTAGAATGTGAGCTTTCCACCCAGAAATCGGGAGATCTATTCTTCGAATCTGCAGGGAAAGAATGTAAGCCCTCAGATGCTAATGGGCAGAAGCAGCAGCAAGCTGTTGCAGGCCAGAGTTGTGTGTATCATTTGCCTGCCTCTAACCTCCTTAAATAACCATTTGCCCTTAGGTGCAGTGTAGAATGTTGCCTTGTCATTACTGTTGAAATAAGATTAATTTGTTAGCCAGGTCACCATTTACTGTAAACATGGAATGGGTGGAGATATTTATCCTGTTTATTGCCCCCAGTCATAGAGCTCAAGATGCAGTCAATAGAAGACTCAGATGGACTCAAGAAAGCTATTGCTTGCTTAACAACTAAACATAAAGAGAATTATGTCAGCACACAAGAAACAAGCCATAGTTCTGCAATACTTTTCTTAGAATCAACCAAAATAACATCCAACAACATACTCATATCTGAAAATTCTTTATTTGTTTATTTTCCATCCAAGATCTGTAGATAGTTAAATAATCTGACTTGCTCCCCTGTATTCTTCAGATCACAATAAAATGGCTAGGTTGCAATTTTTTTTCTTAAACTGCAGAGAAATACAAGAGGCACATCATTGGCCCTGGTGCATACAGTTGCTTAGGTGTTTTCAGATTTTTCAAGGGATTGTGTTATTTCAAAACATGCCAACTCCATTTGAACAGCAGCAGTTCTGGGACAAAAAAAAAATGAAATTTCCATTTTACCAAATAATTCAGCTTCTGTTACCACTATCAGATCTCTTAGAAACATCTGTTCCCAGCCAAGCTTTATGTGATGCAATAATTTCTCTGTGGCAATGTAGATTTGCCCAGACATTCCTTTTGAATAAGTTCTCCAATCTCTTGTACAGCAATCTTGTTTCCTCTGAGTGTTCTGGCCTTTACATTTTTATTGTAAAACATTAGTTTCCCCTATGTTTTAAACAGTAATATAGTGGGTAACTTTAACCTTAGATCAACACTCTTTGACTCTGCATTCAGAAAGTGATAATTTGATAAAATAATCTCACTGGTCTACAGATCCTCCTGTTCACTCAGATGAATAGGGCTCAGGGGATCAGTAAAAGCATCACTGATTTTAAAAGTTTTGGAAGTATTTCTATCCTGCAAAGCTGACATGGGAGAATTGAAGTGAGTGCACACCCATCAGAAGTAAACAGAAAAGGGGGGGAGGGGGAACCACAGTAGCAGAGCCCGATTATGTAATCTGTAAATGAGCTGTGCAACACCAGTGTTATGTCATGTACTGTGTTCATCACTAAGGCTAAATAAAAATTTCAAGTAATAGGAGTGGTAGTAAATCACACGAAAGTGATCCAGCTTGGATTGCCCTGTTCTCAGTGTCTTTGGCAAATGATACATTTCTCTTCAACCTACTGATTGTAGAAGCCAGCCAGAAGTAGTCAGGGCCTTTCAGATTTTAGAGGTTTGAGGCAGGATGAAAAAAAATACCTTTAAGCAGTGTAATTGAAGCAGAAGATATGGAGGATTCATTCCAATTGTAAGACACAGAGCTGTGTTTCTGAATCTTTAAGCACAAGCTTCAGAATGCGGAAAGGAACAGAAAGGTGTTTACCTGAATTTTACCATAGCACCCCTTTCAGTTCATCACACTAATCTATCTTACCCTTTCTTTGCATTTTTCCCTCTTCAAGCCACTTTCCTTATCCATCATAATCAAGTGTGAATCATTTTCCTGAAAGTATTTCCTGAAAGTCCAAGAGAGGGATTGCTTGTCATAACTTTCTTCCATTTATTCACTCTAAGTTTTATTAAGCAAACACATTCTCCTGCATTTTTAGCCGTTTTTGTTTCATTTGTGGAAAGGGGTTTCCTTTCCATTTCTTTTTTTCCAGAGAAGAGAATATTGGTGATTTTTTCATGGCTGGGAAATAGTGTTCTTGCACTTAGCCAGTTACCAGAAGACCACGAGTTTAGTGTCATTGCCCTGTCTTTCATTGCACACTTATCTCTCTAATGGTCTGCAGCTCCTTGGCTTCTCAGACTTCCATTAAACCCTAAAGGAAAGACATATGACCAGCATCAATCTCTCTTGCAGTGGACTTTTTCAGTCTAAAAGTGTGGGCAGACAGGAGGTATTAGAACAACAGAAAGATGGAGAACAGAAAAAAGGAATATCAGCAGATGCACTTACTGCCCTCTCCATCAATACCCATCATACAAAACACAAAAGAAATCCTCACAGAAAGGAGGCAGAAAAATAAACTTTTTCCACAAACAAGGAAAACTTCTGGAAACTGGAAATGGCACCCTTTCCCCCATTATCCAAGGCTGATCACGTTATTGTAGTTTCAGAGACAGAACATCCTAGAAGAGATTATCTTTGCGAATAAAACAGATAAATTAATAAAAACAACGTACTGACTGTCCATGATGCTTAAAATGATTTTTTATAAGGTGATAACCTCACTCTGCATTATGGTATAACTGGCTCCAGAAGATGTCAAGGAGATATATCTAATTCAGCCTGCCTCCTCAGTATGTTATTTCTATCTCCAGAAACAACAATTGCAACAACTAATGCTTCATCTCCTCATCCTATTTAAAAAAGGGAGCGTTCATACATGCAATCTCACCCTCCTGGAAGCATCAGAACTTCATAGTTCATTATACTAAATATAAGGACAGGCCCTCAACATATGGATTAATTAGAGATGTGTAACTGAATCATTATTTTGATGATGTATCAAACAATCATAATATTCTCACATTTCCTGTATTGAAAATAATCCTTTATTATATTGGGTGGGAAATTATTCACTGTGCATTTGGATTTCTAAGTTCTCCATACCTTATCAAAGGTTCTTATGGGTCCTACTAATATATAAAGGGAAGAAAGAATCTTAAAAATTGGTGGGGCTTGTTTAATCCCTTTCATAAACCAAGTCATCTAACATGTTATGTGTTAATGGGAAAAAGTAGTAACTCCTTTAATCCAATTAAATTACGTTACATTAAATTAAATACACTGGGTTTTAAATTAATTATATTTACATTAATAAATCTAATCGCCAAAATAAAATTCATCCATGTTTTTATTTTAATTATTTTAATGTAGTTATTTAATCAAATAAGGTGGTCCAGTTATGCAAGTACTTGATTAAACATTTAAAGTTAATTTGGACAAGCCGTACCCTATACAAAAGGTTACAAAACTATTTCTAATGCTCTTAGGTTCCACCAATCCCCACTTAGATGCACAGCCTGAAATTGAGAAGACTTGGGGCACTAATTAATTTTCCCAAGATGAGCTGTCTGGTCAAAATCACTCCCAGGCAAGATGAAGGAACCTCGGGACACTAACTGGCTACTGTATCTGCAGGGCCTTCTTACCTTGGCTGAAGCCAGTATTGATGGCCCTACCATTAGAAAAGTATGGCAAGATTAACAGGAGAAGAACAAGGCAGAAGTGTTGCAAACTATGAAGATTGATGCTCATCTCCGCTTTGCTAAAAGTCCCTAAATGATCCTCAAGACTTCTGGAAGAATGTTTAAGGGACAAAAGAACCAAAAATAGCACTTTGGAGTTATATGGGTAGGTTGTGTCTGGCAGAGCCCAAAAGCTATATTGCATAGTAAGATCTGGAGAGGTATTAAAGAAGTTTAATAACATGTTGTAAACACACTTCATATGGCTTTATGCACACTTGCTAAATTGTCATACACTGTATACTCAACCAGTCTTTTTCATCTGATTAAGGGTCTGCAAGATAATAGTTAAACAAATCTTTTAAAAAAGAATAAAAAATATATCTTCTAAACAAGAATGAAAAACAAGAATCAGAAATTCAAAACAATGGCATGCAAAAGTATATACAGCAGCCATTAACTAATTGCCAAGGAGATTATTAGTCCAGAAAAAAGGTATGTATAGAATAAATTTAAATATTATGCTGTTTAACTTGATAACTTGTGTGGGCCTTTACATCTGTGCAAATGAGATATAATTAGGCTTGCCTCTGGCTAGCTACAAACCTGCCCAACCTGTTTTGTTTCTTCTGTGCTATTGTATATATTTTGCTTATCCTGAATGCTTATGGGAAGATTGGAATGTATATTATCTCTTACAATCAACCCAAACTATTGTTTTGCAAGAATGCATCAAAACATAGATAAAGGTACCACAAATACATATACCGTCGATTGTGAAATGTTGGGCACACTGCAATTTTATGGGTATATGTAACAGGGTTTGTATGGTATTGTAAACAAACAAACCAGCCAACAAAGGATACTGTGCACATACTGAAATAACCTTAAGAAAAAAGGGAATATATAAAGCTATTTTTAGATTCTCACAGAGAAAAAAAAGTATCTCCTCCTAAGATTATAAATGCTATTCAAGAAATAAGAGCTATTCTAATTTGAACAATTTTCCTTCGGCTGTGCATCACCCCAACCTTTGGAATGTCTTGTGTAGAAAAGGAAGAATGAGTTTGCAAAACATTTTCTTTTACAAAAATGTGGGAATGAAAGTGAAATGTAATTAAAGTATTATTACAATAACTTTTAATTAACACCATATGCACTTATATAAACACTTACAGAGATCTCATCACATCGCAGTTGATTTCCAGGCTGAGAATCAAGTAAGAAGCGTGTGACCAAAAACACCTCCCATCCCACTGTCTCATATTTACGACCTATCTATCTTTCATTATCTTTGACACACATACATGCACATGTCTCACAGAGGAAAGGGGGAGGATGAGGCAGAAAGGTGCCATTCCAGAAGTGTGTTGTTGGCAAGGAATTGAACCTAGGAGGATGTAGGGAAACTAACTGAATTGTGAGAGGGTTGATCATCTGGAGGTGCAAATTGTATATAATGTGAAATCCCATATTTCAGAAGAGGGATGAGGAGTTTGGCTTTTTAGATATTGTTTGACTATGTACTACCAAGTCGTTTTCAACTCCTGGCAACCATATAGATAGATTTTTCTCCAAGTCTTCCCATTCTCTCTCATCGTTCAGCACACTGGCTGAGGCTGGTGGGATGTTCACAAACATCCATAGGGCATCCCAACATCCGCATTCCTCACAGAATGAGTTTCCTTTTCCTCCTATCCAAGAGCTCTCCTTTCTTCCTCTTTCCACTATTCCCTCTCCCATGCCCTGTACACAATAAATGACACCAGTCTAGGAACCCTGGAGCATGAGTGCCTGCCTGTTTTAGTAGGTGAGGAACATGGATATTTCAGGCAGGAAACATCTTTCCTGAGTGAAAATGGTCATATAATCTGAGCAGTAAACTCATACAATAGCCTACAAGAAACACTGGAAGGAAGGTGGATGCAACTTCATTTCTCAAGGCATTAGCAAGTGACAAGAAAGCAGGCAGAAGGGAAGATTTCAGGTACATACTTAGAATTATTTTAGATTTCATTGCTGTCTCCTGCTGTTCCAAACAGCTTCTGTGGCCTAGGAATGAATAGCTGAGTGCCAAAATGTGGGTCAAACTATAAATATAGGCAAATGTATTGAATGCAGCTTCATACTTAACTCTGCTGGATTTTTTGAATTGCAAATAACAGTAATCAATGAAGGAGAATATTTGTAGCTCAGGGTTGAAATGAGGGGTCCTTGGTGCTCTCTGAGCTTGCTTGTTTACTTGCAGATATTTCGTTACGTTAACTAGGTAACATCATCAGTGCTAGTTAGGGTAATGAAACCTCTGCCAAGTAAACAAGCAAGCTCAGAGAGCACCAAGGACCCCTCAAATAATAGTAAGATCACAGTGCCAGAAGAAACACATTGTGCTAAGTCAGAATTTCTTAAACCATGGTTTGTGGTCAAGCCATAGTAGTAGAATGCTAACACATCATGGGATGTTTCATGCAGGGCTTTTTTTCTCATAGAACGCTCAGAACGGAGTTCCAGCACCTTTTTTGGATGGAACCTTGTAGGGTAGGCAAAGTGGGTTGTATGAGATGTGTGAGTTCCGGGACCTTTTTTTTTTTTTTTTTTAGAAAAAAAGCACTGGTTTCATGTATAAGCCAGAACAGATGATGATTTAGGATATACGAACCAAAATTTTTATATTGGGATTTTTTTACACTGCGAACCTCTGTCCTGAGGAAATCCAGCTTCCAAAAGTGATATTTTATTTTAGGAAGAAAAGCCCATTGGTATTGCCACCATTTTGTTTCTTCAAGATTAAGGCAAATATGCACGTTATGAAGGAAACGCAATGATGGAAAATATAATTGGTATTAAGCTTGGCTTCCTGCAACTTTGTGGACGACATTCATGGTGGACACATATTTTTAGACAGTGTTCTGTTAACCAGGTTGCTGGGATTCCCACATGAGCACACTCAGCTGGCAAAAGATGTGGACAGATGATGTTATAGTCTATGGTATTGCAAAGACTTCTCTCCTATGCAACAACTATGCTTGCCACATAATCAGTAGCTTGCATCAGTACAATGTATTACTCGTACCAACTTCTCCTATGGTTAGCTGCACACATGCCAGACTTTTTTTTGCCATGTTTCAGAATGAACAGGTTTTTCTACCCTGAAGTTTGCATCAACTATCTGCCACTCAGCAAGCCTTATCAACGGTGGCGAGAGAAAAAAAAACATTCATTGCTAATTCTTCCCTGTTACGTCAGACAAATGAAATGGACATTACTATAGTAGAAATGATGAAAGCTTATTTCAAATCTCCCCTTGCCCATTGTATTCACTAGATAATCTATGTCACATACAGTAGTAGTGAAAATAAAATTAAGAGAGAGAAAACCTTTTATTTGGAGGAATGGTATGATAAAAAATTAAAATGACAACTGCTGTAGAATTACACTGACAAAAAGGACAAGGTCTTATATGTTAGCAGCCATCTTTCGAATATGCGGGTTAGGTCAGATTTAAATAGGACTAAAAATTTTAAGCTCTACAAAGTCTGGGATCAGAGAGGGACTTTAAAGAAAGCAGCTAACACAAACCTACCCTCAATGTCCTGCTGATGGAATATGTTCTGCTTATGGATTTAATAATTTTTCATCCTTACCTCTATATCTGAGGCTGTTTCATGATTTTGTTCACTTTAGATTTCGTCGTCATTTGGAGAGTTTGTCTGGAAGACTCGGCCATACAGTAATTCTAATCCACCAAGATTTCTCTACCTGTATTTACTCTTATCTCTACTGCATAATCCACTTACCAGGAAAGTGATAATCTCTCAATCTTTGATATCAATATGCAAATAAAGTCTACCTTCTCCCCCAGCTGCAACTTTGTGTTTGTCACTGGAAATTGCACAAATGGCATCACAGAAGTGCTGCCATATGTCCATCAGCGGCCATGCGTCCACCAAGTTTGTTCAAATGTTATGCAAATTAAGTAAGGAGTGTATGCAAATAAACTCTGCAAATTAGGTGCGACCCTGTCTCACAATATGTGTTTTCCCCAAATGAGTCTCTCTCTGTGTTGAATTGGTTGGCCATTTCAGGTGTTACTATTACTACAATTTGGCATGGGAGGTGCATGCATGAGGCACGGGGTGTATTTTAATAACAAAGTCATATTTGATCTGTGGAGCAAAGCTGAAACCTACGTCTGGCATTGGTTGCAAGAGGGAAAGACAAAGATGGAAGGCAATGTAGTGAATGCTCCTGGGCCAGAGATGCTGCCAAATAAATCTTCTGACACATCTCAAACTTTCTAAAAACATGTGAATACATGTGAAATTAACAGGTGAAAAATGTTGAAAAAAAAGAGAGAAGGAAGATGAAGGAAGAAGGGAAAAAAGAAGAAGATAAGGATACTGCACATCTATTTGTAGCCCAAAATATTAAAATTGTATATTTTTTAGCTGGCTGAAATAATCTTCACATTTCTTATTAAACTTGGGTTTGATTAATATGTATACCGCTGAAATGCTTTTTTTAAAAGAAATAATAAATTTGAAAATAGACAAAGCATCATTAAAATACAACTATAGCAATAGCACTTAGACTTATATATCGCTTCATAGTGCTTTACACTACAGCACTGTCTAAGCGATTTACAGAGTCAGCATATTGCCCCCAACAATCTGGGTTCTCATTTTACCAACCTCGGAAAGATGGAAGGCTGAGTCAACCTTGAGCTCATCAGGATTGAACTCCTGGCAGTAGGCAGAGTGAGCTTGGAATACAGCATTCTAACTCTGCACCACCGTGGCTCCATATGATCATAAATTTTATTTTGCCTTTGCATTGCAAGTTTCACTGTCCAGCAAAGTTCTAAAATGTAGAGGTTTTGCTTCTGTTGGCATTCCTGATTCTGTTACTTTGGTCAAATTAAGAGCATGTTCTACCCATGACCGTGAGGCCCTTCGTATGTAGGAGTGATCATTAATTAAAATGATGGAATTGTTTTAGTTATTTACTTCATTCTGCAAGCTACACTTGTGTTCCTGGAACATGCAGCACCCAAGCTTCTCATTTGCCTGTCAAGAGTTCCTCCCTTGCCCTGAAACCTGGAACTTAACTTGTTTAATGTTCAGGCAAGACTGGACCGACCACGCATGCATGTTATCTCTTGTTTTTTAAGGAACAGATTGGGTTATTGCTCAACCCAGGCAGCTCTGAACACATGTCTGGGATACTAAAAGACAAGCTTGTTTAGAATTACTTTGGCCAAGTAATTTATTGCAAGAGAACTTTATCACTGCCAGATCTCAGTATGTTACACGCAGCTGATTCTTTTCTCAGGAGATGGATTGCTTTGTGTATGTAGTGTGTATATGAGCACTGGTCTGTAGGACAAACAAGCCCAATTCTTATCTTCAAAAGCAGTTGAAGCCAATGGAATTTTTCAAATGCAATGCACCGTAGGAGATCACAGTCATTCCTCAGAGCCACAGCAGCTGTAGGGTGGGTAAGCCTACCAGTTACAGAGGAGCACTAGTTTTGAGTGCCTTTTGGAAAATCTGGTTTCTCACTACCAATGAACTTTTCTACCTGCAAACACCTATGATGAAAGAAGGAACAGGATGGATTAGGCTACCAAAGCAATTTCTTCTACAGGGCATTTTTTTCTAAATGCTAATACATCCTCCACAGAAAAAATAAGGAGCTTAATTATGCACTGCCCAAAAGGAACCCAAAAGAAAGCATCTATAATGATGAACATCCTGTTGCCTAAGTTTTTATGTATCAGTTATTACAGCACCTTGTGTGCCTGCTCAGTCTGTACCCCTGGTGCTAAGAGTTGATAGGCAACTCCAAAGTGATGCTCTTCCTCCTTGCAAATCTTTACCTTTAAACTGTCCCAGCAGAGGGCAACACTTCACTGACCATGGCTAATCCTTCTTCCATAAACAGTTAAGCAATGCGTTTATTTTAAAATTGATGAGGTATGCTGTAGTATCCAGATAGTCCCAGCCACCATTTTCACAATTGTATTTTGAACCAGCTATAGTAATTCTCTAATAGGGGTGTCAGCGGGATATGACCAAAAAAGTCAAGATGGTGGCTGCAATGGTGCATTTGAAGACCTGCTTATGTTTTATGTGCATTGCATATAGAATCCATATAAAATGCAGGTGGACCATCAATCCCACCATTGCAGCTGCTATCTTGACTTTGTTGACCCCACCTAGTAATGTGGATACTTAACTTTGCTAGTTTGCTTATGTATTTAAACAAAATAATGTTGCGAATGTTTAGCATTTGGAGATGCTGCAAAAACAGTCCTGGGTTGCATATGGCTCATAGCATATAAGATTGCCCTTTCTCGTCTAAAGCAAGGGTAGTCAGTATAAACTCTTTCATTTGGTTTGGATCTTAACTCCACAGCCCATTGCTATTACCTATGCTTATCAAACAGAAACTGGGATTGCAACAACAGAAAATCCAGTATCCAAGCCACATATTACTTTTTTTAAATGTAAAATGCCAAAGATAGTTTTCTAAGCCTTCTTTAAAATGCCTATTAGATTCTACATAGACTTTTAAAACATTGTGGTATCAGCCTTTGTTGATGAGTAATTCAGAATTATTTCAACCATGGCAGTTTTTAAAATCTTGCCGATGCGTTGGCAGAGGTGCTTTTGCCCCAGTAATATTTCTGATGTATCCCCCAAGTGTGTGTCTATTCATTTTACATCTTAGACAATTTTTTCTTTTCACTAGTACAAATCAACAGACACAGTTGAGTGCATGATATACTGTATAAGCCAAAAGAAAAGCACAATGGTCTTATTGTGGTTCTTGCACCTTGCTGCCTAAATATAATGCAAAAAGATTGCAGCAAATGGTCTTATTTTTTATAGAACTAAGCACACCTCTTCTAAAAATAGGCACCGCATGAAACAAAACAGCTAATTTGGGACCAGATCGTTTTTAGACGCCAGAAAACAAAACATCTGCCAAGCAATGCACATCAAGAGGAATTTGGTTCATAAAGAGGTGCTTAATCATATGCTAAAAGGTTTCAGCCCAAAGTAGTTGCTGTTTCAAATCAACACTTCAAAGCAAAGTGGAATATTTTCTTCAGCAATCTCCCCCAAAATAGAAAATAACAGGAAAATCACCTTTCTCTCAGTGCAAATTTATTGAAAATATATTATTCCATCTGGTGGGATCAGAGCCTAATGAGATCCGATTATGGAAATGTAGGTTTCTTTCGGTCAATAAAGGAATGGTCTAAGTACTTGGTGGTCCGCTATTCTTCCTATTATTTTAATAGCCTTCAGAGAAACAATGCTACTGTATTTTTATTTCTATGTTCCAAATTATTTTCCCTCATAGTTTATTTGCATTTTATATCGTAAGTCTTCTTAAACATCATAGGAAATGGCTTTAACTTCTCTCATCCGTTAAAAAAAGGTGAACCGTTTCTAACACATATATTAGACAACATCCCAATCCAAAGTTGACCTCCATATCCTTAGTTGAAAAAACCCTAGGAAAGTATATTCTCTCAGCCAGAGAAGTTTTGAGCCTGGAAGCTGGTACGTACATATCTTACATTATTTTCTATATGAACTGCCTTCAGTATGTTGATATCATCTTTATTCTTTATAGAAACGATGTCATCCTAGTTTTTCTAGTTATTTAGAATCAGTCAACAAATATACATGATTGATGTTTAAGAAAAGGAATTGGTTTTCTTGGCTTATATCCCAGAGATTCCAAGGACAGCCCAAACAGTTAACTGATACATTTAAAATAACTTTAGATTAACAGAGGCCACATAGCCATTATGATAGAAAAATCCATTAAAATAGAAAAATCCACTGCAGTCTTCATGGTCATATGATCGCAATTTGGAGACTTGGTAACTGGTGCACATTTATGATGACTGTAGCATTCCAGTCATGTAATCACCATTTGGAAACTTCACAGCTGGCTTTTGATAAGTCAAATCAATGGGAAAGCTGGCAGGAAGTTGCAAGTTGCACTGATGAGATATGCTTAATGACCCAGTGATTCACTTAACCAGCCAGAACTGACAAACTGATGTCATAAAACAGTCACATGATGTTTCACTTTGCAACCACATCACTTAGTGATGGAGTTGCTGATCCCAATTATGATTGGTAAATGAAGATGACCTGTATATCTATAATCTAGCCAGAGAGAAGATATATATTTACAGTATTTGTTTTCACTATGCTTGTAGCTCATTCAATAGCCAAAGAAACAGGGGAATGTTTGTTCCTGTTCCAAGTTTTCTAAGACTGTTGCGTTTGGATGGCTAAACTGACTATTTTTAGAAAACTGTGTATTTTTGCAGAAACCTATGGACCCAATACTCATATGCAGGAAACTGTGGGATGCTGTTACATCTAGTGTTAATAGAGTCCCAACAGGTAATCTTATATTTACTATCTCAGCTGTGAAGGGAAATGCTGATTTCTTTCATATTCCAAGGAGATCACATGCTGAAGAGTGACCTGCACTTACAGTGCTGACAAATCATTGGTTTCTCTCTCAAAAGGAACCTACCAATTCTTGCTGCCAAAGAGAGTTGATTAAAATACTTAAAGAGAGATGTGTAATTAACAACCAGCTTTGTGCTCTAATAGGCCCCTTTGCTCCAAGCCCTTTGAAAAATTAATTAAGTGGCACTCTACCTCTTTGTGGTAATGTAGACATTAATCTTCCAGAAGGGGAACCTCAGGCATAGAAGAGTGTGGGATTTGCCCAAGACAAGCTACATCTTTGAGTGAGTTCCCAACTCCTTTCTCCAATTTGCTCCTTGTAAATTTTGAACTAATTGGATTCAACAGACACAAAACTTACAGAAATCCAGAAAAAGCAGTCTTTATTCTCTTGGTATGTAGATTGACATCCATGCTGGATGAGAAGACTTGCAGACTTTTAAAACAGTATACAAAACTGCAAGAAAACTCTGTTTATTCCTCTCTTTGAATAATACTGGCCAGATTAAAAAGAATTTGCACTGGCATCAGAGCTTCAGAAATTTCTGGGAGAAAGAGGAAATTCTGCAGCAGAGAAGTAGCAAATAAAAACAATATTCTCTATCCCTGTTTTTAATTAGACAGCTACTTTAAGAACATAGCAATGTGGGTTCCAGAATTGATTGTAATGCTTCCAATGTGATTGATTTTGAGCTCTATATTTTGCCATGCTTCTCCTTTTAAATGTCTAGTTCAGTAATGGCGAACCTTTTAGAGACTGAGTGCCCAAACTTCAACCCAAAACCCACTTATGCATCGTCGAGTGCCAGGTGGGTGTGGCCCATTGGGTGGGCATGGCTGCGGTGGTAATGGCAGACTGGGTGGGACTAAAAAGTTCAATCAATCAATTCCAACTTTGCAAGATCTTTTTTTTCCCATGAGAAGTTGAAATTGACTGATTGAACCTTTCTTTTTTTTTGCACACGGCGGCGGAGGCCTAAAGCGAAAAGGTTTTATAAAACCCAGCTGAAGGCCTAGGACTGGGGCGACGGCGCGCGTGCCCACAGAGAGAGCTCTGAGTGCCACCTCTGGCACCCATGCCATAGGTTCGCCACCACTGGTCTAGTTTGACAACTGTGGAGGTTCTATTTTGATCCAGTAGCTGGTTATCCAATTTTTGGAATTCTCTCTCAAGAGGGGTCTATGGACTCTAAGAACCATTTACCTTGGAATGGTTTTCAGCATCAAGTAATTTATTTATATTTGGGTTCATATTTTTAAATTATCTTCTGTTGTCTTAACTGCTGTTATATTTATGCTTGTTTTGATTTTTTTAGAATAACAGAGTTGGAAGGGACCTTGGAGGTCTTCTAGTCCAACCCCCCTGCTCAAGTAGGAAACCCTGTATCATTTCAGACAAATGATTGTCCAATCTCTTCTTAAAAACTTCCGTTGTTGGAACACCCACAACCTCTGGAAGCAAGTCATTCCACTAATTGTTTTGTCAGGAAATTTCTCCTTACTTCTAGATTGGTTCTTTCCTTGATTAGTTTTCATCTATTGCTTCTTCTTCTGCCTTCAAGTATTTTGGAGAATAGGTTGCCCCCCTCCTCTTTGTGGCAGCCCGATATTGGAACACTGCTATCATGTCATCCTTGCTCCTTTTTTTCATTAAATCAGACATACCCAATTCCTGCAACCATTCTTTGCATAGCCTTCAGTCCCCGAATCATCTTTGTTTCTCTTCTCTGCACTCTTTTCTAGAGTCTCAACATCTTTTTTATATTGTGGCGACCAAAACTAGATGCAATATTCCAAGTGTAGGGTTACCAAGGCATTATAAAGTGGTATTAACACTTCACATGATCTTGATTCTATCCCTCTGTTAATGTAGCCTAGGACTGCATTAACCCACATTTTTCTATCTTATCAAGTAGTAGGTTGTGGTCTATTTTATCAAATGCCTTACTAAGTTATATCCACAGTATTTCGCTGGTCCATAATTTTGTTACTTTGTGAAAGAATACAGTAAGATTTGTTTGGCATGATCTGTTTTTGACAAACACATGTTGGCCTCTGGTTATGATTTTGTTTGCTTCTAGGTGTTCACAGATTCATTGTTTATCTTTTCCAGAATCTTCCCAGGTATTGATGTCAGACTGTTGGATCAGTAGTTTCCTGGATTAATTTTCTCCCCTTTTAGAAATTATTTAAATCAGCTATGTTAGGTAACTTGATCAAACAGGAGAAAGGGATAATACTTTAAAAACCAAATGATTTATTTAACCAATTCAGCCTACAGCTGCCTCGCTCTAGGTGGCTTACAATATAAGAAAAATACAAACAGCAATAGCTTATAACAGACAGAAACTTAGTGAAGACCCGCACTAGAAAGCAAGAAAACCAACAGAGAATCATAAAGGACATAACAAGCACTGCGACTTCAACTAAGTTAGTCTTCTCCAGTTAAAGCCTTCTAGATACATGGAGACTACAACTCCCAAAATTCACAAGCAGTGAACTGCCCATTCTTGTAAAGTCCTTAGTTTGAGAGACTCCCACTAACTTCTATCCAGTCACAAGTGCTTTTACGAATGGTATCCATATTGTTCTCCTCGAAAAGAAGTTCATAGTTTGAAGGTATCAAATAATTCCTCACTAATTCCATAATTGAACTCTGCACCCAAAACTATGGTGACTGAGCATAGTTCCTGTCCCTCAACTTGTGCCTGATCTTAGAGTTATTATTTTTGGAAGACCAAGTGACCTCTATGTCCAAGAGCACTCTAGGTGAGTGCAGGTGAGAATTTTCTCTTCCTGGAAGTTAACTAACCCTAACCCTAACTGTATTTTAAATAAACCATTGTAAGGCTGGGCTAACCACAATGAACACATTGAGATGCAAGAGATGAGAAAATCTGCAAATGACTGTAAGGCCCAAGAGATTCATGGGTAGCTGCCTTATTCTGAATCTTTTAATTCAGAATTTAATGTGTTTTAATAATGAAAATACATTAAATATAACTCACAAGCCCCAGCTCTGCTTGACCTTACTATTCAGTGTCTAGCAAGAGTTCTCCTGGGGTTTAACCAGGAGCTAATCATTAGAATGATACGTCTCTGAGCAACTTGACATAAGGTTTTCGTACTCCCAACTGTTTAAGAATAAAGTATTTCAACTGACCCCTATCAATGAAATGAAGAAAGCCAAGGTTACAAAATGAGGTCTACTGGATCAGACCAAATTCTATCTACCGGTAGTTCTGCATTCTGACTGCACATGGGCCAAAGCTCATTAGCTGGATATTTGCCAGCCAACCCAACAATTTCTCTCCAGAAGCATTTTGTTCCCAAAATTGAAGTCAGTGGCAATCTTGATTAGTAGCCACTGAACAAAATAAGCCTTGTTTTCTGTGCAAAGTTTCCGGTAATCAGGAATGGACTTTTATGCTCAGTTATGGCAATCGAGACAAATCCTCAGGTTCATAAGTCCAAAGGATACTGGATGATGTAAGGGTTTGGGTTTTTAATAATGAAAACACATTAAATATAACCCATGAGTCTCAGCTCTGCTTGACCTTACTATTCAGTGTCTGGCAACAGTTCTCCTGGGGTTTAACCAGGAGCCTTTTCTAGATCTACCCGGAGATGACAGGAATAAATCTTGGGAACTTCAGTATGTAAACAATGAATCATGGCCATATCAGGATCTACAGTAATTGATATGGCTTACAGATTTCTACACATTGCTTTATTGAGTGGTGTTGCCTTAGCTGTTTTATCTCAGCTTTTTATACTGCAAAACACTGAGATGATTGATAAAACCTATCAGCCAAAAAGCACAATGAAATTACTTGTAATTATTACAGTAAATTAGTCATGTAGACTTCACATTCTCTTACTCTAGTTTCCATTGTCTTGTTTTTAAGCCCCTCTTGCAATTATATCACACAATTGTAAATATATACCAAGCTGTGCTTTATGATGCTGTCAGTGTAACCTCTCACCTACATTGGCCATACAACAGTATCCAGGAAATAGCTACTTGTGGAATCAAGATAAAGCAACTACTATGAATATAACTGACCCATGGTGTGTGCTTATAGATCTTCAATAGAACAGCTATTATTAGCCTTAGAATAATTCTTCCTTAGGTAAATTATATCCTAATCCTAGATGTCAATGATTTGAGCAGGACTTGGAGGACTTACGATTGAACATCAACTCAGTAGTTGCTACTGTAGTATAGCAAATTTGGAGGAAGTTGCCTACGTATTCTGGGAATTGTAGTCCCAACACCTCAAAAAAACACAAGTTTAGAGAATGATATTTTACATTGATTGCAGTAATGTTAACCACTGCAGCTTCATGTACTCATGTCATCATGTTCCTGACTCAAGAAGTGTATTGACAATTTGGCACTGTAAAGCAAAAATGAAAGGAAGCACTTGTCCCTTTGAAAACTCCAACATAGAACCCCATTTTGTGGAATTCATACTCACTTAAATCAAGAGTTCGTTACACACAGTATTTGTTCTGAATATTTCTTGCTCTTTATGCAGTTTCCAAGATGTCCAGCTTTCGTTTTGAATCATGCAATGACCTAGCTAGCGTTAGGAGGCAGAGGGCCTAAATGCAGTTTATGTGATTATCAGCAGGACTCACGTCGTTTCCGAACATATCATTTATGGCATCTGAAAACCTAGTGGGGCAAATCAGCCTTCAAACCTTAAGAATAATTATGTATATTTTTTTTAAGGTGACACGCGAGCCACTTTTGGGTTCCATTTCAATTGCCAGTTACTTTGCCAGGATGGCAGTATTTTTACTCAAAAACAGACGGCCCATTGCTTTGCAGGCCCTTCGGGATCTATCCCTGTCTTGTCCGAGACTCTCTCTTCCTCTCCTTTTTAATTACTTTGAACCGCTGATGCGGAGGCAGGTTTTTTTTTCTTATGCAAACCATAGTTTCCATAGAGGCAGGGGGAGCAGTGCGCACCTAATTTCCTGGAGAGCTGCTTTTTCGAAAAAACAAATGTCCGGGCAGACGTAATTCTCAGCGGGAAATTCCATCTTCCGCCGCCCCCTCCCTCCTTTCCCGCAACTCCGGTCTGGGTTGGGCAGATCTTTGCCCCCGTTACGTTTCCGGCCCCGCTGCCTCCCGTCCTGGCGGCGTCACCGCTTCGCTTTCTTCTTCGCGGCGTTGCAAGGTTGCATCAAGGGCCGCCCAAATTCCACAGAAACTCCTTGATCTCTGGGGTTTAGCCAGCAGCCACGTCACTTTACTGGAAGGCAACCGATCCGAGTAACTCTGTCGCTGCGTGCAAAGCAGCACAATCAGCAGCAGCAGCAGCAGCGCCGTTCCGCCTACAAGCTAGCCGGCTCTTACTGGAAGGGGCGTGGCTCTTGCAGCGAAGAAGGGGAGGCTTTCTGGTCCGGCTCCAGACGAGGTTGCTCCGGGCCAAGCGCCCGACCGGAGCCGAAGGGAACATAAAGTCCCCCTCCCCTCCTTGCAACTTGTTTATAGTTTACGGTAGGCCATCGGCCAGGATCATAGGAATATGGGTAGCCTTGAAGCTCCGGCCGGGCTTTCCTCCTCCTCCTTAAATGGCTTGCGCCGCTTGGCGGTGGCTACGAACAAATCCTATAGCTCCGCGCCGAAGGACTGCAAGGAGGACGCCGGTCATTTGCCCGTTCGGAACAAAGCGTTCCCAGATGCTCTGTCTTGCTGATGCGATGTTGTTCTTTTGTGCAATTCCAAGCCGATCCCGCGCCTCTTACTTACTTCGAAATAAAAGCAAATTCGGGGCTTCGTGGAGTCCACGTGCTGCAGCCTTAGAGTGCAATTCCCAAAGGAAATCGGGCTCCCTGAGTTCAACAGGGAAAAAAAAATGTTTTGCCATAACAATAACACGCACGCAACTATTCCGTTGAGTTTTTATCTGTCAGACGAATAAACGCCAGCGGCCGTCATCCGTTTTTCCCATAATTTATGAAGAGCGACAGTAGCAATACATGTATAGTACAGAAATGAATCAGGTCTGGACAAGGAGCTGCTCCAGATTGTAGAGTCCATATTCTAGGACTGCGGATTGTAAATAGAGCAGGCGAGCTCACGAAATTAATTATGAGATCTGATAATCGCACCTCAGAAGCCTCGGATATTAGATTATATAGCAAGAACAATAATAATGCCTAGGGAGACGGGGGTGTCAATGGGATCCTATGCGGTATGAAGCTCCAGCAACGCCACCTGGGATCTGCCCATGTTTCTCGACTTCGCCGCCCTTTTCGGATACTCGCGTTGCTACCACGTTTACTGGAAAACCCTCCCCACCTTTTAACATCCCATTTAAATTCATTTTTTCTTTGAGTAAGCCTCGCAGCATCCAGAATGCAACTTTCCCCTACTCTTCCCCACCCGTCCTCCTTCCGAGTCGCCCTCGAGTTATGCCTTCGCTCCCGCGCAAGTCGACCTGCCCCTAAAAGAATCCGGGGCAATCAGAGACGCTTCTTGAAGCCGCTTTTCCCGCCTTTCCTAACAAGATTCGTCCCTTAATTGAGGTTTGATCTGTGGCAGGCGAGCAGGGAATCCCTCTCGGAACGCGTCATTCTAACCAAGGAAACCCGCGCTCACGTAGTACAACGCAAATGACCATCTTTGGCAACCGCGACCTGCGACAATGGAACAGACTAAGCCAAGATGTGGGGGGACAGAGAGAAAAACCATTCCGGACCAGGCAACGGACTGTCCGGTCGAGCGGCATGGCGAGTGAGCGTGAGAATGTCTGCCTGGATTGCCTGCCTACCCGCCTTCTAATCGTCTGCGTTCAGTAAACTGGGTCGGGTTTAATGGGCCGACCGATTTTGCCCTCCTCTCTCTCCTCCTCCTCCCCTACAAGTGGGAGGCTCCGCGTCGCGAATGGGGCGTGGCCAAGTTGCAAGTTTGACGCTGGAAATCCACATGGTACAGATCTTAAGAAGAGGAGATGCAATGAGGCTCGGGATTTGAACTAATGCCATTGCACTGACTCATCCAGGGAGAGTAAAGGAGCTCAGAGAACAAGGATACTAAGCTAGAGAGGCGCTTGCTCAAGGAAAGAGAAGGGAGGGGGGGTACGTGTACGCAGGGGGACAGAAGAGCTCGCCTTCACGACCGAGAAGGGCAAAATCAAGAGCTAGATTGATCATTCAGTTGATTTTTTTCAACAATAAGTAAATAAAGAGCCTCAAATCCCGGGCTGAGTCATCCCGTCCAGTTCGAGCAGGAAGACGGCACTTTTCTGAAAGGCTTAATTATACAGGAGGCAACGATCCTCCTTAAAACTACAGAGAGATCAAGACTTTGATACCAGTAGGCAGGCAAAGTGGAAGGAAGGGAAACAAGACACGTCTATTTTTTTTTAGAAATAAAGACGCATTTGGAAAGAGAACACTCTTCTTTTTTTTTAAGCTTGTTCATAGTTATGCTGACCTTAAGAGACTCAATGATTTGGCTCTACAAGGAGTGAATTTTGCATTCTTATACGTGGGAGGTTTGGGGTGGTTTTGTTTTTTAATTCCACAGTCCTGTTTTGAGAGAGAGAAAAATCAGGACTTGCTTAAAATAGAATCAAAATCCAAACTGCCAGCTGCATCCGTCTCCACCTGAGCGCGCTTGAAATTTAAGGCATCAATTATACGATTGGAAACAAGACAGGAAGGGACTGAACAAGAGGGAACAACAGCTAAAAAGATTTTTTTTTCATTATTATTTCTCTCCTGCTTGTACCTCGGACAATGTACCAGGACTTTCCGGCAAATTTTGATACCTCCTCTCGAGGCAGCAGCACTTCTCCAGGGCATCCGGAAACTTACTCGAGCATCACAACTCAACAGGTAAGGGGCCAGCCCAAGCACCTGGGTCGCCAAGTTGCTAAAATCCGGTTCTGACATCGAGGCTCTCCCTTTACCAGAACGTGCACTTTCTCCTCTCCTAAATTCATCCCCTCTCCCGTTTGTGATCCCGTAACAGCAATTTGTCTTTGGGGGGGAGGGGGGCGCTTTCTTTCATTTTATTATACTGTGGCTTTGCGTGATTCGGGTCGCTGTTATCATGCTGATTATTATTTGCTTTTCCTCCCCCTCCTCAGCGACTCCGTCGCACGCTTCTTCCGCCCCCCCCCCGCAGGCGATCTATGCCCCTTCCCTCCTCCGCGGCTCGCAGCGACTCCTTAATCAAATAGTAAAGTTCGCTAACCACACCCAGTCCACCTCCTGTGTGCGCGCCTGGACCTCTCCCTCAGCCGGAGATTAGAGGGGAGCAGCGGGCGACGCGTCTCCTTTGGCCTCCAGTCCAATAGCCGCCTCTGTGCGCGCTCACACCTTAAAAGGAGGCGGAAACAGCCGCGGCTTTTCAAGAGTTGGGGCGGTTGCGGGTGAGCGCGAACAAGTCCTTGGAAGTGCAAGGCAGGAGAGAGAGAGAGAGAGACCCCTTGGAAGTTGGTAGGCAGGAGACAGTCCGATCGGAGTGACAAGCCCAATGCGACTCTGAGCCACCGATTAGGCGGCGCGCCGGCTAAGTAAGCGGGGTTGGGGGCGGGCGGTCGTCTTCCTTGCCTTGTTTTCCTTTTCTTCCTAGGAAAGAAAGCTTCGCTCGCGATCGCCTCGCCGGGACTCTTTGAGTTCAGCCCAACCAGAGTCCTGTGCCCCTTGGGCGGTTTTGCTTTCCGCAGTTTGTGCTGGCCTCTGGTGGAGCCAAAGGCGCTGAGGCAGAGGCGGGCGGTGGTGTGGGGGGGTTGCTTTGCTTCTCTTGGCTTCAGGGTCTCTTCAGAAAAATGTATCTTCGGTCCATTTTCCTCAGGAGATCAGTGTCTCTTGAGGTCCTCCAACGAGGAGTCGGAGGGAAGGGGAGCCTTTCTGGCGAGAGTCTAAAAATCCAGGGCGAAGAGAAAGTCCGAGCGGCCATCTCAATGTACATGGCCATATGCGCCCGAGCGAAAGGTTGGGTGGGTACGACGGTCGGCGGCATGTTTTTTCTCGGAATGAAATGTCTAATTGGGAACAAAAGAGAGGAAATAATGAGTAGCCTTCTGGAACTGTTAACATAGGTTTCCACTGGCATGTAAACAGTATAAAAGGGGATGTGTGGGCCTCGCTCTTCAATCATTGCCATTGGGAAAGAATGCCAAAATGCCTGGTACCTCAGCTGAAAGAGGGCCAGAGAAAGAACTTGGTTTCTTTTGTGGACTTTTAAGAGTGCAAAGGAGGAGATGAACCAAGTCCGTCTTCAGGTTTACTCAGTAGAACCACTCCCCCCCCCCCCAAATGAGCAGTTTGTAAACAGCAAGCTAAATGTAGGTCTGGTCATCTATAATGTTTCCTTGGCTTGACTTTTCCCCTTATGGTGTTTCCAAAAGTTCAGATTTTGTGGTTGTGGGGTGAGATTACAGAGTAGAAAATAATCGGCTCTGGGGATGGACCGTAAGCCAGGAATCCCCGACCCTTTTAAGCATTGGGCACATTTTAAGAGAAATTTATATATGTTTTTAACAATTTGGAGAGGGCAGTAGGACTTGCACATTTATAAATGTCCACCAAGGTAGTTAGGGCAAGTCACAAAACTCCTATTTTACAAAACAGAAAATGTAGGTTACCTATGAACTTTACCTATGAAGGCAAGAATGAATTCTGGACCTCTAAACACAAAATTTCTGCTTTGAGCTCAAAGTCTTTTACTCCAGTACCCATTTCACAGAGGGCAAATTGAGGAGACTTAGGCTGAGAGATAAATAAGTTTGCCAAATGAATACAATGCAGAGGTGTGGTCTGAATGTCAAGTGCCAAAACACGTATCTGCCTGCACAAAGCACAACAAAATACTTTTTTTTCCACATAATGCAAACAGGTTATGTTTAAAGAAACACAGGGATCATTATACTCCCACATAGAAGAAAATCTCAGACAAAAAGCACACCACACCAAAACATACAAATGAGCTAACATGCTTATACTGCATCACATGATTATGTTGGAAACTGGTGCTTTGCTTTGCAGCAAACTATTTTCCAGCAGAAAACTAATGTTTGAATAAAAAAAAGTAATGATTTTAAAATTAGGAGAGGCAGTGAGCCTTAATGTTTCTAATCTGTGAGCCCAGTGATACCCACATTAAAGGCCAAATAATCCCAAGGTAGTTGAGGCTCACCTGGACCCTTGTGAGATTAACTCAATCAGGGTAAAAGGTCACTTAAATGACAGAAACGGAATGAAGTCACTTGAAATGCATGTGACTTTATGGACAGATATATTTTCTTTATTTCTTATCGCTAAGTTTCTTATTTAATAAATACAAGTTTAAGGAGAGAAAGGAAATTATAAAGGCATCAGTTCTTGGGAACAGTCCAGGTCTTACATGTCTGTTCCCAGGAGAAGCCACAATGGGAATCTCCTTTGAACTGCTTCAGTTCCTAAATTCCTTCAACTGAGATAATCGTTTTTAGGGTTTGGAAAAAATAAAACAAAAAAGAGATGTTTTCAGGGAATATGGTGCCAGCTCACATAACTGTCAGGACAGAATTAAGGATTTGGAATGAGATGGTAATGTATTTGTAATACCATTGTGCAAATCTAGAAAAATGGAATCTACAATGTCCTGTAGAAAATTATTTAAAAGTTCCAAAGAAAGATAGGTTATTTTCATTATAGTTGGCCTATGGGAAGGAGCCTGGCAAATTGCATGTGGGCAAAATTAGGCTATACTTTTTAATGTGCTGATTTTAGTTTTCAAAATTGGGAATAATGCGTCTGAATTATTTTTGTTTTTTCAGTGTCTGAACTGATTTTATAATTAGGATGAAAAATATGAATCAAAAGTTGTAAAAAGGGGGGAAAGATTGGTTATTTAGTGATGGTGGGCTGATAATACACTTCTACCTCGCTCTTTGGAAATAAGAAGTTCTCCCCTCCCTTTTCAAATACTAGTTTTCAATTTTCCAAGATAATATTTCTAAAATGCAAAATGTTTCCTTAATATGTAATTTGTAATGGCTAGCATTTTTTAGTATGACACCAGCCCCCATTTATTTGTGCTTTATTTGGTAGAAGTAGATTTGCAGTGGACAGAATTTGTAGGGTTATGAAATATTTTCAGTCAAATTTCCAAAGAACCACATATCTCTTTCTGTGAATCTGAAATCAAATTGGTTTCTGATTCTAGATTTCTTTTTTCTCCCATTGTACAAACAGAATGTCCATGTCATTTTTAGGATTCTAAAGAGGCTGCAATATTTTGTGTTTGAACAGATAGAAATTACAACTCTTACCAGAATAATCTTGATTGAAATAATTACATTTACTTTCCAAAATGGGTTTAATGTTAGTGTTATTAACTTGATTTATAATTTACCTTAACTCAGGTTGTTGAACTAGATATTATATGCACAAAGCAAAATGGCTTTTTCCATTCAAAATCCGATGTAGGATTACATATTTGTTTTTTAAATTTCAGTATGTTAATGATGGCAGAGGTTTTGTATGTTTTTGTAAATGCAGTTCAACACTTTCTTTATAATCCCATCTAATAAATAGCCAACTGCAAACCCAATTTACTGAAAAAAGCATTTTTGCAATGGATTGTAAATAATTTCTTATATCGAAAAAATGTAAAGCAAAAAGAAAATGTTTTTTCTAGATTAGGCACAGTATATTACTGTCTTTATTGCTGTATTGCAAGTTAGTGGAATCTGTCAGGTGAATTCTACTTATTAAAATATGGATTTTCTTTCTCTCTTGTTTGCAGCTCTTCTCTTTTATTCTAGCTGGGATCATTTCCCCTTCCATAAATTCTAATGCTGTTTCGTGAAGCGTTTCAGTCTGCTGAAAAGCCGTTTGAATGATACAGTCATTTCCATAGGCAAAATACAATACACACACACCCACACACCCCGAATATCTCCTATCCTTTCAAAAGAATCAATTCAATTTGGTTTCTACATTTTTTTAAACAGTTTTTCCCAGAAGGAATTGGAATGTACTTTTTTTGTATCTGCTTTATCTTTAGGCAAACAAGAAAGGGCAATTACTGTTTTCCTTTGGTATTCAGACATTCCTTGGCTTGTTGGTATTTATTGTTGATTGGGTTTTGACTTTCAAAATGCAAGTTCTTACAGGGCCTGAGCAATCTGGCTACATTTTTGGGATACTTTTTTTTGGTCAGTGTCTGGTCTTGAATGATGTTGGAACTTAAAGAATGAGGAATATTTCCTGTTGGGACTGAAGTCTGATGGCCAGTTTGTTCCCCGCCTTTTTTCTCTCAATTTGCATTTTTCTCTTTATTCCCCCCTCCCCCCCCAGCTGCCTTTTCATTATAGGCAAAAATTATGGCTTCTGTGAAAGACATTGCACAATCTCCTCAGTTACACAAACTTATGATATTTCATAACATGTTTACATCAGTGTCTGTTTCCCCCCCTCCCTCCCTCCATGGCTTTCTTATTACTTATGCAGTAAAGCGGCAGCATGAAGAATAAAGCATTATTTTTACAATAAGCTACAGGCTTTTTTTTTTTTTTTTTTTGCATAATTGCCCTGTGTTAAACTTTGCTAGTAATTCCAGTCTGCAGGATTCCATACATCAAAGAGTTTTTTTTTCTATTTTACCAGAAATGACTCTCTCTGTGCCTAGCTCCATAGCAAAGAAACCTCTTTGGTGCCCTCTTTTGGCTAATCCAAATAGATTTCCAAAGATTATAGATAATGGGAAGGAGTAATTTACACTAAGTGTATGGAATGGGCGAGTTACTTGCTTCAAATATACAGCATATTAAAAATACCCATGTGGTTCAAATTATTGCTTTCTCAGTATGTGTGTACATTTTTGCCTCAAAGTTTCATCTCTTCTGAAATTTTTTCCATCTATACCTATACCTAAACTTATCCCTACACACTATTGTAAAATGTGCTCTCTGGGACTGGAACTGTTTCAGGTGCCTTTAGCTTGCTGATTTGTGAAGATTAGGATTGTGCTCTTCAGATGACTGGTCAAGTAGCCAACCAATTCTGGCCTTCTAATTTGCCCACTATCTTTTAGTAGTCTTTTCAATTTATTCGATGTGATGATGTAAGAAGCCCAATCTGCTTCAGCCTTTCATATCAGGTATATATGACCATACTTCTACCAGTATTTCTTATAAAAATTCAATTGCAGAGTCAACAACTTTATTCACTACAACAGTACATGCTGCCCTTAATCTTAGCCAAAAGGCCAAGAAGTAATCCATTTGCTAAATCCTTCGCACAGTTAGAGGTCCTGAATCAACCTTGTTTTGTGCCTTCAGTGTTTGTTGACAGTTTGTGATAATTGTAGCTCCATTCTAAGTATTTTTTTAAAAGCGTGATGGAAATTTTATAAAGAAATAAAGAACGGCTTGGTACGAAAAGGGTGTGGTGTACATACCTGTTATGTTCCAGATTAAATAAAGACATGGCAGTCATGTTGGAATAGATGCATATATCAGGCATGTCAAACTCGCGATGTCACGTGACGTCGCGAGACGTATCGTGACTTTTTCCCCATTGCTGGCAATGGGGTGGGCGCGGTTTCGTCGTGATGCATCCAGCCCACGGGCCGGCAGTTTGACATGCCTGGCATATATGGTTTACGTCTGATAGTTCAAAGAGAATATGAGAGTTTCTGCAGTGTCTTTTGCTTTGATTCTTATTGATGTTGCGGATTAAGCATAAATCTGATCTTCAACTCAAGAATTAGTGTTTCATAAAATTCTTACTTTGTGTCAGGTGCCTGACAAGAGAAAAAAATGTATTGAATTCTCCCTCATCATAGTATGTATGTGCATGTACATAGAGAGGTGCACATAACCAGTTTCATATTAGCTTAAGCAAACAAAATAACTTATAACAAGCAAACTGAATCAATCTTGTCTCAAAATCCTTTTGCTTGATTGAAGGCTCTCTTGTCACTAGGGGTATTCCTATTTGCAAGAGAATGAGTTCTATATCTAAAAGGTCAATATACAAGGCCATAACCGTAGTTGCAAAGAATATTGTATCTAAGCCACTTTGCTGATTTTTTATCCCACAGTCATTTGGGAGATGTTTATTTCTGAGTCTTCATATAAGTAATTTAGATGACCTGTATGATAGGTAGGAACTCCTCCCTTAACATTTGACATCATATAATAGTGTTTCCTTGATGGCTCTTAATCCCTCTTTCGTTCTTGTCCAACTCAGTGCCATTCAGATGGGTTGAAATTAAGTAGGGTAAAAACACTCAAGTTCAGCTCTATCTCTGTTGACTTGGCATACCTATCCATGCTGTTTCCTTGACAATAGTATGGAGATGATTTGTTATTGATTTCTTCTAGGACAATGATGGCGAACCTTTTAGAGACCGAGTGCCCAAACTGCAACCCAAACCCCACTTATTTATCGTCAGGTGCTGGGTGGGCGTGGCCCACTGGGTGGGCGTGCCTGCAGTGGGCATGGCCAGGGTGGGTGTGGCCACCTCGATGTTGCTCGTGGGGAGCGATGCCTGTGGGAGCCGGGCAGGGTTGGGGGAGATCCAGGGGGTCTCTGGCGGGTGGGACGATGAGCAGGAGGCTTGTCCTGCGGGGTGAGGCAAGGCAGGGGGCAGGTCAGGGGTGCCATTGCCGCGGGGCCGGGGCGGCTGCCCTGACTACACACAGCGAGCGCATGAGGGCCAACAGTGTCCGTCAGGAGCCACAGCCTGCCCGCTCCTCGACCGGCGCACTCGGGCTCCGCAGCCTGCTGCAAATACCAGGCCAGCCCTCCAGCAGCAGGCGGTGTAGGGGAGGGGGAAAGTGCGTGATGCAGACTGCCGGACGCGCCTACTCCGTCCCATCTGTTTTTGCGGTTGGAGAGCAGGTTGCTGCTGGTCATCTCCTTGGCCCCCTTGCAGATCTTGCCCTTGGCCCGCATGTGGAGCCTGTTCCCCTCGCACACCCGACACACCTTAGCCCGCCTCGGGCTGCCGCCGCCAGCAGGTTGTGCAGGTCCATTAGGCTACCACCGCTGCCTGGAGCACCTGGCCCACCCAGCACAAAGGAGGTGAAACGGCCGGCTAGCAAGCTTGAATAGAGGTGGTAGAGCACGCCCAGCAAGCCAAAGGCCACCCCAAGTGGGGAAAGCCGGATCTCCATCAGCGCCATGGCCCTCCAGTCCCAGTTAGGCTTGCGTGCCTCCCCCCATCTCTGCTGGGCCTGGGCAGCCATGACGCCGATGGGGATCCAGCTTTCCCTGCTCGGGGTGGCCTTTTGCCTGGTGGCCCTGGGCGTGCTCTACCACCTCTACGCAGGGCTTCCTAGCTGACCGCTTCACCTCCTTTGTGCTGGACGGTCCAGGTGCTCCAGGCAGCGGTGGTAGCCTAATGGACCTGCACGAGCTGCTGGCGGGGCTAAGGTGCATAGGGTGTGCGAGGGGAACAGGTGGCGGATTGCAAAGGAGAAACGGCACAGGGCTGGGAGTCAGGTAAGGAAAGAAAGGCAATTTCTGGGGAGAGCGAGGATTTCTTACCTGCCCCACTTGTTCTGAGGCCGCTTTCCGCTCAGACGCGTTGCTCTTGCCAATGGCCCGACCGCCCACTTCAGCACCCTCCCTCCCCGAGCCTCCGCGCTCCACCTGCTGCTTTGGTCAGCCTGCCAGCCCCCACCTCAGCGCCCTGCCCACCACCGCCCAGCACGGCCACCCCGGGGCAGCAGGGGCTGGCCTGGCACGGGAAGGGCATGCACCCCACCCTCCCACCACCATGCAGGGTAAGGTTGCCGCACTTGCCCCTGCCCAGATGCCCTCGCCTCCCCCAAGCTTTTTTTTTTACTAACCTGCCTTTCAGCTGCATTCCTTTTCTCCGTTCGCTTCTCAGCCTTCGCCGCGTGTTTGTGGGACTATCGGTTAAAAAAAAAAGGTTCTATCAGACTTTCTAACTTCTTGAGTTAGAAAGTCTGATGGAACTTTTTTTTTTTACCAATAGTCCCACAAACATGCGGCGAAGACTGAGAGGCGAACAGAGAAACGGAATGCAGCTGAAAGGCAGGTTAGTAAAAAAACGCTTGGGGGAGGCGGGGGTGGGCGCGGCAACCTTACCCTGCGTGGGTATTGATGCAGGTTGCTCATGGACAGAACTGAAGGCCTAGGACTGGGGCAACGGCGCACGTGCTTATAGAGAGGGCTCAGTGTGCCACTTGTGGCACGTGTGCCATAGGTTTGCCACCACCGTTCTAGGATATTGATAACTTGCAGTGAAATTCTGTAGACGTAGTATACTTGAACTTCAGTAAGACATTTGATAAGGTAGACCACAACCTACTTCTTGGTAGGCTAGAAAAAGGTGGAATAGACAACATCACCACCAGATGGATCTGTAGCTGCCTGCAAACCGTACTCAACGAGTAGTCCTCAATGGCACTACATCCTCATGGAGAGAAGTTTCAATGTGGAGAAAAGCAAAGTCTTACATTTAGGCAAGAAAAATCAAAGGTACAAGTACAGACTGGGTGAGACCTGGCTTAAAAACAGTAACTGTGAGAGGGACCTTGGAGTCCTAGTGGACGATCACTTGACCATGAGCCAGCAGTGTGCAATAGCAGCCAAAAAAGCTAATACAATCCTGGGTTGTATAAACAGGCATAGAATCAAGATCACGTACCGCTTTATAAAACCCTAGTAAGACCACACCTGCAATACTGCAGCCAATTATGGTCACCATATCACAAAAAAGATGTTGAGAGTTTGGAAAAAATTCAGAGAAGAGCAACTAAGATGATCAAAGGCCTGGAGTCTAAAACATACGAAGAACAGCTGCAGGACTTGGGTCTGGCTAGTCTAAAGAAAAGAAGAAATAAGGGAGACATGATAGCAGTATTCCAGTACTTGAGGGGCTGTCACAAAGAAGAGGGGGTCACGTTATTCTCCAAAGCACCAGAGGGCAGGACAAGAAACAATGGTTGGAAACTGACCAAAGAGAAAAGCAACTTAGAATTAAGGAGAAACTTCCTGACAGTGAGGACAATTAACCAGTGGAACAGCTTGCCTCCAGAAATTGTGGGCGCTCCATCACTGGAGATTTTTAAGAAGAGGCTAGACAGTCACTTGTCTGAGAAGGTATAGGTTCTGCTGCTTAAGCGGGGGGCTGGACTGGAAGATCTCCAAGGTCCCTTCCAGCTCTATTCTATAATAATTGTTTTGATTTCGCCAATTGAGCCTACATCCTTGGCTTTATTTAACCTCCAAGTCTTGGCAAAGTCCGCTAGAATCTTAAAATTCTCAATCTGCTGGATTTGATTATGTACCAGCAAGTTGGTGTCAACTCTTAGCGACCACATATTATTTTGTCTGTGACAATTTTTCCTAACTTGTTCTTTTAGGTCTTCAAATTGTGTACCCATCAATATTGCAGCTGAGCCCATTCACCTTGTTACTGATTGTCCTTTTCTTATCTTTCCTTCTACCTTTCCCAGCAT
Source organism: Azemiops feae (assembly GCA_023970755.1). Lineage (NCBI taxonomy): Eukaryota > Metazoa > Chordata > Lepidosauria > Squamata > Viperidae > Azemiops > Azemiops feae. The sequence continues at coordinate 1,672,909 of JALGBA010004125.1, read as the reverse complement.
TACAGCCTTCTGTAGAGAGCCATATTCCCATATAATAGGGTAGATTGAGCCTGGTTATTTGTGCCTTGAGTGAAAAATTTGGCTTGATTTGTTTGATTGGTTTGTTTTTCTTGACTGTCCATGGTATTCTCATCACTCTCGAGTCTCAATCCACTGGAGTTTCGGTATATATGGACATCATGATTTTATAATATAACATTGAACAGCAGCATTTAACTCCTAAATATGCTCATTAGGAGGTTCTGAGGAGTATCTTTCTTGTTGATTACAGAGGGATGTTGGTTCAGAGGGTAGCAAGACTGAGTATTTCAAGCTGAAATCCATTGTTAATGCAGACTTCTGCTTTACAGTGGGCCTTTTTCCTTCCTTTGTAAATCCTGCCCCCGCCCCGCTTTTAACTACTATTCTAAGATGTTAACCTTCCCAAGCAAGTTGTGAGGATGAGGACATGCAATTGCTGTCTGTTTCCTATCGCCACTGCCTTCTCTCCTTGTTCCCCTGCTCTCTTGTTTATGTTGCATCATTCTGGAAAATAAATGTTTGTTTTTCTCCTTTGATCACATACCTTCATGCTTAAGACTATTGCCATCTTTGCAGATTATCCTCAAGGCACAAATTCTGAATCAGTAGTAGACCTTAGTTTGGATTCTGCAGGACAGATCTCCTGTTTTTGTTTAGTTAACTAGTTTATTTTAATGTCATTATATCAATCAAAACAGTGGGCATAATTTTCATATACTGCAAATACTTTTAGTTAATGGGTTTAAAACCCCCATGCTGGGGCATGATGGGCCTGTAAACTTAATCCAACAATTGTTGCCTCCTTGTTGCAGAAAAGCATTCCTTTTCTTCTACTTTTTTTTTGTCTCCTTCAGGGGCTGCCAGTTGTTTTCTTTTTCCTCCATTGCCTCAACTTTTGGTGACAGCAAAAGTTCCAGATTTACTATGAAAACAAAACAAGGTGGACTAGTACGCCTTTAAATTTTTTATATATATGCACACAAATGCATACACATTTTTGAAATAAATTATTACCTAGTGTCTTTTTATAAGATCCTGCTTTGTTTTGTCTAGACAGTGAAAAACCTTCAGGGATTTTTTTCTGATCTGAATCCCAAAACACTTTTTATGGGATATTATTAAAGTATAAGGCACATAAATCTGCTTCAGCTGGAGGCATCTTTATATTCTGCTTTTAAAACCGTCTCATTTGAGACTCCAGATCAGACCTATAGACCAGCAGTCCTCTTTAACTGGTATCAGAGCTTAAAATTCCATGCCATATTGGTTGAACAGGCTCCTGTGAAACAACTTTTTTGTTTTTACATTTATTTGCCATATTTCCACATATATCTTCTTTTTTCATTTTCCATCAGCTTGGAACATACCAGAAAAATAAGTATTTATCAGTTATTGATAACTGATAAATCAGTTTATAAATAAAGCAATAAGTAGTAAAAGTTAGGTATATTGAAATAATCTAAAACGCTCTTAGGGTTTCTTTTTTTAAATGCTAATAAGTGCTATACTACAAATATTGTTATTGGTATTGTTAAGCTTTTTTTAGAAGAAAAAGAAAGATGCCCTGAAATTGAGCTGGACTCTTGGTGACTGTATGAAATGCAGCCATTCAGCTTTCTTGGGAATAGTATAGAGGTTTTTGCTGTAGTTTTCTTTCGGGATGTTTTTGGATTTCCCAGTCCAGCCTACAAACCTGTGATTCTCTAGTACACGGGTAGGCAACCTTGGCTCTTTTATGACTCGTGGACTTCAACTCCCAGAATTCCTGAGCCAGCATGGCTGGCTCAGGAATTCTGGGAGTTGAAGTCCACGAGTCATAAAAGAGCCAAGGTTGCCTACCCCTGCTCTAGTAGTTTCCTCCCTCAGCAGGTTTAGTCCTACTTAATTTACAAGCTCAATGGCATTCAGATTCTTCCAGCAACATAAACTTTTCAGTTTTAAATATGAAATGGCTTGCTTAAGATCAGTCTACTTTTTGCCTTCTAAAAAGCCAGGGATATTCCTTACTTCATGTCAGTGTTTCCATAAAGACTACTAGAACTTTGTCATTCTTTGTCATTCTTGTCTTTTGAGTTACTGTTTGGTGTTCTGGGAACATAAACAATTGAGTAGAATATGAGTTACATGTTGGAATTCTCTGGGATGATTGATTAGAAAACACAACTTTTTCCTCATTTCCTCCTCTGTATTTCATAGCTGATCAACAGCCATGAAACAGTACATTTCAACAGTAAAGTTGTAATGAAGAAGGGAAAAGCACTCCCTGGGATTTAGATAAGAAAGAGTTAATAAAGCAGCCAATCTAGTATAGTGTTTCTTAACCTTGGCAAGTTTAGGATGGGTGAACTTCAATCTCAGAATCTGAGAGTTGAAGTGTCTCCATCTTAAACTTGCCAAGGTTGAGAAACATTGACCTAGACTGTGGTCAGAATCCATCGAAACCCAAACTCTAAGCAATCAATCAAGAACAAGCCCATCCCCCCCCGTCAGATTAGCTTCTGAAAAGGCAGGAGCCCAACTCCATATATCCCTACTTTTTTTCATCTGTCATGCAAAAGCCCCATTTGTCGGTCATAGCAAAATCATACAGTATAACTGCCTTGGCATATGAAAGCAATATCTTTGTTCTTTAAATATTTAAAAAGTTAGACCCAAAGAATGATGTGATGATATTATTCTTTGGATGACAACAAAATCTTGCCTTTTAATAATAACAGCGGTCTCAATTTGTTTATTTAAAGTGTCTGCTACTAATAACACAGGTGTTGTCAAACTGCTACAATAATATACAAAATATACTTGAGTAATCCACTATTCAGAAGTAATTGAATCTACAGAGAGCATCTCTCTGATTTATTTTACTCGTTTTCTCCAATACTTAATAATTCCTGTTTGTGTAATCACTCTTCTATTACATGTTATCAGTAGATTCACAAAATTCTGATTTGTTTGTTTGGTACAACATTTTATTGCATTTTCAATATTTCTGATGCTGCTTGTTTTCAGAAAGCTACAGTTAGTTCTCTGACTAGTTGTAGATCTTTCCTATTGCTGTGGTAAAACACATTGTCACTAGTATGCCCACTGGAGGAATTTTGCACTTTCCCATTACTTGACCAAGTTTTCATTTTCTTTAACTCCCAAATGTGTTAATGTATTTGCTTTCCTACAATATTATTTTGGTTTGTCTCTTGTTCTCAATTTTTCGGTACATTTTTTTCAATTATATAGAGAATGTAGCAAAACCTCTATCTCAGGTAGTTTTGACTTTAAATGTCTGTGAAAGGTTGGGCTGTGAAAGATTTGCCAAAGGACTAATCTGATTTAACTTTTACTTTTTAAACATCCTTTTAACAGCATTACCCTTTTTAATATGCCACTTGGGTATAATAAGATTTGAAGTAGTAAGTAAAATACCCCCTTTTTTTGGATATTACTACAGTTATCTTTTACTAAACCTAAGTAAACACTACTTCCAATCCAGCAGCAGTAACATCAGCCAAAATAGAAATCGTTTTATCAACATTATAATATCTCAGAATTAGCAATTTAGTTAAATATTTAAGCTCTGCAAATGCCTTATCTTGTATATCTAACCACTGAAACTCCACCTCTTGCAATAACAGTTATAAAACTGGTCATATTTGCTATGAATTTGAATAAACGTGTAGTCATCTAAAAATGTCTTTGTTCTGTGGATGATGCATTCCAACAATAGCTTCAGTTTTACTTTTATCAAATTTTATATTATGGGCAGTAAAAATATACTCCAGATTTATTCTGTTGATCTTTTTAAATTTGCTACATTTAATTTCAGATTTATTTCTGTAAATTTGTTCGGAACTGGTTTCATTTTTTTTATCATGCTCTATAATGATCTCAGTTTCTTTAAAATTTTGCTGTATTATTCTCTGATAAACTTCAAAAACTGATGAAATACCAGATGTCAATATGTAAAAGGTACACTTTAGAAAGTAGGTAAAGAAAAGTGTTTTCTCAAAATATCCTTATTCGTATTCTTTGAACTGAAACAAATTCTAATTTGTTTGCTACTTGATTTTTCCACATTTACTGCAAGATTAACCTGTTGGTTCTGCAACTTGGGCTATTGCACCCAGCTTTTTCATCTGTGAGTTCTCCTTATATCTTGGCTCTTAACATAAAAACACGTCTTCCTAAAAGCACAAATAATTGGATGGACTGGGTTTCATTTAGTAGACTAGTAACCTGTCAACAACCCAGTACTTGAAATGCAGTTCATTTCTAATATCATCTTCATACCTAAAATCTCTTTTGCAACACAGTTAGCTGAAAATCCCAGTGAGAAATCTTTATCTCTTTATTTGCAAATAATGTCACATCTCCCCACATACTTAATTCCTGCCCAAAGTAAATAAGCAATCTTGCATTTAATTTTCTCCCAAAGATTTACTTTACAATTTAATTTATAAGGTTGTATAAACATTTATAAACAAGACATTGTATATCTAAATAGTATCTATTTTAAAACTTATCACTTTTACAATGAGTCATGTTCAATGAAACTAATCTGTCCAAATCATTTGAAAAATGAAAGTTGTAGTTCCTGCATACAGTTGCCTTCATAATAATCTTTTTTTTAGTCCACAACATACAAATTTCTTTTATCTGCAACTTCTTACTCTTTATTTTTTTTTTACTACTTTGCAACTTCTTACTCCTAGTTTTGCACTGAATGCTGTGTAGAGTGTATAGGGTGTTGGATAAGGAGCAGAGAGGCGAAGATTCTGTTGTACCCTTAGCTACAAGAAGGATAGATTAGTGTATATACTAACTTGAGTTCTTGATTTAAAAAGCAGGATAGATACCTGATAAATAAATAAAAATGATTAAGCTCCCACATTTTCTACAATCTTCTTCCATATTTCAAGCAAGCCTGAATACTGCAATAAATATCACAGTGCTGCAAATATTCTTCGCTCCTATCCTTAACAGTGGCATTTGAAGTTATTTAGCTTTTAGTTTGTTTCACTAACTTGATATCTATAGTGTTATCTATAGTGTTAAGTTGTTTTTGCATAGTCCAGAGTATACTTAATAGATTTACTGCTATTTTTTCTGTGCAGAAATATCTACTGTTTGTTTGCTTGTTTTTCTTTCCAGAGTTAAGTCTCAGTCTCTGGGTAATTTGCTTATACTTTACTATCCTGTTTCCACAAACAAAATTGTATTGATAACTTTTCAAACAAACACTCCAGGATTGATTTTTTTTCTTCCTCTTGATGAAACCACATGAAATATGTATGCATTCCATAAATAACCTCTCTTTTTTTGGTCCATCATGTTTCAAATGTAAGAATCAAAATTTGCAACTTTTGTTTACCCAATTCCTTGTCAAACTGGAAACGCTCAGTGGGTTTTTCCCCAGCAAGACATAGAAATGTTTGAACTTTTCAGTCTTCTTATCTCTATTAACTACACCACACAAATCTTTGCTTTCATGTTTTCTGCAACATTATCTTCAAACACCAACTTACCTGGAGCCGTCAGCCAATCCAACCAGTGCAGTCAACCTCAACCATTTCTGTCTTCATATTATGTTTGTTCTTTTTAGACAAGCATTTAAAAAGCCAGGTCTGGGTAATATGAAAAGATTTCTTTAAATTGGCAGCAACAACTTATTTAATAACATAGCCATCTTTATTCATGCTATGAGAATTCTGCTGTTAGTGACACAAGTGCCATCAATTTGCTAAAATAATTTACACATTATGCTTAATATTATGCAAAAGTAAACCAGTCATTATGGGGGGGGAGTGTTTGCTTCATGTAAGCACTTTGAAGAGGTTGGTCAAGGCAAGGCATCCCTAATATGTAGGTTTCAGCTTTGAGTGAATTGATTTAATAAAATTCAAGTGTATAAGGCACTTTTGTCTATTTAATTGGTTTTTACGATAGTACTGTACATTTAAGCTGTAATCCAAGAAGATCAATTAGTGCATTTATTTCACATAAATTGTTGGCTAGTCATCTGCAAATTACAATGTATTATGCCCAATGCTAAAGAGGAAACAAAGGTGTTTTTCAGTTTAACTGTCTGCTCTCACTTCTGGATTCTTTTAAACAAATCATTGGCTGCTCCAATATATAGAATGGAAAATAGAAGTTTCTAGTATTTAATGGGTCTAGACTCTAGAGATTTATGGTATATTGTTTCCCTTGCAAATATTTAAGGATTGTATATTTAAAAAGATTCATACAAAATAAAAATCTACACAAATATACTGATATATAATAATAGAAAACAAATTGTATGTATTCATATCCTACCTAGTATTTAAATCAATACTAACAGCTAGGACTATAAAAAGCTTGCTCCAGTATACGGGTCGTGGCAGAATAGGTAGATAATGGGTGTTCTTCCTAATACTTTAAGATTAATTCAAACAATGAACCGCAGCAATGTTTAGAATGATGAATATCATCTTCCCAAATCATTAAAATATTACTCCTATGTGAGAATTGGAAATACTGTCTCTTTCAATATTTTAAATAATTTACATGTTTGTATATGTAATATGATTATATATCTCGATCACATCTGAAGCTATAAAATTAGATGTATTAACATTACAAAATCAACTTTCAAAGAATAATTCCTCTTTGAACATCTTCTAGCTTAACTGTTGAAGCATCAGAAGGATGTCATATAAGAGTTAGAGTTGAAGATGGAGAAAGATACGATTGTACTGTATTTAAAAATGGGAAGCAAATTCATTTACAGGTAGTCCTTGAACTTACAACTGTAATTGAAGCAGGTATTTCAGTCATTAAGTGATGTAGTAGTTAAACAGGTCAACACGTGACCAGATCTGATTTGATTACCATTTTTACCACGGTTATTAAGTGAATGACCTGGTTAAGTGAATCCAGGCTTAAGATAATACAATTGACTTTGCTTGTCTGAGGCTGGGAAGATTGCAAATTGCAATCATGTGATCGCTTGAGGTTGCACCGATTGCAAATGCAAGCCAACTGCAAAATGCCCAAATTGCAATCACATGACCAAGGGGATGGTACAACGGTTCTAAGCTTGAGAATGGGTCATAAATCACTTTTCCAGGATCACTGTAACTTTAAGCGAACATTACATGAAATATTAGTCTTTTCCAGATAATATTCTTGTTCTCACAGTCTAGAAACGGTGTTGGTCTGGATAAGAATGTGCTGAAAAAAAAATTAGGTCTACTTTATATGGGAAAAGTATTGCTTAAATTAGCAAGTGCTAAGTTGAAAACAAAGCTCAGAAAAAGAAAGCATACAATCATCACTTCAATTAAAATAATATAAAACAAAATCTCACAATTATACTGAAATCATGCAGCAATATGGAAGTGTCTGTTGTCTGATGGAAACCGTACAAGATTTCTTGTAATATTGTTGATCCTCAAGAATGAAGTATTTGCTAATTCTTTATTCTTCTAGTAGTACAAAGCATTTTCTTTGGATATTAAGGTCCTGAATTAATCCCTGGCATCTCCAGTTAAAAGTACTTTTCAGAGTCCTCTATTCCAGTTCATGTATAACCGCTTTCAGCAAGGAGGCTCAGATGAATTAGATGCACCTAATTTTCATTTGGTGGGAAAGCAGTGCATGTAATTGTGCCGGAGTTCGTTGACATCCTGTGTTTTCGTTTAAATAAGTTGCTGACTTCTCTCTGTGTCTTCTAGAAATTCCGGGTCGATATGCCAGGATCGAGCAACGCATTTATTCCTACTCTCAACGCGATAACCACCAGCCAAGATCTACAGTGGATGGTTCAGCCCACTGTGATAACCTCCATGCCAAGTGCCTACTCTCGCTCGCATCCCTACAGCCATGCATTACCCAATCTGTCTTCAATTACTGGACACACAGCCCTACAAAGGCCTGGTGTTATTAAAACCATTGGGACCACCGTGGGCAGGAGGAGAAGAGATGAGCAGGTAGCTCCACTATTTAAAATAACTAGCAGAATGGACTTGATATTGAATGCAACGTTTCTAAGTCTGTGCTTCAAATGTTTGTGGCAACTGACAATAAATTTATGGATTACCTGAATCTACTTGAAGGAATACTGACTTCAGTATAAGAAAGTCTCTGCAAACCGTAGCTTACTAGCTTACATTTTGGTGTGAGATCTTCAATTGGTCCCAGGATTTTCCAGGGAAGGAATCTTGAATAACAAAGCTGGGAAGATTTGTAGAGTTAAGGTAGAAAGTTGACACCAATCAGGACTGACAGCTTTCAGCAAGCTAAATTACTAGCCCAATCTGATGTGATACCTCTGCTTAAGTTTTCATTTGCGTTAATATTTTAATAGTGTCTCCTTCAGTAATAGTTTCACTGGAATGTGTGGATTCCAAAAGCATTGGAAAGGTTCACTCTCTCATTTTCATTGCAACTAAATTGTTGGTTGTAACTCTCGTGTAAGAGGCTTAAGATAATACGAAATGCCATTCTTTGTTGTCTGGTGGACATCTATGCAGTAACTTCTCAAGTAAAGGGAATCCAAGAACCTTGTATTGCTGAATAATTACCAGGAATTCTGAACAAAATGTAAGCTTGAAAATCACTAAATGGATTACTAAAACCAGACTTATTGGTGCATGACAACATTCACCCAATATTGTTAAATGTTATTGGACTAATATTTAACTTTTTAAAAACTTTCTGTATTTGTAGATTTGCATAACTAAGAACTAAAAATCTAGGGAGATGGACATATAATATGAGGCTGCTGGTTAAGGCAGTAGCCCTGTATTTCTCTCTAATGGGTAGTTCTATCCTAAGAACATAAGGACTGTTTCCCTGGAAATGCCCAAAGCATGCCAAGCAGTCCTTCCCACAGTAGCCAACTGTATTCCTCTGGATAATCCATAAGTAGGCAAGAGGTAATAGCAATCTCCTGCTCTTCCTGAGCAACTAATTTAGAGATAAATATATATCTGAACTTGAAGGTAACACATTACTCATTGTACTATGGCATATTGTGGTTTCTATGCCTCTGGTTTAGTGTGTTGTGCAAACCCATCCATTATGGCATAAAGATATGTACAAAAACCAGCCCACAATGGCAAATTTAAACAATGTTTAAAATAAGGCCAAGCTTAGCATGATGGCTGAGTGCTGTCCTAACTGTTACAGCTAGTCATTATTGAGAGACAATGTGCAGCGATGAAGTTGTTGGATTAGACGCAAGGCAATCCATGTTATAGTCACAGAAGCTTATATCCTATACCATAAATAGTCTGTTGTTGGGAAAATAGAAGAAAACACTGTATCACTCTTGAATGAAAAGTAAGATAGACATCAAATAAATAAAAATGGCATTCTCCATTATTGACCTAGTCCCATTTTAAAGCCATTAAGGCTCAGAATTCGTGTGATTTTGATTTTTCAATTTACATAATTCTCAATATAGTTGACGACTATGAATGCTATGATTCAAAGAATCTGGAACCTGAGTAGATGGGTGCAGTGTCAGAAAGCTCTGCCTCTTTGATTGCAACACTGCATCCACCTTCACATTTTGGTTTCCCCTCTCACCCCTGCTCATCTGCAGTGGATCTGGCTGGACCTTGGCTAATTCAGGCATAAGGAGAAGGATCAGAGAGTTAACAATGTAGCTGAAAGTAGGATAAAACCCAGTCCCTGGGCATGGGTGCCATTCAAGTATTTTGCACTGGAGTCATGTTTCTTATTTCCAGTTTGCTGTTAAGACTCAACCAAGACGTTTATAGAATTAAATGCTTGACTAGAATAAGAAAACTTTTGAGTGGCTAATTCCTTTTTCATTGTAACAGATAGTTAACTATAGTTAGGAAACTGAAGTGGTTTTGAGATAACTGTTATCTCTGCCACATATGCAGGTGGGAGGAGAGGATAGAGAAGTTACTAGAAATCTGAGTTTATCTACAGTCCCCCAAAAAGCATTAATTCTCCTCTCTAGGCTGTGTGTGGGCATAATGAAACACACTATACCCTCCATGACATTTATCTCCTGTTGCTTAAGGGCTGCCTGATGATGTAGGGTCTTATCTTTAAAAGTCAGAGGTAGGAGAGGAAAGGACTGAATGGCAGCTCTTTTGATTTGATTTAATTAGGGTCATTCCAGTTTGTCCAGCTCCCTAGACCTTGGCTTCTGACCTTCCAGTTAATGACTGTTGTCCTAGGAGAAGAAGCACATAGATTTTTTCCGAAGAAAAACTTGCAACATCTTCCTATACTCTTACCTCACAAACCACCCACATTGCGAAACCACAGAGAGACTTCTATCTTTGCATTCAGCCTTAATTGCAGATTCATTGTTTTCTTGCCCAATCTTCCTGTGGTTTCTCCATTCTTGTGCTCTCCCCCACCTTGCTATCACTTTTTCTTTCTCCTCAGTGGCTCCAGTGCTATATTATATCAAAGCCCTGAGAGTATCTTGATGTGAGAAAGAATGTTTTCTCAGAGCCCCTGGATCCATATGAGGGAGCCTCAGCTTTGACACCCAAAGTTGCATTATTCAGCTAGTAAAATGATAGCTTTTGAAGCAACTGTCTTATTTTCACCAGTCTTCAGGCCTTAATTGCTACCACTTTCCAGGCTAGTATAGTGTTTTAGGTTAAGAGGTTGGACAAGAACTGGGGAGAGACACAGGTTCAAGTTCATCTTGAGTCATGGAAGTTCACTGGGTGACTTTGGGCCAATCATACACACTCACTTTACAAAGTGGTTGTTGTGGGGGGAAAAATGGAGGGAGGGTTATGGACACACTCCTTGAGTTCCTGAAGGGAAAGGAGGATATAAATCAGTTGAACAATAAATGAAAGGTGAAAATTAAACCATGGGTTCATCAGTTGAATCATATTTCTCATTGATTCATCCCTCAAACTACCAGCTTGAATTAATGTTTTGTTCATTTGCTTATCTACAGTTATCACCTGAAGAAGAAGAGAAGCGAAGAATTAGAAGAGAAAGGAACAAACTAGCAGCAGCTAAATGCCGTAACAGGCGCCGAGAGCTGACTGAGAAACTCCAGGCAGTATGTATTTTGCACAAATCTCCTCTTTTCTTGTTATGTCCTTTGTTTTTTGTAAGATAAAATGAAGTCTTGTTGAATTGAGCTCAACAGACAGTGACTTCATGGACAAACTGTAATCATTTTCTTGAAAACAATATTGATGTAGTTTCCCATTGATGTCTTTTGTTTTTGACTTTCCATTCTACCCTATAGTCTTGGGATTTCTCAATAGCCTCCTGCCCAAGTGCTAAAATAGGCCTTCCTCTGCCCATGAAGCCGGATAACTTTGTAAATAGGGCATATAAACTGATTTTGTGGCTACATGATACAACATGATTTAACATTTTATTGATTTTTGTTGGGTATCATGACATTTCTAAAACTCTAAAGGCTTGCTGAACTGCTGATATTGAGAGCTGCTCCTGGAGATTCTTGCCATAGTTGGGGTGATTTTTGGTACATGGTGGAAATTTTTGGGGAAAAGAAAAATTTGTTCTAGATCTAAACGGTTCTTCAAAAGTTACATATCCAGTGCCTTTATTAGGGAATAGGAAAAGTGCTGGGAATTGGTTAACAAAAGGAGAAGAGCAAAGTAATATAGCTGAATATGTATGAATAGTGATCTACCCACTTTTCCTCAGTTTGCTTATACCAGATAATCATACAAGTATGGTGGAGTAAACACTTGTAGATGTTAAATATCACCTAAGATACCAAAAAAAAAAAAAGCAAATGCCTATACGGTATTTCCTTCTGCTTTTCTTCATGACCAGCAAAGGAACTACAATTATCTCAAACCTGTTTTGCATACATATCTTTTTGGATATCATAATTTTGCTGAAAGAATGCATCTGTGCTCGGTTACAGGTAAATTGTGGTTGCACCTTTACTTGTAAGGTTAATGAGAGCATTAATCTTGCAATCATTCCAATTCTTACCTATTAAATTGATACACATTTATCAAAGCAGTCAGTAGGGGTACATGGACAACATCCAGTCCTTGATAGAGTCTTATGGTGACAAGTACTTTATTGTAAATAAAGCACATTTGGGGAAGGAGTTTAAATTTTGAATATGAATATCAATGTGGTGATTTTTTGTCAGAAAATCTGCTTTCAGACCTCTATCTATCCTTAGTTTAAATGGCCAGCCGTCAGTCCTTAGGCAGTTAACAGAATCACTCAGAGGACCTAGTCTATTCCCCCTTAATGTATCCCCAGTACGTATTCTGCGACAGTTGCTAAAACTGAAGTGAAGCCTATTTATCTTGAAACCCCTTCTTGGAATGCTAGTTGCTGTTGCTCTTTTTCTTGCTGACCACCTCTTTATCTTGGATCTACAGGAAACCGAGGAGCTGGAGGAGGAGAAATCAGTGCTGCAAAAGGAGATTGCTGAACTAGAGAAAGAGAAGGAGAAGCTGAAATTCATGTTAATGGCTCACAGCCCCGTGTGCAAGATCAGTCCTGAGGGCCATCGAACCCCTCCACCTCATAACCTCCAGGTCCTGCGGACTGGAATGAGTGGTCCTGTGGTGGTGAAGCAAGAGCCTGTGGAGGAAGAGATCCCTTCTTCCTCTTCAGATCCTGAAAAAGGGCAGAGATCTGTCATTAAGCCCATCAGCATTGTTGGGGGGTTTTATGGAGAAGAACCACTCAACACACCCATTGTGGTGACTTCAACTCCTGCTGTCACCCCTGGAACATCCAACTTGGTCTTCACCTATCCCAGCGTGCTGGACCAGGAGTCACCCCTCTCCCCATCAGAATCCTGTTCCAAAGCTCACCGGAGGAGCAGCAGCAGTGGGGATCAGTCATCTGATTCCTTGAACTCTCCAACTCTGCTGGCGCTGTAACCCTTTAGCCACCACTCTACCCAGTTACTCTTGGGGGGAAAGCCCCACCTCAAGATCAGAGACAGCACAATGGCATTCAAGCACAAGGCCAACAAGAGCCAGGAAAGGAAATGATGTTGCTCCAGATATTTCCTTAGACAGGAAGACTAGAACAAATGAAAGCTATATCAGTCTGGAGTTGGTAAGCGGCAGTCACAATCCCAGGACCCAATGGTGAGGGGTTTTCCCTCATTCACCAATTACTGCAGTGGATGTAACCATCCATAAATTGCTAGACGTTTTCCTGTTAGGCTGATGAATGGACTGTCTGACCTGGCTTCTTCTCCTGCGCTAAGTAGTACATTCCAGTTAATTGATCTCATTTGGGCCTTAACATTTTCTTATTTTTGTTTGATACCATGACATTTCGAAAACTCTAAAGGCTTACTGAACCACTGCTGATACTGAGAGCTGCCTCCTAGGAATTTTTGCCATATTGGGTGGCTTTTGGTACATGGTGGAAGTTTGGGGGGAATAGGGAAATTTATTACAGGTCCAAATGGTTCTTCAAAAGTTACACATCCAGTGTCTTCATTAGGGAATGGGGAAAGTGATGGGAAACTGGTTAACAAAAAGAGAAGAGTCTCCTTGAAGACAATAGAGAACAGTGCACTGTTTGTGTCTACAAAGGCTGTATTTGCAACATACCTTCGTCAGTGGGCCAGGAGTGGTGCCAAGAGGGCTGGGAAAATGCCAGAGTGGGTTTCCACTAAGCCTTTGTCTCTGGCATGATGTCTTCTGTAATTAGTGTTTGTCAAATCTGTTGCAGGACCCTATGTTTTCTTTCCTTTTGGCTGCCAGCCACTTTGGGTGTAATGCAGCTTCCTCTGAAGTATGCCTGAATCACATGCTGGTGCTGTTTCTCAAACAAAGCTACCATTTTCCAGGTTGTGGACTGTTGCCTTTGCCCAGTGCTGCCATTCTTCTTGTGGTTGATCAGGAAAGGGGATTAATTTGAGGGAGAATGTGCAAGATGCTCCCTTGGAGAAATTTTCCCCTTCGGTTAAATTTCGCTCATCAGGACCTGGCCAGGGTTATGTGTATTTCTTTCTGGTGGTCTCAAGCCAAATTAGTCCTTTTTCTGGTCCTGGAGACAATTGAAGAAAAATGGATTCTGCACTTTGCCTCCTGCTGCACTTGGTTTCCAATTCTTAACTAAATATGGCTAATAAAAAAAACCCTGTGCTCACTACTGAAAAAGGCAGCATGTTTCACTTATGTACATCCCCTGTAGTGCCAAGCATTAATGCAACTGTACTCAAAGAATATGCAGATTTTGGTAGGGATATCACAGATAAATTGGAGAGAGGTTTGTTAGATCTTCATCTGAAAGAAGACAGTTTTACTCTAAAACTTGTTCGTTACAAAACAGCTGATATAGCTCAAGTTAATGACAAGCATATTAATGATTGGTTCTGCTCTGATTTTCTTTTATGTGATCTGTGGGTGAGGTAGGCAAGGAAGCTGATGGATTTTTTTTACCCCATTGTGCTCTTCAGAGATCAGCTTCTTGACTTTGGGCAGGATCTTCTTCAAGTCACGTTAACTCCTGCGACGAGCATTTTTGCCTCTCTTCAAGCTTTGCTTTAACAGCTGGGAAACTGTAGTCTGGATTCAAAGTGTTTCCGTTGCCATCAGTGATCACATTCCTGTTTATTTTTAATGCATCTGGATCACAGCCATAGTTAAGAATATAATGCTAGGCTATTTGATCAGAGTTTCTAGCCAATGAAGTTTTTAGAATGATCTAGATTATGTTTTTCCCCCCTAATAAGAGAAGTCAGATTCAGTGACCTGAATGAATTCCAAGGAATTTGAGTATTGTAAAGGTAGTGTTTGATTCAAGTGGAGCTCAGTTCTTGGTGATTTCGTGGACATGCTTATGTCATATTTTTTTTTCACAACGATGGTGGCTTGCCTTCTTCAAGGATATTTTTGGACTCCCTAAAGGTCTCTGAAATACTAACTAGATCCAAAGCAAACTCCACTTAGCTTCTAAGCTCAGAAATAACTGATGAAGTCCCATTATCTTTTTTTGCCTATGCTGGTCATAGGGGGAAAAAAAAATCTAGATTATTTCTGGCTATTGGTAGTACATCTAACCGCTAAACGTACCCTAGATATTACTTAACACTATCAAGTTTCTATTTACAGCAATAAAAGCCAAACTTTTGCTTTATAGGAAAAAAGGGTGTGCAAACTGATTTTTCTAGCTATTGTCTCCTATAGCAGATTCTGTGTTTATTGAAATAATTTAAACCAGCCTTCCCAATTTATGCTCTATGTGCAACACCACGGTCTGAGCCAAAAGTCATGTTTGGTGAACAAGAGTTTTTCTGTAAACACATTGAGCTGTATCATGTTGAGGAAGGCTGGTAGAAAGCCAGAATAAAAAATTGTCTAGAACTGCTTTTATATGCATATGATAAGAATGTATTGCTCAAGATTCAGATTCGAGCCTCTCTTGTTTGGTATTTTAAGGAAGATTCTGATCATAATGGGATGGGGAAACCAGCATCTTGTCACTAGTGTCAAAAGGAACCGCTCAATATATTTATGTGAGAAGTAAAGGGCCAGTGCTTCTCTGCCTTAGTGTTTCAAAAATAAAATTGTCATAGTTCATTTAGCACAAATTCCATCTTAGAAATTAATGGAAAACTAAAAGATAAATAAAATTAAATAATTTGACCTGCAATCTCGGAAGTTAAATTATTATTGGCAGAAGAGGACAATATTCTGTAAAAATTCTCATTCTATTAACGTCGTGCCAATAGCAGAGTTAGGCATTCAGTTGCATGTTGAATCTATGACCTTGCCATCATTCCGCAGATAATCCTGCAGCTAATACGTGCTTTTCAAGAAATGTTGCTCTAGAAAACCTGGAGAATTGAAGAAAATACCTGAATAGTGATCCTTTTCTTCTAATTCCATGAAGCAGGAGATGATGGTGCTGAGATCAGTCAGATAGAAAGTAGGCGGACTTTAGGGAAGAGTTCCCTTAAAAATATTTCAAGCTTGGCTGAAGGAAACAGCAATCTTACGGGATGCTTCTAGATATCTAGACTTCTACAATTGGTTCTGATTGTGATCTCAGATCTCTCCAGATAGCTTGCTTCTCGTTTCATTTTTCTGTGTTCCAGTTGGATGATGGTTCCTGGAACCTAGCAGAAGTAGCTTTATATTTGGTCCATCCAATCTTGTTACTTCAAGCAGGTTGAAGTAAATGAGGCCATTATGCCCTTCCAGTAAGTAGTGTCTTTGTGGCTAATACGTTTGGTCAACCTTGTACAATTGCTTCATTATTGTGTTCAGATTGAGCATTGCCGTATTTTGGGTAGTCGAATCTAGCTTCCATTCCAGTTTTGGCTTTTCTTTGGCATCTTTTTAAATATGCACATTTATACATTTGAAAAGGCATATTTGCATCTTTCCTTTTGCCTCACAGGTGTAAATGCTGTACAGTGTTTGCATGGCACAAACTCTTGTGTTTTGGCTTTTTCTTCCACAAGCTTGTGGTCTATGGACCAATTGACAGAGACCCATGTTTTATAATTGTCCCAACCTCCTGGAGGTGATGTAGTAGTGGGAATTATTTAGCCTCTTGAGAGCAATATAGGATGGCATCTTGCACATGGCTGGTGGTGATAAGTAACATCTCAGTTCTAGTTTTCTGTGGTATAATTCTATGAGTAACACGCTTGTGCGTGAAGTCCTAATAACGGCTTTTGTGCAATAAAGCAAACCTGAGAAGTTTTGAAGAATACATTGCATCTAAATCTTTTACAATCTACAGAATTTATACAAAATTTGCAATATTTAAGTCTCTGATCTGGCAATGTTTTGCCCAGCTACGTTAAGACTTATATGCATGCCTTGATAGAAAGCAATTCCTATTCTTGCAGTATTTTGGAGAAAACTGCATTTTTTCCAGAGAAAAGTCTATTTGTCTCCCAACACTAATGCATTTTTCTCTCTTTAAATTCTTGCTTCTTACCCATTCCAGTTCTAATGTTTATACTTGACTTTTTCTTTCCATTAGAACACAATCCAGCAAACTCTTTGCTTTGCAGCTTCTTTTAATTTCAACCTGTTTTGACCTGATGACACAGATAGGGGGGTGTAGTCACTGGGTTTGATGAATTTTGCTTATTAAACCAGCAGAATACATATGATATAACAGGACCTGAGGTCATCATATCAGTATCAATGGATTTTTTTAAAAAAAACAACAACAACCCTATCCTTATTGTTTTATTTAATTGATTCACTAAGTTCATTTGAACTTAGCAGTATGCTGCTTCTGTGTTCTACCCAATCAAAAACACTCATTATTTCTTATTTATTGGCAAGCAAACATTTTTTGTGTCGGCTACAATGAATCTGCCCAACATTAATTAAACAACTTGTTCCTATTTTTTATGCCAAAATGAAATTAATTAGAGAGGGTCAAATATTGTAAAAGAGGATGAAAGTAATAGCATGTCTTTGTCTTTTTTATATAGATATATAATGTTTACATCTTTTTCTTGGCCGCAGATCTGGATTTGAAAAAGAACGTTTTCCTACTGATTTTTAAAATCCTGATTTTTCTTTTTTAAATAAAAATAATTACACATGGTAATGGTAAGGATTAATAATTTCTCCCCTTCCCTTTGTATAATTTTTCCATGAATTGCCTTGGTGCTTCATTTTGGTTCTCCTTGTTCTGTTCAAATCTGCATGAATATCTATTCTGTTTAGAAATGGTTTACTAATCTCAGTTTCATGATCTTTTCATTCATGAGAATTGTTGTTTTCTTGGACGGTGGGGTCATTAAGCCATAAGTATCTATCTGTGCAATAAACACTAGGCAAGTGCTTTCAAAAAAGATTGGTATCTCAGTCATAATGTGCTTTGTAGGCAAAAGTTTCCAGGGCTTTTCTAAGTAGGGCGGCTGCCTCAATTGCTGAATGAATCAGACTTATCATAACTCACTTTCTGTTTCTTCCAAAAATCAGTGGTTCCTATGATCATGTTCAACTTTCCATTTAGGTCACATTTTTGCATATCAGTATAATCCTAGTGCGTGTTTTATTCCAATTCATTAAAAATCCATTCTGCAGGCAGAAAGATCTAAAATGGGCAAGTAGAATATGATTTAATTCCCACAGCAAAAGTAAAAATTATCCCCTTCCATTACATCCATTGGTTTGTGTGAATTGGTTTTTTTTTTTAATTAATAGCAAAGAATGTTGATGTGATTCCCTATTCAGGCTGATGGAATAGATTGTCTAACGCTGCTCTTGGCGTATACAAATGGAAATAATATGGCAAAAAAATGGGAAATCTGCAAGAACACCAAATTGTACATGTATTTACATATTTTCTAATTATAGAAAACAAAACCAGAAGAACTGAAGGAAGGAAGTGTTTTTATGACTTTCTCTGCAAATCTCATGAGATTAATAAGAATCATAAGGATTAAGCGAAATTTGGGGGGGGGGGGCGAGAAGCTCCAAAACTTACCTAAGAGAGGGGATTCTCTTATATAAAATGTACAGAGAAATGGTTTCTAAAAATGAATTTTCAATCTTCTTCAAATTATAAGATAGAACAAGAAAATTCTCTCTCAGTAAAAGACTATTTTTCTGTCCTAAAAATGGTTCTGCTTCCTTCCCACTCCTGAATTTTAATACTGTTCTGATTCTTTTGTGGCTGTTTTGATGTACAAAAACCAGAATTATGTATTGAAAATAGACATTTGGTCTGTCTCAGTGAGCAGATAAATGTTGTGCATGTGTATAGATTCTACTGTGTAGTCCCAATAAATATTGGTAAGAAAAAGTGCATCTTCATTAGCACAGTAAATTGATGATATAAAATGAAAGAATGCTTTAGGATCAAAGGGCCCGATTCTCTCTTTGTTTATATGACTGTGATCTTAAATGCATTTACCTTAGATGTATGTACACCAGTGTTAAAATCAGTAGAGAAAATTGTTTCAGTGATTTGATTTTTCCCATCATATATACAAATCCATAGAGATCTTTATTTTTTTTCCCCCACGCATCCAAAATTTTGCTTTTCTTTTTCCCCAACATGGGGTGAAATAAGTTTGGATAGGAGTGATTTAAATTGGGAGCCCTTTTCTGAATGTCTGTGTAAGATCTCTCATTGGCAGAGATGCTTGCCGGGGAGATCATCTTATTCTTTTTCTTGTAATGCAGGCCTACAATATTTGCACTAAAATTACAAAAATAATGGTATGGAGGTGGTTTAAAGAAAGGTTGCTGCTATGAAAGAAAAAACTTAAAATAATGGCCATGCTTTTACAGATTTAATGTAGTACCATTTCGTAAAATGAAATCAATCTATAGATGGAAAAGAATGAAGGTTTTATATGTATGTGTGTGTATAAAATTATAATTATTATTTTCTACTTTCTCTTGCTGTTCATTTCCACATCCCATTTGATTCTATTCTGTGTTCTTTCATTGCTACTTTTGTGATTGTGTTCATTAACCCCATCCCCAAGTTTAAACACATGTAAATGATGCTTTCATGGCACTGCGGACACCTTTTTTTGTTTGTATAGTGAGATCTAACTGGAGTTCTACTCTCTCTTCAGTTGAATTCATTAAAAAAAATTCTTTGTTATGACCAACTGAATGTTTACATTTTCCTTCTCTCAAGAATGGCTAATGTTCCCAGTTGCTTCTTGGTGTGGCGATTCAGAGGGCAGTTTTTGTCAAATGAAGGAGGAGTCCCTGAAATTCAGAACCTGGGATGATTTGGGAGATGCTAGGTGCCCACACTCTTATGTATGACAACACCTCACCAATATTTCTGCCTTTCTGTGCAGAACAGACAGAGTATAAAAAGGCATTGGCCTCATAATGGTTATATGCACAAAGAAGGCATCCCTGCAATCATAAAAGTTTTAAAAATGTGATGCATGGTGAAAAAATTGAATGCTCTTTACAAGTCTGCATATCCAACATTCTCTCCTAAATAGACAACCTTGCATTTTGAATGGCTGCACAGGAATGAGACAATCAGCAAGTGTCCATTTTCTTGCCACTTGGACTTTTTTCTGCTGCACAGCTTTTAAAGGCACTAGAATCTAGAATAGTTCCTCTCAGTTCCAGGACTGAACACTTATGTTCATGCGCACTCATACACACACACATCCATGACAATTGGAAGGATGCAGGATTATTTTTTCTTGGGGGGAAAAAAAGCTTGGACAGCTGGGAATAAAGTTGCCATCTTACACAAATCATTTCTGTGACTCCTTGATATCTGCAGAATTGTTTTGCAGAAATATAATTTATTTCTAGAGTGTAGAGACAAAGTGCTCATCATTCTAGATGAAGCACATTCGCTGAAATTCTTTCTCTGCAGTTTTTAAAGATTGAATGGATGGATGCCATATGAGACTCAAAAAAAAGTCAGTAGATGACTTGTAGCATCCGATATGTACATTTGCACAACATTCCTTCAGAGGTTACTGCTGTGCCTAATGGTTGGAAGCTGAAAAATTGTCGGTAAACAGTACTGTATGTGGAAAATCAGTTAATAATACGGCAATAACATTTCTTACTCTGAAAAGTTCTTTTTATCTTTCCCTTTCATCCCCTCCCGCCCTCCCCTACAGTGATCTGATTGTCATCTGGGGAGGGAAAATGAAGGCTAGCCATAGCCCAATGAGCAGCATTGCAGTAATTATTTCCGTCCATTAGAATTCTTCATGACAATTAAGCAAAGCAAGTAGCATGGCCAGGTACCCAACCCAATTTCCTTTGTGGCTTTAAGAAAGTGTTTAGATGCTATGGCCCTTTCCCTACTTTTCTTCCCAACGATTGTGAATGAATAGAGGAGCTAACTAACTCAATTTAGCTTAATTTTGTTGGGTCCCTTATGGCTTCTACTGGACCTGAATTGATATGTTGGTGATAGTGGGTACCAGCAGATGATTGGAAAGCCTGTCAGCATTACCATGTTTATCAAAGGAAAGCTTGGAGCCTGTGTGGACAATGGCTTGGCCCTGGTAATGACTCTCAGGAAACTCATTTTTGATACAAGTGCTGCTCCTGTGCCTGGCAAATGACGTTAGAACAGGAGCAGCAGGCCACAAAACATAGTGTTGCTACTAAATTTTTAAAATGCAATAAGCACTTTAGCCCCTATTAAAAATGCTTCTCAAAACTCCTTCAGAGGATGTCCGGGTGCCTTGTACATGCTGTATTCTGTTCTGGCTTCATTCCAGATGAAGCAGAAATTGATGCCATTTCTAGTCCAATTGTTTTTGACCATTTTGTTAATACAGGAAAAAATAAATAGCAAGCTATTTATTTAATATTGTCTGGCAGAAAGAGGTGCAACAATTTTTACCTGCTCTTTTTAAAAAAACAACAGTGATTTTAATACAGTGAAAGAAATCACCAAACTTAGTCATACATCCCTTGCCAAATGCAGCATTCTCTGTTAACAGGATGTATTGGTTAGATGTGGGCACTTGGCTTGTGTGTCACAAGTGCAACCCTGAATATATCCATTCTAGGCAAACTAGGATTTCTAATCTAGAGATTACTTTGCAAGACAACACTTTATTGCTTATATATACCAACTAGAAAGCATATGCAATGTATACACCTTTGGAATTTAGGGAATAAATGCTGTCAGGTATTTCTGGATTCACTGATGTGTACCATGTGCTGCACTTAGAAACTTTATTTGTCCACAATATTCTTTTCAAGTAGTGTCAAAATTATTTTTCTTTCAAGATTATACATTTTTATCTGCACAATCCCTACTTAAGTTGTCCTTCAGCTTCAATATACAGCCTCACAATCTCTTGGCATCTCAGTGTAGCTGCTATAATTTGAATCAGAAGGATGAAATTATGTGGCAGTGCAAACCTCATGACGAGTTCAACCTCTTTTTGTGGGAAGCTGAGTTCATCTACCACACTTTTCCTTCTCACAGGAGTTTTGCTATTTTGGTGCCTTCTTTTCTTCCTCTTTTTAATACCCCAAATAAATATGAGAAAAGCTTTCTCTTTAGCAGTTCGCTTTTGGAAACTGCTTGTATTTATACTATTAACGTGGGATGTCCACATTAAAGATAAAATGATTCTGTGGTTCCTGTTTGGATGATGGTTTCTCCCCAAATTGACTAAGAGTTTGGGGAGGGGGAACACATCTGAATGTCTTTTAAAATATTCACACAAAACTTAATTTTTTGAAGGAGAATTGTAGCTTAAAGCCTGCTATAAAAGATCAAAATAGGGCCAAAGTGTATCATGCACCCTACAACATTTCAAGATGTTTTGAATTTTAGTGTTTAGATTTTGTCTTAAAGATTCAGTGAACAATTTTAAAAGTTGTTAAAAAATTAACACACTGGATCAACATTTTTATGAAGATCTTATTACTTTATTTGTACAATTTGAATGTTTGTCTGATGGAGCTTTTCAATTATCTAACATATTACTGTAATCAATTGTCCCAATTAGAAAGGCTTGATACAATTCTAATGTATATAGTAAAAATAGTCTTCATTTTGGGGAGATGGAATAATTGTGGGCCATTTCCTAATCATTTTACTGAATATTAAAAATTCAGTAAACTATTATGAAAACTATCTCAAAACTTGCTTTTGACACCTGTATAATTTATCACACCAACTAGTTACTAGTGAATCAAATATTTGAGATAATTATGAACATTGCTTGGCAATGTTCACCAGCAGTTCACTGTGTCAGCTGCTCCCTCAATTAACTAGTTCACCCCTTGCAAAGGATAATGGATGATGAAGCAGATAACAAGGATCAGCTGATTTCTTAGTCTGGCTTTAAAGGACACCGGGAAGTTGATCAAGGTGCTCACTATTGCAGTTGGAGTCAGAAACCCAACTTCCATTTCCTTTCCTGCCCATTTTCCATAATTCAAACAGAAAGCTTTCTTTAAAAAAAAAAAAAAAAAAGATAAAAGATGGAATGCCTTCAAAAGCAAACAATTTTGCACAGCTTTTCCAGCATGGTGTTTCTCTTTTGGGATTAAGAGGAGAGAGCTAATAACCCATCCAATCCTGTTCAGACAACACAGTTGATCAACAAATTGGGAAAGAATTTCAGGTCAGGACTATTTAGGCCCTGATATATCGAATAAGTATTGTGGGAAAATGCAGATATGGCATGCTGAAATCTCAGTTTCTGGTTTTTTTAGCTGTTGGTGACTAAAAGCTGCTGCTGAGCTGTTCTATGTCAAATTACTGGCATTAACTGGTTGGTTTAGGGTGCTTATGCACTAATGCCCTGCTCCACTTAAGAGTGTCCTGTAAACAGGTCACTGTCAACATCAGTAATAGCTACAAAATATACATAGGGACAACATTCTAGAGCACAGAGTTAAAAAAAAGAAAAACAAAGGAGGTGCTTGTCAGCAGGATCACTCCAGCTATAGTTTCCACTCTGGAAAATAGGGCAACAGCCATGGAAGCTCCACACCCATTTGGCCTGATTTCCTGTTTTGAAAGGTACCCAAGTCTCCTCCCTCAAAGTGGAGATATTAAAAAACCTATAATAGATGCCTTCTCTCTCTCTTGCAATCCTTTCATAACAAGTCAGAGAAAATTAATGTGGAAACACAATATAGTCTGATCACTTCTTTGCTCAGCTATGAGCAAAGTATATGAGTATATGTCTTTTTACACTCTGCTGATACTCGGTAGATGCAGTAGCTCAACCTGAACTTCAGGTAGTCCTTGACGTACGACCACAAGTGAGCCAAAAATTTCTGTTGCTAAGCAAGGCACTTGTTAGGTGAATTTTACAATCTTGCTTGCCACAGTGTTAAGTGAATCACACCAGTTGTTAAGTTAGTAAGCTGGTTGTTAAGTGAATCTGATTTTCCCACTGACTTTGCTTGTCAGATGGTCGGAAAAGGTGATCACATGGCCCCAGGACACTGCAACCTTCCTAAATATATGCCAGTTGCCAAGCGTCCAAATTTTGATCATGTGACCACAGAGGTGCTGCAGTGATTGTAAGTATGAAAAATGGTGATAACTCACCTTTTTCAGTGCTATTGTAACTTTGAACGGTCACTAAATCAATAGTTGTAAGTCAAGGACTACCTCTGTGTTATCTGGGTGAAATCACCAGGCTGTACTCAAGAGTGGCTACTGTCTGGCTCTATCTCTCTGTAGGACTGGCAGAAATACCGTGATCAAATTAAAGCCAAAACATAATTTAAATTAAGGTATTAATGTTAGCCGAAGCAGCCTCAATGCTTCTGAATGAATGATGTCAGGAATTGGAAAACATGTATTGAAAATTGCAGACTCTCTCATCAGGAAATCAAACAATAGTTTTATTATGACAACATCTTCCATAATTCAAAGAATAAATCAGAGAACAACCATGTTGATGATGTAAAGTTTGAATTTGTTACTTACTCAGTGGAGACATATCTGAATAACAGATAATGATACCATAATGTTACCATTCTTACTAAAATTAAAATTACATTAAATTTTTGCTTTTATTCCAATAACTTTAGATAATATACCATTTAATCAAAATTCTTAAACTTATTTAGAATGAGAGGGACTTAGTTGCTCTATGACCTTCCAAGTGAATAGACACTTGAATTTTGATCTCAGCAATCTCACTGTGAACATGATATTTAGTAAGTACTATTCTCATTATCATACAGGCATTAACACCACACATATAAAGCATATATTAAAAGAGGAGAAGGTCAAAGAGCATAAGACAGACCCAGAAGATGATGGAAAGACAACATCAAAGACATGCAATAGTAGCAGCAAATAACAATAGTTGAGGCTATGAGGTGTTCAAGAACCAAAACTCTGTATCTCCCTCGACACCTAAAGTGGTAAAAGAGGAGGAAGTGGAGGAAACAAGGAAAGAGGGAGGAGAAGGAAGGAGAAGGAAAAGAACACACACCTTATTCAACAAAGATTTAATTTACCCACATTTGTGAAACAGTTAAGTCCTAACCCCTGATTTGTGACTGTGGCTAGGGTCACATACGAAGTTAGGCAAAATTCAGACTAACAGCATTGGGCCACAGCAGGGTGTTTAAACTTCTGCACTATAGAAAAACAAATAGCACTCCAAAATGTCAGTGGTGGGATTTAGCCAGTTCGCACCACTTCGGCAGAACCAGTAGCTAATTTTTTGTTGCCCAGGCCCAGAATGGACTTCTGGAAGCAGCATCCACACACAGAACCGGTTGTTCACTTATTTGAATCCCACCACTTCAAAATGTAACAAAGCAATCAATACTGAGGTAAATGAATACCGCCCTCAAACAACCAGCTTTTGGAGTCAATTTTATGACATTTCTATTGGTTGACTACAACTTCAAGAATTTCCAGCTACACGCCATGCTTGTTGGGAGTTTGGGGGGATGTAGTGAGGGTACTGAAGGGATGGTCAAAAAAGTCAAAATGGCAATCTCAATTATGTATATGAAGTTCTGCATAAAAAAGGGGTAGGGCTTCAAACACAGGGTGATGACTGCCATCTTGACTTTTTTGAACCCTCTTAGACAATCCTGAATGTGGGCCAATAGGACAAGCTGTTTTATATGTTTCCTTCCTGCACTGGAATGTTCCTCCATATGTGGACACACCTACCAATAGTTCAGAATCAGAAACAGTAATATAGAAAAACAGAAACAGGGACGTGATTGCCTCAGTAACTTACAAACCACAGTATATAAAACTTTGCTCTTCATATTCCCCTCCCCTCTCCACATGTTCTGTCTCTCAAGCTTAAAAGGAATAGTTTTCATACAATTCCAATCAAACAAGAAATCCAAATTTTGTTTGTGTGTGTGTATGTGTATTTTATTATATGTATATTCAGGATTGTTTGTTTGGTGAAAAAAACATTTATATAGCCACCCATCTTATAATCAGCTCTAGATAGCTCCCAATCACAAGTTAAAACAACATACAAAGCCACATTAAAACTATAAAACTAAACACATTAAAAACAACAAGGTTGAACTTGCTACAGCTGACTTATGGGAAAGGTTTTGGGGGGCAAATTTCAATTTCAATGAGAAAACCAAAGAGACAGTCCAAAAATAATTAAGGCCATCAGTTCTCCTTGAATGCCTATTCAGTTGCAAGAGCATCTGCTGAGAAAACATGGTTCTCTATACACCTATTAGGAAATGATTTCCCCTAGATTCAGGGAATGCATTCTCATGTTTGTATTTACAACACTGTAGCTTCTTAAAGGGAATTACACAAAAAACATGCCACAGAAATAACACAACAGCTCTGTCCCTTTTTTCCTGAACCATCTCTGGAGCACTTGTTCCTCTATAGAATAATCTGATAAATCATTCTTTGCTCAATTGTATGTATGTATATTCAGATGTCAGTTCAGCTACGTTCAATCTATCTATACAATACGCTACTAAAACTCTCGTGTTTGTAACCTTCAGTTAGCCAAAATGGTGTATCACAGGACAGGAATTTTTGAATCAAGGTACCTCTAATGCACTAACTTAAAGAATGCATACAAAGACCAGGACTCATTAGTTTCACAGAACTGAAATTCCAATTAGCTTTGGACCTGTTGTATTCACAAACGTGTGGCCTCTGCAGTGCCACCACAGTCAGCCATGGCCATGTGGTTGTGATTTCCAGCACTCACTGCCAATGGGGAAACCAGCAAGAAGTCAGAAGTCACTCCCACTTCCATTGCTTTTTGCTACCTATGGTCATTCTGTTTCTATGTTGAGGTAAGGATATATCTCAAATGATGAACCAATGAGCTGTGGATCATTTAGTGAGACTTAGTGCCAGGTAAAAAGTTCAACAGTACTAAAAAACACCAAACAAAATCAGAAGTACTGACTTCACTGGCAATGGTTTCTGAAAAAAGACGATTATTCCTTCACCTCCATTCCTCTCTTTTGATCATTGTGCTATAGCTTATGAGGATAAAATCATTAGGAAAAACATATTTATAATTTATGCCACATCAGAACTTTAAGATGGCTACATTCACTCATAAATCTCCTTGCTCTGCCATTGCTAAAGCAAACATTAAATTCCCAAAGAGAATAGCAGTTTTAGATTACAGAGAGGAAATAATTGGTTAAGGTTGAAAATTCACTGTTATTGGACCCTTTGCTCTGACCTGGCTTCAAAAAGAATATGCTTCCAGCAACAAAAGGAAGATAAACTCTCTAGTAATAAAGTGGCATCAAATGAACATGGTTTTGAAGAAGCCTCCTGCAGAAAAAAAATAAATGTTTCAAAAGCAAAATATGTGCATGTTCCTGAAAACAGCAAGAAACATTTCTGAGATTATTGGTCTTAGACTTTTAGAGGGTTTTCCGGAACATTATTCTGTTATGTGATTGCAATTTAAAAAACATAATGGTCCTTCAGGAATATCCCCAAATGTGTGTGTTTAAAAATATGAGGATTGACCATTATGATATGATCAAAGCCACCCCACCCCCCACCCCACTCTATTTGTATCACAGAGCACATTTAAAAATGGGTTGAGCTTCTTTCACATGCTATCTTGACATTTTAACACACACCCTTGTGGATGCTGTAGAAATGTTTAAGTTTGTTGGAATGAGATGTTCCACTTCCAACCTATCATTCCACAGTCTTCAGCTGCGTAGGTAATATCATGCTACTTAAATGGCAGAAGGAAAAGCTAACTATCCCTTCTGACCTTTATCCATCCATCTGTTGCGTCACACCTCGAAGACCAGGAAAGGTTGGGACTGACAGCTGCTCAGACTTGCAAGAGCCTTTACTGACATGTGTCTAATTGCAGCACCAAAATTCCCCATAACCTCTTTTTTTCTGCCATGTGCTCACACCTTTATTTGAATCTCAGCCCACACCTGAAGCAGTCCTAAGTCAGCTTTACATAGGCTCTGCTATGAAACAACCTGATGCTCTTTACCAACCATTCTGCCAGTGGGGTAGCTGGGTGAACCTAGAGGTCCTATCTGGCACCTATGGATACTATAGGGTAGTGTGGGCACCTCCCTCTCTGTCCGTGCCCTAAATCCGTCTTTCAAGGCCATTCAGCTTTGGGCCCAGTTCCAACCAGGTTAACACCCCCTCAATATTCATTAGATCCCTAAGCAATTCTCCAGCGAATGGACCTGAGTCAACAATAAACAGATAATAAAAAAATAAAAGAACAGAAGTGTGGGGGAAAGGGAATGAGGATAAGGCAGAAGACTGCAGAATGGGGCAGAAGAGAGAGACACCTAGACAGGAAGACATTTATTCTCTCTACTGCAATTTGATGTGTTTCTCAATTTGGTGTTCAGGCTAGTCTTGAACAGTGCTGAACCCATGTCCAAAAGGAAGCTGATGATCAGTTCTTAAAAGATCAGGTTTTGGATATCAATGTAGCACTCTTTCAGAAGTGATTGTTGTGAAAAACCATAGTGAATTTTGATAACTGGCTAATCCTGCCAGATTAGGCATCTGACAAAACTCGCACCCTGCCAAGTCCAGCCCCATCTCACTTTAAAGAAAATAATTCATAGATATTTCTCCACCAGCTGATGACATATGGTAGCAGCAATGGTGGGATTCAAATATGTGAACAACTGGTTCTCTGTGTGAATGCCACTTCCGGAAGTCCATTCTTGGCCTGGGCAACAAAAAATTAGCTACCGGTTCTGCCGAAGTGGTGCGAACCAGATGAATCCCACCACTGGGTAGCAGGCGAAGGAAACAGAGTCCCTCTTCTAGTGCTTAGTCCCTCTTCTTTAGAGTCCCACACTAAAGAAAGGGGTATCATTTATTGGCATCAAATTTCCCTCCTAAAATGATGCAATTAACCATTAAATGTTACATAGTGTAAGGAGAATCACATATTAAACATTTCCCTATAATAAAATCTCCTTTATATGACACATAATTGTGAAAAGTAGATTCAGAACAAAAAATAATAATAATCTGCAATCTCCTGAAGATTAGAAAAGGCTTGTGAAAGTGACTGTATGTAAGGCCATAAACCAGGGGTCTCTAAACATGGCAACTTTAAGACTTGAGGACCATCTCCCAGAATTTCTCAACCAGCTATATTATTCCCCATGCTGGTTGAGGAATTCTGAGAGTTGAAGTCCACAAGTCTTCAAGCAAGTTGCCAAACAATCCTTAAATAATCCTTCATGTTTTGTGACTGGGTAGAATTTGGGATCAGTCCAATCGAAATGAAAAACATAACTGCTATTGTAGTAATTAAGAGCAGGAAAAGAAACTCAGTCAGTGACCAAAGGATACTTAATTCTGCTACGGAAACTTGTTTTTTCCTCTTTTTACTGAATTCTCCACTCATTCTCACAGTGCAAAAGGCGCCTACAGATGAATGAAACTTTCTCTCTGGGGAAAACAATCCCCACCATTTAGAGGTATTGTCTTGTTCTATGGTGCTGGATTTTCAGTTGTTTTTTTATTGTAACTTTTGTTTACACATCCGATAGATAGTGCCCCTATATTGCATATAATCCATTTTGTCTCATCACACAATCGTAATATGGAAGTAAAAAAAGAATTAATTCAGAGGAAACTTCTTGTCACCACCTGGAGGAGGAAGGGAATCTTTTGTAACCCAGAGTGTCATTGCAACAGCTTTTCCTGCCTGGTAGGATCTTCTGGAAAGCCACTTTGGTGTAATGGTTAAGGCATCAGATTAGAAACCAGAAGACTGTAGGTTCTAACCCTGCCTTAGACACAAAGCCAATGCGATGACTTGGGCTTTTCACTCCCTCAGCCCTAGGAAGGAACCAGTGGCAAACAACGTCTGAAAAATCTTGCCAAGAAAACTGCAGGGACTTGTCCAGGCAGCCGTCAGGAGTAAGAAACAATCACAAAAGAATAATTAAAAAAGGATCTTCTGTGTATCTTCAGTTTCTCCTGTCATGATGGACTTGATAGGAACACTGGAGATTAAAAAATGCCCTGTAAGCAAGGAAATGATATTGGCTCATCTGTAAAACT
Organism: Azemiops feae; assembly: GCA_023970755.1. Taxonomy (NCBI): domain Eukaryota; kingdom Metazoa; phylum Chordata; class Lepidosauria; order Squamata; family Viperidae; genus Azemiops; species Azemiops feae. The sequence goes on along the minus strand of JALGBA010004125.1, from coordinate 1,642,954 downwards.
TGATCTGAAAAGTCCTATAAAAACAAACTCTCATGCCACTTAATATAAGTTGTGTTCTGAGCTTTTGTGTTTGTAATGATTAAATTGAGGTTTCTATGGCTGTGACATTTTAATTTAGATTCATTTGATGTCTCTTTTAGCAGAACAAATATAATTATCTCCATCTAAAAATCTGAGATAATCAACCTGTGAATGCTCCAGCATGTGTGGAAGGGGGACAAGGAAATCATACAGTATGTCCCAGAGAAGAATCGACCCCAGATATTCTTTCTGATATGTATCTTATATGGGCAAGGATTTTATTTCTGTATCAAGCTAGGATGGAACAACATTTATTTATGAAAAATGCTTGCAGTAAGGAAAGGGTGGGAAAAAGTGAAGAGGGACTTTGCATTTGCTTGTTTTGAGAACAGACTGGGGTTTTGCACAGACCTGAACTGATAATCCTAGGAAATTATCACTAACTCTTCTTAATGCCTACATTGTAACACCTGCTGAGCTTGTATATTTACAAATAAAGGGATTATTGGTATTGAAGCTGATTTTATTGCTCTTGTCTCTATGGTGTGAATTCGTTTAAGCCTTGACCCATCAAAATTCTGATATAAACTGCACAATGAAAAGACTTCATAAATCTTCAGTGTTTTGTTCTTCAAAGGAAACTGGTCTTGAAAGACAGTCCTGAATTGTCTGCTACTCAGGAAGAGGAAAACAATATTCTTTGGAAAATAAATGCCTATAAAAATAGGTGCTGTGGTGTTAAATCTACTCCAGTTTGAACTAAGAAATCTTGCAATCTTCCTTATTTATTTTGTATGCTCAAAGCAGATCTTTAAAAACCAAAGTCCAAGTCTTAACATTGGTGGAAAACCTTGGTTCACAGCAGCAAAGAATCTCACAATACTTTATAGAGACCCAGAGCCTGTTATTTGCTATTCACAATGCTGTGTGAATAGTTCCAGTTTTAATCTCTGTTCTTTTGAGGCTGGTCTGGTCTTGTTCCCAGGCCAGGAATTACGCCAACTCATCCTGCTTTTTTTGGTTCCACAAAACATCTGCAGGCAGCAAAACACGAGATAGAAAAGGGCAGTCAGGACAAGCCATTAGCTCTTTCATCTGACACAAGGCTGGATTGCGCTAAGGATTGCTGGTGAGGAACAGCTCTTATGGGGTTGTTGTGGAATAAACTTTCTTACCACAACAAATCTGCCAGTTTCTGCAATGGCAAAAGATCCTTTTGTAACCTCCTTTTCTCCAAAGTTTTTCCGTGTTATGCTATCATAATCTTAAGACAGTTGCAGACTCTGTCACCCACACTTTTCTAAAATTAAATAGGAAGGAGCCAGAGCATTTTGCAATTGCTATAAGCTCTTTTAACACTGGAAAAAAATCATTTGTAGAGTGACTAGGATTAGCAGGGTATGTAATAGGGGAACCCTGTATTGTCAGTCTAAACACGTTAAGCATGTACTTCCTCATTTTTGAAATTTAACAATGAAATTCATTTTCGTCCAGATCTCGTTTCATTCCCAGCTTACATTGGTTCCTAGACTTGCCAAAGGGCAGTGAATTTCCAGCTCTACAAGGAAATCCTTAAATTTAAACACAATCAAAAACATTATTCCCATAACTTCTGCTTACAGGCCAGTACAACGTGCTCAGCAATCTGATTTTTTTTTAAAAGGATGTCCCTCCTCTCTGCAACTTCTCCTCCACTAAAACCTTCATTGCACAAACAACAGGGTGTGTTTAAACTCACACAGAACAAAGCTGGCGATGAGGATGTAATAAGCACAGCACCGGAACAACAGGAAGTGTTGCAATTTGGGACGAAATAGGATAAATGGGCTGCTTAGTGCAATGCAAAGGGAAGGTGAGGCTGCTGTAGCCGCTGGTGTTGCAATTCAGGGGTGAGGCTTCTTGTTCAAGTATTGCAGGCTTTGAAAACAAGAACTGTACATTTGTTCTTGGCAAAGAGCAAGAGCTGAGTTACTTGCATCTGCACCTGAATGCATACAAACCCTCAAAGGTAGCCATTGGAAGTGAAGAGTGCAATTAAAGTGGCCCAATGGCCAAATGTTGCCCTCTCAGAATTATGAGATGCAGAATTATAAGATTCAGAACTAGAGGACTTTCCAGCTGATCTGGTTCCTCTTGTCAGTACACATGCACAGGGCTGACTTGTCATAGGCCAGGCACGTACTTAAAGATGTCATGAGGGAAAAGGAGAGGCAACATGTTTGTTACATTGCATATGCTTGTTTACTATTTCCCAGACAGGTCATCTAAGCTTCCTCCTCCGTGGTAGGAAAATATTTTTGGATAATCTTCCCCAAATAGAGCCGACCAAGTATTTTAGATTATAACCCCCAGAAGTGGCCAGTTTGGTGAGGTGATGGCAAATAAAGCACAGTACTATACATCTGTGGGTGCCACACGTGTAGCCTGTTCTGTGTAGTCCCACAGGATTTATCAATGTTGACAAGGCATGATTTTTGGTCTCTGGTTACTTCCCATTTTCACAGCTCTCTCAGGCAGAGGATTCCTGGTACTTCCTGGTCAGAAAACCCTGGACACATATTCCCTCATATTTTTGGGGGGTGTGGGGGGGTGAGCATTCTGTGTATATGCATGAGAAAGAAAGAAAGAAAGAAAGAAAGAGAGAGAGAGAGAGAGAGAAAGAAAAGAAAGAAAGAAAGAAAGAAAGAAAGAAAGAAAGAAAGAAAGAAAGAAAGAAAGAAAGAAAGAAAGAAAGAAAGAAAGAAAGAAAGAAAAAAAAAAAAAAAAAAGGGAAGACACCATGGTAAAGCACAGGAGGATTACAACTGGATGTCTCAGCCCCAGGCAAAAAACAATGAATTAAGGCAGGGTTATTACCCAATAAAAATATTGTCCTGAAGTACATGAAGACGGAAGAAAAACATTGCCCTGTTTCTGGTTTGATCACCACAGCTATAATTAATGCTAGTGACTTGACTGTACCGTCACTATCTTAACTAAAAAGCATTATATGAAAATCCTTGATTATCTAAAGTCGTGATGGGTGGTGCAGATCCCTATCTATAATCTTGTGAAACTAGTTTTAGATGTATTTCCTTTCCTTTTTCTCATCTCATACCTTACATGTCTTTAGTTTATTATGTCCTTTTCTGCCCTGTGCAAAACATTGGTTATCCCCAAAGGGAACAGAATGATTGGGTAGCTTTGCACCTATCGTAATTCTCACAATCTCTTATCAGAGTGAGGCCAGAGTGAGCAAAGCAGCGTGTGGCAGGGATTCCCTCTCACAAGTATATGGACCCAATCAAAGTAGAGAAGGGGGCTGGGGCAAAAACTAAATTTGATTTGATTTCTTTCTTATATATTAACATTTATAGCACACTGTAATAGAAGATAGTATATTCTCTTACGGTCTACATAGCTTTAATATAAATATCAATCATAATTTTACTTATAGTATTTAGTGATGAAAATTTTATAACTTTGTATTAGTAATTCTCATTTTCAGTTGTTTTAGCTTTTATATATTAATATTTATATCACACTATATAACATTATAATGCACTGTAGTTTGTATAACAAGATAACCTCTTACTCTAAGTTTAAAGATAAATATAAAAGAATGTATACTACACACAGTGGTGGGATTCAAATATGTGAACAACAGGTTCACTGTGTGGATGCCACTTCCAGAAGTCTATTCTGGGCCTGGGCAACAAAAAATTAGCTACCGGTTCTGCCAAACTGGTGTGAACCAACTGAATTCCACCACTGAGTATGCATGTCTAATAATTACAGTAAAAATATACAATATTCCTATAGATATAACAGATCTAATAATCAAATCAAAACCATTTTTAAAAAAATTTCAGGATAACAAAAATATCACAATTTATTAAGATATATGATGATAGCTAAGAGGATAAACTGAGCACAAATTTGGAAAAAAGATACATTACAGAAAATATCAAATTGGGAGTTTAAACTTGGAGAATATGCAGTAATGGAAAAATTAGCAGCATATATTCACAATAGAAGGTTGACCAGATCTAAGCAACAATGGGCCCCATAAATATATATTATCAGATATTATGCAGCAAGGCAACTTTAGAGTTTAGGGTATGATTTTTTTTTAAAGGGAAAAAGAATTTATTAAAAAAACTAAAGCTAGAAATATATGAAAAATTTAAACATTTATAAATATTGTATGTCAGAGTACAACAAAGTGGGAGTTAAAATTTAAATGTTTACTCAATGTTTTTAGCAGGTTTCCCATTCTTTTTTCTATTAAGTGATTTATCTTTAAATAACAAAACTGTGGAGATATTGGCTTAACTTTCATTTCAGAGATTTTAACAAACCTTTAAAATCCTTTCCTTTTTATTAAAAAAAGACATTCTGTTTTTATATGGTTAATGGTCTACAATATACTGATCACAAACTCTACAACTTTGGCAATTTTTCTGTCCACTTACAGGTATTCTATTTTTGCATTATTTTTTATTTTTTGCTTGTCTGTTTTGATTTTTTTTGAAAAAGATTTATAAAAATGAATTTCAATTCCAACAATATTAAATTAATTGGAGTTTTGGTGATTGTGCCCACTAGTTATTTCAAGTAGGAGCTTCATAACAGTCCTTGACTAAGATAATAGTATATAGCAGCCAACCAGAAATCTATAAGTTTGTCATGAGGACAGTGTTAGTATGCCACAGCTATTTCTAGTCCCAGTTGATGACTGAGAGATCCTTGACTAGGCAATCAAAGCTACAACCTTTTTATGTGCATAAAAGAATTGGAACTTTGATCAAATGGTGGTGGGTATCATCTTGACTTTTCTGATTCCTCCTGCCCGTGTACCTGGAAACAATAGGTCTCCATCATGAATATTGACTATTGACACCATTATCCTTTTAACCCAGATAAACTACTGGCTACCATTATTGCTCAGAGTGTCTATAAATAAACTACATGCTATAGAAAGATGTGCCTGCTTTAAACAGACTTGAAACCCTCTTGATCAGTTTTAATGGATGATTCCAGATTTTGGCTGGGTTGGGGGGGAAAGAGTTTCTCTTACCATTTTTTTCCATATCATGCTTAATTTTGTGAGTCTTAAACAAAGAAAGGTTCATTACCAAAATGGGCATGCTTAACAATGTGTCTCCTTCTAACTTGAATGGTTGGGAGATGGGAGTAGTCCTCCTTTCAAATGTGTGTTCCTGGGGGGAAATGCCATTGTACATGCTTAAGAACCATCCATAAATATGTGCAGAACATTTTAGGGATGCTCAAATTTATTTTGGTCCTGTGATGAAGTAAAATAAATATTTATTTTAGCTATTTGTGTATCAGCTTTCAAGATCCAATAGCTGAAATTCAATAGCCTTTCTTCTGAATTACAAACCAGATTTGAAAAGAAAACAAAGACAGCATGCCATAATCTTAACATGCCATAATTTTTTGTATCAATTTACAGTAAGTACATCTTCCTGTTTCTGAGTTCTCCAGCAGTAATTTTCTTGCGCTTGATGAATTGTGTGTTGCTTGTTTTCTAAGCCTGCATTGGCCACCTGTTTGTGGTGAACGGGTATCATGACTCATCTACCAGAAGCAGAAGCTAAATTTTGCATCCCACCACAAGATTCTTCAATGTGGGTTGGTTGATGGCTTGCAAAATATCAGTTTCTTCACAAAGCAAATGGATTAAACAATGACTGGGACAGAACCAGGAACTAAAAGCTGGCCAATCTGGATGTACAGTCACAATCTAAGGGAATGTCTGGAGATGCAGCTCAAAGTTTCTTTCTTATGGGATTTATCACCTCACTTCATCTACTTCACTTTGCTTCCCAAAGATGAAATGTAAATACCCGCAGAAGTGAACTGTAGGTAGAAAAATGAGAGTACAAAGTAGACCCATTGCTCTGAAGATGAAATCGAGGAAGGAGGTAGAGCCAGGTATGAATTTAAATTTGACGTAGTCACCGATGTCAATATGCTAATCACAAACAAGTAAACCACATGTTCACTGAATGTATTGTGTCACTCCAGCCTGCCCAGAGCAATTTTTAGAAACTCTCCATATTCAGAAAAATATTTAAACTTTTGCAGCTGCCTGTTTTCACATCCTATGCTGTACTGGTTAAGGTGTTGGGCCAGGGTTGGAGGAAGTCCGGTCAACTCCTTGATAATCCAGATTTTTAGGGGAGGGTGATAAATGATGGTTCTGAGAAAGTGCCTTTATGTGCTCATAAGAGGATATAGGGTTGCAATCTGAAATAGTTTTTGCAAGGTATAGATATTTGTATTAATTATTAAATCAATATTTTTAACATTTTCATTTAAAAGAGGCCTCTCAAGCACCCCCCAGGTATCCAACATTAAAGCAGAGATCACAAGATCCAGGTTAAAAGTCATTAGACAATGCCAATCCTGTGTCTTTCTTTAAACTGAGAAATTAATCTTTTAAACTGTGTAGAAGCTTATATCAACTATACTTCATGTTAACTATACTTAATGTTCATTTACTCAGATGAGTGCTCAAGAGGGCTAAAAACATGAAAAGTTCGATTAATACTGAGATGAATCAAAAATTAAAAGACTGACAAGAGTTGCATCTTGGTTGTTCTAAAGGCAGTTGTAACGATGTCCTTAAAACATTGGTCTACATCAGGGGTAGGCAACCTTGGCTCTTTTATGACTCGTGGACTTCAACTCCCAGAATTCCTGAGCCAGCCATGCTGAGGGGAAAGGGAAAGTTTCCAAACTGAGCCATGCTGGCTCAGGAATTCTGGGAGTTGAAGTCCACGAGTCATAAAAGAGCCAAGGTTGCCTACCCCTGGTCTACATGAAACAGTATATTAGCTGCACACAGCAGGAGAGAATGGGAACAGAAGTAGCAAGAATATTTTATGGAGTTAATTCCTCCATCATAATAAAGAAGACTATTCTTTAGCCTTCGTATATTGTAGAAATGCCAGTGGTCTCTATTCTCCAGTGTCCTGGTTCTAAGGAAACCCATCATGGTTAAACAATGCCTTGGAATGTTTGGCAAATTGGGATGAAAAATATTGTAGTGATATACTGCAATAACACTGTCAAATCTCTGATTGTTGGTTACGAGGCCTTAACTCAGGGGTCTTCAAACTTGGCCCTTTTATGACTTGTGGACTTCAACTCCCAGAATTCCTCAGCCAGGCACGCTGGCTGAGGAATTCTGGGAGTTGAAGTCCACAAGTCATAAAAGGGCCAAGTTTGAAGACCCCTGCCTTAACTGCACCATTCCCATCTAGGAAGGAGGAATTGCTGGAACCCAAATGTCTGTATGGGAACAAATAATCTTAGTAGAGGAGGCAGAGAGGACTTTTTAGTGAGATGTTTGCATGCTCAGTGAATTCAAAAGTTTCATTGCAAAAATAAAATGGAAAAAATGTGACGTGAAGGAGAGGATAGAGAGGTGAAAGAAGGTAAGACTGATGAAATTGAGTGGAATAGTGAACCAAACTTCATACAGTAATAGCTTATTCCAAATGCTACATATGTATGTGCCATTAACCCAAGAAAAGTTTCCATGTTGCCCAGGAAGAGAAAGTGGCAAGTTTTGGAATGAATCAATCCATAGATTCTCCAAGTGCCATGGAAACAAAACAAAACAAAACATAACATATAGAAGATCCATAACTAAAGGAATTCAATTTCTGTTTTGTATTTTGTTATACGAATCAGCTTTGCTTGGCCAATTTGTATCTTACATCAAGCAATATTCACACAATAATATTTTCCTTGGAATTACAAGATATGCCATTTACTTGAGAATTAAAATCAGATTAATCTTATGTTTGTAAAATGGCAACCTCTCATGTGCCTCATTAATTGTCCAGCTGTTCTAAAATGCACGGAAACACATACCTTGCCTCCGTACTCCATGTTCCTGTTTAGCAAGGATATAATTCAGGGTGTGTGTCCCCAATAGAATGCCACACCTAGGGCGTAGTTATGAAGATAGTATATAATTATTAACCACACAGACTGACCCAAGCATTGCACAATAAACTCAGGCCTCCTTTCAGAAGTGCGTTTTTCTTGTACACTTTGAAATGCAAGGACCAAATAAAGGGTACATCAGATTGTCTCATTGAAATAGGTGTCCTTATGACCTTATGACATTCTAATACTCACATACCCACCATATGATAGACAATGTGGAAGTTTATTCTATCTCCATTGATTTCAGTACCATTATTGTTGCAGTCACTGCAGTCCTCCAGAGACTGTTGTCCTTCCCCTGCTTCATAGGAGCTGCCATACAGCTCAGAATCTTTGCTTTGGACAAGGATGAACAACTGTTAGAGTGCCTAATAAAAGGTTCAAGTCAGAATTTAAAAGTAGTCTTTTACTGAATGTACTTGCATTATTGTATAGAGGCAGCTGGAAAAATTAACAACAATATTAACAATAGTATTGTACAACCACAGAACTCTTCTATTCTCCTTGTTCATAAATCAGAGGTAGGTTGGTTGGTTGGTTGGTTGCTTGGTGGGTGGGTGGGTGGATAGATGGAAGGGTGGGTGGATGGGTAGGTAGATTATCCCTAAATAATTTCAGATGTGGGTGTGCACAACTGGAGGATTTTGGAAAAAAAGGATGAAACATGCTTAATGATGTCTAATCTCTTTAAGAAGAGATTGGACATCATTAAGATGTCCAATCATCATTAAGAAGTGATTGGACATTGAGATTCTGCTTGAGCAGGGGATTGGACAAGAAGACCTCCAAGGTCCCTTCCAACTCTGTTATTCTGATGTTGCAAAGTAAGCTTTTCCTTTTATGTATTTGTATGCAACATCACAACCTGCAGTAGGTTCAGATTTTTCATCATGATCCATGTTTAATCATTTGCCCCCCTTGCTCTCCCAATCTCAAAATCAGAGTGGCCTTAGATGGGCCAGTAACCTAGAACAAAGTTCTGAGAATTGGGCACAGTAAGAAAAAAAATTGCACTCTACCAACTGAGCACAATAGGAGATATCATTGCGCTATTTTTTTAATCCTTTAGAAATCTTCTCCAATTGCCTTTTGTACTGGAGGCATATAAGATATCTACTAGGGGCTTTAGTACATTCACTGTATCCTGACTCTCAAAGTGACTGGCACGTTTACAATCTACAGTTTTTCTGGTACCAGGGTTATAACTATTCTATTTGCCCTGGCACTGGAAGAGATATGTCAACACAGCCTGCTGGATAATTTTACAGTCTTTTATTGTCTTTTAATCTGCAGTTCTTATAAAGGATATTATTCATTTCTCTGGATTCCACCAAATGAAGGGTTATTTGGAAATATTGTACAGAGAATGTAGGTTTTCATGAACACAATTAATAGATGACATTACTTCCGTGTTATTCAGCATGACATAATATGTATTAATTTTATTAATCATAAAGTTGGATCAAAGTAGAAATTGTTTGTGATTCATCACTCTTTGCTGCAGCTGTATCTTGTACAATCTGTGATTTTTTTTCAAATATGCAAGGAGTATTAAGCAAACTATTCAAAAAGAAATGCAGAATTGAGTCCCAAATGTGCTTTGTAAAAGGCAACTGGACTTTCTTTGTTTTTCCTTGAAGATATTTAGCTTCTCATATAAAAAACTTCTTCAGTCCAAACTGAAGTTTCTTGGATGAGAAGCAAAATGTCTTCAAGGGAAAAAAAAGTCTAGCTGCCTTTTGAAAAAAAAGCACCTTTGGAACAACCATGATCTGGATGATTGAGAATCTCCATAGATATGCAATACTGAGGTACTCAATACATCATCAGCCTTAAAAGTTTGAAGACACAGAAGTACATCAAAGCCTACCCAGATCAGCTTCCAGTAATGTTGAATAGTGTTAATCAGATGCTATATTTTATAGAAATTGAGTAACTTATTGCCCTGACAGTTTAACACTTTTCTGCAGGATTACTTGTAGGAGTTACACAATGTTCAAAGTTGTAAATGGGCTGCTTTTTCATCATCAAAATGGGAGTGATGTCAGCATGCTCATCAGTATGTCAGAATTGATAAATTTAATTATCATAAGAACCTAAAGTTAGAGTAATATATTTCCTCCAAGCAGCATGAGAAATGAAATTGACACATATGTTTTGTATCATCTTGTATCACAATCTCATATAAATCTCTTACTCTACTGCATGCACTTGGGCCAGTCTCTTACTAGCAGACAGAATGCTACTCCCTGGCTCTCTACTGATAGCTGGAGGGAATCTTAGCATTAAAATAGGGACATTGCCCACCACTGTGATGAGGTGATCTATCCACAATGTAATTGGTCCATCAGAAAGCATTTTTAAAATAGCCTCTCATTTCTAGAGCTAGCATTTTTCCTATTTCCCTGGGACTCATGGAGAATTCGATCCCATGACTAATGGACTAGATGACCTTCAAGGTCCCTTCCAACTTTATTATTATTATTATGTTGAATGACCCATCTGCCAATTAATCCACTTTTGTACAGAGAATGGGAGGGAACACTTTCTTATCTTTTGCTCATAATGCATTGAGTTGATCTTATAGAAGGCATAATACATGTGTGCAAAGTAATTCAGTCATCTCACTGAGTTGATTTAGTAACTTCTATATAGGGCTAAACTGGCTGTCTTACTGCCCCTGAGGAGTGTTGAAGTTCTTAAGTGATGGTGGCTAGTGTGGAGATGCTTTGGGAGTAATTAATTGTTTTCCTAAAATAGTAATTGTTTCTGCATTGATTGCTCGATATTACTAGGGACACCTAAGATAGCTACCAATGTCATACTGGATGCCTTGGATATTAGCTAACAGTCTTCCTGAGAACTCCTTTGTCTGTCAAAACCTAAAGAATCCTCTTTTTACTTCTCAATTGATAATGACTGTTGGCAGGGCATAATATTAATCTGTAGGTTAGGTCAAAAGAATTGCAAGGGCTTTTGGAGTACTGAGAAGAATGGAGGTAAACACTATTGTCCCCCCCCCCCTGTCCTGTTCAGCTTTTAAGCAGCAGTGTCTGTCTCTTCCGTGAACCCTGATCTGAGTGCAAGTGAACTTATTCACCCTCCTTAGAGCAGACTGCCAATGACGTAAACAGAAGACATTAGTCACTCCTTTGCATCACTCAGCTTTCCAGAAGTATGAGCAAGAAGGGTATCAGGACTCCGCCAAGAAAGGGAAGTATCCAGAGGCATGGTTAGAGGTGTAGATTTCTTTACTAATGCTATTTCTGCTGCAGATATTGCAATCTGGTGCTTTCTGCATATTCATACATAGGGAAGTTGTTTAACTCTCCTTAAAGGTCTGTGCCCAAGGGCAAGGAGGAGCTCCCGAGTTCTCAAGAAGGGAAGAAGAGGACTGATGTACAAAAGGTTCACAGCTAAGGGTCAGTGTCCCATTTTGCAGGATATGAATATTTTAGACAAGCCTGTGATAAGTAAGAGGCAAGTCTGATCTCTCTCCTCCCTCCCTCCTCCCACACATGAACACACGTTGACACAGACACAAAATACCACTGTGTGTAGGCTTATTACTAACCTCTCTCTTGCTCAGACCAAAGAGCCAGATAAGATGTGGTATGAAAAATCTGTGGGAAAATATGAAGCGGTTTTGGTGGGGAGGGAAGTGGGGAATTTCTGATCCACAAATTGCAACTTCCTGCAGCCACCTTCAGTAGAACAACCAAGAAAATACTCTTGGGAAAACACGCACTACAGCACCATATCTTATCTGACCTTGGAAACAGGCCTTAGATAGTGTCTCTGCTTAGTGTGCATTGCTAAAGGTTGGCCTTGTCAAGCACTGATTATTTCTTTTACAGGCTGTGACAGATTGTACTCCAGGCATTGATCTCAGCCCTAACGAGATACTAGAGTGATACTAGGGATATGTGTATGTGAAGGGGAATGGGATAACTTCACAGTTGCTCTTCAGCAAATCTCACTGATTCCTATCAGTGGCAGAAATTCAATCATGTCCTTTTTGAGACTCAAAATATTCCCTTTTATGGTGTTCCTCTGATAATGGTTGCTTAAGGTTGAGTAGAAATATTCATAGAATCATAAGAGTTGGAACGAAGCATTTAACCATTAGATGCAATATCCTGCTCAGTGAAATAATTTAAATATACCTGATAGAGCACTGTCTGGCTTTTACATAGACACAAATAATGATCTCTTACTTGGATAATTGATTCCACTTTCCAGTAGCTCTTACTGTTGAAATGATTTTCCTAACATTCCATTAGAATCCATACTTTTATTCATTATTCTGAGTCCCACATTCTTAAGCAATTAAAAAAAAAAACCCTATTGTTTTATCTTTAAATGTGTAACTTCCTTTCATATATTTGAAGATTTTGTTGTGCTTCCACCCCCACCCCAACGTCTTTGATGTTAAAATAAAATCATTGTCAATTTCTTCAACTTTTCATCATAGGAATATTTCAAGAACTTTTTCACAAGTACTTCTACCAAACATCATGTGTCTGCCATCCTATGCCTGTTTGTTTTGTTTCTGTTTCCTAAATGAAGAACTTTGCATTTGTCTATGTTTCCTTGTCTTGTTTTCAATCTTGTCTTGTTTTTTTACAATGTCAAGGTAGGTGAAAATTAGATTCTGTCTTTTAGGAAATTAGCTATAATTTTGAATTTTATTTCGAGGATATTAATATGTTATCCCATCCAATTTTGTATCATCTGCCAACCAAATAAGCATTGGCCCCAGTTCTTCACTCTGAGAATCAATAAATGTATTAAAGAATACAAGTCTCACAACTGTGCTTTGTAACACACTACCATACTTGATTCTGGTAACAGATCTCTGTTCTTTGGTATGGCATAAAAGTGCCCACAAAGCTTCTCATAAAACTGTTTTCATGGTGAGAAGCCTGACTAAACAGAATTCTGTTTGCCTTCTGTTTTCCAGGAAGAAAACCTTCTGCCATGCAATCCTATTTATTCAGTGACAGAACTGATGGTGGCATGAGACTGAACCTCTATCATTTCATTATGGATCCTTAGGAAAAGAAGTGTAAATAATAAAGCAACAGGAAGCCTGCCCAAAAATCTGGTTTTCAATTATCTTCTACATTTCATGAAATTGAGCTTAATGTTGTAAAAAAAGAAGAGGAAAATGAGTAAAGACTTGTCTGTTAGGGCAGAGATCTCCAACCTTTTTGTTTTGGGGGCCCAGAAAGGGAGGCAGGCATCACTATGTGTGTGAGCGCAAATGGGCTGCATGGACACGAGTGCTGCAAATGGTGGCGGAACACTATGGGTGGAACTAATGCCGGTGGGAGCACTCGGGGGTGGGGCAGTGCTAACGCTCATGGGATGCTCAGGGCAGCGCTAGAGCCGGCGGGATGCTCGGGGGCGGGGTGATGCTAGCACTGGTGGGATGCTCGGGATGGCGCTTATGCTGGTGGGACAGTCGGGGTGGGGCAGCGCTAGAGCTAGCGGGATGCTTGGGGGTGGGGTGATGCTAGCGCCGGTGGGATGCTCGGGACAGCACTAGTGCTGGTGGGATGCTCGGATTGGGGTGGTGCTAGCACCAGCAGGATGCTCGGGGTGGCCCTAGCACGAGTGTGGGGGGGTGAGTGCACGTGTGCACTGGCAATCCCTTCACGTGGCCCTGTGGCCAAGCGGCCGCAGACCAGTAGTGGGCCACGGCCCACAGGTTGGGGACCCCTGTGTTAGGGGATCTCCAGGATCTCTCTCCAGCTTCACTCTCTGCACGGAACCCTAAACATGGGCTAAAATCCAAAACTTTATTCAAGGAGACAATAGATCATTAGCCAAAGAGGTTAAGGGCAATGCTTTTACTGGAATTCTGCATGTGCTTGTTACCTTACCTCCTTGTTCTATATTTTGTTCTTCTCAATTAACTCCTTAGTTTTAGAGATTTGGTTTAATAAGGGGATTCCTGATTAAAACCTCCCCTAGTGCAAAAGCCATCCTCTCTCAGTCAAACTACTTCACATGGTGGTTGTGAAGAGAAGTAGATCTTGCACGGTGCTTGTATATAAGTGCCAAACAAAACAAAACACCCTCTCCAACCCTAAATACTAGATTAATATCAGATTAGGACAGCTAATTCTCCTGGTCCTTCCTCTAGTTTCTGAAGGAAAAAATTATTAGCAAGGCAAGGCAGGAAGGACAGAATTTGTCTTCTAAAAAAATGGGATGATTGGATTACCCCAATACTACTACTACCTTCCTCTCTGAAAGATCTGCAGTTTGTTTTTCGAAAACATCGTCTATATCTCCTTGACTGGAGCAGGCAATAATACACATCATCAATAGTATTAAATTTATCTGTGTTCACCTTGAAATGTGCATTCCTATTACTATGTTGTTAACTGAATTCCTATTGCAAGTATAGATACTTACAGAGTATTATGGTTAGGTATAAATTTTTGTTAGACCAAATGGGTGAGTATCTAAGCATTTCCCCTGGCTGTTGGAAAAAATACATTTGCACTGGATGTAAGTCCATGCTTATGTCCAATTGATTTTAGCAGGTTTAATGCTGAAACGTGTGCTGAAGGGCTTCACTGTGATGTGCACATATGCCTAATTGCTTTGCTGGATGGCAACCCTAGACAAATGTCAGACAAATTATAATCTTCTCTTCTCCAGGGCATGGTGACTCTCCAGTGTTTAAAACAGATGAAGTAAGAAACAAGAAAATATGCCACCAATCCTATTCTTGAGTGTGGACTGCAGTTTTAATGTGAATAGACACACTTCTCACCAACCCACTGATCTTTTGATTCCATGTGAAACCTAAATCATTTTCTGGAATGTAATCCAAATAGTATCTTCTGTATCTACATTCCATCTTGGGTACCATGCGTGAGGTTATATCTGCTTGACCATCCGTGATCTGACAGTATAGTGTCAGGCTGTCATTTTGTGTCATGTCATATTAATAATAGGCTCTCAACAATTATGCAGCCATGTGAAGGATTCCCCCCCTCCCACTACAGAGATGTGAAAGCTAGATTGAGACCAAAAGATGCTTTTAGCATCCCACACTAAGTGAAACTGGCCCAGCACCTTGGGATATCATGAAAGACAATTGCCAGACTGCAAGAGAAGAGCATTCTACTTTACCTGACTCTCTTTGCTAAATTTTCTATATTGTTTCCCATTTCCCACTTACTCTCCATGACCTAGCTTCACATAGAGTTGGAAAGATTATTTAAAAAAAAAACACATTGGCATTCCCTTTGTTCAGAGGGGAAGGCATGTAAGCCTTTTGCAATAAAGCAATCCTTTAGCACTTTAGAAAATAAGTCACCCAACTAAAATTAATGCAGACTGCATTTATGTCTTTTATGCTCTTTGGAAATTCCCTTCAATTTTAATTCAGATATTCCTATCTTCACATAAAAGTAGCTGAAATGCAAAAGAAAATGGTTAGGAACAGACTTGAGATAATGTTTGTGGGCCAAGCCCACCAAGAAAACTTAAAGAAAATGGTAGGGACAAAGCTATCACAACTAAATTTTCTTCATGACAATCTGACCTCAACTTGCAAAGTTTTCCAACAGGACCTTCATTACCACTGTAACTGTGTCCATTCACCTTCCTGCTGGTCATCCTCTTCTTCTCTTTCTTTCTATCTTTCCCAGCATTACAATCTTCTCCAGAGAGTTAAGGTCTTTGCATAATGTGCCCAAAGCAGGGTAATTTGAACCTGGTCATTTATGGCTTGAGTGAGAACTCTGGCTTGTAGATGAATATCTAGTCATTCTTTACAATAGCAAAATGAGGAAATTAAACTAAAATAAGGAAACTCACCTCAAAGCAGCCCAAGGAGGAAAGTAACTATGGAATGTGGACCAAGAAAACTAGGTTTAGCTGAATGCTCCACACTGCAATATTTTCCAATGGGAATCAATGTATTTCAAAGTTCCTTCTTTTGTAAAGAAGAAAAGCAACAATTCAATCAACAAGGAGGATTCAGAGACCAGCCCAAGATTGGGGTTAGCCATATCTAAATCATTAAATACTTTTAGGTAAAGTAGTATTTACTGATTTTATAATTGGCTCCTGTGTTTGAAGAACATTCATGAAGTGTTCTATTAGCTTATTACTAAGCTATGCCTTTCTATCTTGCTTGTATGTTGCCTTTTGAGGAGGAAATGATGATGATATAGAAATTATTAAACAAATTGCCTCAAGTTTGTTCCCTGAAAATCAATGGTTCGAACATGAAGAAAGCTTCAGGAAGGTACAAGAAAACCATAAGGCCAAGCTGGGTCAAATTCATTCTCTATATCTGCAAAAATGATTATTGCATAACTTGATTCCCTTCAGTGTCTAAACAGCCTATTGTGGTGCACAAATCCAGGTTGTCAAAATCCTGGATTTTCTGGTAAATGAAGAAAGAGAAGAGAACGGTCTTTAATGAAACAATATAATTATAGATTAAATTTTAGTAGGGAGTAGCAAGACTTCCCAATGGCTACAAACTTAGAGACTTGACAGAAAATGAATCAACCTGATTACTATTTCCCTTCCTTTATCTCTGTGACGAAGAGATATTAACCTTTTCCTTTCTGCCTGTCAACAATCATGATACTTAAGTACGCTTTCTAAAGATTCACCCACATACTGTAATTTGGTTCAGGGTGTTCCACAAATGTACCGGAAGAGTGAACACAAAGGGCAAGACATGAGTGACCTGCTGAACAGGTATTTTGAGTGACTCAATAAATAGAGGGCAAATTAGAAGTAATTGTAGAAAAAAAAATGAATGGGAATTCATTCATAAAGTGGAATCATTTTTGTGAAGCGCATCCAATTTAACTTCAGAAAAAAATAATTACCATTGCCAATGGATATGTCCAAACAGCAAAGATTCTGCACTTTGAAGAATCAGTCTAACTCTTTCAGTGTAGGCATGAGAGCTGATTCGGTGTAGTGGTTAATGTGCTAGCCTAGAAACCGAGAGATTGTGAGTTCTAGTCCTCCCTTAGGCCTGAAAGATGGCTGATTGACTTAGACCAGTCACTCTCTCTCAGCCCAACCCACCTCAAAGAACTATTGTGGGAAAAATGGGAGAAGGAAGGAGTATTATGTATGTTCGCCTCCTTGAGTTACTTATAAAGTAATAAAGGTGAGATAAAGAAAAATCTAAATAAATCATAAATAAAAGACCCTGAGGCCATGATGATGGTAAAAATCAAACCATGTTTCAAAGTCCAACTATATGAAGAGCTTTCCCCCGCTTCACATTTTTGGTCCAAGAGGCACATTTGCAATCTGACAGCATGCCTGGCAAAGCAGTTGCCTTATGAACCACAAAATCACCACTGTGGGGAAATAAACAAGCTTGCTTACTGCCATCCCAAGGTTGCCTGTGTCATTTTCTGCATAGGTTGAAGCCACGCCCAGACAAAATCCAGTGCTGCAGCTACGCAGCATTTTAATTTTTAAAGAATGCCTAGAAGCATTTGTAGAAACAGAGCTGATTCTAGCAGCTGGAATTCTGTTCCTCAGCTCATCACAGTGGCTTCTCAGAGTTGCCTATGTGCAGCTAAGTAGACTTTTGGCAGAAATTGTATTTTGGCTTTTGCTTCCAGATGTCAGAAAAGGCGGTTTGCTGACTTTTCAGAAGGAGGGAAATAAATACATAACTTAAAAAAATCTATTGAACTTTAATGTGTGTATTTAATTTGCCAGTTTTGGCTCAGGATCTAGAATACATTGTGCTTTCCACCCATGTTCAGCGATAAGAAAGTGACCTGTTAATGATATATGCCTTTGCAATAGCAGGATTTTCTGCAGCTAACAGTAGGTTATTTTGATAACTCTGGAGGTACGATTCCTCCTTGTTTTTCATCAGAGCCAGTTTTGATGTAGCAGAGTGACAAATTTTCTGACTGCAGGGCACGGCTGCAAGAGTATCTCAGAAAGAGCGCTACTTGATTTAGCCTGTTCCATCTGACAGACTACATCAGAATCCTGGTACTTATTTTACAAGAGTCAATGTAACTCAGCCATTTATGTGATGGCTCCCTTAACTCTGGAAATGGCATAACACTACACCCTCAATCATTCTAATAAACTGATGAGAGCCTGAATAAATGGATTCGGATTGTGTCCCCCTCTCAAAAGCTCTCCTATGTAATCCCATTTATACAAGGCCTGTTGATAAAAAGATAAATTAGGTCTTTATCATTCTGTCAAGGTTTAAGAAGATAGAATTAGGTACTCGATAATTTCTGATTTGTTGGCTAGACACAAGACATAGAAAAGATAGCAGGTTACTGAACTGGGCAAATTAACAGTTTACTAAAGAGGCTGACTTTCAATTATCTATTGAACACAGTGCTTAAAAGAAAAAGAAGAAAGATATTCCTCATTTCTGTTTTCTCATAGCATTGGGCTGAAAGGAATAAAGGGAAGAACTCCCCAGATGGACAAATGTGGCAGATTTAACCCAACTGGGGCAATCTGTAAGTAATTTTTACCAAGAAACCTTTGGAAGGAGTCTGCCAGTGAAGTTTTTAAATAAAGTCTACTCCTTCCCAGTTTATCATAACTTAATATAAGCATGAAGCAAATGACAGAAATCACTTGCAGATTCATTTGTGTTTCCATATGAGTACTTTACTGTTTGCATTTTCTACAAAGTCTCTAGAATTTCCCAAAGTCTAGATACAGCGGTCAAGTAAGTTAAGAAGAATTAGCTGCAGCTTAACCAGGACGAGGTCATAATATCAGAATGGCCATGGCTTGGTGAAAATTAATCATTTTTCTGTGTCTGGGTAAAATTTAAGAGTCCCTCCCTTCATCAAGAGCTTGGGCTCACATCCCAAAATGGACTGGCTAGGATTATCTTTCCCCACTTTTAGCTCCTTTTCCATCTTATTACTGATCTGTTCTCCCGTAACTTTCAGATCTCGTTACTGGGATGTCGTTTTCATGGGGCTGCCTCAAAAATTGCTTAATAACTTGAACTAATGCCAAGCACTTCTGATACCCATCAGAATGCTAGATAAATATTTGCATCCTGCTCAGATTAAGGGGCCACTTTTAAATACATGCACAATTTGAGAGATTTAATCTCTCTTTCTTTCTCTCTCTTCCCTTTTCTACTAATCCACTTAGATAGTGACAATCCCCCAAAATGATTTACTCTGCATGCCCTCCAACTGTGCCTTCCAACTTGAAGAGCTATGGAAATCTTTGCTAGAATTTAGGGGTATGGAGAAAATATTGCATGACACAGAATTTCTGCGGTAGAACATGTTCAGAAATTAGCTTTGGATCCTAATTTTTCATTGAATTTTAATTATTCTATTCATGTTTTAATTTGCCCCCTAATATAATTATATACAGTTTTTATGTTTTAACTGCATGCCACCCAGGGTCATTCTGTGAGTGAGATGGGATGTGGTTTTTAAATTTGGTAAATAAATAAATAAATACATAAATAAATAAATAAATAAATAAATAAATAAATAAATAAATCAGCTTTCCATTCACAGAAATGTTTGTATCCAGACCAGCAGCCTGTTGGTAGAAGAGGGAAAGGCGGAAATTTCCATTTTGTTTTTCTGTTCCAGAAATTTTCTCACATTCATATCAGTGCATGTCTGCCTATCAATCACAAATTGTTCATTCTTCTGACAGTTTTTTAAAAACTGGAATAAGGACCATCCAGGTTTAGTAAAGCCTATGTGACCTCTAACACATGAAGACATGTGGAAGGAGAGCCTCTCCACTTTCCCAAAATTGTTCCCCATCCCTGAAACCCTTTCCAAAATGATATCTCATTCAGGAGGACTCTAGAACCTTACTGATAGATCTGGCTTCAACCCACTTTCAGTTTTGGTTCTGTTGCACTCTTTTGTGGTTCCCAGCAGACTTCTAGAGTTTGCAAACACTGGTATACAAATATATCTGAGCTTGGAACCTTGATTTTAAAGACCAGGCAGGGGGCAATGAGCTAACCAGAAGTTTGCATCCTGCTGCACAGAATGGTGGCTCGGCATTGACCATTTCTTTTCAACTGGGCTGTTGGACATAGAGCATGGAAAGCTTGATGAGAATGAGCCTTAGTGAATAAGTTACATTCCTTGTTGAAAAAGTAATCAGTTCCATCCATTTTGAGAATTGCTGCAGCTGCTTCAAAGTAAATACTTTCTGGAGTTGAGCTTAGCTCTTAACAATTTCAGGGGAAAGTCCATGTTGCTGTCTTGGCCACAGCATGAAAGTGATCTGCTATTGTATCCTTCTGAAATACCTCTGACTCTTCAGTCTCATTGCCTTAAGATTTCTTGGTGGTTTCCCATTCAAGTTCAAACCAGGTCACAGAAGAAAAGTTTGAAAACAAAATAATGCATCAGTGACCTCTAGTGGGTACAAGTTGATCTGAATTTACAATGCAGGTACTCCTCAGCTTACAATGGCAATTGGGACCAGAAAGGCTGTCACTAAGCAATGTGGTCATAAAGCATGATGTCACATGATCATAATGTTTAGTGACCACAGTTCTGGTGGTCATTAAGTAAGGACTCTTGTGAGGTCCTTATGTGATCCTGACTTTCAATTTCCTGCTGGTTTCCTGTTGTCTTTGCTTGTGGGAAGACAGCAGGGAAACATTGAAAATTTGTGATCATGTGATCACTGGGATGCTGTAATGGTTTGGAACTCAAAGTACCCATAATAATTACCATTTAGTGCCATCATAACTTTAAACGAATGGTTGTAACCTGGGGACTACCTGTACCTGCTGACATTTTAAATAAAACTTGCATCACCTATTAAAGATGTTATGATGATAAGAATAAATCTGCCTGAGAATCAAGGTGTCACATAGGCTACTAGTAACCACTTATTGAAAGTAGATTAAAATGAAATTTCTCATGGAATAAGTTGCAATTTTACAATGTAATAATTTACCACTTTTGGAGGGGAGATGGGAGGGACTTGCTTGCAAAGTATGGTTCTCTCCATCTGGCCAAGGATCTAAAGATTTGCTGAAGATCCCACCACCAAAAAAGATAAGGTGGTCATTCCCCAGTAGCCCCCATGTTCTGCATGCTGTGTCCTTAGTGATACACTTTCTGAAGGCTCAGAAAACCGTTTTATTTCAAAGGGCCTTTGGCCCATAACAGGATGACGGGCAACCATCTAATTGTTATCATTATAAAGTTTGGATGGCCCCAATCCTGTGGGTTTTTTGAAAGGCCTTAAAAACGAAGATCTTCCCTCTGGCTTTAGGGTCAGAAGATTATTGTTTTTATCCTGTGCTGATTGTGCAATGTATTTTTATCTGGTTTCTTTTAATTGTTTCATCTATTATTTAAATAAGTAGATTTCTATATTTATGTATGCTCACCACCTAGAATTATTTGATTAAGAAGGGTGGCTATATAAATTTGTATACTGTAATAAACAAACAAACAAACAAACAAACAAACAAACAAACAAATAAATAAATAAATAAATAAATAAAAAATTGTTTTCGTGTGGATTTATAATTATTTGTTTGCTTCCTGCATATGACCCGTAATCTATGCTACATTGACTGAGACAGTGTATAACTATCGTAATAAATAGATAAAAGATAGATAGATAGATGATAAATAGATAAATATTGATAGATTAGCAGAGTTAATCAGAGGGGAGAAAACCATATTAATCAATTAGGAATAGGGAAGATATTTATGTAAATTTAACTAATTTCACAATTCTGAACCAATGCATGAACCAAACTTTAAATATTTTTTTGAAATGTATGTACCACTGAATTTAGCACAGTAATTCACCTGTGTAGTCATTACAATAATGTATGTACCTTTAGAAACCGCCAAGTGCCCAAAATGAGATCATTTGACTACTGGTGTGTGTGTGTGGGAGGCAGCCATTGGAACTTTGAAAATGTTTCGTAAGTAGCCCTGGGGTAGTCTGTTGTAACTTCAACCAGTCGCTAAATGACTAATCGTTAAGCAAGGACAACCTGTAATAGGAGAATGAACTGAAAGTAATGAATGGAAAAAAATAGAGAAGCTAATATGGGTAGATTTGCCGCTTCCTGCTCTTAGGTAAAAAGATAACATATATCAGTAGACTTAAATTCTGAAGTGTACTTGTTTTCTCTAATACCCTCAAATCTAGAGTGTTGTCCACATCAGAGTTCTGCGGAAATGGGTAGGGAAAATGTATTGATTATAAGCCCAAGGACAGCACTTATTTTCTGATTTAGGAGTGGCAGTGGGACATGGGGGTGAGAAAGGTCAAAATGGCAATGGTGACTGAATCAAGATTATGGCTAGGTAAGGAGAAATGGGAGAAGTCTAAAGATGTCAGTGTGTACATAGAGTGAAATGCTGAAAAGAAAAGGGAGAGAATAGAGAAACATACAACATGTAATCTCCAGATATTGGGGAAACTGTCAGAAAGGCTAAAAGTTAGAATAAGCTGTATCTCAAAAGAAATTTTTCAGAAACATAGAAAATGGGTTCTTTGGGTGCATTAGAAGCCAAAGGAAGGGCAAAGAAGGTCCACTGGATGCACAAAAGGGTGAGAAAGCAGAACTATTTTGCATCTGTATCCTTTCAGAGGGGAGAAAAGAGCCCTAGCTGGTCATCAAGATGCCTCTGGGGAAAGAGAGAACCACAATTTAGACTAGAGAAGAAGACAAAAAAAAAGATTTTAGCTGATTTAAACAAATTTAGGTCTCCAGGGCCAGATGAACTACATCCTGGGTTTTGAAGAAACTAGAAATGACCGTCTAATGGTTCTTTGTAATCTCATATTGTTCCTGGAGGGCCAGCAAGATTTCAGAAGATTAGATAGTAAATGTTATCTCCTCCTCCAGAAAAGTGAAGTAAGATGATTATAGACCTGTCAACATGACATGTGTTCTAGGCAAGGCTTCAGATTATTAAATAGCATGTTTGTGAGCATTTAGGCAGGATACAATTAACAGAAGCCAGTGTGAGTCTATTATCAACATATCATGTCTTATCTCCTTATCCAATAGAATTTCTAGCTTAGTAGATTGTAGAAATGCTATAGGCATAGTATAGCTGGATCTCACCAGAGCTATTAACTGAGTTTCATGGTAAAATGAGGGTTAGATGATACTATGGTGAGAGGGACTCACACTTGGCTGAATGATCACATCCAAAGAATGCTCATTAATGGCTCTAGGTCAGCTTAGAGGAAGCATCCAGTGGAGTGTCATAGGGCTACATTTTGGGTCCTGGCCAGTTTTAAATTTTACTAATGACTTGGATGAGAAGTATTTAATGAATTTGCAGTTAATACAAAGAAGGACAGTTCAGAGAAAGAGAGAAACTATTGCAAAAAATCTATCCAGACTTGGGCAGTAGGCTGAAATGAATACAGCCCTTGGGTTATGACCGTTCATTCAGTTACTGTTCAAAGTTTACAGTGGTGCTGAATGAATGGTACTCATGCTTTGTCCCTGAAGTTATGGCCATTGCAGTACCCCTGCAATTACAGAATCAAAACTTGGGTGCTTGGCAACCTGCCTATACCTAAGATTGCAGGGCTCTTCAACTCCCATCACCTGCCTATTCCCCCCCCCATCTCTGCCCCCGGCACTCCAAAGTCCCTGCTGCCCTGCACAAAACACCCCCCATCTTGACCTTTGCCATCTTCTTGCTCCTGCTGACCCCTGGCCAGGCCAGGCATGCATCATCAGCAGTGGGAGCAAAACACACAGGGCGGCAGGGATCTTGAAGTGCAGAGCAGGGAAAATGGCTATGGCTGAAGCTCCATGCTATGCTGCTGGGCTGGGGTGGGACTCCTGTGCGCAGTTGTGGGGCTGGGTGGGAATAGCTTGGATTGGGTGGGTCCTTGGCTAACAAGTGATGGAATTCAGTTAATGATGGCAACAGGGATTGGTGGGATTGCTGTCACTAGCAATGCAGTCACATGACACCATCGTTTATGACATCACTTAGCTATGGAAATTCCAATCTGAGTTGCCATTGTGATTCAAGGACTACCTGTGGGATGACATCAAACAGGGAGAAATGGAAAGTCCTTGTATGTGACTGAGAAAAAAGGATGGAGAAAATCTGGCCTGGGAGCAGTACATGAGAAAAAAGATCTGGGTGTCTTTGTCAACCTCGAACCAGCAGTGGGATGCAGCTGCTAAAAAGGTACATGAGTGTGTTAACAGGAACATAGAGTCCATATATTAAGAAAATAAGATTATTAATTGTTAAGAACTAATTGTTCTACTTTACTCTTATCAGATCCTGCTTGGAAGACTGTAGTCCAATTCTGAGCATCATAATTCCAAAAGGACATTGATGAATTAGACAAGACTCTAATCCCCACACTCAATCACTAAAGCCCTGGTCATCTCACATTTGAACTATTGCAATGCTCTCTCTACATGGGGTACACTTGGGCAGCATTCAGAAGATCCAGCTGGTGCAGAGTGCAGTGGCACGGGCAATCCTTGGGATCCCTAGAGTGCCCGTGTTACACTGCTGTTCTGCAAGCTGCATTGGTTGCTGTTTTGCTTCCAGGTGCAATTCAAGATGTTGGTTATCACCTTTAAAGCCCTGCATGACATGGGTCTAAGCCAGGGCTTTTCAACCGGTGATGCAAATAACATTGGTGGTACTTTAGCACCTGGCAGGTGGTATGTGACCTCTAGCCAAGTGTAGCGGGGGAGGGAACGAGCTAAAGTACCGCCGCGCAGGCCTGGAGGAGATCAGCTGGAGCTGCAGGGCTCGGCAGAAGCCCCAGGATCTGCGCGTGCGGCTGCATGCTGGTTGGAGTTTCCGGTGCACCTGGAAGAGAAAAGGAGGAGGAGGGCAGAGAGAGGAGAAGTTATAAAAGGAGCAGGTTTTGGCGGGAGAGAAAAAAAAAACACACAGAGAAAGAGAGAGAATAGAAGAGGCTTTTGTTAGTGAAGCGGTGAGGAGAGAGCGAGAGAGTGGCCTTTGCGAGCGAAGGGTGAGTGAAAGAGAGAGAGAGAAGCTTTTGTGAGCAATGTGTGAGTGAATGAGAGCAAGAGAGAGATTTTTGCTAGCAAAGGGTGAGGGGGGGTTGTGAGCGAAGGGTGAGCGAAAAAGGGAAACGTGAGGGGGAGAAGGGAAAAAGAAAAGGCATTGACTTCTGAGTTCCACTGTTGCACTAGGAAGGAAGCATTAATATTGAACCTCAACTTTTTACTTTTCCATAATATTATAAACTAGCCATTTCTATAACAACAAATGAATCTAATCAGTAAAACCCAAAATCCCACCCTTTTTCCCCCCAATCTTCAAGTTTTTGACACCTTGCTAAGCACTGGTGGTACTCAAATATTATCATGTCCTAAAAGTGGTACAATCTGTGAAAAGGTTGAAAAGCCCTGGTCTAAGCTACCTGAGGAACCATCTCCAATAGGATTGGTCCACCTTACCTGTACTGGCACAAGGGGCATGCTGTTGACTGTTGGTCAAGGAATTTCAGCTGACGAGCTCCAGAAGAAGAGCATTTTCTGCCATGGCTCCTGCCTTTTGGAACATTTTGCCCCCCCAGGTGAGATCCATTCCCATCTTTCTGAGCTTCCATAAGGGCCTGAAGACCTGGCTCTGCCAGTTGGCTTGGGACCCCAACAGAGTGCATCACACTGGAGGCGGCTGATGGATTAAGATGGACCCACTTCTCTCTGCATGCATCCTGCTCTCTTCCTCCCCATCTTTCTAATAATTTATTATTGTTATTATGAATATTTAGCATTGCAATGTTTTATTGGCTTTTGATGTTTGTAAGCTGCCCAGAGCCACCTCAGGGCAAGATGGGTGGCAAATAAGTCAAACAAATAAATAAGAAAGTTTCACAGGAAGGCTACGAAGAGTTGTTTAGGCCAGGGTACTTTAGCCTACAAAAGATACAGTAGCAGTCTTCAGATATCAGAAGGGATTTCAGAAACAATAGGGAGTGATCTTCTTTGTTGCCCCAGAGGGCAGGGCCAGAATCACTAGGCTAAACTTCAAGGAAGTAGGCTCAGATTAGAAATCAGGAGGAGCTCCCTGACTGCACAGTCTGTAAGCCGGTGGAACAGGCTGTCACATGAAGTGGTGAGTTCTCTTTTGTTGCGGGGGGGGGGGGGGGGAGGTTAGACAGAGGATCAATGGCTGTCTGTCCAAATTGTTTGAGAGGTTGAGAGGATCTTGCTATGGGCAAGGGGTTGGGCTAGATAAGCATATGATTCTATTATTCTTTGTTTGAAATACTTTTTCCCCCTTCCATTGAATTGGTTCTGATCCTTGGACACTGCCTGGACAAAATCCCTGAAATTTTCTTGGCAATGATTTTTTTGAGCAGTGGTTTGCCTTTGCCTCCTTCCTGGGATTGAGAGAAAGTGACTGGCCTAAGATCACCCTGCTGGCTTTTTGCCTAAGCCGGGATTAGAACTCATGGTCTCAGAATTTCTAGCCTGATGCCTTAAACACTACACCACTCTGCCTCTCTTTTTTAATAATAATTACTTTGTAAATCATTTTTGATCACATGCTTTATTACGAGAGGAATTTAAATTGCAAAGGGTCAAAATATTCAGTTAAAACACCTGTTGTATTTGCAGTTTGGTTCAGATGCATTTCTTGAATTATAACTCCTTCTAGAATGTGTTGTAGTTATATTTAACCTTACATCACATTTCAATAAAAACAACTGAAGTTTATTTATAAGGTAGAAATTCATTATTTTTAAGAACTATGGAACAAAGAACTAGAATATTCTATACTAATGATTCAGTAGCAAAGGTTTTGTTGTTGTTGTTGCTTAGTTGCTAAGTCATGTCTGACTCTTTGCGACCCCATGGACCATAGCACGCCAAGCCCCCCATCCTCCATTATCTCCCTAAGTTTGCCCAAACTCATGCCCATCTCTTCTGTCGCCCCCTTCTCCTTTTGCCTTCAATAACAAAGGTTCTTCACATCTATTAAGTATATCTCTTTTGATCATACAGTGAAACTAATTCAACACAAACTTCTTTTGTGTGTCTACTATATTCCACAGAAAACGTTCCAAAAAAGCTGGTTACCAGCTCCTTTGTATTGAAAATGCAGTATGGCTGAGGAACACTCACAGACATAACGTGAGTTTGTTGAATTAATATAATTTTGGTTTAGTATTTGCAACATTTGGAATATGATACTATAGAGCAGGGCTTTTCAACCAGTGGTACGCGTATCATTGGTGGTACTTTAGCACCTGGCAGGTGGTATGTGACCGCTAGCCAAGTGTAGCGGGGGAGGGAACAAGCTAAAGCACCGCCACGCAGGCCTGGAGGAGATCAGCTGGAGCTGCAGGGCTCGGCAGGAGCCCCAGGATCTGCGCGCGCGGCTGCATGCTGGTTGGAGTTTCCGGTGCACCTGGAAGAGAAAAGGAGGAGGAGGGCGGAGAGAGGAGAAGTTATAAAAGGAGCAGGTTTTGGCGGGAGAAAAAAAAAACACACGGAGAAAGAGAGAGAATAGAAGAGGCTTTTGTTAGTGAAGCAGTGAGGAGAGAGCAAGAGAGCGGCCTTTGCGAGCGAAGGGTGAGTGAAAGAGCGAGAGAGAAGCTTGTGCGAGCAACGTGTGAATGAAAGAGTGAGAGAGAAGCTTTTGTGAGCAATGTGTGAGTGAATGAGAGCAAGAGAGAGGCTTTTGCTAGCAAAGGGTGAGGGGGGGTTGCGAGCGAAGGGTGAGAGAAAAAGGGAAAAGTGAGGGGGAGAAGGGAAAAAGAAAAGGCATTGACGTCTGAGTTCCACTGTTGCACTAGGAAGGAAGCATTAACATCGAACCTCAACTTTTTACTTTTCCATAATATTATAAACTAGCCATTTCTATAACAACAAATGAATCTAACCAGTAAAGCCCAAAATCCCCCCCCCTTTATTTTTAATCATCAAGTTTTTGACACCTTGCTAAGCACTGGTGGTACTCGAATATTGTTATGTCCTAAAAGTGGTACAATCTATGAAAAGGTTGAAAAGCCCTGCTATAGAGATCATTGTTGCTTAAAGATGCAATTATGTTTTTGAATTATATATCAAAAATATAGAATGAATCACAATATGAAGAATTATGAATAGTTACTTAGAGCTGGAAAGATAGTTAATCTAGAATTACAAGTATATATTGACTTCCTGTTTATGAATGGGTATTCTGTCAATGCAGTGGAAAGACTGATGAATATTTCATGTTTCACTGTTTGATGAGTTATTTTAATTTAGGTTGAATGATATTTTTAATATGTATTGTAATATATTTTGGTCCCTCCCTCCCTCCCTCTTTCCTTCCTTCCTTCCTTCTTCGACTCCTTAAAGATGGAATAAGCTTTTGGAAACTTGCTTGAATTATAAAACTGTTCAGTGCTATGCATATCAGAAGTATAGCCCAAGGACCATGTCCCAGGCTCAAACCACCAAAGCAAAAGCATGCTTGGCAGCATCTTATTTTGGCCAGGTCCCATGACATTACTTCCTCCCTACCATATGAATTAGGCAGCTTCAAACCATTCTTAGCTGCATATTGGAGTAGTATTTTTCCTTTTGTTATGGTTCAGGACAACATACAATGACTGGGAACAGGGGCAACAGAGGCAGGAGAGGGATTGACAAATTGTATCCTGGTGTAGTTTTTTTTTTGCTGACACAAGGATGGGTGAAGATCACTACAGCTCAGCAATGGGAGAAGACTATCTCTTGGACATAATGGTTTCAAAAATAATCTGGATGCTTTAAGAGTTTGTAAGCAAAGAGAAGAAGAGGGTGATGGGCAGTCTCAGTTACAGTAGCCAGGGGGCACCATGGGTACAGCTGAAGGATCAGGTTAGGGTCCAATCATCATGGAGAAAAAAAAATCTATCCATTTGGTCTCTAAGAGTCAACACTGACTTGATGGCACATAATAATAAATTAGGTTTGTGTATGAGTTTTTGTGTGAAAGAATCATCGACAGCACTCACTCACATTAACTATGATGCCATAGATCTTCCTAGGGCTCTGCAAGCAGACCTGGTTAAATCTAAGCTCGGCGCTACGGTATCTCATCTGAAACAGTGGGGTGGGGCAGTTTCCTGTTGACAAGCAATATCCATCTTCTCGAATATTCATATCCTATTCTTGTGATTTCCCCATCTTTTTAGACGGAAGCACTGCTTTGTCTTGCCAGCCTCCATTTATTAGATAGGAACATTAGAAGGCATGAAAGCAAATGCAGCAAGAAAATAGCAAGTGGGGAGAGAAAGACTGGTTGATTTTTCTGTCTCCGCGTTGGTCAACTCAATGACCTATTAATGCTCCTCTTCTTTTCTCAATCACCTATTGCAGAGGATGCAGCTGGTGGCAATATGGAAGTATTCTTTTTTTCTTCAGTTATGGATGCAAAGTGCTGTCATAATGAAATGCATATAACTTTTTGAGATTCTTGTGATTTTTTTTATCATGTGCAGCAGGTGGCAGCAGAGTACTTTAAATATTCCCTTCTGTTTGCACAAGGGATGGTTTTGTTTTTTGTTTTTTGTTTTTTTTTGATAGTGGAAGACAAACAAAAAAATAAATCTTTTTTAGAAATTCATGATGTGGCAATTAGGACAGATCTCTCTAAAATACCCAAATATGATACACTTTGGATGCAACAAACCTTACAGTTAACATCCTGAAAGAAGGACTTAAGTTGTGCTGTGTGAGGTTTAGCTCTTTTTTCCAAGGGGGACAGAATGTCAGAACTGCCATCTCACATCTGCGCTCTGCTATTGCTGGATACCAGTCTGCCATGAACTCTGGGGGAGGAAGGGGAAAGCTGGATGGGAGGAGGGGAAGCTTTACTCTTCATTGGATCTTCCTGAGGCACAGCTTCAAGGTCAGACAGCTGGGAATGGAAAGCAGCTACATACCAGCCCACACTTTGAATACGATTGGATGATAGGGGACCAGAAATGGGAAGTACCTAAGAAGGGGAACGTTAGACTTGCAGAATTTGGCGCATGAATTTCAGTTCTGGCATTGCTCTACTGTATTTCACTTGACCTTTAGTAAACTATATCTTTCTCAACAAATGGAGTCAAGGATCGTTCTTGCTTAAAGGTTCAAGTTGAGACAGTGTGCTTCTGATGGAATGTAGTGGGCTGCATTCCCAGGAGGGAGGGGGGTACATTCTGGAGGAGTAAGAGACAACTCAGTTCAGATAGTTTGTGTGAGAGAAAAGGGGTGAAGACAGTTCCTCCCTTATAGTTAACAATAACAGAGCTGAAAGAGCTTGGAGGTCTTAGACTACCCCCCTGCTCCATCAGGAGACTCTATACCATGTCAGACAAATATTTGTCCAATCTCTTCTTAAAAATTTCCAGGGATGGAGCATCCACAACTTCTGAAGGCGAGCCGTTCCACTGATTAATTGTTCTCACTGTCAGGAAATTTCTCCTTAGTTCTAAGTTGGATCTCTCTTTGATAAGCCTCCATCCGTTGCCCCTTGTCCTACCTTCAGATGCTCTGAGTATAGATAGCAGACAGCTATAGTTTGGCAAGATTCTGTTTATATTGGGTAACAATAAAGACATTTGCTTAGAAGAATCATTACATGTCCTTCATTCTTGGGACCTGACTTCGCTGCATTTACATGGAAACACTGGTTCATATCTTCCCTCAGCCATGAAGTTCAACATGGCTGTTGTGGGAGGTAGAATGGGAGGTACCATATAAATGTTGTATTCAGCTTCCTGAAACTAGAGTGGTGAGTGAATGACCTCAACCTTTATAAATCTGAAAAAAAGCTGCCTGGCAAGATGTCCTAGATAGCTATTCTCTCTTTAATCAGGACATCTATTATCTTCTGCTACCAGCATTTTGGGTAAAAGGTTTGTATGAGAGTAGTGGCAGAACGGGTAACTTAAGTCCAACTATGTGTGGGTAGACCCAGCATATAACTGGGTAGGCAGCCATTCTTCCCTCACTGATAGCAGTTTCTCCAGGCACCTGCCAGATTCTTGAAGACTGGGAAACCATGAGCAATTCAGGCATCAACTACAACTGTCCACCACATCTGAAGCATTTGTTAAATTGACAAAAGCAGTGTTGTGCTGTTGTGACACAAGCCACTCCCCTTTTGAGTGGAGTGATATTATGAAGCACATGCAAAAATATCAGAGCTTGGGTCATTGTAGCACAACCCGGTTTCCATTATTCACTGCTTTTGAAACTGAGTGGGAGGAAGAGAGAGAGATTTATGGAGAGGAAATGTCAACATTTGAATTTATGTTATAGGATGTTCCACCTGCTGAACTAGGGTGAGCAAGCAGCAGTCTCCCAGGACATGTTGGCATCCACAAGGTCTTTTTGATTTGTGCTGCTAAAAGGTGGCCTTAAAATGGCAGTTTTAACATTGCATGTTTCCCCCTTTTTTGGATGTTGGAATTAAAATCAGTGTGCCAAGGCTCTGGAGTGCCACATCTGAAAGCAAATAGATGATTGTGATGATTGGAAGAAGGAGAGGAAGGAGAAGAGTTCAGTTTTACTTGAAATAATGCTTTACAAGGTAGGTATTGTGTAGCCCTATAACATTTCAAAATGCTCCTGAAGCACTGGAGAAACCCAGATTTTGTTCAGATTTCTTTGGAGAAAATCCTGCTTTTCTTTGGTCACCCAGTGACTTTTTCCGAAGCAGTTTGACACTGGATTCAGTATTCAGCTGGATTTGGCTGTTCTTGATTCCCATCAGAGGACTATGCCAACTGAGCAGCTCTTTACTAGATCTCATTTTTATAAGTAAATTTACAGGGGTCACAAGAGCTGTTGATATTTTAATATGACCTATTTTTAACCCTGTTTTCTTTTTGGTTTCTTAGCTTTCTTGATTGTCGGAAATTAGAATACGGCATGTTTGGAGCATATATGGAGTGCTAAAAGAATAGTGAGTAATTAAGTAACAGTATGCCCCATATAAATAGAAAAAGGTGCATGATAATAGTTGTCTTGTATGCAAAGTATGTCACAGCATTCTAGCATATCTCCATTATTTTCCAAGTAAAAAGTAAATGTATTAAGAAATACATAGAACTGGAGAGTTTCAATTCCATCTAAGCTACATCTGGAAAAGAAAAAGAGAGAAGGAAGAGATGGTCAGGGGAGAACTGGTGTTGTGAGAAACAGATTCACCTTGCAAACAGACTCCTGGTATTGAGTGAAGCTCCCTCATCTTTTCTCACCATTTGCTCTAATGGCCAAAACAGGCTCTCAGGAGCCAAGAGGGAGCTGCCATCTCCTTCACCCTCGTTCTTCACCCACTCTACTAAAACCATGGGAGCCCATGAATGGAAAAGGAAAGAAATAGTGGGGATAGAGGGAGTAAGGAAATGGGAACATAAGGCCAATATCAGCAAAAGCTTTTTTTTTTTTTTAAGGTGCTTCTACAGTGTTCCAGATTCCAAAGCACAGACCACTTAAATTCATATTTTCAGGACTATAAGATTGCTCTTTCTTTCAAATACAACAGTTTGTTTAGTGGCCATTCGAAGTTACAATGGCACTCAAAAAAGTGAGTTATGACCGTGTTTCATACTTACGACCATTGCAGCATCCCCATGGTCACATGATCAAAATTCACTTGACAACTAACTCATACATATGACGGTTGCACTGTCCCAGGGTCATGTGATCACCTTTTGCAACCTTCTGATAGTCAAAGTCAATGGAGAAGCCATATTCATTTAACAACTGTGTTACTAACTTAACAGCTGCAGTGATTCACTTAACAACTGTGTCAAGAAAGGTAGCAAAATGGGGCAAAACTCACTTAACAAATGTCTCACTTAGCAATAGAAAATTTGAGCTCAATTGTGGTCAGAAGTCAAGGATTACCTGTAACAGTAACTCCTCTCTAATAAATGGGATTTTCTTTTTTAAGATGAATTAAGGGAGTGAATACTGCAAAGGCTCACTCTCTTTGTGTTATATTTAAGCCCTTGTGAGGGCTGATGCTATATTCCAATGTTGTCACTGAATTCTGTTAGGCTTTAAATCCCATACTTTGAAATATTATCTTACTAGGATCTTTTCTATTTCTTAGGTTCTTTTCTCAGAAGTGCTGTTTCTGGAAACCATGAAGTAGGAAATGCCCACACTATTATTGTGCCATTTTTATTATGTTACTCAGCTCCTGACACTTCCTGTGTCTGTTGTCAAATATACAGTGCGACTTGTACAAATCTCAGGTGAATGTTGAGAAGAAGCTGTACTTAAGCATTAAGTAGTAAATGAATTAATTTAGTGGGGCTATTTGGCTACTGTTAAAGCAAAGTTAAATGGAAATCCTCAAGAAAAAAATACTGAAAAATGATAAATTAAATTTGCTGACCTCTCATAATGCCCCAAATTAACTGCCTACAAGGATTTCTGTAAAGAAAAGTCTAAAAATTCAAGATGGCAGCCACAGTGTATATAAAAAAAGGGAGGGGACTATCAGCCTATGGTTACAGCCACTAACTTGAGTACTTTGACATATTTTATATGCTTGATTTTGTTCTCATCTGTGAAATACTTTAATAGCCAGGCTTTTATAAAATTGCTATTAATAAATTAAAATATGTATAGTAACTAATCTTGAAACACTTGCTTTAAAAAGCACCAATTTCCTGACAAAAAATATTGAAGAAGAACAGCTACTTTCTCCCAAGATACTTTATTTATTTTCCCACTTCCCCTGAATGTATTGACTCTCTTCCTACAACTAGGAAAAGCAGGTGAGTCTTGTTTTATGATGGTCTAAAACAGGGGTGTCAAACTGCCGGCCTGCAGGCCAGATGCATCATAGTGAAACCACGCCTACCCCATTGCCGGCAATGGCAAAAAAGTCGCGATGCATCACGACACGTCACGTGATGTTGAGAGTTTGAAACCCCTGATCTTGTATTTAGGGAAATGTATTACTTAGATATCTGTTGTGTGCTTGAGACATTTTGTGCTCTTCGTTATGGAGGTAGAAAAAATAGGAAAATGTCAATACTTACAAAACCTACCAGCCTAAGGAAAGCTGTAGAACAGTTACATCCAGGAAAAACTGATCTTGCGAGATTATCTATGGACCTTATTAAAAAAAAGAAATGTATTAAGATGACTTACCCCCCCCCCCCAAATCTTGATCTTATCTTCTCAACTTCATGTATTTTCTCAATATAAATTCTTCATACATTTTCTTCATATATTTCTTATCTATGAATTTTTCATATAAATTCTCCATATACTGTATTTTCTCTATACTCCAATATGAAAGACTGATATAAGACTGGAAAACAAAATCAACAACGACTAATAATCCAATTTAGCATACAAGAAAGAAGTGCAGAAATAATTTTATCCATATGTTCCACACAACTGATACATTTGCACAGATTTATAGTTTGCAATAATTACACTTACAATACCATATTTTTAGTATACTGAAGCTATATGCATATCACCAATATTCACTTTATGGTGTAGTTGTAAATATCTCCCCTCTTTCAAATTTAAGACTGGAAAGGCAACCCCCAAGGAGAAAACTATTATCATTTCTCTGAGACGCAGGAAAAAATATAACTATTTCCCAACTAAATGGAAGTACATAGCCAGCTTTGACCAATCTCAGAAGATGGGAGTTAATAATTGCATGGAAGATAACATAGGAAGCAAGGCTTAATCTGCAAGTCTGGAGGGGCTATGTCTAAGAACTTAGATTCCATCCATAATTCACATAAACAGTGCAAATTTTCCAAGAATTTAGCTGTAAATCTAAATAGGTAGATCTACAGAAAGCTGTATCTTGATATCTACAGATATATACAGGTTTTCCTTTTCTTTTAAATTCTCAGGAGACATAGAAATGTAATTTCTAGTTTTGTAATTATATGACATTATAAAGCAGAAGATTGTAAATACAAATGACTAAGGAAACATACACTGAGGAAACAGGTCTGCTTTGATCGGATTTTCCATAATAAACATATATAAAAATGGGAAATTACAAAGTATCGTAGGTTGCTTATTTAAAGAGTAATTGCGCCTTTTTATTCTTTAAGAAATGATTATAAAGTACATAAGACTCTTCTTTGATGCTAGGGCATCAAAATGTTAATATTTTATCACTTCACTTTTAAAAGCTGCATTTTCAAATGAGAAAAGGGCAATAAATTTTATGACAGCTGAATTATCTTCTCACTAAGTTATAAAAACTGGCAGAGGAGAAAGCAATTTCTTGACCACAGAACCGTCATTTGGAATAGCAAAGCTAACATCTTTCCAGACGCATTCATTCAAAAAGGAGCAAAGCATGAAGAAGCCGTCGTTCTTCCTATGGCTGTCCTTTTTCTTAGGTAAGGCACTTTTCCTTTGGAAACTTTCCAGACATACTTCAAGCAGCAATTCATTTCAGCAACTCAACTGAAAGCCAAGGCTGATTAGGACATCTCTGCAAATAGACATTCTCTGATGGTTCTACATGCTGAACCAGAGAAAACATAACTAAAACAAATCTAGGATGGTGAAATAGATCATATCTTTGAAAGGAGCTACTGTAAGCTGAAACATTATAATGCCAAGATAGGTGTGTGTTGTGTTTTGTGCTGATGACAAATGTAGGAACATAGGATCGATAGTTATGAAGTGTAGTTTCCTGAGAGAGATGATTTCCCCATCATGATTTTGCATCGCCAACCACTGTTGGAATGAAATGCAGAAAAAGTTCTGTAATTACGAGTTTGAGAGAAGTTCATAATAACTGAATTTCAAAATTTTTGTTGTAGGCAACCTCTATTTTTAGACATTCTGTGCAGTTGTGCCCTCTCTTATGAGAAAGAGCAATAAGATCAAATGCCACTAGTGATACTTTTTATATAATTGTTTTATATTTTAATTAGATGATGTTATTGGAAGCATTTTTAAGAATTCATAATCCAATCATTAGCAAGTGTATCTGTTGAAACCTGTCCTGTCATTTGTGTAGAAACTTAACATTTACACTACAGGCACAAAGCAATCATATGACTCAATCACTAGGAATCAAAAGAAAGCCAATGCAACAAGGAAATAAATTAAACAAACACATTTTTTCTTAAAGGGACTGCAGTTCATATTCTGACAGCCAAGAATAAAATGAAAGAAGAAATGGAACTGGATGTAAGTCATTGTTTCTGCACAATTGCAAGATGAAAAGGGATGTGTGACATCTCTCAAACATGACCTCCCATTTGGATATGGCAATTTTTGACTGGGAGAGCACATGCATAAATCTAGAAAAGACAGTGTACTCAGGCCTCTAGCTTTCCAGTTATTGAATCTGATTGGCCCAGCAGATGAATTTAATTCCTTTTTATTAGCCTCTACTAGTTAAGCACAGCAAGCTAGTTTAGGCTTGTAAGGCAGGTATGTATACCACAGTTTCTCCCACTCAAAGCGGGTGCATCATTATGTAGGGCAGGTGTGTCAAACTGCCGGCCCGTGGGCTGGATACGTCATGAGGAAACCGCGCCCACCCCATTGTCGGCAATGGGGAAAAAGTTCCGATATGTCGTGCGATGTCACGTGATGTCGCGAGTTTGACATGTCTGATGTAGGGTAAATCAAAAAGTAATGGGAGGCAATGGGGTGGCATGTTCATATTTGGTTCTGAATTTTCTGGTTGCCCTGCTTTGTTTAATTAAATACACAGCCAACAAGTCTGAGACAAAAAAACAGTTTGCTAGTTCAGCAACAATGGAAAATAATAGCCAACTATCTGTGCTAAAGATAGATTCAGTTGCTAGTCCAATTAATATATGAAATCAAGAGAGCCACAATCGTCTTTCTCATCTCAGATATCAGCGTGGTTTAGGTGGACCTTTTCTATCTAGGCTGCAATGTCAGATCTTGATTGGTGAAGAGAATCAGAATCTTCACTCTGCTTAGAATATCAACTCCATGCTTCAGCTGTTCCTGAATACTTAAGAGAGGTCCATATATAGATTATGGAACTATTCTAATTTTAAGACTTCAGATTTTCTTTTTTTCCAAGGAATCTCCAAACTCTTCTAAAGGGTGGTTAAGATTACTATAGGCTGTCTGATACCAGAACACATTAGTATGAACAAAATATAGATTGGAAGGTAAAAGCCCCAAACTGCCTTTGTAAAGTAAACAATGAAACATTAAACATAGAAAGCAATGAAATTATTTGGAAAATATCAGGATATTGATGATAACCACTGCGTCACCAGGCAAAGAGCTATGGTGGTGCAGTGGTTAAAGTGCAATATTGCAGGCTAACTCTGCCCACTGCCAGGAACTAGATCCTGACTGGGTCAAGGTTGACTCAATCTTCCATCCTTCCGGGGTCGGTAAAATGAGGACCTAGATTGTAAATTTGTAAACTGCTTAGAGAGTGCTAAAGCACTATGAAGTGGTATAGAAGTCTTAAGTGCCATTGCTATATTTGATAAAGAATATAGATAGCCATTTTACTGACATTTCCTTGCAGAAATAGTCTTTTTATGTTTTAGTGACATGGTTTATCGAAAAATATTTCCTGGAAGAGTGGATGAACATTCTTGTTTTAGTGTTGTGGATCTGATTGTCCATTCTAGCTTACTGACTGTCCTTTCAATCACATTGTTTTTCCTACAGCCTCTAAGGAACTACAAGTTACAAAGTTCTCATCAAACTTCACCTTCAGGTATTGGTGCCAAGGAGCATATTCAAAGTAAAAGATAAGAGTTATCTTATTGAGTACAAAAATGTGGGAGTCAAGTTTACTTATGCCATCCAAGTCCTAGATAAATCACCAGGGGAAAATACTATTCTGATCAAATGAAAATGAGTGAAATAATGGATTGTTATTACTTAATTATATTTTGTTTTTTAGCTAGGATAAAATATTATTTAGAATTATTTCAATCAAATGTTATCTGCTTTGCACATAGCATTTAAGTGTCTCTGTGTGGGAGTGCACAAACACAACATATACATATATCCACTTTTAGAATAAAGCAATATGCATGTTTAAAAGTAATTGTAATATTTTGGATTTGCCTTTATTTTAATTTAAATAAATAGAGATGAAGAAAACTATTACTGTACTTGATCAACTGATAGCCAATGTTTTATTTCTTCAGTTCACACACTGCGACCATCAGACATTCAAGTAACTGTCGCTATAGGAAGTTTGGGAAATGTGAGTATAGCAGTGAATTCTCTTGAAAAGGGATTGGGCAGAAGTACAGTAATCTTTAACCAGATAGAAAAACTGCTAGTCAATTAAATCAAGGAAAAGTTGCCAACTTATGAGTTGGCTCCTGCAGCCATGCTCTTACCAACTACTAGATCTGCAACATTCCTAATTTTTCTCTATCTATCTGTCTAATATTTTCTCTTGGGTGATTGATTGACATCTCAAGTTCCATACATCTAAAACTTTCTGTCTTTCCCCTATGCTTTCCTTTCTTCATACATTCTCTTTTTCTACTTGTAATATTTTCGTATATTAAAATGGTAGAAAATCTTAGTTCCACCATCTAGTATATATTCTGCTTTAATTCTCATATTCAGTTTACAAATTCTCTTCATTAGGCATTTTTTTAAAAAGTAGAGACCAAATATTGTTCCTTCATCTCAGCAGTTCTTCTGATGCAAACAGGCATTCTCTTTTCACTTCTTCTGTCTGCTTTTTGTTCTTCATTTCTGTTCTTGGGTTACCAATCTCAGTACTGGAGCAGGAACAGAATTCATTGCCATGATAGAATTCCCCTTCTAGTGTAGATTTTCTCTCTTTCCTCACCCTTTCTTCCCTGGTAATAATTCAAACAAAAAAATTGTCATCATCTTCCTTTTTGTTTTTATTTCCAGATGGGAGATTCTGGAAAGGAGCAAGCAGGTCTCTTCCAAAGGTAGTACCTTTTATTAGGTTTTACTCATTCATGTACTTTGCAGAGTTCCAGATCTTTCCTTTAATAATAACGGAAGAAATCTGCCTGAGGCAGGAATCAGTATAGAAGGAACACAATATTACAACAGGAGAGACCATATTACAACACGTTCTGCAGGCCCAGTAAATGGAGCAAATATATGACCAGTCCAGCTGGTGAGCTGTTCCAATAGAGGGTAGCTAAATAGTCAAATATATACCGTAATACTAGGATCATATTTCTTTCATTTCTGTCCCAATAATGAACAGGAACACTAATGGATATATTGGATACATTGGCATATTGGATTCCACCACTCTTAAGTGGATTAACAAGTAGGAAAAGAGGTGTCATGGCCCAGCTTCAGGATTTAGATTCTGAGTTCCAACAACATGTGGTATGTCAGCCTCAGAAGGAATCATATGAGGCTTATCAAACACAGGCAACACTTGAACAGCTGGAAGAGTCATGTAGACTGGTGTAAGACTTCCCAAATGATGTACCTGATGTTTTGAGAGGAGAGCACAACACCAAAGGTCTATTCGGCTTCTACTTAGTGACAGCTGGCTGCAGCTTATATAAGAATCTGCTCTGCCTCTGTTCTCTTTGCTGGAAGCAATGTCTGACTTCCGGCTTGTGTGTGAATTCTAATTTCGAACGTCTGACCGTCAGACTGGCTGACAACCTTGACCCAGAGCTTTGAAACTTGGAGACAAATTTGGATGATTCTTCTGAATTTTCTTGTTTCAAAACAAACTTTGCTTTGTTGACATTCCTTATGCCTTTGATCACTCTGCTCCCTGAAAGTAAAACTGATCTCCCAAGACAGTATATATGCTGAAATCTGAAGCACGACAGTGGGTATTTCTCTGACCCTTCCTTGGAAGTTACATTCTCTCATCCAGATAGCCCATTGGATGATCAAAGGCCATCTGATATATTTTACGTAACATTCAGTTTGTCCTCCATTTCTACACTGAATAATAGCAATTAAGATTTTAATAGTGAGAAGAAAAAAATAGATGATTGCTAGACTCAAAAATAACACCTTTTTGGAAAGATGTTTCTTTGCTAAACATCCCACAATCAAAGTAACTGAGAACTGCTTTCAAAGGTAATATAGACATTAAATGGAGGGGAGGGAAAAAGACGAGGCCTAGTATACTCTGGGATCCATTACTCTGTATGAAGGAATGATTAATTGATGTTTCTATTTTTAGCTCAGAACAAGACTTTATTCAGGGAAGCATGAGAATACTTACAGGTATGTCTTAAATTCTTGGCAGAACTATTTTGTTACTCAATGATCAGAAAATTTTAAGAAGGGAAATGGTTCTCATTGTTTAACCTCAAGGAGGAAATGTTTTTCCTCGTTTAGCCTTGATCTTGTTTAGCCTCATGATCTTAGACAGTTAAAGCTGATGCCAGTCTTGTAGATAATCTAACCCATTCCTTTATTGTGTGCAAAAAATGTAATACTAGACCAATAGTTCAACTGTGGTCCATAAGCATAATGAAGATGGTCTGTAGGAAGCAAAATAACAATGTAATAATAATATAATCCCATGCATTACTTTTACATTATACTCAGAGTTAGATTAATTGCAGTGTAGTTTGTTGTGTGGTATAATATTC
Organism: Azemiops feae; assembly: GCA_023970755.1. NCBI lineage: Eukaryota > Metazoa > Chordata > Lepidosauria > Squamata > Viperidae > Azemiops > Azemiops feae. Next base: position 1,602,403 of record JALGBA010004125.1, on the reverse strand, counting down.
TGTGAATTTAACTAGAGGTAAATCAGTTGGCCATGTGTGGTTAGAAGGTGGGGATCCAAACAGAGATCAATGGATATGAAACCTTAAATGTTTACCATTATTTATGTGGTGGTTTGTAGAAGCTTTTGATGACAATGAATAGCTCATATAATGGAAAAGGCTGAGAACCTGAGTTTGAGCACTTCAAACAAACATCTCTCTATTCTTTGTTTTTAGACCTTCAGCATGGAAGAGTCATAGTCTCCCTAGAGAAATAGTTTTGCTGAAGTATGCTTTCTATGTTCAAGTCATTTGATCCACTCCTAATATCTGGGGCCATGGAAAACAAGCCTTTGCTTATTTTAAAGTGACATTTGAAGAGGTATAAGAAGCATGCCATCATGTCTGTAGGAGGGGTGGCAGAACCTGACGCCAGAGTTAGAATCCCTTTGTAGCCACAAGCAAACTAAGTCCAACCTTCCTTGAATTCCACTGACCCTTATTTAACCCCAAGCAAGTGTTAACTGTTAGTTGAGAAGATTCTGGTGGATGAGCATGATAAGCAATAAATCAGTTTAATTGGACCCTCAAGTATGACCTGATCAGGGCTGTAGGTTTGATCTCTGAGTTTGGCGATTTGGCTGCAAATATTTTGTCTCCATTCGGGGGACATCTTCAGTGCGCTTTGAATTGTGCTTGTCTGTCAGAGCACAGGCCTTTAAATTGGTGTGGGTGTTGTTTGTCTGGGTGTTTCTGAGTCATGATCTGGTTTCGGGCTGTTTGATTGGCTGGTTGTTGTTGCTGGGCCATGGTCCTTGGTGTTTAAGTATCATCTGTATGATGCAAATGGTGTTTGTTAATTTGGTTGCCTCTGAGTCATGGTCTGGTTTCGGGAATAATAATAATAATGATAATAATAGTAACAACAACAACAACAACAACAATAATAATAATAATAATAATAATAATAATAATAATAATAATAATAATAATAATAATAATAATAATAATAATAATAATAATAATAATAATAATAAAGTTGGAAGGGACTTGGGGTCATCTAGTCCAACCCCCTGCTCAGGCAGGAAATCCTACACCATTTCAGACAAATGGCTGTCCAGTCTCTTCTTAAAAACTTCCAGTGTTGGAGCATTCACAACTTCTGGAGGCAGGTTAATTGTTCTAACTGTCAGGAAGTTTCTCCTTAGTTCTAGGTTGCTTCTCTCTTTGGTTAGTTTCCATCCATATGAACCAATTATACTTATTTTGTCTATTTGAAATCTTTTTCTTTTAGCATCATTAAATAACATAAATCTCATTCTTAGCCAATCTCAAAAAGCTATGCTTAATTAAATTTGGTTAGTACTAGAATGAGAGGTGATTTAAAAATTGTAAGGGTTGCAGACTAAGAAGAAAACCATGACAAGCTATTTCCAGAATAGTTTCATGGAAAATTACAAGGAAGTGCCCATGAAGTCTTCAGGGTTCAAGTTCAACTCAAAGGAAACGTTACTTTATTATAGTACAATTAATATTATTACCACTTGCAATGGTAAAGTTCCCATTCTAGTCTTTCTTCTGTATCCCCTTTTTTTAAACAATTCCCTAATTTGTTGCCTAGTGGTTTCATTGTCACGTTTGCATAAGCAATCAGAGCCTATGAATAAACTGAACTAAGTTTATATCTTTCAGCTCTTATTAGGATGTTTAATCCTTCTGTGCAACATTACTCTCCCTTGGATATAAACAGTAGGATTTTATCAAGAAACGGAACTATGTAAGTTCATTTTTTTTAATGTACTGGGCTGCTTCTTGTTCACCTGGGTGTCATTGTTGTAGTGATGAATGATGCTGTAGATGGAAATTGTGCAGGAAGAACATATTTTTTGAAATTTATTTACTTGCTTCATTTCTATGTAACTTTTTGTTTGCTTGGTGTTTTTTTTAGAAAATTGTCAAAAGCATTCTATATTAAAAATAATTACAGGGAAGCTAACTGAACAGGAAAACAGGAAAAGGAAAGAAATGGTTAAAATTATTAAGCTGCTAAGAATGACAGTTGATTTTTTTTTCATAAAAATCAGGATTGTTAATAATCATAATCAGGATTGTTAATAAAAAGGAAACTATACAGATAGCCATTGATTTACAACTAGTCATTTAGCAACTGTTTGGAGTTACAACTGCTTTAGGAAAAGGTGCCTTAAAGCACTTCTGGCTGTCATAAAATATCCTGCTGTTGGCCCCATCCATCCAATTACCATTTTTTCAGAAGCTTGGCAACTGGCTCACATTTACAGCTGGTTGCAGAGTCCCACAGTCGTGTGACCATAATTTGTAATTTGGCAAAAAAAAAAAAAACATTCAAGAGAATGGATTCAGTCTTACGGCTGTGTAATTTGCTTAATGACTGCCATAAAATAGTTGTAAAATTAGGTCAGATAAGGTGGCTGCCTCCGTTTAAAACTTCACAACTTAACAACCAAAATACCAATCCCAATTGTGGTCGTAAGCCGAGGACTATCTACAGTATAAAGTTATGTAGGAATTACCTTGGGAATGGGGGGAGGGAATTGTCAGATAAGAGAGGGATAGCCCACAATTGCATAATAGGTAGAGAAAGAGATTTATAAAGTACACTGTATCCCTCTTTAGTTCTCAGTCTGTAAAGGAAATGGTGGGATATTCGTACTTTCAGACTTGTAAGATCCTGTTAAGATAGCATTACAATAAAGTAGAATCATATCATCTGGTCATGTTTCCTGTCTACTCTACCTGAGAAGGCTGACATCAGTCCCACAAGTCTGAAAATGTAAATATGCCACCATCTCCTTTAGTAAAGTCCTTTAGACTTTCTGAATACTGTACACACCCTACTCCTTCTCTCTTCTCTTGGCTTCTGAAAACATCACTTAAGAAAGGGCCATTTTGTACATTGGAATAGCCTGGAGTCTGTAGATTAAAATTCATCTTTCTACCTGCAAAGAAAGAACATTTACCTGCTTAACCATTTCCCCCTTTGATTTGTGACACAGTGATCTTTTGGATCAAGCAAAAGAACTTGTGGAGAGCATGAAAGAGATCCAGGTATATGTATTGTAACATATTATAGTAAAACAATCTGCTTATATCTGCTTATAATCTCTTGAATTTTTAATGTTGGCCAAAAACATTTTCATCCTTGTAGCATATACATCTATTAGACATGTCTTTCCTGTGCATTCAGGCAGTGGTTCTACCAACATTTGTTGATTTCTCATGTCACAATGCACATGTGACAGGATCAGCCCTAATAAATTATAACTTGAAATTCTGCTTTGGATTCTCTGGATGGAGACACTGAGGTTTTAAGTTAGGATACCAAGACAAAGACTTGGAAGACCACCAATTATAATCATATCCTGTATTCTTTTCCTTTGTCTTGCTTATAATATTATGATGGTCAAACCTTAAAAATTAACATATTTATATAAAACAGCAGCATTTAATTCTTGGTCCTATGGAACTAGGGACACATTCATATTTTCCCTTTTAATTCTGACAATTGTTCTGATTTTTTTTTTTTTAAAAAAAAGGCCAACTAGCCTCTTTATTTAACAGTTAACAAGACTATCTAAAATGTACTAGGATAAAAAATGGATTTTTTTTCTAAAAAAAGTATCAGATATGTTAATATCCCATTCTCAGATGATGGGGAATTCTGAAGACCCCCTAGCTTGGTTGAAGCCTGTATAACTTTACTGATAATTGGGACTGTCCTGGGCCGCATCAGCTCACTTGAATTCCTCAATTCCCTTCCAAGTCTCCCTTGCATTGCAATACTTTCCCTCCCCCTTCCCTGTTTCTGTTGTCTGGTGGTGAGCAGGGGTGTGTGGCGAGTCAGCCATGACAAAGCCATTCATATCAGAGAAGCATTTTTATGAGAAACCCCACTCTATGCATCCCCCTCTTATCTGGGCATCATTCAACTTTTTTTATGACAGAAACTTTCAAATTAGAGTTTTTTCCTAACACTTAAACAGGTGCTATGTTCTTTCCCCTTAGTTGTTTGACTATCAGAATGACTGGAAGCTAATCACGGTTTTTCACCCGTGTTCTTCACAGAACTGTGACTCCCAGGTAAATAAGAGGCATGTGTATTTACTTGGAAAATAGACCAAGAAATTGGATTAAAGAATAAACAAATGGTGGATTCTTGGATGGTGCCAGCTTTCTTTAAATTATACAAGCCACCCTAGGCAGGGACATCTGCAGGGGACAAAAAAGGCAAAATGGTAGGCCCCACAATGCCTGTAAAAAAAGGGCTGGAGCTTTGATTATATGGTCATGGCTGCTATATTGACTATTCTGACCACTCTAGGCAGTGGCATCTTCAGCATCTCATTGCTTTTATCTGAATGATAAATGCTGCACAGGTCATGCAAAATTGCAATGCTTGTAAAAATGGGTGTGGCTTTATTGCACTGCTATAAGACTGATTTTCTTTCCCAAATAATACTTTATTTTTCCTTTAGTGGTATATTGCCCCATAATAATTTGTATTATTACAAATAAGTCATTTTCCTAAGGGATAAGCATTCTCCTCTTGAAGATTTAATCAAGTATCTGTAAATCAAAATATAGTAAACAATCTTAAATATGTGTATAATAACAGTTATTCACCTCCCACATTTTCTAAAATGCTAGGAATACCACAGTTAATAACTTAATATGGAAAAGTCATTTTATTTATGCTTGCAGTCAGATAAAGTACCAGATAAGTAGCATTGATATTACAGAGTTGAAATTCACCAACAAATGATTTTCATTTGGGAGTTTTACATTTTGCATTTCCAAAAAATGAATAATGTGTAAATGATATATAAAATATGTCTAAACTTAAAATGCCTACTTGGTCCTTAAATTCTTTTATACTATTCACTTTGGTCCACTTCTGATGTTCTCATTGCACTGTTGTCATGGCCCTGAAATTCATTTTTAATTAAAAAAATATTATGCCAAGTCATGAAAAGATTGGCCCTCTGCCTAATCTAAAAACAAGTAAGACTTCACTGGACATTAGGTAAACTCAATCACAAGCCTTGGAAAAGATATACGGTTTTTGTCTTCACAAATATATATTAAAAATGATTTCAAAATATGATAATTTAGCACAAGAAATTCTAACAGAGTGCCTGTAAAAAGTATTTGCCTCAGTTAAAATTAGGGTTTAGTTCTAAAATTATTGAATACAGATTATTTAATGCAGGAAAGGAGATGGTTAATTCATAACCATCTTTCTATTGATTAAATTAAGAGGGTAACATAGTAAGAAATCGAGGATTCCCATTCTTTTTGAGATATATTTACTTGAGATTCCTTTCCAAGCTGGTGAAATAACAGATATGGAAGGCAGGCATTATTCTGAAGTGTTTGATTTGGAGTGAAAAAAGGTTGTGTTCTTGACCATTTCCTCATATAAATTGCTTTATTTTGAACAGGATATTTCCCGACTCAACAGCATAAAGAAACTTGAAAGAGTATTGGATTTTTTATACAGACAAGTATGAACATTTTCCCAGATTCAATAATTTTGAAATGCTGGAATTATTCATATAGACTTATGTATAGCCTATGCATATGCATGTATCTGTGACAGTGTAATATAGTAGTTAAGGGAATAGGGAGACCCAGTTTTCTTTTAGGCATGGAAGGCAGCTGGGTGATTTTGGGCCAGTAATTCTCCTTCTTTCAACACTAGATTGAAAAGTTGAAAAATAGAATATGGTCTATAACTTTCAATCCAAGGACCTTCATCCTGTAATGGTTTGATTCAGGCTGTTATTATTACTACTATTATTAGTAACCCTATACACACAAATATATACAGTCCTACAGATATTCTACCTACTGTTATATTAGTCCCAGGATGGTTTATAGTGTAACAATAAATATTTAGCTCCACTCAAATTATTGAACATGAATTATTGCTATTTTTACAATAAAAAACTGTAAAAATAGTAGTATTTATAATAAATCTGTTGCCCACACATAACATCCCTTATGGGAAAATGTCTGGTTGCCTAATTTATTCAATTAAATTACAGAGGCAGTTCTTTTTCCAATGTTTCAATGAGGTTAAATGCACATATATTGGTGTTCATGGAACATCCTTCCCCTTACTGTAGGTTGGGGAAAGTTGTTTTAGAGTTCAAGGAAAGGGAATAGGATCCAGCCCAACGTCATACACCTTTCTTATTACTCTCATACATCACCCCTGTTGTATCTAGTTTTGCATGCGGATAATTGCTGTTAATATTATTTTACAATCCAAAAAGCTTACAGTTTCAGTATTGTTTGTGTACAGTTATGCCCCTACATAAATGGCATGTTTAACCTAGATACTCACTTGATCCACAATACACTAAACTCACACTAATCAAATACGATAGGTGTGTGCAACCTGCTCAGAAACCTAACCAAGAATAATACCAAACAACCTGAGCATTGGGGTGAATATATTTGATAGGTTTTCACCTGATTCAGATAAATTGTTGTATGAATACTGCCTCTCCAGTTATTCTTTCATAGACTAAATCAGCATCCACTGTCTCAGTGAAGCTTCTTTTACCATTCCCTTTCATCCTGAAATAGTGAGTAAGGTTGTGAAGCCACAAAAGTTTACATTATAAACAGTAAAGATTGGTGATAGAAAGCCTTTTCTGAATTAGGAAACTATTGCAGTAATTCATTTGGCTATTCTTCTATCGCTGCAGGTTCCTAAAGTCTTTGTAAATCTGGTGGATTTTACATTGCTCCCAATCTCATCTCTTTCACACACAGGTCGGAATTATGTCAGGTAACCCGAATTTCTCCTATTGATAGATTGAGACAGTTTTCCTCTTCCATTTTAGATATGTATTGTTGTTTTCTTTATTTTCCCCCCCAGAGGTTTGTTCCAAAAATGCTCTATATGGTTTGGCAAATCACTTGTGATTTAGGCTCTGCTTGTAAAAGTTTTTACTTGGGGCCATTTTGCCCATTTCTGTATTATCTTGACACGTATCATTTGTGCATGTTAGTAGCTGAGTCTTCCCTAGTGTGGTGCCACACACAAACACACAACCGAATCTTTAAATTTCCCAAATTTCCAATATGCATCTTGAGGATTACTGCCCTATTTGAATGATAAGTGCATGTTTTTGGTGTATTTATTTATATTACAGCATTTCTAGCCCCACCCCCACCCCATCCCCACCAGTCCCAAAAGACTAGGCAGCAAGTTATGGCCATTGGAGCCTGTGGAGTGACAAAGTAGGTCTCTGGAGAGGTTGGTGGTGGAATAGTTTCCTATTGAATGAAATACTTCCTTTACTCTCTATGAATTTCTCTTAAGCTTAGGTCACTCTAGAACAGGGGTCCCCAACCCCTGGTCCATGGACCAGCACTGGTCCACAGCATGCCAGCAACAGGTCCATGCAAACAAGCAAAGCCCCATCCACAGGACGCAGGCAGCATGAGAAACCACGCCCACTCCGGTCCGTGGAAAATCTTTTCTCCATGGAACAGGTCCCTGGTGCCCAAAAGGTTGGGAGCTGCTGCTCCACCCTGCAAGGGGCACTCCAGCTTGACAGATTGTCACTCCCTTCTTAGCAGTCCAAATAAAGTATCCATGGAGAAACTGACAAGATTCTTTGCCTTTCTCTTCCCTTCTGTATCTTTTCATGAGGAATAGCTGTTAATAGATTTTTGCTGGTACAAGATCTGTTCCTTCTCCTTGCTCCTTTTTCTCAGCATTACAAAGCTGAAGGGTTTGAAATCAATCCCAGATTGTTTTCAAATTGCTTTTGAAGTATCAGGGAGTAGATGCCATAAGCAAGAACTTTAAAAATATATCTTGGCGCTTCTCCTCCCCTCCCACCTGCCTCAAAGAGTACATTGCATTTACATATGTAATGAAACAGAAGGAAACAAGAATACATTGCATCTACATATGTGAATAAACACAAGAAACGTGACTTGGATTTACTAGATACGAAAGGTGCTCAGGTGAGACTAGTCTCATAACCTGTAAATTGACATTTGTTGTGCATGATGATGTCATTTCCTATGTGTACTTAATATAGCTCATTGGAACATTTTTATCAATTTTTGAACATCTTGGCATTTGGGAATCTCAGGACTTTATCTGTAAATAAATATACAGGAGATAATACTAACAGATGAACTTTTATCAAGGAGTTATCATGCCAGAAAATAATACCAATCTTTTAAAGAGGAAAAGTATTGATATGCAAAATATTTTGAATTTGAAATGTTTTGAGCTTGAAGCTTCCTTTATTTCAAGTTAAAATCAGTTGTTCTGAACTTCCTGGATGTGTTCCCATTCTGTTCCCAAATTCTGGAAGTGTTGCAAGTTGAACAGCTTTTTGAATAATTGATTGGAATGAATGAAACAGGACTGGAATATTTCCAAGAAGAACACATCATCCAATTTTGAGCTTGAGATAGTTTAAATTATGCAAAGGAAAAGATAGATGAGCTAGTTATGCCAAGAAACTGTCTTTTGAAAATACCCATTCTTCCTTTACTAGATTTCAAGAAATTTCATCTTTTAAATGGAGATTTTATGGCTTTTCCATATTTTTACTTTGTTTTCCTATTGATATATTCTAGGAATATAGTTCCTAATTCACGCATTTGTTTCAAAGACTGTTCCAAATTGGATGAGTCTGTACGAAAATGGGTGTATCAGGTGAGTAATATACTGGGTTTAGTGAAAAGAGAATTTGCCTCCAGTGTACATTACAAATAGACAAGCTGTTTTTAGTGTTTCATATCCCTTTCACATGGCATCATCCACTTCTACCAAGGAATCTATCATGACCAGTTTGAGAGTATTTGGAAGAAGATGTCACAAGATCACCCTCATCATCATCAGTTTCCAAACTGATGAAATAGATGAAATCTGCTGCTAAATATGTCTGATTACTTAGAGATGGCAAGAGCATCACTGGGATATCCTCATTTCTGAAATGCCTCCAGGATATGGAAAGTCTAGTGTGAAATCCAATTGTCTTACTAGGCTTATGCTTTTCTTAAGAAAATGGATTTGTGTGAAATGTTTCATAGACTGGGGAAATTTTTATGGTTATTTAAAGTAGATTATTTTTCCTATTTTATTTATATTTTGACTATGTACTTTTGTTGTTCATATTTATTAGGCATAATAAATTGATTTTATTTAAATCAGGGAGAAATGTATATATTGCACTCAATTCTCTGTAGTTAAAAAAAAAGTGTTCTTGTTATCTCTTTTTATAGGATGCTTTGGAAAAGTTACTGGCATCTGAAAAGTATGCCCTAAGGAGAGATTTCACTGTGGGTCTCCAAATTTCATTCGAGGAAGTAAATATGCCAGTTGCAACAGTAAGGATTACAACTCTGTTATTCTTTCTGGGCTTTCTTTTCTTTTCTTTTTTTCTTTTTATTTTGTGTGTATGTTTTTGAGTCAGTATTGATTCCTGGCAACTAAAATATATAAAGAACGGTTGCTGGAATTGGGTATGTCTAGTTTAATGAAGAGAAGGACTAGGGGTGACATGATAGTAGTGTTCTAATATCTCAGGTTGCCACAAACAAAGAAGAGAGAGTCAAGTTATTCTCCAAAGCACCTGAAGGTAGGACTAGAAGCAATGGACCGTAACTAATCAAAGAGAGAAGCAATCTAGAACTAAGAAGAAATTTCCTGATAGAACAATTAATCAGTGGAACAGCCTGCCTCCAGAAGCTGTGAATGCTCCAACATTGGAAGTTTTAAAGAAGAGATTGGACAACCATTTGTCTGAAATGGTATATAGGGTATAGGGTATAGAGTTTCCTATCTGAGCAGGAGGTTGGACAAGAAGACCTCCAAAGTCTTCCAACTCATCATCATTATTATTATTATTATTATTATTATTATTATTATTATTATTATTATTATTATTATTATTATTATTATTATTATTATTATTATTATTATTATTATTATTATTATTATTATTATTATTATTATTATTATTATGTAGTATATATGTGATTTCATGTTTGTGGTTTTTTTAAAAATGTGTGTTTAATATATATTTATAAAAACAAAAAGTACATAAGGTACTTGGGTTGGTTGGGGTGCCTGTTTTAAACTTTGAATGCAAAATTATTATTCAATTCTGCTCCATTCTTAATTATGTTGCAGGTTAATCATGATATTGATTATTCAATAAAGGAGGTGCTACTGAAAATCTTGGGGGAAAAAGATGCTGCTGTAGGAATAGAACTTTGGAACAATATGGTAAGAGGCTTGAAAATGAATGAAAGACTTCACAGTGTTTTTCATTCTAAGAAAAAGTTGCAGTAGGAATGGGTATAGCACTTTTTTCATGATGAGGCTCTGAGATGGTGACTAATCAGAGGCATATCGTCATGACTAACCAAGAATTTGAATTCAGGTGTCCATAAGCCAAATCTATTGTTCTGACTACCTCATTAGGTATAACTTCTTCAGCCTGGTTTCTTTTCAATGCATTGACTTTCAACTCAACAGCCCGATAAAGCAGATATCAGTGATTTCTGCTGTAACAGATGAGCTCTAACTTTTCTTTTGGATGTGGACGTCCTTCATTTTAATGACCTCTTTTATCTGATATGGTAGGATAAAAGTTAAAGTCTTGAATCAAGGTTGCAATCTTGGATGACAAGAGCTGCACTTAGTTATCTTGATTGATCTCTCTTTTATCTGTAAACACACATAATGATGTCAAAGTTCTTGTCTCAGCCCTCCATTTATTGCAAGTCAGATGCCCTGATATAGGAACAAAGAGTGGTATCCTAGATTATTAAATTTGATTTGCTTTAAAAAAAGAATCACTACACTTGAATTCTAATTCTAATTTAAAATCTGACATACATGTTACTTGAACTGGAGAACAGGTTGTTGAATCTCCCTCTCCCTTTTTTTAAGCCCAATTTAAAAGTTTGCAATCTACCTGTTCCACTATTTTTTTTTAAAATATTTTCCAATATTTCCATTTTCCAAGTGGAAAATTTTCCATCTTCTGCTTATCTCCCCTTTTTAAGCCACTTCTCATTCTTCTTTTCATAATTCTTTAAAATTTCACTATGAGCATCTCTCTGGGAGTTTCTGTATCAATAGTATTGCTCAAAAGATACTGTATAGCTATCCCATCTGTGGTTAATACAATTATTGTGGTAGGAGAAAAGCCAGGGAGACATTACCCACAACATGTTATAAATGAGGCAAATTTTACAGACCTTGAAGCTGTCCTGGGAACAATGCTGAAATAAGATGCAGAACACTAATTTAACATGGCCTAAGAACTGTTGTGTTTCACTATCCAGGTTCTCTTATTACCAGAAGAAAACATCAGAGGGTTTTTTTTTCCTTTTGTGTAGTTTTCAAGGTTGTAATCCATACAAGTAAAATTTCTGATACTCCCAGAATTAAAAAAAACAACCCACGATAAGAAAGATGACCAAATGGCTTGTTGTATCAATATAGAACTTAATAGCAAAAAAAAAATTAGAAAAAGAAAATTATTTTATATCTCTCTAGTCTATATCATTTCATAAAACTAAGGTTAACATGCATTTATGTTAGGACAATTTCAGTTAAGTGCTTCAGCAAAGAAATGCCTATTGCCTGTATCTTTTCTACTCAGAAGTAAGGCTATATGTAAGGACCTGCTTCAAAACCTCTTCCCAAGGAAGCAGAACTCTTGGAACGGTTTCATCCCAAAAGGAACTTTTATTAGGAGAAGTTGACAGCAGGCATAGAAGACAGGATCTGAGGGTTTCCCACTCAAATCAATAGGTTAAAAGAGCAAAAACCAAAGCCCACCCCAATAGTTCATCTGGTCGGTTCAAACGGGCCAATCCCCAAGTGTTAAGTCCGCTGTGGGAGCAGGGCTGATAAGACACCGTTCCCAAGGCTGTGAAAACATTGTTGGGTCTTCACACCTTCTCTTCTGGAGCGAGAGATAAGCCATATGGCTGGAGACACATTCCTTTCTCACCCCAGGTTGGCATCAAGGGGGAAACAGTTCAAAGAGCAAGCAGATAGAGGAAGTGGAGAGGATACATTGTAGCAGCTAAGTAAAAGGAAGAAGATGCATAACAATTCCCTAAAGCTTCCCCCCTCCCCCCAGGTGTATGGCAGAATCTGCAGAAGAGAAAAGAAAAGGCCGAACTAGCAAAAGTCCCCCCCACCAAAGAAAAGGGTCCTGACACTATTACTCTTATCATAGGGCTTACAAATCAGTCCTGCAAAGGAATAACTAGAAGACTGATCAACTGAGCAAACCTCACTTATGGGTTTTCTTTATACTTTTTAATTTTAGTTGACCCCAGCTGGTCAGAAGAAGCCCTATCACTTCACAGAAATACCTGACCCAAAGTGTCCCTCTCAGGTAAGAGAACAATATTTTCTACACGCAGCTTTAATATTATCTCTTTTTCCAGAGAAATACTTTCTCTCACTGGAGTGGGCAACCTGTGTGGCTCTCGAGTTGTGGCTCTTGAGTTGCTGTTGAACTAGAGCTTTTCTTCTAACTCCAGCTGAGGTGGCTGATGGCAAAAGCTATTTGATGTTTCTATTTCAGCAGCACTTATAAGATTGGTGTCTACCCCTGCTTCATACCAAGATTTATATCTAATACCTCCCAGATTGTAGATAACAGAAAACATTCTCCAACATATCTGAAGGACATCAAGTTCAGGAAAGCTGGTTAAAGAAGCTTAATAGCAATAGCAATAGTACTTAGACTTACTTTACAGCCCTCTCTAAGTGGTTTACAGAGTCAGCATATTGCCCCCAACAATCTGGTCCTCATTTTACCGACCTGGGAAGAATGGAAGCCTGAGTCAACCTTGTGCTGGTGAGAATCGAACTGCCAAACTGCTGGCAGCAGAATTAGCCTGAAGTACTGCATTCTAACCACTGGGCCACTACGGCTCTTTAAAATCTTTAAAATCTGTATTATTTCTACATATTGCAGATATTGTTAGATTGTAAGCCGCCCACAGTTACCCTGTAGTAAGATGGGCAACCAATAAATTTTACAAATAAAAACAAATAAAATGTTAGAAGAATTCATTATCTGTAAATTTCTCTAGGAACAAGCGCAATATGTTTACTCAAAATGATATACAGATAAGATTTTGCTTTTTTCCCCATTTCACAGTACACTATTCATTAAAAAGAATGGCACTATATCCATAAAACAGAGCACAATGTGTTAGAAATGTATATTTAGAGGCATTTTTTTTAAAAAAAAGTAAATCTGAATAGATTTGCATGTAATTTTAGTGCATTTTTAAATAAAAATCTAGGTTAAGGCAAAAACAGAACACAATGGACAAAACAGCTTGAAAAAAGAGAGGCACCTCTAAATTATGAGTACCTATTCTGTAACATAATTTCCTTTTTGGAACAAATAAATTGGTACATTGTATCCTTTGACCAGCATGACTTAATAACACTGCAGTATAGTCCAAAAGCTAATGAACAGTTATAATTAATCCTAAAAGTTAAAGGAAAACAATAATTTCCAAGAACTATACCCTTTGCTGGGGAGCAATAACAGGAGAAAAGGGTTATGTTTAAATCTTGATCCCATTTGATTGGCCACTGTGGTGATACGATGCTCTTTTGTTCTGTGAAAATACTCCATAGCAACCATTTTGAGTGTAACAGTTCTGGAGCCATTTTGGACTAGCCATCCTCTACAGATAGTCCTCAATTTACAACCATAATGGAGCCAAAATTTCTGTTGCTAGTGAGACAGTTGTCAAGTGAGTTTAAGCCCATTTTATGACCTTTCTTGCCACCGTTCTTAAGTGAATCACTGCAATTGTCAAGTTGGTAACACCATTGTTAAGTGAATCTGGCTTCTTCATTGACTTTGCTTGTCAGAAGGTCACAAAAGGTGATCACATGACCCCCATCTCACTTCAATTGTCATAAATATGAATCCGTTGCCAAGTAGCCGAATTTTGATCATGTGACCACGGGTATGCTGCAACAGTCATAAGTGTGAAAAGTGGTTATGAGTCACCTTTTTCAGTACCGTTGTAACTTGGAACAGTCACTAAAGGAATGGTTGTAAGTTGAACTACAGATAATGTTGGTTAATCATGGCCTGAAGGGGAGACAAACCCAGCATCATTGAGGCATGGGGTAAAATTGGGGCTGTCTGGTCATTCTAGTCATGCTGCAAGTAAATAATGAAACAGGTAGGCAATCATCACCAAGTCTTGTGGTGAACAAACCTCCCAGAAGAGGAGCAATGAATTCCAAAGTCTAATTCAGGACAACTGAACTTTTGCCATGTCATTAACACTGCCAGAACCCACATTTTGGCACCCAAAGTGGTAGCAGTTTCTTTTTTTTTATTTTTTATTTTTTAAAAAAAACATTTTGTATGAGAACATAGGAAGTCAGGCAATTGCCTGTCTTGCCCAGGTAATCTACAATAACTGGCAGGATTCTCCAAAGTTTCAGGCAGGACTTTTCCAACCCCCAAGGAGATCCCGAGTTCTTCCTGTGCAGAGCATATACTTTACAACTGAGCTTTGCTTCTCTCCAGCCATTATGGTCAGAATCGCAGCAATTGAACAGACAGAAAAAGCATGTTCCAGACTTATGTCGGTGGGCTTTCAAATGTGTTCATCAACAGGCACCACTTCTTCATGGTGTTAGTCTGTCACTGAAAATGGAAGAGAGATCTTTTGACCTCAGCTGTGCTTCCCAGCTAATGTATATTTTTCATTTGCTATTCAATTCAAGGAAAAACAAATCTGTAGCCAAAGATTGTGTCTGAAAATTTATTATAGTTGCTTGTTTTATCAAATGTGTCTTCTGGGGATGGTATTCTTCTTTAAAAATAGAATAATAAGGCAATAAAATAGAAACAAACTTACACAATTTTATTAGTACAATAAAATTACAAATTTGAGATCCAACATGATAAAAATTAAATGCTGAGTCAAAGTAGTAAATATGAGGCTCTAGGCTCAGTCAGGGAATAAAATAGCAGTTAAACCAGTGGTGGGATTCAAATATGTGAACAACCGGTTCTCTGTATGGATGCCACTTCCGGAAGTCCATTCTGGGCCTGGGCAACAAAAAATTAGCTACCGGTTCTGCCGAAGTGGTGCGAACCGGCTGAATCCCACCACTGAGTTAAACCACTAATAGTAGGTTAAATGGCAAAGATCTGAAATGATAAGCTGAACTTGTCAAAATGCACCTTGAATTTCTCAGAGGAAAGGCTTCCACAATCACAGGGCTATTGGCAAGAAGCATTTTCTCTAACGGCCTTCCCTCCTTTGAAATGAAGGGGCCCTCCTGAGAAATTACCTCCTTGCATGACTCTTGGGCTTCAGCATGCACATAGAGAAAGAAGCACATACCGGCAATCCTCGACTTACGACCAGAACTGAGCCCAACATTTCTGTTGCTAAATGAGACAGTTGTTAAGTGAATTTTGCCCCCATTTTGCAACCTTTCTTGCCACAGTTGTTAAGTGAATTGCTGCAGTTGTTAAATTAGTAACCTTTTTTTTTCAGTGCCTTTGTAACTTTGAATGGTCCCTAAACAAATGGTTGTAAGTCAAGGACTTTCTGTACCAAAGTCTAATCCATTAAGAGCTTTAGAAATACGAACTACCACTTAGGCAATGCTTGGAAATAAACCAAGTGTCACTACTAGTCACAGAGGATATTGTGATAGCGCACTTCCAGTTAAAATCTTGCCACCGGATTCTTCATTAGCCGTAATTCCTACTTATTCTGAGAAAGAGATGGGCAGCCCGTACTTTGATAAACAAACCAACAAACAAACAAAATATTCTTACTATAGCCCTGTGTACAAAGGCTGCTGGCAAGTCAAAGAAATCAGCAGTTGCACTTTCCTTGTCTCTTTCTGAGAAATAATAATCCTGTAGGGTAACAAGCCTCTTTCATAACCAGATCCAAGACCAAAGTCGATCCCATTCAAGAAAGTTTAGTTGACAATACATCTTGAATACATAGTGGGGTGTTCACAAGGCTAATTTCAGTGACAATTGCATTTTGATTACAATTTAGCAATTTTTCCTAATCCATACGAACTACTTTGTTTCACAGGTAAGGCGAAGAAATGTGGTTTGGGGAGTGGCATGTGTAAGAGAGGAATTCTCTGTGTTATGTTACACTCATCTGAGTTTTATATGGCATGCTCTGTCCCTTCCTAAGTGCATCTCTTCAGTGTCTGGACTGCTCTTACTGACCAGTAGCCTTGACTTTCTCACAGAACTTGATCATCCATGGAGGAAAGTCAGATTGTGCATAATATACTTCTAGTACTTGGACCTCTCTCTGTGGATTGACCATGGAGATTTTTCATCAGTTGAAATGATTGCTCTGATGACTTCATCTGTGGTGCCAAATGATTACTTACTTTAACTGCTTTCACTATCTTATCTTTTCAGCAGTACCCGTACATCTTCACATACAGGAATAGTAATTACTCACCTTTTCCAGTGGTGTCAGGGACTGAAGCACAGCCTCAGGTATGGAAAACATTGGTTGCACAATATTTTATTATTACTGATTAGAGATGAAAGGAGATTTGGCTGAACATGTTTCATGCTTCATTCTTTCCTAAGGAGGAACTCTACTTCTCCTATCTGTTCAACACATTTGTCTTTCTCAATAATGGAATACTGGAGACTGTATATAATTCATTGTTCTGTGTCTCTTCTCAGAAAATGAACTTTGGGACTATTATGCCATGTTCTGACCGTAGCCCCTCTAATGCAGTTCCTGTCTCAGGTACAGATTCTATTTATGCAGTTACTTCAGTTTGCAAGGTCTGGAATCTCTCAATATATAATAAGACAAAGATGGGAATCTTATTTATCTGTGAACTTGAGGAGCTCAAGGCAAATATGTTGGGACTTACCATCCAAACTTAGCAAAATTATAAACAAAAATACAAGATCTTTTGATAGACTTTATAAGATGGAATGTATTCTGTATTCAGAGGAATGAATATGAATAGTTTCTATAGTAAAGAATAGTTGTACAGAGAATGGGAGATTTTTTAAAAATTTATTTCATTTATATTCCCACTGCAATCAGTAGTACATAACTGTATTTTAGCACCAAATATATTGGCCCTTAAATGACCTGAAAATATATAATAGTGCTTGGAGTTTCATTTAAATGGACATGTTGGATGTCCATTTATCCAACAGTAGGACTCTCATTTTTCTTTACCAAATGCTCATTGAGAAAATGTGATCTCCACCATAGGTCATTCATCAAGAACTTGATATTTAATATGAGATCAAGGATATGAATATATATGCTTAAAATTTAATACCACATTGAGATAAATCTCTGCTTCTGATGAAACAAGGATGATAGAAAATTGGGTGCATAATGTCATTACAGAGCACATTTAATATCGCAAGGTCTAAATTTGTTTACTGAACATTGAGGCTCATATTTTGAAGGCATAATCATAGGTGGTTCTTGTAGAAAAGACATAGTGAGGATTATTGGCTTGAGTTTACATTGGTGTTTTCCAACCCAGGGCAACTTTAAGATATGTGGACTTCAACTCCCAGAATTCTAGCCATGTTCTCCAGTTCTGGGAGCTGAAGTCCACACTACTTAAAGTTGCCAAGACTGAGAAACAGCTTCCATAAATCTATTTGTAAGATAGATTAGTAGTTGTGTGAATCTAATACAAGTGTTTATTTCTAACATTATCACAGTAGACCATTAGATATGAAGATAAATCCTTGACAGGTTGTGATGACTGAAGATAATGGGAGTTGTAGCCCAGAGCAATATGAAAGAGACCATATTAGGGAAGGTTTCTTTATTAAACAGAGAATAATCAATTATAATACTTCAGTTCATATAGAACAGTATATGCCAGATATAAATGTTTTTCTACAATAGTATACTAAAAAAAGTAATTCTGTGCTGAACAATAGGTCAGAAGGAAGGAAGAACAGCATCAACTGCTCTTCTAGTTTTGTTCTTGGTGAAAAAGAACTTCCACTTGGTGAAGATTCTATCAGGTTGAAAGCATTTCTAGACTTCTCTGATACCACAACATAGTATCAGTCAAGTAGTTGAGCTGGGTGGCTGTGGAAATTGAATAAATAAATAAATAAATTGAACAGAGTCAAGACAGAGCCATTTTTTTACTTCTCTGTGGCACATTTGAAACCACAATAGAGCTAATTGTTAAGGTTCATTTTTTAAAGATAAGCAGACCTTGTGGAGTTCATATATAGTGCATATTTCAGGCCTTTCAAGGGCAAAAGTAGCTGGAAGACTTTGGGGCTGATTTTCTGCAGGTATTGCAAGTAATGGCAGGAATACATGCATACATACATACATACATACATACATACATACATACATACATACATACATACATCTCCAGACATGGGATAGTGCAAGCCAATTGTTTTATTTCTTTTTTGCATGGAATGAGGGTGAGGTTGCTGAATGGAATTATTCTTGCTTGTTGGTTGAGAAATGTTCAGAAAGCTGGGGGATGGAGGTTGATCTAAGGTCAAACAGATGTCCAGCTCAAGATGCCCCACCTTATCATACACTCATCAAGTCTCATAGGAAGATTTGTGTGTTGAAAAGTTCTGATTTTGGAAAGAGTCAACCGGGGATGGCTGCAAAGAGATAGGGAACTTCAAAATTAGGTGACCTCTTCCAACGGTTGAGGGGGAGGGGCAATCTGATCCATCGTGGGAATCCTGTACTGTAAAGTATTCTAAGAAATATAAGATGGCTTCCTTTGATACATTTTAGGAATCTAAGTATTTGTAGGAATTTTCCCTTCGAGTTCACTTATTCTTTACTTGTTGAATTGCTAATTATTCAAACGTGTTCCTTGCTTTATGTTATATATTGGTTTTCCAATGGTTTTTATATAGAAAAAGAGAAGTGAAAGGGTGATTTGTGTAAAAATGTATCATTTAGAGGACAGTCTGGATTCCTGTGAAAAGCTTCTAAATAATTTGATAACAACTGCTAGAAACCAAAACCATTTAATATACTTGTTTTGTAAAAACAAAGTACAACATCAAATTATTTCTTGAGAAATAGCTAGGAAATAATGTTGCATTAATTTCTTTGAGGAAGAATTGGAGAGAATATGGTGTGCTGGTAAGAAGGCTGAGTTGCAAAGTTTAGCTGAACATGATTTTTAAGTAACGTTTCAAATTCTTACAAATTCTGCAAAGAAGTATATTCCTAATCGTAAAGATTTTCTAAAACTTATATCATTCTCTTTCTTTTTTTATAGTTCATAATTTGAGGCCAGGAGACATAAAAGTTATAGGTGCCCTTGGGGACTCAATAACAGTAAGTATGGATCACCAAATGTACAATAGTCTATTAGACTGAGCAATATAAAAAGCATTTTTGAATTCTAATTTGAAAAAGGAGGAACAAATGATCTTCAAGGCCAACTGAATTTTCGGTGTTTCCTTCTGCTATAGTCCTATGGTACTAGGTTATTAATCACCTTCAGACTAGAAATGCCATCTCTTTGGCATTGTTTCCTGTTTCCACGTGGTAATTAATATAGCATAATGGACATTGCAAACATTTTTCTAGCAATGGAAAATAAACACCCTGACTATACGGTAAACTATCTGATATAATTTTATTCTCAGTAAGTGGCAACTCTGCAAGCAGTAAAGACACCTATTTTGCTGAAAAAGCCTGTGAAGGTCAGTTTAGATGTGCTGCTTCTTTTGTATGCAGTACAGATCTTACCTCTGAAAGTTCTGTGTGGGTGTCATAACATTAAAAAAAATGTGAGCTAGCCTAGTTACTTATCTCTCACTGGTGTGTAATCCAGACAGTAGCAGTGCCAGTGTATGGGTAACCCTTATTATTTCTATTTCACCCTCTCCTCTAGGGAACTTAGAATAGTGTGTAGGATTACTCTCAATCTAGTGCCAGAGGTTACACTTAATGAGATGGTGAGTCCACAATAATTAGTTTAGCTTTATCATTGATGGGGCTATGAACCTGGACATTACGCCACTTTTTGGACTGAGTTGGATCTTTGTAGCACTAGTTCAACACTTAAACCCACATTTTGGGTCTATTCTTTAAATTCATTTCACCTTGCATCCATTAATTTTAGGCTAGTGGAAGCATTCATTAATTGGACCAAATATGGCTTATGATTTTGCACTCCTGTGCAATCAGTATTCTTGAGAATGGAATGCTACTGTATTTCTTGAAGGATTTATTTCTGATTTCTTTGATTCATAAGCATCTCTTCACATATTTTATTTAACTAATAATTCTTTGTTTTTCATTCTGCTTCTTCCCATCATGAAGAGGCACAATACTTTCAGACTTCTTAAGAGCAAAGACTGGGGACGTTTTCTGGGGATCATACCAAGTCAGCATTATCATTAATCATTAATTCTATTTGTTTTCTTGGCTATCAGGCAGCAAATGGAGCTGGATCTTCACCAAACAATATTATTGATGTGGTGACAGAATATCGAGGTCTTTCGTGGAGGTGAGTGCTCTAACCTAAATATTTTTGATTATCCAAAATCTGCAATCTGTTTTGTTTTCATGGTCATATGCTCATACGAACTATCAGAAAAGTGTTTCTATTCTGTTCTGGAGTAATCTTCAAGTTGTTTTGCTTACAATTTGAATCAATCTCTTCAGTAGTAATTTAGTAATTTAGTAGTGTTCCATAATAATAGGTCAGCATAGATCTACTGGCAATAGCAGACAAATGCTTAAAGTCAGCCGCAGATTAGTTCTGCTCAGAAAAGTTGCTATGAGTTATAGATTGAAATTGTAAGATAGATACTAGTTTTTAATATACAACTTAGCAAGGCTGTTGAAAAGTTTATCCTTTATGTCCTTTGGATCTTCCCAGCTGCTATTTCTTTTTTCTTTTTTTAAATATATTTTATTGGATTTTTATGGGGATAAAAGGGTTACATCAAGGTGCTTAGGAAACACCGTGGAGGTGGGTATATCAAACATCCAAAAGAACAATCACAGATATATAGCTCAAATTAATTCATTGAAAATTCCCTCTCTAATTCCCTCATATAGTCTTACATATTCAAATTAATACATTTCTAAATAAACTTCAAACAATCCTATCAAATATCAATCACATTTCAATTATAAAAATCCAAGTCCTGTTTTTAGGCTTTACTAATTTACAGTTACCATATTCCAATTAGCCTTAAATAGACATATTATTAACACTTCGGGTGTCCCTTTTTAACATAATGATTATATCTAAAATGAGTATATTATTCCCGCAGTAACATTCTTATGTTTTCTTCATTAATACCATTTCTTCTCTTGTCACCAATCCCTCTTATTCTTCTTCTATTACAAAATAATTATCTTATTTAAAATAAAAATATAAAACCAACAAATAGATTTCTATCTGATTTAAATATATATTCTATCAATTCATCTATGTCTATAAAAAATCTTTTTAACCCAGTAGATAAAGTTTACCTCTCCAGTAATTATCATATCTAAGACAACGTATTATTACAAAGGATATCCTCTTACAAAATTCACGTACTCCGTTAGTTATTGAATCAGTCAAAAACTCAAAAGCCTTTTTAAACCCATTAAATGAAACTTTAAAATACATTTTTAAATCTAACTCTAGGTTTCTTTCTGTGCCATACCGGTTTCCATAATAAAATTCCTGCATCATCAAACCACAATATTAGAAAGTCAGTATTCCTCAACGCTTCAAATTGGTCAAAGTTCTCTTTCCTTTCTTCTAGTAGCCTTTGGATAATAAAAGCCGTTTTATTCCATGTTATAGTTACTAGTTGTTTATCCACATTGTCACAATTTTCAATAACTTGTATCTGAGTGTCAGTCTCTGTTGATGTTGATGCTTCAGGCATTTCAGTTAAAGTTATTCTTTGATCATCAAGCTTCTCCATAGATTGCATTTGGGATTGTATAAAGTTAATTTGTTCCTTAGTTTCCACAATTTCTCTCGGTGTAGTTTCATAGTTGAGTTGTAGACATGGTTCCTCTTTAGGTTGTACATATTGCTCACTAGTCTCTTTAGCGCCAATCTGCTCCTTCTCCACTGTTTTTCGGCCTATAACTTGATCCGTCAAAGTTTGGAAGTAAGAGTTCATTTCCTCCGTGGCTTCCAAGATGTTTTCCAATATAAGCTCATAGTCCAGCTGTGTGTTAAGTTCCATGTCGGTGGTGAAAAGATCTTTTAATCTTTTAGTGAAGGCTCTATTTCATAGAAGTCAACAAATATTCACCTCCAATTCTCAATAGACCAAATCACCACACAGCTGTTTCAGTTATCTCACTCTTATCATCTTTTGAAGGTTAGAGCCATCCTCCAGCAATGAAAAAAATATACAGTTGCAGTAACACTTTTCGTCACAAGATGTCCTCAACAGGCTATAAGGTCTTTCTTTCTTTTCTAGTTAATAGATTTTTTGTTTTTCACGTTAAAAAAATGAAGAAAGGCCTCTCCAAAATAGTAGACGCGTAGTTATGATAGTAATAATCAAGAATAGAAATATTTTCAGGCCCCCTCAGTATTCCAGAAATTGAATAGTCAATAAAAAATTAACTGGTTTATTTTTTTTCCAATTCACAAAGCTGTTTTTCCCAAGTGCCCAAACGCTGCTCCTTCACAGCAGGGAAGTAATTCAAATACAAAAGCTTTTTACAGGAGAGTAATTAGGGAAAGAAGGGGAAGGAAAGGTCTCACCCGGATTCTCCACGGGGGTTCTTTATGCTTAGTTGTTCTTCTGGCTTTCGGCTGGTGCAGCAAAGTGATCGTCCATTTTACTGGCCGATCTTTTCTCCGACGGCCCTAAGGAGCTGGCTCGGACTGAGGAAGGAGCTGCTGCCCTTCCCCAGTCAAACGAGGGCCTCCTCAATGGTGGTCGCCTCTCTGGGGCGACTTTCGACCCGATTAAGGGTCTACCGGCGGAGGGAAAACAGCCGGTGGGAGAGACGGGTCTCTCCGTGCGACTGCGTGTGCCGCGATCCGGAACCGGAAGCCTTCCCAGCTGCTATTTCTATTCCACTGCATAAAGGAGCCTTATGATCAAGCTTCATACGAGCTTATTTGGGTGATTTGCCTTACTGTAATCTATATACTACTAAAATTCCTGGGTCTGTAACTTTTAACTGAACAGAACATTGCATTATAGGCCAAAACACTTTCAATCAAGGTACCTCAAATGTGCTAAGTTACAGAATGCTGGGACTCATTACTTCCAAGGGAATGAAATTTGAAAAAAATTGTGGGTGCTTCAATACTGCCGCACTGCTGCAGTCACACGATCCTAATTTTCAACAATCCTGGGCAGCTTCTGGCCATTTGCAAATCCCTCGCTCCCACCCACTCACCCAGCAGCAGTCATGTACCTGCCTGTGGGGAAGGGAAGGAAAAGGAAGGAAGATTTCTGATGCTCCTTACCAGCTTCCCACAAGGAAATTCAATGGGGAAACCAACAAGAAGTTAGAACTTAGTTTTTTGCCCACCTGTGATCATTCTGTTCCTATGTTTAGGTTAGGATATATATCTGAAATAATGACCCAAAGGATCATGGGTTGTCTAGTTTGCCTTTAAAAACAAAAATGTTTAGTGCGTTTTATATCATAGGAAATGTAATTTTAGATTGAATCAATATTTAGGGGACAGGTGAAAAGGAGGAGGAAAGTGGAAGAACTGTTTCCCCCTTCTGCTTTCCTCTCCCACCTGCTTTCTCATGAGTACCAAAGTCTTAAGGCTGATATCAAAGATGGGAGTCAAAAGTAGCAACCTACTGGGGTGAAATAAAAAAAATATGGATATTTAAGCTAGCAAAATGCAGAATTATTCAAAGAGAGATGTATAATATACTCAAAAATCAAAAGTAATTGATGGAAAACAGTCCTGCTCAACTCCCTACTCTTCTGTAGAACACTTCAAGCTTTTGACCTGGATGATCTTTAAAAGTGGTACCTTTCTTCATCTTGGCATAGTAGATACACAGATAAATGAAGCAATTACATAGAGCTTTTAAGAGAAGCAGATATTACTTACTTAAAGATGCCAGATTTTTTAATCATGTCCTATATAGCAGGTTGATGAGTTCCAAACCCCCAGCAGCCTTCTATTGTGCCTGACAGACACCTTCCATTTTATTCGGATGGGAGTCCTAAGTAGGCAGCAACAGAAAACAGAAAACTAAACAGCCTCTGGGTCTTCAGACCCCGGGAAAATGCTGGCTGAAAGCATCTGATGCTGTAGCTTTGCTGAAGCTGAATTAATCTGGAGCCAAGAACCAAGAAGTGCCTTAGATAGATTGGTGGTGTGGAGTGAGTCTCAGGTCAGATTCCACAGTTCAGATAAACAGATATTGTTAAATGTTTGAAATATCACCAGACTGATTCCAAATAAATCCTTCTTGTTTGCTTTCTTTTTTCTTGTTTTCCTTATCCCATCCCAACTCTGCAGCATTGGTGGAAATGAAAACATAACAACAGTCACAACGTTAGCAAGTAAGTATCTCTTTCTTAGAGGTTGGTGTATTTGCAAAACTCCTTCATAATTTAGGGAGCAGACTTGAGAAAATGTTTAGCAAGTTGTCAGATGAAACCACTTTGCATTCCAGGATCCAGGACCAGTAGGATATAGGAGGCAGAAAGCTGCTGAACCTAATGCTTTAATTTGCTGTCATGTTTGCATTTACCATTTTGTAGGTTCTTAGTAGGTTCTATATGATTATTCCAGAGAAACCTGTAAAAAGGTACCCCTAATGACCAATGCCACTTAGGCTTCCAGGAACATGTTAGACCAGTAGCAGTCCTTTTAAAGTGATTGCAACCTGTCACCATAACACACTGTAACAGTGTCACAGTTTCTGAACAGGAGATGCATTTCTTTGCAAAGATGGCAACAGACACAGAAACACAGCAGGTATTCTTTACTATATAAGGTGATTTACAACAGGTATTTATAACAAGGCTAAACAAAGCAGTCCTGATGTCAGGCTTCCTCCCAAGTCTCCCTCCCAGAGGTTATCTCTCTATCCCTCTTGCTTCCCTCCATTTCTTTCCTTCTCCCTCCCCATTTCTGGGCTTGACAAGAAAGAAAGTGAAAAGTAAGGAAAGGACTGGGAATTATTGTAGCGTGCTCAGTGTGGCTTCATCTTCTCAAACTCAGCCAAAATACCTAATGCTTTTCTGTTGGAGGAAGAACTTCTCAGGTACTTTTGCCCAGTTTCTTTCCCCCAAATCAGGGCTTCTCTGCCAGCAACTATGTTCCTCCACCCCACCCCACCCCATCTTTGGAGAAGTTGCTATCTGCAGCCAGATGGGGCCCTTCTTCCCATTCTTGGAAGTTATTGGAATTCTTGGCCCTCTGGTTTTCACTTGAACCCCCTTGAACTCCTGTCCCCCAAAAAGAACTAATAACTGATTTGTATGCTTATCTTTCTTTTCAACTTCCTCTACCTCTTCTATTCACTTAGACTATAGTCTTTTACTACACTAATACTTTTTTCTCCTTCTCTCCACTCCTCCCTTCCTCCCTCCAGTTTTTGGTTAGACAGCAGCATGTGCCCCATAGCAAATGAGAAAGTGACTAGACAGTCACTTATATGAAATGGTATAGGTTCTCCTGGTATTGGGGACTGGACTAGAAGACCTCCAAGGTCTTATTCTATTCTATTCTATTCTATTCTATTCTATTCTATTCTATTCTATTCTATTCTATTCTATTCTATTCTATTCTATTCTATTCTATTCTATTCTATTCTATTCTATTCTATTCTATTCTATTCTATTCTAGTTTTGGGGGTGTTTGTTGTTGTTGTATCCAAGTGAAAAAAATAATACATACATTTGCCTTTCATTCTTTCCTAGACATTATTCGTGAGTTCAATCCTTCTCTGGTGGGCTTTTCCATTGGCAAAGGGAAGGAGGTCTGTCGCAACTCTCACTTGAACCAGGCTGTGGCAGGAGCTGATTCTGAGTAAGGGACCAGGACTGTGTTGGGAGGATCGGTTTGTTTGTGTGTCTTATGAGAGTAATTTATTAATTTAATACCAAAAGTACTATTTTAATAACAACTGAATAAGCAGAGATAGAGCTTTGTTTTTATTAGAACTTCGTTTTTATTACTTTATTATTTTATTAAATAATACTCCATTTTTGAAGAGTTGGGGCAGGTTAGTGAGTGTCAAGTTTAGAACTCGGGAAAGGATAGTCTTAGCTACTTCACTTTTTTAATGTTACAGTTGGCTCTAATATATCACTGTAATTTTTCTGCCAGGGCAAATCAATAATAATAATAATAATAATAATAATAATAATAATAATAATAATAATAATAATAATAATAATAATAATAATAATAATAACAACAACAACAACAACAACAACAACAATAACACCAATAATAACAATAACAACAACAACAATAACAACAATAACAACAATAACAACAATAACAACAATAACAATAATAACAATAATAACAATAAAGTTGGAAGGTACCTTGGAGGTCATCTAGTCCAAGCCCCTGCTCAGACAAATGGCTGTCCAGTCTCTTCTTAAAAACTTCCAGTGTTGGAGCATTCACAGCTTCTGGAGGCAGGTTGTTCCACTGGTTCAGGGGTAGGAAACCTTGGCTCTTTTATGACTCGTGGACTTCAACTCCCAGAATTCCTGAGCCAGCATGGCTCTGCTTGGAAACCTCTCCCTTTTCCCTCAGCATGGCTGGCTCAGGAATTCTGGGAGTTGAAGTCCACGAGTCATAAAAGAGCCAAGGTTGCCTACCCCTGCACTGGTTAATTGTTCTAACTGTCAGGAAGTTTCTCCTTAGTTCTAGGTTGCTTCTCTCCTTGATTAGTTTCCATCCGTTTCTTCTTGTCCTGCCTTCAGGTGCTTTGGAGAATAGCTTGACTCACTCTTCTTTGTGGAAGCCCCCATTTCTTTTGAATCAACCCCACCATTCTTTCATAGGATCTGGGCTCCAAAGATATACATATTTCTAGCACAGTAATGGTTCTGGGCCCATTTCTTCTTGCCGTGCATTTTACTCGGACTTGCCCTGATCTGTGGCATCAGAATGGTTTTATTAACTAAAGCGACTTTTGCCCTTCTCAGTGGCATCTACATTGGGCAGCCTTGGTGGTATGTTCAAATGGGTCTGTTTCACAAAAGCAGCTTTGTGCCATCATGACACAAGGTCAGCCTCCTCTGTATGCTTATCATGACAGCATAGGAACATCCAAAATTGGTATGCTGGCACTGTGCTGATTTTGTAATTTTTTTTATCCCATCAGCCCCAGTTTGGACAGTAGAAGTAGTTCCACAAACCTCATAAGAGCCAAAGAATTGCCCAGAATTGCTGGGAGTCAGGTGGCATATTATTATTGTTATGGTTGGTTGCATAACAACCAGATGTTTAGACTGGATTTGGCATTTCCCCCCCACCTGTTGAATCCTTAACTTCAGGAGACAATGGATAACAGGGGCCTAGTGTGCTGTGGTCCATGGGGTCGCAAAGAGTTGGATACAACTTAATGACTGAACAACAACAACTGAGCCCTTCCCAAGGATTTGTTTAGTTTCTAGACTTAATCAATTTAGCCTCTCCAATACTCAGTAAGCATTCCTGGCATACTAGCTTCAGTGCATCTTCTTCACTATCCTTCAGATATTCTTCCAATGCCCTTTTTTCTTCTTCGACCCTCTGACGCACTTGCAACATATTTTCCTGGTTTTCCTATCCAGGGCTTTTAGTTCTGCTTGAGTGCAGTCTGCTATTGTAGCTAAGTATATAATGACTGGAATTGTCCCAGTGTTAATTGCCTTGATAGTATTTCCTTCACTAATTTTGAATTTTAAGATCTTCACTCTCATGACATATTCATTTGCTTGATGTTGTCATCCTGAAGGATGTCCAGGTATTTGTAGTGATTTTCTTCATCCAGATTCTTGATGTTATTTCCATAGGATATCATGATTCCTTTGGTTTTCACTATTTTTCTCCTGTTGATGGTGAAAGTGGAACATTTGTTTAGTCCAGCTCCATTGCAATATCTTACACATTTAATACACACACACACACATTGTTGACAGAAATCAGTGCAATGACAAATAGTAATGGTGATAGTCAGTCTCCTTGAAAGATTTCTCTTTTGATATTAACCTCTAGCAGTCCATCACCACTGACCAGCAATTGTGTCTTCCATTGTGCCATTGATCTTTGCACAAAGCTTCAGATGTTTCTACTGTTATTTCTAGGCATTTGGTTAGCCAGTCATGTGGCAGGGAATCACTTGTGCAGTGACACAAAACCAATGCAAGGAAGCTACTAAATGTGTGGAAATGCTCTATGAAACCTAAGAGCTGTGGTGGAGCAGTGGTTAGAATGCAGTATTGCAGGCTAATTCTGCGGGCTGCTGACTGCCAGCATTTTGGCAAATCGAGTCTACTGGCTCAAGGTTGACTCAGCCTTCCATCTTTCCGAGGTCGGTAAAATGAGGACCCAAATTGTTGTGGGCAATAGGCTGACTCTGTACACTGCTTAGAGAGGGCTGTAAAGCACTGTGAAGAAGTACATAAGTCTAAATGTTATTGCTATTGCTATTTGCTTAGTGCCAGTATATTTCAGCAAAGAGCTTTAGATTTCCACTTTTTAAATTTGCTTTATTATTTCTGCAGATAAACATAACATAGTTCCATTCCTAGTACCTTTACAACATGTAATTCTGTTTCTTCCATCTTCTTATTCCATGACGCCAGAGACTCTCTGAGTTGTTTTAGCCAGATTGGAGGTATGTGGGCGAAAAAAGGAAAAAACAGCAAACTTTAAAACCTCAGGGTTAAGGAGCTGAGGGAGCAATGCTGCCATACCGCTTGATCAAAAGGTTTTTAGCTGATGAGATGAATCAGTTCTCAAGTTACTCCTGATTAATTTAACAATAAATTTCAAACCCAAGTGTAATTAGCTATTTTAATACTTATATTTCAACTTCCAGTTGTCTAGTGCCATTTTAGAAGAGGATTTGATCAAACAGAAGGTGTATTATGGTGCTTGATTCAGTTCTGGGAGGGAGCATGGATTTCATACTTTAGGAACTGAGCCATAGTGAGACCTGGAGTCTGTCATTTCTTTTTACCTTACCTTATCTCCAGAAAAAGTTGATTAGAAACATCCAGGATGTAGATCTATTGTAAATAGGGCTTCCTTTATGCTATTTAAGCTCTTGTTGGAAATATCAAAGTGACCAGTTCTTTAGAATAGCTCTAAAACCAAGATCTGCTGGCTGAAAGCTAGTGGGAAGGTCAGAATTCAATTCAGATTGAAATAAACATTAATTCCAAAACCATGGTTTGTTTAAAAGAGGCAGTAAAGCTTTTTAATCTCTAGTGAGGCAAAAATGAGGATTTCAAAGTAGAAGAGCTTTGGTGCCTATAGTCTGTCAGAGTTTATCACAAGACAGAAAATCATAATTTCCTCTTACAACTGGACCACAACAACATGTGGTGAATGGAAAACGTAAGCCTCCTTGTGAGTACACCACACAACATCTAAACCTAGGACATAAGAAGGAGCAGGTAATGTTTAGAACATGTGCATCATTCATAGAATATATAGAATATGATCCAAAACTAGGTATAGATAATAAAAATCCAGATGGTGACTAGATGGTAGCAATAAGAATTTTCTGTACCTCTTTGCTGCTATCTAGTGGAATGCTAGATTTTTGAAGCCCATATCTGGTAGGTAATCCTAATGACTAAAACCACCAATGAGCTTTGTAGCAGAGTGGGGATATGAGTCCTATCTCCCCAATCATACATTATAGAATATTCTAATTTAGGAATGGGAAACATGTGGCCTTCCAGATGCTAACAAACTCAGTGCCTTCTCTTTGAAACTCAGCCAGAAAATGTATCCTTAGCGGTTAAACACTATGCTACAGACTCAGTTGCTGCTTGCATGCTTTTAATAGGTTACTGGAAGGAGTTGGCACAATGCTGATCAGATCCAAAGTTTATACAAAAGACATACTGTAAATATGTAGAATAAAGTACAAGCCGACTTTAATTATTTGCAGCATTACCTACATATGAGGTTCTGCATTTTTTAAAAATGTGAAGTACTGGTATTTCTAACAGAAATTATTTGAAGAGTAGATTGGGGGGGGGGATAGCTGAAGATGTATATATAAAATAGATATGATAGTAATAGGAAGAAGTGGCTATAATATTGGTGAGAAACTGCCAAGAGATATTGGACAGCTTCTGGTAAGCTTTATTACAATATCAGCTATCATAGCAAGAATTATTAACTATCTTTTAAAAAAAAGTTCCATGAACATGTTTTAGCCAGTATGTACAGTATCCTTGACAAAGAATCTTGTCTGAAACACATCAGACTTTTGAACCATAACATATTTACTCTGGCATTTGGCTTCTTTTTCCTTTTCACTTTTTCTTCTTTCTATAGCACTACAAGCAAACCACAGGATGCAATAAATCTACTTTATTTGGCAGAGACATTTTACACAATCCTGTTGCAGTCTCTCATGCAGAAACAAAGAGCAGGTTCCTTGCTCTGTATTCTGCTTGTAGAAACACATATGGGCTGTACACCAGACTAACTCTCTGTACACTGAGAGAGCCAGTCTGTAGGTGCGTTGCATGTAAGGTGTCAGTTACCATGTTGCTCAATCAAAAATCTGGTTACATAAGTCTATGTTGAATGAAGTAACCTTTTATGGATCATTTATATTAATCTCCTTATTATTATTATTTATCCTTGTTCATACATTTCAAATTGCTTCATTGTTTGCTTGCAAATTTATCCCTGAATTGTTTGCATGCAAAATTCATCTGTGAAATAAGTTCTGTGTCATTTGAATTATTATTTCTGCTTTGTGTTTTCAGAATGATAATTTGAACTGCTATATTGCTCCTAATATTTGCTTGCCTTCTTTATTTTCTTTTTTAGTGAAATCATACCTCAGATCAGAAGGCTAATAAAGTTGATGAAGAATGATTCTGTGAGTTTCTGCTGACATGAACAATTTTTCAACAAGCAATTGTGACTTTTTATTGTTGGCAAACAGAGGGAAGATGAGGTTCTGTCCTTTTGTATCTAATTAGTGGTTGCTATCTTTAACTGTTTCATTGAGAAAAGGAATAGATTTGATCCTGTTTAACAATGTAAGGTCTTCTTGGTAGCAACACCTTACCAACTTTGGCTGATCTCAAAAAGCTAATTAGAGTTGGATTTGAATGGCAGACTGTAGGAGAAGCTAAGCTCGTAAATAGATTA
Source organism: Azemiops feae (assembly GCA_023970755.1). Taxonomy (NCBI): domain Eukaryota; kingdom Metazoa; phylum Chordata; class Lepidosauria; order Squamata; family Viperidae; genus Azemiops; species Azemiops feae. The sequence goes on along the minus strand of JALGBA010004125.1, from coordinate 1,571,022 downwards.
TGGAGTAAAAAAAAAAACTATTCTGGAAAAAGACAATGGCAAACACCTGCCATATTGTTACCAAATAAACTATGTGATGTGTCCATGAAGTCATCAGGAGCTGAGTTTGATTTGAAAGAGAATTTATCTGAAATAGATTTAAATTTGCTTCTTGAACTTTTGGAATTCTCAGTTAATCAGGCAACATATATTTTTGCAAATCATGTAAGGTAGTAAAACTACAGGAGGCAACTAGATGCCATCTCACAAGAAGTACCCCACTTTCACTTTGTACAAAAAAAAAGTTCCTCCTAGCACATAGAAACAAAGTATACTTTCATTTTTATTGTAAGTGTTCTATCTATCTATCTATCTATCTATCTATCTATCTATCTATCTATCTATCTATCTATCTATCTATCTATCTATCTATCTATCTATCTATCTATCTATCTATCTATCTATCTATCTATCTATCTATCTATCTATCTATCTATCTATCTATCTATGTTCAAATTTATGCAATACTAATTCATTTAATTAAGATTAATTGAATTAGAGGTGCTTGCTTCTCCTCCTGTTCACCTATCTTAGATTGCAGGAACCCTACCACAGTTTGTAACTAGATTTGAAAACATACATGAAGTCCCCGCTTCCCTTAGTGGCTTTGTAGCCTCTGATCATTGAATAGGCAGTACTGAAAAATAAGCTCCACATGTCCATATGCAAAAGCTAACCTTCGACATTATAGTGTTGGTGCAATACACTGGGTACTAATTACCATCAAATGAATTCAATGCACTTCTTAAGTCTGGTGATGTAGAGCCAATTTCATAATGAAATACTGGTAGCACCCTAACGAACCAGGCAGGGCAACAACATTCTTAGAGCAGCAGTGCTTCGTAGCAATTGGATTTCAAATAGGCCTCTGTAGAAGAAAGCTGTAATTCCTCTTTTTACATAACTAATTAGTATATTAAAACTATATTTAAGATTGCTGCTTTGGTTTCCTAACTATATGCTGGTCTAAAAAAACAAACTGTCTCCTTAATAATTATTTTATTAACTCTAAGATGTTAATTCAAGTATTTTTCTTTGTTTTTTCTTATGTCTATTCTCTTCCTTTTTCTCCTAATGCAGAAAATAAATTTCCAAGAAGATTGGAAACTCATAACCCTTTTTATAGGAGGAAATGACCTTTGTGATTATTGTAATGATTCTGTAAGTTTCCATATATTTTACGGTTATTCCTAATATATTTTTCCCAATTTTCTCCTCCCCCACTTTTTTTAAAAAATGTATGTGATCTAAATGCTTATCTCTAGATATGCAAGTAGGAACTGTCCAAGTGCTCAGTGACATATGTAAGAATATGATATTCTGTCCTTTACATGACTTCATTTAATATTAGAAATGTTACATGTAATATCATGCCTCCTGAATAACATTCAGGTTGACAATAAGAAATAATAAGAGACAATTCATTCATTTTGCAGGAAGCTATTGCAAACATGGCAAAAGAAATCAGAAACATTCTGGTAGTACTTTTTCCAACTTTTATTAAATGGCGTGAGCTTTCATGAGCTACCATAGATTAACTCAACTCTATTGCCACAGTATCACAAACATGCAATCTGTCCTAATAAGAAATTGAGGTTTAGACCTTGCATTTCTACTCAAGAAGAATTACATTGGGATTGACTCAACACCTGCTACTGACCCTTTCTTAGATTCTTTCTAGCTAACTCAGTGAAAAAACTACCTTGAATGGCAGCCATTCTTCCCTGGCACCATGTGCATTTTAGAGAGGGTGATAGTGGTTCATTGCTGAATCAGTATTTTAAAGAAAAACAAGTACATGTTCATGTGCCCATGCAGGGCCTTGAGGTCATTCAACCTGAAAGTGTTTTTTAATCTCCTGTAATTTCATATCTTTGAGAACTTCCACTGATTAGTATATCAGTGCTACTTCATTTTATAGATAATTTTCTGTTGATAAAAGCAGATGCCAACAGAGCTGATAATAAGCAGGCAAGGTTTGCACATTTCTTACTTAATGACAGTTTGGACCCCTAGCAGACCTGCCATTTGTGTAACTTGGATCAAAACACTGACATTACTTTCCATTTTGATAGTTAATCATGATAAGATGGCAGTAAAGTGCTTATTTATGAATGCCTCCAAGTGATAAACTTTCTTTCTTTTGGATCTTATCAACATACTGAAGAATGTCATTAAATATGTATTTCTGGGTTGGGTTTCATAGGAACAGTTGGATAGCGTTTAAATGCTACTTCTAATTATTATTTTTAGTGATTTTTTGGAGCTCCTACGTGAAAGAGATTTTATGCTTATTTAGGCCTCCTGATTTCTCCAACCTTTCAGTCTCCCTTGGGTTAGAGGTTTAATTCTATTTTGGGCATGCAAAGTGCAGCAAGATTGGCAGTGCGGTACAAATTTACATGAAAGTTTTGCTCAGCTTCTAACGTTTGAGTATTTTTATGCATTAGTATCAGGATAAGTGAATTAAGCAAATAAGAATAAATACTACATTTAATCTTAGCCAAAAGGCCAAGAAAAATGAAGTGAATAAAATAATCTTATTTTAATAACAACCTAATAATGATTATATTCTAAATATACATCATAAATATTATAGTGGATCCTATTTTGATCTGGTATCCTGGAAATTCAGTCCAAACTGTCCCATACCTGGTTTCCTTGCATAGTAAATTTTGAGTAGTTCTCATAAGATCAATGTCATGCTTTGAAAACACTGCACATTTGGCACAAATGACACAGAAAGGGGTCTGTTTCTGAAGCTGGCTGGTGTACCTTCTCCCTCTCCTCTCCTTCCGGGACTTGTGGTAGCTAGCATTGGTTTTCCCTTTTGCTGAAAGGATGTCAAGAGCTAGTCGGACATGAACAGTCAGGTGAAGATGAAAGGAGGAAAGCCTTTTTAGCTCTTTCCCTCACAGTTTGATTTTTGTCCTCTGTGAGGGAGGAGGACAGAGGAGAGGCAGGTGGTGCTGGGCAGGAAATAGATGTGGTACAGTTGCCATCTCTGAGCTGCAAAAATGTGGGTGACTGCTAGATGACAAAGAGATATAGTTAGTTAAGCTTTCTGCCATTTAATGGTCATCCATTTTTTTAAAAGTCCCGATATGACAGCCGCAGAGTGGCTGAACTGCTTCCATTCTCTGCCATGGTCCATACTCAGATTGATACTCATTACTACTTTTGATCCAATTACTGTATCTGGGTGCTTCAAAACAACTGGATTAGGTCAAACATATTGTGGAAAGAAGGCCATTATATCATTTGTGAAAGGTGCACATTAATATAAATTGCAAGTTTCAATTGCCAAACGTGCATAAATAGTGATGTGCTAAGGAAGAGTTACAAGCAGCTTATTATGCACTACATTCACTGTTATCCTTTTCTTTCATAGGTACGTTCTTCTCCCGAGTACTACATAAAGAGTATACAGTCAGCTCTGGATGTACTCCATAAAGAGGTATCAAAGGAGTCTTTGCTATCCTGGCTACAGGGAAAATGATTGGGTGAATTATTAGAATCAATAATTTCTTTAAGACAGTGGTTTCCAGCTTATGAATTGCAAAGGTTGCCTGCAAGAATACTTCAGGGGAGTTGCATTGTAACTACAAACATAATTTAAAAAATTAAAGGGACCCAGATCTCATAAGGTCATCAAATATTGCACACAAAAAAATGTCCCCACTCAAAATCTGGTGAAATTTTGGCATTCTTTATTTCCATAATTTTAAAAAATATGTTCAATTCATTTTCACTTGCATTATTGACTCTTATTTTTGAAATGCTTCTCCTTTTGAGAACTGCCACCATTTTAAATGGCTTTACAAACAGAAACTGACATACTCACGTAAAAGTAGCAGCAAAGCTAATTAAAATAGGGGGCAGGTGAATGAGCACCTTTGGAGAGAGTATTTCAGAGCAGATCTGAAAAGAGCATAACTTAAATGATGGAGACTTTCCAAAAGGAATGTGTGCTTAAAATCTTGGTATTGTTATAAGCCAGGGGTCTTCAAACTTGGCCCTTTTATGACTTGTGGACTTCAACTCCCAGAATTCCTCAGCCAGGCATGCTGGCTGAGGAATTCTGGGAGTTGAAGTCCACAAGTCATAAAAGGGCCAAGTTTGAAGAGCCCTGTTATAAGCTTATGAAGGGAAGGCAAGTCCTCAGATGCAGGGTTCTGAGTCATGAGTCCTACAAGTCAGAGAGAGTACTTTGGATTGGATCTGAGTTTTTTTATTTTGATGTATAGTCCTCAGTGCAGCCTTGGGCTCTATCTTTGACTGTCACATACTTATCAGTATGCCCTGCCTCTCCATCTTTAATTGCTCTCATGGATAAGCATGGTTCAGATTAGTACTCATGGGTATACATGACTGCCAACCAAAATCATTTATCTGGAGAACTTTCCTTAAAGGTCTGAATAAAATCAGCCAGGGAGAGAACAGTTATATTTATAACTCACTGTTTTCCAAGAGACTGTCTCCTTAAAACTTTGCCAATTTAAATTTGTCCACTGAAGCAGAAAATAGTGAGCCTTGAGCCTCATGTGTTATGAAGATTGGGTCTATAAGGGTTTTTTTGCTTTCCAAGGATTGGACACACCATGGCACACCATGACATAGCAAATCAATACAGAATGTATTTAACTGTAGCAGACAACTTCCCCAACAACAAAGTATTGCTCTGGGTAAACTTCATCCTTCTAGGTTTTCCAAGTTGCTGTTGCTACATAAATGTATCTTTAACGCTCAGTCCTTTATATTCAGTTGTGTAATACTCAGTTCAGACAAATGCCTCAAAGTCTATAAAGTAGCATATAACTTTTCCTTTTTCCAAAAGGTCTTCTGAAAGTTAGAATAAGTTACTGACAATTAAGATCAGGTGTTGTTTCAGTGTGGTTGCTCGCCTTCTAGTAGCTGCCAAGCTCCTGGCAAAGCTCCAAGTGGGACTCCCACTTGGATATGCTATTCGCCATAGCATGTGGTCCAGGCAGTTGAATGAGAGTCTCCTTGCTTGTAATAGTTGCCAATCTCCAGATATTGTCTCTACTTCCCCATCTGTGTGCCACTTGTCATTTTTCATGGGTTTGTCAAAAACCAGATAAACCTTATTGCCTTCTTTGACAAAGTGACTAAATTAGTGGATAATGGGAATGCTGTGGACATAGTTTATTTAGACTTCAGTAATGCATTTGGCAAAGTAGTCCATAGCCTACTTCTTGGTAAGATAGAACAAAGTGGATTTGCATTCGCTGACCACCCATATTTAGTGGGTAGTCCTCAATGGACCTACATCTATGTGGAGAGAAGCATGCAGTGGGGTACCTCAAGGTTCTGTCTTAGGTCCAAGAACTCTTGAACTTCTTCATAAATGGTTTAGATGAGGGGATAAAAGGGGAACTCCTTAAATTTGCAGATGACACCAAACTGGGAGGAATAGCTCAAGATTCAGAAGGACCTTGACTGACTTGAACACTAGGCCCTATCCAACAATATGAAATTCAATGGAGAGAAAAGCAAGGTCCTTCACACAGGCAAGAAAAATCAAATGCACAGATATAGAGTTAGTGGTACCTGGCTCAATAGCAGCAACTGTGAGAGAGAGCTAGGTGTCCTAGTAAATCATCATTCAAATATGAGCCAGCAGTGTTCTTCAGCTGCAATTAATTAATTAATTAATTAATTAATTAATTAATTAATTAATTAATTAATTAATTACATACATACAGCCCTAGATTGCATTAATAGAGGGATAGTTTCAAGCTCATGTGAAGTGATAGTACTACTTTATACTGCACTGGTGAGACCACACATGCAATACTATGTCCAATTTTGGTCACCACGATACAAAAAAGATGTTGAAACCCTAGAAAAAGTGCACAGAAGAGCAACAAAAATGATAAGGGATCTGGAGGCTAAACTATATGATGAATGACTGAGGGAACTAGGTATGTCTAGTCTGATGAAGAGAAGAACTAGGGGTGATATGATACCAGTCTTCCAGTCTTCCAGTACTTGAGGGGCTGTCATAGATAAGAGGGAGTCAATTTATTCTCCAAAGTTTTTTCCATGGACCGGAGAGTGCTGCCTGCATCCCATGGATGGGGTTTTGCTTGTTTGTGCAGACCGGTTGCTGGCATGCTGCGGCCCGGTACCGGTCCATGGACCAGGGGTTGGGGACCCCTGTGTTATAGAATCTCCTGCTGTGAGCAGGGGCTTGGACTAGAAGACCTACAAGGTCCCTTCAACCCTATTGTTCTCTGTCCCTATACTCTTCCTCACTCCATCTTAGCATTTGCTTTTGCAAGCTAAGGGCCTGAGTGGAGAAAATGCCAGGGTGTGGCTCAGTTATCACAATCAGCTGCAAACACCAGCTTGGATGCTTGTGAATAAAGTTGTGAGTTAATGAATGAATGGAGGAAATGGGGTGAGAAGTGTTTCTACCTGGCTATAGTTACTTTTCCCAACTTCACTGCCTCATAGAGACATTTGACAGTTCTTATGTATTACTTTTATAAAAGAACCACATGGCTTGTAAACTGCTACTACCCATTCTGTTTTACATATACCTCTTTGCAGGTCCCTCATACATTTGTGAACCTGGCAACAGTTCTTGATGTGATAGCTGTGAGGAAACTGTATCAGGAGAAGAGCATTTACTGCCCAAGATTGATTATGAGGTTTGAAATGAATTGATATTGTGATGGAACTGGGAAAAATCTCTAATATCTGTGCTGATTGTGGCTCTTCTTAAACTTAAGAAATTGCTTTTTACTAATTGATTGTTGCGATATGGAAATATAAACTAAGTACACACCATTTATCTAAAGGTGTAGAAATAGTCTTTGTCATCAAATCTGCTCCATACAGGATGCAAAGGTTTGCAGTGGAGGAGGGATAGGTAAAAATGCATTTCCCAATTCTTTTTCTGGTAGCAGGAATATTCTAAACCTGCTGAGAGCCCAGGATCAGTGCGCACAGCTCCAGCTGTTTGGGGGTGGCAGGCAGCCTCACAAAGTCTTCAGGCAGAGATTCAGCTGGAGCTGTACGAGGTGTTGCCTCCTGAGAGCTCAGGATCAGTGTGAGCAGTTACAGCTGATCGGTGCTTCCAGCACACCCAGAAGGGAAAAGGAGGTGGGGAAGAGAGAGGAATGTCTGTAAAAGAGGCGGGTTTTGGCGGAAGAGGGAGACAATGGGTGGGGGGGAAGAGAAGGGGACGTCAAAAGAGAGATGGAGAAGCGCAGCCTTGAGGAGAGCAGTCAGCTAGAGGTGCACCGAAAAGAAAAGAGGGTGGGAGAGGAGACATATAAAAGAAGGGGTAAAGAGAAGAGAGGATATAAAAGAAGGGAGGAGAGAAGTGAGGATATAAAAGGGGACAGAGAAGAGAGGATATAAAAGGGGGGAGAGAAGAAAGGATATAAAAGAAGGAGGGGGAGAGAAGATGATATAAAAGGTGGGGAGAGAAGAGATGATATAAAAGGTGGAGATAAGAGATGATATAAAAGGGGAGATAAGAGAGGATATAAAAGGAGGGAGATAAGAGTGGATATAAAAGGGAGAGAAGAGAGAATATAAAAGAAGGAGGGAGAAAAGAGAGGATATAAAAGGAGGGGTGAGAAATTTGTTAAATGACTTTTGCCCCATTTTATGACTTTTCTTGCCACATTTGTTAAGTGAATCACTGCAGTTATTAAATTAGTAACATAGTTGTTAAATGAATCTGTTTTCCCCATTGACTTTGCTTGTCAGAAGGTTGCAAAAGGGGATCACATGACCCTGTGACAATGTGACCATCATAAATATGAATTGGTTGCCAAGCATCCGAATGTAAATCACATGACCCTGGGGATGCTGCAACAGTCATAAGTGTGAAAAATGGTCATAAGTCACTTTTTTCAGTGCTGTTGTAACTTCGAACAGTTACTAAACGAACTGTTGTAAGTCAAGAACTACCTGTACTTTGTCACTTTTTTCCTTTTTTTTTTTTGGTCATCAAGTTTTTGACACCTTGCTAGGTGACTGGTGATATTTGAATATTGCCATATTCTAAAAGTGGTACAATCGGTGAAAAGGTTGAAAAGCCCTGCTCTAAAGGATGCACTGTGAGGCTTCTATTCATAGAAAAGAGCAATGACTCAAACCCAAGAAGTATAGCATATTACAGAAAAAACAGTTCTCCATGAAACCATTTGTGATACTTAAGCAATTCAATTGGAGGAGGCAATATTGTTTGATACAAAGGGGCTTTTTCAAAAGGCAACTGGACTTTGTTTTTCCTTGAAGACGTTTCACTTCCAAGAAGCTTCTTCAGCTCTGACCAAATGGTGGAGAATGGAAAGATTTATACTGCTTGCAGTTATCTGCTTATTAGGATTCTTTTTGAGAGTCATTGAGGCCACTGGAAGGTTTATCTGTAATGCAAATAAGTGTGGAACCTTCTTGGAACTGCTGAAAAGACTATGTTGTAGACAGGAGATAGGTGGTGTCATATTCCTCCCCCTTTGATCTCTCTTTCAAACCAGTGGTCATCTCTGTCCAGAATGTGGACTTTGCTGTCTTCAAAAGAGTGACCTTTGTTTTTCAAATGCAGATGCACTGCTGAATCTTGTCCTGATGGGTTTGTTCTCCTATGTTGTGCCATGCTTTTGTGACGTGGTTGTTTTGTTTCTCCAGAGTACAGATGTGTACATGTCTCACTGCATTGTACTGCCGTCCTTTCAGCAGTTCCAAGAAGGTTCCACACCCATTTGCATTATTCAGGAGGTGACCCTAAGGGCACAGATAAACTTTCAAGTAGCCTCAACGACTCTCAGAAAGAATGCTAACAAGCAGATGACTGCAAGCAATATAAATCCTTTCATTCTCCAACATTCAATCAAAGCTGAAGAAGCTTCTTGGATGAAAAGCAAAATGTCTTCAAGGAAAAATAAAGTCCAATTGCCTTTTGAAAAAACACCTTTGGGACAACCATGACCAGCATGTTTGAGAATCTCCATAGACAATATTGTTTGAGCATAAGATGCATCTGTAACTTGAAACATAGTTCTGGGACATAAAAACAGATCCCCATTTTTAAAAATGTCTGAGATAAGAATTATATGGTCAATTTGTGCCATTTGTTCCCCTCTAGGTCACTGTGTCCATGCATTTTCAAACCTAATGATAATTCCTCTGAAATTGAGAAGTTGGAGTTTTTAAATCAAAGGTATCAGGTAAGGGAAATTTATTATAAATAACATATAGCAGTATTCTACACCTCATCCTTTAAAAAACCAAGAATGAACATATTAGGTATTTTTGCCATTTTACTAACTCTGCTTCAGGATTTTTTTTTAACAATTAAAAGCAAGTTAGTTTAAAAATAATAAGTAGTGACTTAAAATGTCAAAATTACATTTAGTCTTTTTCACACCTTCATTTAAAAGCGTACTTGCAGTGCTGGGCCAACGTTAGATAATAATCACATAACCTAATTTTTATCAATAAAACACACATCCCAATCCTATGCACATTTACTTACAAGTTCAAAAAGGTTTAACATAAATGGAAATACATCATAAATCCAAAAAGTGCAACTGACTGAAAGCTGCAGTTATACACTTAATATGGAAATAGGCTCCATCAAACTTGTTTAAAAATACTTTGTGTTATATAGTTGGTCAATAAAATACTGGCTCTCTTGAGAAAAGTAAGGCTGCTTTTCTGCTTGAATTACTTTAACCTGTTTTAAATTTCTTTAAAGCCTGTAAGTCCATTGCTTCATTTTGGGGGTACATTATATATTTAAACAAAGAATAATGCAACAATTCCTCCAGTATTAGATAGAACAAATGGATTTGAAAAGGCAGAGTTGCTGCTGTGTGCTCCATAAATATCAGATGTCTGGTTAGAAGCAAAGCCCAATGACTTGGACTTTGAAATGTGACTTAGTTTGACAGTGAGCAAAGAAAAGATGACTGCAGTAGAGGCAAAAATGCAGGGGACTATTGTTTTGAAGGTACAGGTTTTTTTTGTTATTGGGAATCTGAGGAAAAGAGCCTGTAGCAGAAATGAGAACTTGGAATAGTTCCTCAAGACCACATCACATATTACATCACGGGGATTTATGACTTAACCTCCTTATTCAGATAAAAAAAAAAAGGGATTCTAATTGTTTTGCAGAACAATAGGTATGTAAATTTTGTGGGCAATTTTAACCAGAAAACCAGAGTTTTCTCTCCCTTTGAACTCTTGCATTTCCATAGGTCTTGACTATTTTCTATTGGAACAAACTCTTGTTTCCTTCTTCTTCCTGGCTTCTAGTTTCAACCCTGCCATTATATCCTTTTCTTTCATCTCAGAGCTTACTTCATTTGACCTCAGATAAAATTCCACTTTTGAGTTTTTGGTTTTTCATGAATGTATGTTCAGAATTCATCTCAAGTCACAGGCAACAATGAAATGGCAGGTTGGGAAACCTTTGGAGGACTTAAACTGAACCCTTAGGTAGCTTCTCACGTTAGCAACTTTATGTGTGCATGAGTGTGCAAGAGAAATTGTAAATTGTAAATCACTAAATGTACAGTATATAACACACATGTAATGAAAAACATGGATCAGATGAATTGTGGGATGGAGAAGAATTAATTTTTACTCCATGACCTTTGGTAGTTCAAAGGATGGGGAAGCATGCATTATCTTATACTTCAGATGGAGGGGGGGGGGAAGCACTAATGGGCTTGAGTTTAGTCCTGAGTTTCAAGGTCCACAAGAGTGTACACAATTGGGGGTCAGATTCAGATGCTCTGAAAAATTGGCAGTTTTCCCCACATAAACCAAATAAGTGATTGAGCATTATTCCTGTATTTGACATCTCTTTGACAGACATATCAGCCTGTCATTTCACTGTTTAGCTGCTCTAAAAGGAGCAATATATTGGGTTTTTGTTTTGCCAGGAAGAAACGCATCGCTTAATCGAGAGTGGAAGGTATGACACAAGAGAAGATTTCACTGTGGTGGTGCAGCCACTTTTCGAAAAACCAGAAATGCCTGTGACTCCGGTAATTGCAAATGTATACATGTGCTACCTTTTTGAGAACTGTAAATCATAGGTGGGACCTAGCTAACTTAAATACCATTGAGTTCAATGGTCTCATTTACATTTGACTGTGTCTGAACCCAACTCATAATATGGTGAGATTGGGAATTATTTGGGCAGGATAGCAAAGCCATGATGGTTGCAAGCAACTATGATTTAATGGTCAGCAGACTAAATTGACAAGAATAACCTTAATTAGGTAATCATCAGGTAGAAAATCCAAAATTCAGTTATAGTCATACTTATCTTGATTTTTCCCTTTAACATGAGATAGTGAACTCTCATGGGTCAAATGAAAAATAAGAGACTATATTTTGAATTATGAATGAATGAACAGACTGAAAATAATTCTAACAGAAATGGCACATGGTATGCCTAACAATGAGTTCTCCAGATTATTACCAACATCAAGGAAAGATTATTTGGGCTAATGTAGCACTTCTTCTGATGTGAACTGTAAATTGAAAACCTGAAGAGAACAGTTTTCCCTATGAACAAATGGTTCATTTGTTCAAATTACAAGCATTCAGTCATCTCCTTTCAAAGCAAGATAAGCAACTTCTGACAAAACAAAACCTGCCGCCCAGCATCTTGACCTTTTGGCAGGCTGCAGGAGGCTATCTGGTGATGCTTTGATGTTCATGAGAAGGAACATGGACAAAATACTCTGGCCTGTTTGGGGGCAGTTAAAGATGGGAATAGAACCAGGAGCCAACTGGAAAGAAAATACAGTGCAGTGCTTTCCACCTTTCCCATCAGGAACCCAACTCCCACTAGGGTGAGTTTTCTCTCACCCTAGAAAACGCCCCAGATTGGCCTGAGACTGTGCTATTGCATTTGTTTATTTTGAACTGAATTCTAGCAGCCTGATCACAAGCTCCTAGAGGACTGCATGCATCCCATTGTCCACTCCTGTTTTAAAGCATGTAAAACAATATGGGATTTCTTTTCTGAAATATTTTCACTTACTTGCCTGAGCATTACAATGCTACACTGAATTTGTCCAGTAGTCCTTGCTTTTATTCTTGTGCAAGAGCTGCTCAGGATTTTCATAATAGAAACGTATAGCATCATCCATCTCTTGTTATGTAATAAATTCCCCAAACACAGAGTCTTCACATCAACTCATTTGTGCCTGTGGGGTATTATTGTTCTTTGGATGATATGTTCCCATAATCAACACATAAAGAATATTGTCTTCTAGTTCATATGGAAACTAATGTGTGACAACAAAGAGTCCTGGCTGAAGATAACTATGTTGTATCCATTGACACTAGTTTTTCAATGACATCTACTTAAGTGTTGAATTTGGCGTGGAAATGTATCACCTGAACAGGGCTACAAGACTGTAAATTGCACCTAGAGCAATTGGAAAAGCCAGTGGACAATACCTGCAGTTTGGAATTACCAGACTTTTAAGAGATTCTTTAATAGTGTTCAGATATAATTTATTTCTCATTTGAGTAAATTTGTTTGCCCCATTTTCATCCTAAGTTGAACTTTATAAGAAATACACTTTTCATTAAAATGCACAAACTAGTCAATTAAAAAGTTTAAAGATTTTCTTGTAAAAATGTGATGGTATGTGTATTCAGGACTCTGCCAACTTTCTCTCAAAGATCACTATTCTGCTTCCCATCTCTTCAAAATAAAATTAGACACATTAAGCTTTTTTTTTTTTTTAAATGCACACATTTCTTGGAATGTGTGGACTGGATTTCAATTTGCTATATATAGATAACCTGTAATATATAGTGGTTAAGATATAGGACCTGACCGTGGAAATTCTGATTCAAATTCATCCTAAGTCATCAAAGATAATTAAGTGACTTTGGGTAAGTCACACTCTGTCAGTCCAATCTCTTTATCTCTAGTTGTAGAGATAAAAGTGGAAAAGGGAGCACAATATAATATATCACCTTCAGTTTCAAGAAGAAAGATGGGATATATATCTAACAACCAAGAAATTCTTCAAAGAGGATAACACAGTATCTTCATGCACCTGTAGCCTCAACAGTCTTCACAATTGTTGTGATCGACAGTCATTAAGCTTGTTGTGTACAGCATATATTTAGGCTTTATTCTGTATATATAGACCGAGTATCTTGAATTGGATAATCATTTGTTTCCATTTTTACAGGTTTTTTCTGTCCCTCAAGTGAAGCGGGCTCTAGTTCTTGAAAATATATCCAGCAACACACATTTGCTTTGCTGGAAGAAATCAGCAGAGTTGTCATTATGAAAATAATAATGTCTGATTCTTACTTTAGGATGGGCTTCCAGATGCTTCATATTTTGCCCCAGACTGTTTTCATTTCAGCCAGAAGACTCACACCCAGGCTGCTCGGGGGCTGTGGAACAACATGGTAAGAGATTGTTCTAGAACAGAGGTCCTCAACCTTGGCAACTTTAAGACTTGTGGACTTCAACTCCCAGAATTCCTGGGAGTTGAATTCTGGGAGTTGAAGTCCACAAGTCTTAAGGTTGCCAAGGTTGAGGACCCCTGCTCTAGAAGATTTTCTTTTAATCCCATTCATAAATCTGAGAATGTGGACATTTTGCACTAACATCATAGTCTAAAAATAATTTAAAAGCAAAACAAAGAAAAAAACTGAATGAGAACCTGATATATATCTTTCACATCTATAGAACTGGCATTTGTTTTATGCTATAGGCAGGAAAAGTGAGAAGATTATACACTGAGAAGTGAAGAAAATCTGCTAGTAAAAAGCACTGAAACTTTATAATGTCCACAATAGAAAAACTAACAGGACATACCCATCCTGAAAGTCAATTGTTTTCTGATTATGGAAAAATGTTGGTGAATCACATTCATTGTGTATGTAGTGTCACAATGAATTTTTAACTGGATGTTCACTTGTAGATTATTAGGAAGATAAAATTTAGGAAGCCTGTGTTAAGATACAGCTACTGTTCTTGCCACACAAATGCTCCTAATTGCATGTATGCCACTCTTGTGAGAGTCCTCAACTTTGTTGCCAAAAATCCTCTTAAGTTAGGTGCTTCTTCCATCTGGAATGGGACAACTCTCCACAGCCAATTTGTCATAGCCAACTCACCATGGCCAACTCGCTGCAGGACAACTCACCATAGCCAACTCGCCATGGGACAACTCGCTGTGGGACAATTCAACAATTCAATTATTTAAAATAATTTTAAAAATGTTTTAATTTTTGTCATTCACATTTTATTTTGTCCCTCCTTTGGCATTCTTTAATGATTCTATTGGATTATTTCTTTGATATTAGTGTAATTCTTGTCCCGCTGCGAGTTGGCTATGGCAAATTGACCATGGTGAGTTGGCTGTGGCAATTGGGCTGTGGCGAGTTGTCATAGACCCTATTCCCTCTTCCCTGGCTAGTAAATTGCAAAGTATAAAAATTAGCATTCCATCTAATGCAGGCATGTCAAACACGCGACATCACGTGATGTTGCACGACGTATTGTGATTTTTCCCCATTGCCAGCAATGGGGTGGGCGCAGTTTTGGCATGACGCATCCGGCCCGCAGGCTGGCAGTTTTACATGCCTGATCTAATGGTTCCAAGAGGTGAATGAGGTGGACTTTTCACAAATGGGTAACTGGTTGTACAGCAATTCCAGAGGATACACAGCAAAACTGCCTGCAATATTTCTTCTGGAGTAATAGTTCAGCTACTGAATTTAGAAACTGCAATCCTTTTGTTTGGAAAGGATCTGGCCAGACTTTCTGCTGCAATATTCTTTCCCCTGTGCATTATATCTTTAATATACTAAAACTTGCAGGATTAGATAATTATAGTTCAAAAAATAATTATATATTGATTTATCTAATTCTCCGAAAGGTGTGTGGATTACACTTTGTAATGATTTATGGCATCCATTCCTGCATCTTTTGTTTTTCATCTCCTATTCCACACCCTACATCTTTTCTTATTATTTGCTACAGTTGGAACCCATTGCAGAAAAGACAATAATACAAAGACTTGAACCTGAGATAATACTCAAATGTCCAAACCAGGTAAATGAATTTTCTTAGGACTCTATAGTGCAATGTAATTTCCAGTACTATTTTCTTTCCCATCCTTGCTGTGCAAGTGAGATTAATATTGCCACCACCATCCTGTTTCTTTTCTATAAATCCTACTGTCAAAGTTCCGACTGATGATCCCAACGAAGTAAGCACAGCTGAGACATTCCAATCTCTAATGCAAAACTTTATTGAGTACAGCATATCGGCACTGATAAATAAAAAGCCAGCTCTGGCTAAAATGGCACAGTAAATTAAAAGTATACAACCTCCCTTCCCCCCTAATAGTGCAGGTCACATCCCCCAATTAAGTGTCAGACATTTGTTACAAGAAAAATCTTCAGTTTCCAGCCAACGGTTCTCCGATGACCTTGGTTCTCATGATGGACCACTCACACCTGCGATGAGCATTCCAATCATCCCCCCTCCCCCCTGTTGGCAAGCTAAGAAACAACAATGGCTGAAGCAGAATACGTTTCTTTGAAGCTTGATACCTACAAGCTAGAAAGAAATATTCAACTGCAAAATTATCTGGGTTAGCCTTGATTGGACACTAACATATGTAATAGAAGTGAGAATTGCCCTATAACCTCGCTAACCTCAGTGAGGAACTTATATGGATAAAATGAGACATCAGAAAAGATATACTGGTATGTATCTGGAAAGTGAGAGATGACTTGAGGGAAAGTGTTGATGTGGGTCCATCTGAATTCATTAAAATCCTTTACTCACTCCAAGGACCTAACACATCACTAGCGCCTATTGTTGTGATGTCTGAACTCCTGGAAGGCACATGGATGAGAAGATATTCTCATGTTGGTCTTCTTTAGGTGGTGCAACTGCGTTGACTGGCTAAAAAAATTGTGGCTTTCTATATTGGGTCTTGGAGAATATACTGGCCTAGGGAATCATGATGATTTCTAGATGGAAGCACCTTCCACAGTTCTTGGGTTAATAAAACAATCAGGAGCTGCATGATTTGCTCTCTGTCTGTCTCTGTCTCTCTGTCTCTGTCTCTGTCTCTGTCTCTGTCTCTGTCTCTGTCTCTCTCTCTCTCTCTGTCTGTCTGTCTGTCTGTCTCTCTCTCTCTCTCTCTGTGTGTGTATGTAACAGAAGCTCCTCTTAGCAGACTAATCAATTCAGAGCTGTTATTCTGAAGGGTACTTAATTTCCATGCCTCCCCCCCCCGCCCATCTGAATCCCACACTTAAGCAGTTATTCATCCCACCAACTATCTGTGTATTTTCTTCTGAAGATCAACAGTAACTGAGATGGTAGGGGTAAATGTGAGAGAGATTTAGATTGAAAGAACAATGTGAGGAAAGTTGACTACTTCTGCCTGAGAAACAATGTCTGCTTTTATCCTGTTAAAATTGCTGAGATCTCATAATCTCCTCCTATCTCATCTGGTTGGTCCCTAATCAGAGGTTCAGATGACTGTACAATATCTGGGTTATTTGTAAGACAGACTTGCCTCTGGAGGGCGCTTTGGGATCATCTTTTCACTTTGACTTGGCTATCCCTGTTCTGTAGGCCCAGCCATATTTAATGACATACAAAAACAGCAACTATACTTACCACAAGGAAAATACTCCAGCTTATGGAAGCCAGATGCTGTGCAAGGATAAAGCACCATCCATCGAATATCCTACTTCAGGTAACCTTAGCTGTTTGACACCAAAATCATCAAGAGACATCACTAAGGACGAATTTAAAATATCAACTCTTTCTCAAATTCTGAACATATTTTGCTGTATTTTCAGCAAGGACCCATACTTTTTAATAAAGTTGCAGATATGATCCATGGTAATGAACATTAACATGCCTAGCAGGCCTGAAAGAATATAGTTAAGATACTATAAGAGAGCCAATTTGGTCTAGTGATGAAGGCACCAGGCTAGAAAGCAGAAGATCGTGAGTTCAAGTCCTGAATTAGCCACGAAAACCAGTTGGGTGACTTTGGGCCAGTCATTCTCTTGTGAGAAAAATAGGAGGAGGAAGACGTGTTGGACATGTTCACCACCTTGAGTTATATATAGAAAGAATAAGGATACAGACAAACAAAACAAATACTAATAATGTATTGTCACTGGGGGAGGAGGAGCATTTTTTTAAGAAAATGTGGATTGTTCATTTATATAAAAAAATAAAGGTGTACTTAAAGATGTGAGACTTACTCTTATGCAGATGTACTCTTACTCTTATTCAACTTGAATTGCAAAAGAGTTCAGTTGAACTTATTCTGAGGTGTGTGTAAGATTATAATCTAATTTATTGGAAGAAAACTTACGAAAACATCCTGATGATGTTGGCTGTGACTTATACATGTTTCTGTTCTACTACCTACATCTTTAAGATTTCTCAGAATTTTTTTTCTGCAACATATCAGAAAAGTTCATTAGTGTGTTTGCTCTTTCAGCTGGAAAAATCAAATAATTTATGGCTCAGCTGCTGTAAATAGTTAATTCTAACGTTTGAACCTTACATGCATTATTATGCTATTTTTTCTTAATAGTATGAATACTTTACAGGTAGTTCTTAGCAACTGCCTTATTTAGTGACTGTTCAGTTAGGATGGCAATGAAAAAGTAGCTCTACAACCAATCCTTGCATTTGCAACCTGCTCAGGTCTATGAAGCAAAGGAAAACTGAAGACCACAAGCATAGTTGTGTTTTCACTTAGCGATGGCTTTAGTTTACAATCAAGTTGTTGATCCCAGTTGTGGTTGTTAAACAAGGACTATCTGTATTTATTTAACATATTTAAAAACCACTAACTTCAGTGGCTTTCAAGGAGAGGATAGAACCAGTGGAAACCATGAATTGGTAAAGTAACACAATAATATCACTAGGTACAGTCAAGAAGTTATGTTCATTAACATAAATGTTCGGAAGAAGTGGTGAGAGATAGCTCTTTGGCACAAGGGAAAACATAAGTTGAAAGAAGCAGCGTTTCCCGTGTCAAAAGAAGAATGGCCCTGGAAAATGGTGCTCAGGAACCAGAGGGGGGAGGCCTGCTCCGAGTAACCTCAAAAGGCTAATACCATCTGGCAGGACCCAGAATCTGATGGAGTCATCACCAGCATTAATATAGAGGCATCACAGATTGATTGTGAAGGAAGTACACATCTTCTGAACTGGAACCATTACATTCACTCTCACTCTGTAGAGAACGTGGGGTGAAACAAAGGTGACATTGTGAAGACATGTCTTGCAAAAATTATGAATAAGGCTTTTTTTATGCTGAAATTAGCAACCTCTTGCAGGAACCTCTTGCTTCCTGCAAGAGGTTTAATTGCAATGTTTTTTTCCCCTTTGTTCTTTTTGTTTTACAGTGCATAGCCTAAAACCAGCTGATGTGCAAGTAATAGCTGCCTTGGGAGATTCCTTGACTGTAAGAAGCCTGGTTCTTTTGCCACTCTTTTCCTAGGAAAGCTGTGGTTCCCTTTGTTTATTTAAATACAGAGTACAGGTTCATGTGCTAGCTCCTGGGAGAGGCAAAGGCCGCTCCCACTGTGAAAATGAAGCCTTAGATCACGGGTGTCAAACTCACTGCATCACATGATGTGTCACGAAGTATCGCAACTTTTTTTGCATTGCCGGAGTTGGGGTGGGCGCAGCATCCGTATGATGCAATCAGCCCACAGGCCAGCAGTTTGACACCCCTGCTGTAGGTTCATCATAATTGTCAGCCCTAATGAGATTTTTTTCCTCTCTGACTCAGTATGAATCAAATCATTATGGCTCAAGTTTTCATGTAAATCCAGCCTGGCTTTTTCAACAAACCTGACAGCCTTAATCACTTCATTAAGTAATTTAATCAGACATTGATAGCAGCTGTTTTGAGTTCTAAAGGGAAACTTCATCATTCTGTTATTTTATCCCTGGCTCCCTGAACTTGAGCAAAGCTGGGCTATTGGTATGAGTGGCAAAACACTTCTGTTATTTGAATATAAAGCATGACAGAGGCTGATAGTGAGGAAAAACCAAAATCAAGTTGTTGGGGGGGGTTGTTTTTATTTTCCCCCCAAATGCACAATTTTAAAAGTTGATTGTTCATAGCAAGAGTTAAGGTTTCAGATGAAGAATCATAGCTCTTAGAATGTCAGGTATTAAAGCTTTATGAACAGGTGTAGCTCAGTTCTGGGTGTATTCTAAGTGCTCATTTTGTGTAGGTGGGATGGGAGGAGAATTAAGGTGGCAGGATTTCCTGATTGTTCCAGAATGAGAGGGCAACACAGTGCAGAAGATGTGTGGATGTGGCCTACATGAGGGGCACCCATATCTAAATTGTGCTGCTATTTCTCCCAATCATCTTCATTTTGTCTCTTTGTTGCATTCTATGGGCTTCCAAGAAAAACTCTGTTTTTGTTGCACCTTTACACATATGCAGCAACCCCATTTTGACTTCTCTTCATTTAACTTCATTGAATAAATAATGGGTCAGCGGTAATACAAGAGCTCACTGAACTGATAGTGTATCGTTTCTTGATGAATTTCTCGCTGTATTGCTCCATTAATCTTGCATCCTACTTATAACAGTTCAAAACACCACTTTGTGCATCCATAAATCTTGTTGATGGGACATGGTGTATGCTTCCACTATTTCAGATCTTTTAAAATGTCATGCAGGGGAGGCTTATAAAAATAATGATGTGTGGATAAAAATGCCAGATCCACCTAAACATGTGGCTGGCTGTGTGACCAATTATAATAATAAGTTTTGGACTGCACTTAAGAAAATCTGTGCATTGACAAAATTTCCATCTGTCAATTACAAAAGGCCTCACTGCTTGGATCCTCACAGATATTATGCGTATACATTATGACATTCTAGATCGGGGGTGTCAAACTCGCCGTGTCACGTGACGTGTCGTGACTTATCGCGACTTTTTTCCTGTTCCTGGAGCTGGGGTGGGCGTGGCTTCCACGTGACGCATCCGGCCCATGGGCTGGCAGTTTGACAGCCCCGTTCTAGATTCTTGGGAAGAACTTGATGCAGATGAAGGCTAACAATATTTAAAGAATTGGCAGCTGGCATTTCACACTTTTATGTATATCATTATAATTAAATAATTAAAAAGGTCAGATGCCCATGTCATAAGTGCCAAAGACTTAAGGGGGTAGTTTTATTTGAGCAATTAAAAAAAGGAAAAGAAAACACAAAATACATAAATGGTGAAATCGTTCTTTCTGTTCTTTCTGAGACAGGCTGGTATTGGAATTGGATCAGCACCAAATGATATGCAGGATATGCATACACAATATCGGGGTCTGGCTTGGAGGTAAGTTTGCTGTCTTTGGGTTCAAGTCATGGCTGGTTAAAGTGTTATCCATCCGTCCTTGAGCCGGCAGAAAAGTCTGCTACAATATTCTGCTATAATATTCTGCTACAATAACAAGCACAGCAGATGGCGCTGTTCTTGTGTGCTTATTGCGGGTTCAGGAACTGAACCCTTGGGTTAATTTTATAGCTGGTGGGGAAAACAAGCACTTGTCCCTCTCTTTTTCTGGAGTGGGGCCAGTTTAGATAAATGCTTAGTACAGTAGGTTTATCCACCTGTGAAGTTATCCAGGTAACAGATGGTAGTACCTAAGAGAGACCCAGGATATAATAAGGGGGAATTCTCCCAGTGCTTCTTGTAACACTGCCTTCATCCTGTTTTTATAACTTTTATTATTGCAATGGACTCACAGATGAATGCTAAAACTACAGTATGGCCTTGATGAGATCACTGCCAGGACACGTCTGAGGCCACTGCAGTTGTCAGGCTGTTTGTTATTTATGAACTAGACTCCATTTCCTTTCAACCATGGTTGGGAATGCAACTTGTTCATCATGGATTTGCTCCACCCCCTTGCTTTGCCCATATACCTGTCTATGACTGTTACCTGTCAGCTGGGTTCACCTTCTTTCAGAAGAGCCTTGCACCCATGTTTAGAAATTGCCCATCAGGCAACATATGCAGAGCAAAAACTTTGCAAGAGCCCTGTCCCATTCCCCTCCGTGCTGCTTCTGTGTGTCTGTTATCTATCAAAGGAACTGTTGTTGAACATGGGTTGAATGCTGTTTCAGAAGACCAAAATACACTCAACTAGGCTATTTCTGAACATTCTTGAAACAACATTAAACTATTCAGCAAGGAGGCCACTTCATTCATCTTGCATTTTTAAACTTTCACCATGTGTTCTATATCTATGGAGCAAAATAATACCAGTTTTAAGTGGTTTAATTGAGACGACACCTCAAAAATCTTGAGAGCTGTTATTTGCTGATATGCTGAGAATACTATGAGTCCATATTCCTTTCCCTGTAGGGTTACAGTTTTCGGAATTTTCTGAAGGAAGTCTAACTCCTGAATCTCTTTATAATTGCTATGCTGGATCTGTTATGCCAAGGAAAGTTTAAAACGTTGCCCATTCCTTCAAAATAAAGGTTATCTTTGTTCTATAGAAATCTGGGTATATTTTAGAATAAAAAACACTGGCCATGTTATGTTGACATTAGCAAATTCAATTCTTGCTCAGATCATACAAGCATTAATATCCCATATTCATTTATTGTCAGAGATTGGCCATGCCAGGAGGAGGAGTCAAGTGAGGAATTGGTCTGGAATCATTACATAGGCACTAGAGAGCAAGGTCCAACCCCTTCTCTCCCCCCCCCCAATGCTGTTGAACCTTATCTGGTCTAGCCCAGGTGCGAACTGTCAGTCTAGGAAGATTGCTGTGAAACAGGCATTGAGCAATAAAGTAACTAATGTAAACTCTTCACATGTGGGTCTGGTTGTTTGGGTCTGACATGAATGTACCTTGTCCTCTCCATCCTTTCCTTTCCCTGCTATTTATATCAGCATCTCTTGGTTCTAGTTATCGTGCTACCTGAACTGCATTTTTCATGAAAAAGAAGGTGCTTGCCACCAGTTCTATTTTATACTAACGGGCTTGGTGTCTTTCTTCTTCTGTTTTTTTTTTTATTGCAGCATTGGAGGAGATGCTTCATTAAAGAATGTAACAACTTTACCAAGTACGTCAAGCCTGGCTTCTGCAATTGTGCTATGAGAAAATAGCAATTGCTCCCTCTGTGTATTGTTATTAAGAATAAGTGATTCAATAAGAATGGAACCTGTAACACAATACAGGCACAGAACCCATTGTTGCAGTTGATATCTGAGTTATTCTTAAAATTTGGCATTGCTTCCTGACTCTGAATGTTTGATCAATCAATATATAATCTTATCTGTAGGTAGGAATAAGACGGTTTTGGTTTTTTTTGAAGGCTTTTATTATAGATGGTCAATTTATTTGGAGGATTTGAATTATAATTAACAAATAATTTATTCTTAAATTGAAATCCTCCAATACTTGTCTGCTTTATTATCCTGCAAAACTTTTGAATTCCCCCTGAATGCAATAATACTGTATATAGTATACCTCCAATTACAACAGTAGTGAATAAGGTGCCTAACATTAAAAAGTCTACAATATTTGCTCAAAAGAAAGCCATTTTTCAATTTAGAATGGCACTTCAACAAGCACAGTAAATAGAAAAAATGAAAACAAATTAAAATCCTGTGCAATATCAGCTTCTCTACTACACCAAAACCAGATAGAGCTGTATGCATTTATTGTCGTTAAAATGAAAATACAGTGCTTTAATTTGTAAAAAGCATTAATTTCCAATCTATTATTCTTCCCTTCACACCACACTCACCACGTGGAAACCCCCTACACACACACACACACACACACACACACACACACACACACAGACAGCCTTTCTCTTTCCAACATGAACAGCAGAACAAGGGATGCAAAAGCCAGGAAGCCTTTCCAAATATACAATTTTTCCAAATTGCATTTAAAGGCAACTGACATACCCACTGGCCTTTCTTTGTATCAGCATCTCACATCTCACCCTCCATGTATCCATGTTTTGCAGTCCAGTAATCTCATTGTTCACTTTAGGAAACATAGGATAGAAGCTATAATTCATTAGCACAGCACGTTTTACATGCAAACAACCTCAGAACAATTCTGGCATCTCCAGTAAGATTGGGAAAGAACTGGAGTATTCTTGCTGGTCAGTGATCTCTAAAGTGGTTTCTGATATTCAGACATACCCCAAGAGGTGTTAGTCATATACTGGTAAGAGGGACAAGGCCATTGTACCAGTATATTGTTGAAAAGACTTTGAGGACACATGACAAGATTTTTACGTCAACAACTTTATAGTGAGCTAATTTATAGCTAATTTGGTCTGATACAATGCTAGTCCTATGAAGAACAGATCACTACATCTAGTAACTGTTGAGTAAAGTTTCCTCTAAAGAGGTCCTTGGAATTTCTTTCTTCCATGATTTGCCATTTCTTTCAGATATCCTTCGTGAATTCAATGCTAACCTCACAGGTTATTCAATTGGTATTGGTGAATTTATTGAGGCAAATGCGTTTCTCAATCAGGCAGTTCCAGGAGCACAGGCTAGGTATGTTTTTTTTTAAAAAAAAATTGTACACACACATGCACACACAAAATTTGCAAAATGTTGCATTCTAGAATGTTCACATTTAAGCATTCTGGCCCAGCAGTTTTCCAGCAGCAAATTTTCCAGAAATGGTGTTCTTGATATAATCTAGGCAGTTCTAACATGGATGGCTGTTTCATTAGCCCAGAAATTGGCAACCTCTATGGTCTGAATTAAACTTTGAGACTGCATATTTATTTTTTATTTATCCATTATGCTGCATTGTTGACATACAAATCCATGTACTGCATATATACATGACATTTGCTTTCTTCTCTCCCAGTGTTCCTGAGAGAATTGCTGGGAATAAGGCACTTTCTGTTCAATGCTTCTGTTTGCTAATTTATGGTTTTTATTCTAGCACTATTTAGAAAGGCTGGTAGGTCTTGGAGAGCAGTTATGCTCATTTTTGTTTCCAGTAATTCTGCTTAAGGTTGCTTATTTGCTCATTGATTTCTCTGTTGATTAGACAAGAACAGAATGTGGTGTTCCTGCATCTAATGATAGAAAATCAGCGATCTGTTTATCTTGATCAGCTTTCTTGTAAGAAAAAATAGGTCACATTCCTTGTGGCTCCCTGTCGGCTGATCACTCATCTTTGCAGGATTACTTCACCTAGGGAAGGTGAAGTAGCCAAAGTGACAGACTAAAAATGTCATGAAATGTTAGAAAATTATTTTTTATTAAAAAGTTTACTATTGTATTCTTAATGCTAGGGATTGTGAGAGGTGTTTGCAGAAAATTCTGCTTCATGTCCCTTCAGTTTTGGGTGCTGTTGATCCACTTCGAGGTGGAAATTATCTTGGGACAGTACAAAAAAAATGAAAGGAATAGCACATCAATATTATCTAACACTTTTATCTTGTAATTATACTGCAAAGTTTTGTTTCCTGGACATCTCTTGACTTCCCTAATATATATTCACTTGAGAAAGAAATGAAGAAAAATAAGTGTTCCCTCTTTCCCCTTTTTTCATAAGCTGCCGTTATGTTCACTGATATTATTACAGTGTCCATGAACTCTTAAATATTTTTGCTAGAAGTTATTTGCACTCTAGGTTATCCAGTAAAGATAAAAAAGATGAATATATTTCCTAGATTTTCACCCAATAGACATATAGGAATTATCTTATCAAAGTTAACTATTTATCTCCACTGATGTGAAGCTGTTTCAGGAAATATCAGGACATCCTTATGTATGGGAAATCTATGAAACAGAACAAATCAAGGAACAGACCAACAACTCACTTCAGATTCTAAGACTTCCTAAAAAGTGCAAAGGGTTAGCTCCTCTTCCATTTTTCATCACTATTAAGATGCTTCTGTATAATAGCTTCAGTTAGTAGCTGTAATAATTCAAGAATCAGGTGGCATCCTCACTGAACAAATTGACTATTTGTTAAACTTTCAAGCTGTGCCTCCTTCCTCCCTCCCTCCCTCCCTCCCTCCTTTTTCTGAGTACTATTTTGCTTATCCCATTGTAAACAAAAGCAATATAGGATGATATTATATTAAAAGTGTTCCCCGGGGGATTTCCAGACAATACTTGTATTGTGCAATTATCCTAGTCTTTTCACAATGCTTTATTGGGGGGAGCCACAGTTGTGTACATATTTCTGCTTTTACTGTTGCTTTTTAAAAGAATTGTCATTTTAGATAAATTTTCAGGCATTGGTTCTCTATCATCTTGATTCATCTTTTTTCTTATTTTTTTCCCCCTAGGGATCTACCAGATCAAGTAAAGCGTCTTGTAAAAATCATGAAAAATGATTTGGTAGGTTGGCAACATTCAAGGAACTCATTGATTTGTCACTGTTGCACAATGGCTAAGCCCATATGGTGGAAAGCGGAGTATCAAATATTCCCATTAACTTTCTGGCTTTTCATATCTGGTTCCACTTTCTATTTAAGTTTTTAGCTTGGTAGACTCTTCTACTTCCACCTATCAGGGGCTCCTTACCTGGCATTCACCTGGGGTGTACACGTGAAAGAACTCTCACAATCTATCCTGCCTTTCTGAAAATTAAAAAATAAAAAATAAATAATTTCAATAAGGCTACTTAAAGATACTACTACAAAGAAATAGATTAGGATTCAAATTATACATATCAAAAGTACATGTCAAAGAGATAGTATTTCTCTCTCATGAAGTCGTGAATTATATGCTTAGCAAGCAGCCCAACATTCGGTGAACAATCAAAATCATAAGAGTTTTGCAATTTATTCAGAATACATTGCTTTTTAAAAGTGTAGGATGATATCCTTATATTTGCATGGATAAACCAGAAATAATATACTGTATTATTCTCTTCATTCAGAAAGCCAAATTCGACACTGTCTGGAAGGTCATAACAATATTCATTGGAATCCAAGATCTCTGCAACTATTGCAAAGATATTGTAAGTTTTTGGAATGTTTCTAAGCCAATATTTTAGTTATGGGGAATTATTAACATTGCAACTTTGTACTAGAAAAGACAACATTCTATAACTGAACAGCCTATTGACAACTATAGAGCTTAATTGGACGTTGTGACAATATTTGTATATTAATACCAGAGAGAAAATTTATTATGTAATCTGAAGTATTTTTCTGGGGTGAGAACAAAGCTTCAGGTGTAAACTGAAAGGTGATCACCTCCCCCCCCCCACACACCTACTTTATTCTGGACATGGTTTGATTGTAATTTTCAATAAACCCATGGCAATTAACTGATAAACTCTCTCTTCACTCTGTAACTCTCTTGGGCTAATTTGATGCTTCAAAAATGCCAGATCTGCACAATAAGAAAATGGGGACAGCCGTCCTTAGTATGCTAACTCAAATTAGTTCCAGAAATACTAGAACAAGAAAAGAAAATTAGGAAATCTTGTAGATTTTCAGAATTTGCATAATATAGCTCTTGGTATCAAGCCAATATTTCTGACACTGGTATTCATTTACCATTATGAAAAGAGAATAACTGACATTTTCTTCTTTAAACTTTGGAAAGTTTCAACAATGACTTTATAGTATCTGTTTCCTTGTTCGGAAATATAGTAAATGTATTTTGGCTTACAAATATACAAACTGAATGGTTTTTTTTAAAAAAAATGTAGACAGCTAATCTCTAAAAATATGCTGGTTGAATTCAGTTAAAAAAATATATATATTGCCCACCCTTTGACTCATTTTTTCTTTTATTTAAGAACTGCCAAGTTGGTATATCTGAGCTGTTTCTTACAAAAACTAGTAACAGTTCTAACCTTTGAGGACTGTGCAGAAATTAGTTTAAGTGATTTACTCTTTCCATTCCCTGCCATTCCTTGAAGATCTAAAACAACATTTTAACCCTGCTAAACTGAATGTAGTTACATCCCCCACTCTCCAGAATGAAAGCCTGTACAATCAGGTGCCCTCTCATGGAAGATATTCTGTTGAAATGGGCAAATTTAACATTTAAATGCTTGAGAGGACTTAATAAGCCTACAGGTAGTCCTTGACTTATGACCACAATAGGGCCCAAAATTTCTGTTGCTAAGTGAGACATTTATTAAGTGAGTTTTGACCCATTTTACGACCACAGGTTAAATGAATCACTGCAGTTGTTAAGTTAGTAACACAGTTGTTAAGTGAATCTGGCTTCCCCATTGACTTTGCTTGTCAGAAGGTCACAAAAGGTGATCACATGACCCCTCTGGGCCACTGCCACCATCATAAATATGAGTCAGTTGCCAAGCTTCTGAATTTTGATCACATGACCATGGGGATGCTGCAACGGTCATAAGTGTGAAAAACAGTCATAAATCACTTTTTCAGCAGCGTTGTAACTTCAAACGGTCATTAAATGAACTGTTGTAAGTCAAGGACTAGCTTTATTTACAATCATTGAGGTATCCAGATGATTAAGACCGTGCATTGTCTTTCCAGCACAGCTTTTAATTAGGTCATAATAGTTCATTATTGCCTGCATCATTTGCTGATTTAGTTACAGTACAATACTGTACATGAATCCCATGTTATGTTTTCCAGTAGAGAGTCAACTTTCAAGAACAATCACATATTTTAATTCATAGAATCTGCAACAATTCACTTGACCTTTCCTTTTCTATAATCAGTAACAGTCTCTTTTCATGTCTCCTCCCAATTAGAACCACTATTCAGCGGTAAATTTTTCAAATCATGTTCAAGAAGCGCTTGACTTGCTTCATACAGAGGTAGGTGGTGGCTGCACAGAGAACATCTTTTCATTTTGTCTTACACAATTGTCCATTGTTTGCTGATTCTCATTCAAAAGCCAGATGTCACACACTTTCAGTTGAGGCCACCTCTCACTCCATCTACAAGGAGACTGCATTTTCTCGACACTCAAGTGGCATTATTTTATTGCTGTAATAAAATAATGAAATTCTT
This sequence comes from Azemiops feae, assembly GCA_023970755.1. Lineage (NCBI taxonomy): Eukaryota > Metazoa > Chordata > Lepidosauria > Squamata > Viperidae > Azemiops > Azemiops feae. The sequence continues at coordinate 1,542,964 of JALGBA010004125.1, read as the reverse complement.
CCTTGTATTGTCAACTGCAAAATGAGTACTACAAATACACTTATACATGTATCACAAGAGTTTTTCGGACCTAGTCTACAAATCCTAATGTTTCATTTTTACAGTCTCCTTTACATTGGGTTACCCTATGGCATTTTTATGGAGTATCCAGCAAGATGGAGATAATTTGGAAATGTGCTTTTGCAGTTGCAATAATAAAAGGATATCTTGCATACAGGCAAAAAATACAAAGCCAGGGAATCATATATTTCAGTGTTTAATGGAATTTCATTAAATGTAAATAGGAAGACAGATTTTTTTTTATGAATACTGTCATTTGCTAAAATCAATAGAAGATGAACTTAGCATAATCTCCTAGACCTGAATAATTATTTTCTGGTCCCAATCCTTCCCGACCAATCCATCCAGATAGGTTGGGCTGTAACTCCATTATCTGTGATATAATGGAGTAAAAAACATGTCAGTGCAGAGATAGGAATGTGAAGGGAATGCAAAGGGAATCTGGTGAAACCTGATGGAAGGCAATAATAGTAATAATAGTAATAATAATAGTAATAGTAATAATAACAACAATAATAATGTTGGAAGGGACCTTTGAGGTCATCTAGTCCAACCCCCTGCTCAGGCAGGAAACCTATACCATTTCACACAAATGGTTGTCCAGTCTCTTCTTAAAAACTTCCAGTGTTGGAGCATTCACCGCTTCTGGAGGCAGGTTGTTCCACTGATTCATTGTTTTAACTGTCAGGAAGTTTCTCCTTAGTTCTAGGTTGCTTCTCTCTTTGGTTAGTTTCCATTCGTTGCTTCTTGTCCTGCCTTCAGGCGCTTTGGAAAATAGCTTGACTCCCTCTTCTCTGTGGCAGCCCCTGAGATATTGGAACACTGCTATCATGTCCCCCCTCGTCCTTCTCTTCATTAAACTAGACATACTCAATTCCAGCAACCGTTCTTTATATGTTTTAGTCTCCAATCCCCTGATCATCTTTGTAAATTAAATTTGACAGCAGCTTTGAAACTACTATAGAGCAGATACAAGCTCTGTGTTATATGTAATGCAATTTGAATAATTAACTACTTTTTCTTTTCAGGCACCTAAAACTTTGGTTAACCTGGCGGAGGTGATGGATCTTCTCCCTTTAAGGCAACTGTTTCTAGATAGCAGATTACCATGTGCTGTGCACGTAGCAGAGTAAGGCTCTCTTCCATCTAAGCTATTCATTTATATAAAGACCACTAAATATCCAATAACTAGTTCTGAAGTTTAGTGACTAAATGAGAATTGCAACATACTAAGGCTTACACATAGACTTTACCACCAATGTAACACAGAAAAATATCCCACATAAGACTACATTAAAATTCAATGACATCTCATTTTGCTGATCTATTTTCTCTGCTAAATAACGATTCAGCATATTTTTTTAAAAATAAACCTGAGATATTACAGTACTTGGTCTTCCCTGTGATTAAACTGGGTATTTTGGATCCAGTACAATCTGGATCCATTTACTCATTCAGTTTTCTCTTGCATAAGTGAGACCTGCATGCTAAGTGTTGCTATTCTGCATTTCCTTACTTTACATTCTCTCTCTTCCCCATTTTTCTTCTGGCTTTACTCCTCCTTAGCATTCAATGGCCACTGAACACATCTGGTTCCCATTAAATTGATTTGAGATCCTCTTCCTGTTAGATTGTTATTTCTCAACCTCAGCAACTATAAGCTGTGTGGACTTCTACTCCGTCAAATTCCCCAGCCAGAGTTGAAGCCCACACAGCTTAAAGTGTTGCTGAGGTTGAGAAACACTGTTCTAAAGAATTGGGGGGGGGGTGTCTTTTTATTTTGGATTGCCACAAACCTGCTGATGCCTCCTGTTGAGCTTTTACTATGTAAGTTACAGAAATTGCAGCCTTATTCCAAACTAGAGGGAGGTTTTGTACTCTAGATTTCAATTAACAAGCAAAATGTTGATAATAACACTCAAGAGGCTGACCTACAACTAAATAATAGGTATTCAGGTACTTTTGTTAAACCAAAGGCAGGGATACCCTTGTGGGGAACTGCCTGTGTTTGCAGCAAGACACTTCCTGGCTTTCCCCACATCTTGCCCCTAGAAAATAACTAGTACACAACAAGGTCTTCAATGTGTAGGGGAAAAGAGGGAAGGTGGATTGTGTACTTATTCTGTGGGCATATTGCTTTCCTGGCAACTCTTGCTTCATAAAAGGATAAGCCCAGGAATAAAAATGTCTAGAACTGAAACCTTTTGCATTTTAATAATATTTTTATTCACATTCATCATTGAGAAGAGATCACTACTAAAAATGTCATATTTCTTTGAAGAAAAGAAGTACATAGATATCTGCTTCCTTACTAGAGGAACTATTTATTTTCTGGATGTATCAGTCTTTTGTTTGTTTGTTTGTTCCATATATGCCTTTTCTTCCTATATTTTCATACACAGAGATCAATGCATTTGCCTTCTTTCCCTTAAAGAAGGCTCCTTAGACCTTGTGATGATGGAAGAAGCAACCAAAGCTTATCAGGTAGGAGTGCCATGAATCAAGACTGCCATTTTGTGGATTGTCTCCTATACAATCTTGTCACATTGTTTCTAAAATAACATTATACATTACATTTGAAGGTTATACTACATAACATAAAGCTACCATGTCCCTTCAATATGCTATGTTATAATCCAAAAGAGTTTCTGGATCTTTTAGGTAATGAATTGTTTTGATTCAAAAGCAAAAGATTTATCTCCTCTTGCTGGGTGAATGGGAATTAGCCAAGGAACTAAAGGATGGATCTTTATATTTCTTATATTTCTTTCACAGAACAAAATACAAAAACTAATTAAGAGTCACAAGTATGATACTCGAGAAGATTTTACAGTTGTATTACAGCCATTCCTCCGAAATATTTCATTACCTGTTTTACAGGTAAGTTCTAGATTCCCATTTACTTATTTTATTTATTATTATTATTATTTTGCTCTTCTTTACAAGAACAATACTTCCAAAGTGGAGTACGAAACAAAAATACCAGCAACAACAGCAATAATAATATCTTCATTTTGTACAATTCAAGGTGTACAATATCTTCCCATTTCCTATTTCCCTACAATGACTATCCTGCAGGGTCAAAGTAATTTAATATGGATGCATATATTTATGAGATCCTGAAAATGCAAATGTAACATTATTTTGATATGTTTGGACTGAGTTACAGACTCTGGGAAACATCCTTTATAAAATTATGTTCAACCATAAATAGAAAATGGCCTGTAGAAACAAATCTGATCTTTAGAAGCATTGCTAAATTTCAGCCATTGCTACAGTACAAACTCATAGAACATTCATAAAGTAATCTGAGAAGAATCACATAACTGTTTTCTAAAATATTGAATAGCTGGTGTGCTTTGGATCAATTTACTGTTTTTCTTTGTATTATATTTAATTATATAATTAATATAATATAATTTTATATTACTTATCTGTGGACTGAAATTCACAGCATAGATTCCTAGCATCACTTATGCTAAGCTGGATTCTGTGTTTCTTACATAGAATTGAGACTAGATATATCAACACTGAACTAAACAGACTGATAGCATATCAGTAGAAATAAAAAAAGTACCCTGTTATGAGTTCGATTGACAGGGACATTCTTACATGTATTACTTTCATATTTTGAATAATTACAACAATAACTATTTTTCCATATTATGTAAAAGTTTCCTTGCTTGCATGATGTGCTTTAACAATTTATGCATATGATATCATTCATGCAATTCTTTAAGACTTTAAGTGATTGCTTTTTCAACGTTTAGTTTTCATGAAATAAAACAAAAAAAAAATCTGTTCTGCCAAAGTTAAAATTCAAATATGCTTAAAAGTGTTCACATTAAAACTCATTTCATAATGTAGATTAGGGAATGTAATCAATCCTAATGATAAAAACTTAGGTATTGCAACATTTATATTAGGTTTAAGGGAATGTTCATTTAGAACAAATTGAGCATCTTTAGTGCTTTGTGATCTGAAGTCTTTTCATCTTTTAAATCTCTAATGGATCAGATCAATGACTTATCTAATATTATACCCCTAATTGTCATTCCAGCACCTACTGAAAACCCAAGGCAGGACATGATTGTAACTTCACTCATATAAACATTGGTACTCAGAGGCTTACTGTCTATCACTTCCTCAGATTAGCCAGAATTTTCCATCAGTTTGCTTAATTAAAGTTGTTTGAATTGGGTCCATCAACACACCTTTTGATGAGGAATTTCATAGTTTGATTCTGTAAATTGTAAACTTTTGTCAGTATGTCTGAATCTTTTGCTGTTCACTTCATCGAATGACTCTGGTTTATGACACAGGTGGGATAAAGTATTTATGTTAAAATTCTAGTTGTCTTTGGTACAAATAAATATGGGTTCTGTTTGGCTTTGTTCTTTTTGCATCTTTAAAAGTATAATAATAACGATGCTTTCCTCATTTTTCAGGATGGGCGACTAGATATCTCCTTCTTTGCACCAGACTGTTTTCACTTTAGCCAAAAATCACATTCCCAACTTTCTAGAGCTCTCTGGAATAATATGGTGAGACACCTACTTCAGGGTACTGTACAATTCAGTTTTTAAATGGCTATATTGTTTTATTTGGGCAGTGTATACATTCCTACCAAAACCCCTACTTTTATTTCTGATAGTAAATTGATAACTTACTATCAAGACTGGTGAATCTGATTGGATGTCAGTGCTAAAGGCTATCATTTTCTCTCCATCCCGATTAAATCTGAACTTCTTTTTCTACTGTGATCTTAGCTGAATCTTGAACTGGGTAACTGCTGTATTTTGTTCTCAGAATTTTATAGGATATCCTGCAAGAAGATATTCCATTTATAACCTTTATAATTGCCCATTGCTTCTTTTATCTCTTTTTCCTGTTACACAAAACCTGTGAAAGCAGTAAATCAAACAGTTGCATGAACCCTTAAATAAAAGAACTGCATAATCATATCTTTCTTTTACCCTCTAGCTTCAACCTGTTGGAAAGAAAGATGTTTCCTTCAATTTTATGGATAATATAACACTGAGCTGCCCAACTCTGGTAAACATAATACGTCTTCTTCCAGTGCAAGGTTTTTGTGGGAATGAACAATTTGGGTTTTCAAAGGAACAGCCAATAATATTTGAATGCCAGCAGCTTAACAGTTCATGCTTAATTATGAACAGGTGTCCTTGGATGGTCTTGATCTTTGAGGACTAAGCAAATTTCGAAGTAATCTTTGTGTTGAAGGTGGAAACCCTTGGTCCTATCCCTCAACTATTAGACTGAAATTCTAGACAATATTACCACAAAATGTAATGCAGCTTAGTTCTGATTCTTTTTTTTAAAAAAACAAGTTTTATTAGTTTTCAATTTTTACATCAAGGTGCTTAGGAAACAACGTGGGGATGGGGTAATCAATTTATCCAAAAACAAAGTCATACGTACATAGCTCATGCTAATTCCTTAAAAGTTCCCTCTCTATTTCCCTTAATTGATATAGCATTTTCAAATTAATACATTTCTAAGTAAAATTCAATCAATACAATTAGCAATAAGATTTTACTTATACGAATCCAAGTCCTGTTTTTAAGCTTTACTTAATTCCAATTACCATATTCCAATTTAGCCTTAAATAAACATATTGTTTACACTTCGGGTATCCCTAATTTCCCTCATTTCATAACATAATAATTATAACATCTAAAATAAACATATTATTCCAAAAGTTACATTCTTACTTTTCCAAAATATATTCTATTTCTTATCCTAATAATTCCTCATTTACTAATACCATATCTTCCATTGTCACAATCCACTTTCTTATTCTTATTCCATTAAAATGATTATCATATCTGAAATAACCATATTATTCCAAACAGCTTAGTTCTGATTCTAATTGGCATGTGTAGGATTACATTCTTAACTTATAAATAAATTTATATCCTGTAGGTCTCACATCCATGTACTAGATAAAATAGAAATCTTTCCAAAATAAGCTTCCAGATTTCATAAGGGCCTGCCAGTTCTTATGTCCTTCATACCTCCTAGGAACTGGTGGTTTTAATTCTGGAAAATTCTTACCTCACTCATATAGTTTATTGGCATAATTATACAGATTAACATCATAATTCTGTGCAAGTTTATTAAAAAAAAGATCCATTGTAGCTTATTCATAGTAAATAGGCATAACTGCAGTATAATATAGATATTTAAAATTAAGGTTTTTATTTAATTAGCTGGCATTTATTTTATTTAATTAGCTGGTATTTATTTTATTTAATTAGCTGGTATTTTATTTAATTAGCTGGTTTTGATCTTACCAGCTAATTTATGGAATTTGCCCATTTTCTTTAATCAATGGAATTTCATAATCAGAACTGGGGAAAAATCTGCTGTGGACCTTTGTGGGATAAAGCAGCTCTGCTTAATGTCATGGGGAAATATCCTTGGATTTTCCAGCCCAAACTATTTGCAAGATGGCCAAACACATTATAGCTGAGCAATGTAATGGTTAAATATCAGTGTTCCTCAACTTTGGCAATTTTAAGATACATGGACTTCTCCCCAAATATAGGCTACAAAATAGTATTAGAATTTGGATTATTAAACTGCCTGTAATTCTAATTTTCCTCTTCTCTGCCCAGTTTTATGTCAGATAAGCTGGCTATCACTCTTTTGCATTATTTGTGCGTTATTTCATGAGGTTATGGCTCTTTCCAGCACCATACTGCCAAGTTGCTGGATTGGCTGACAAGCAATATGATGAAAAGATACAAACTTTTTCCCCCCACACAACAGATTCCAGACAATTGCATTTTGCAACTTAATACTTATTCAGAGTAGTCCCATTATAGAAGCTTATCTCAGTTCAAAATTTCCAGTTTGTCTCCATTATTCAAACAGACTGATTCCAAAATGATCCCCTTTTTTGTGAGAGAACCATTATTGCAGCATTTCCATTGCTAGACTTGCAGATTTAGTTGCAATCAAGTGGCCGATCTAGTGGCATCTATGCTTCTGTTTTCCTCTATTGAAATTTTGACGTTTGGCATTCATGTTCTTTCTCTATTAGCAACAACCCTTCCTGGCTACCTTCAGAAACACCAATGCCACAAATCCATCAGAAAACCCTACCAAGTTGCCAGATCAGGTAATTCCTTTATTATTTACTGTGCATTATTTCTCTTAGCATATTCATGTTTTCTGGTATCTACATGATGCTTTCACATCCATGCAGTTTTCTTAACAACATTTTTGGAAGAGGCAGGCCAGTATCTCAAAGTAATTCAGCTGGTTTCCTGCCTAACAGGGGCCTAGAATCCATGCTCTTATTTCAGCATTTTTAACCAATACACCAAACTGTTTTTCAACTGTGGGCAATAGTAATGAATAATGCTGGATATAATTCTGTTCCTGACACCCCAAGTATTAATCATTAATTTCAGCTTGATTTCTTGAAGCATAGAAATAGGATGTTTCAGGTCCCTCTGAAACACAAGTTGCTACTAGATTTCTTGTAGTTTCAATATGTTACAACCCATATGAACAATTTCCAGTGATATATTGACTGCATTTTGTTTTTAAGAACTGGGGTAGCAATCTGCCATGTTCTGTACAGACTGAATCCAGAGAAGTCCCCACATCAGGTGAGAAATTGCTGCTCATGCAGTAAAAATAATAAATAATAATGTATTTACCTCCTCGCTCAGTGCAGATTTATGTAAAATGCTTGGGAAGAAAGTGACAACAAACATCTGTAGTTTTCTATTTTCCTTTTCTATTTTTATAATCTTAAGCAATCTAGCGATTGTATTTTTCAGCTCATATTTCACTATCAATGAATGTTTAAAATTTATTTTATCTTAGCTATACAGTAATACTGTATGTTCAGGGCTGTTCTGGTTGAAAGTAGAGCATACAATGAGACTCCTTAAATCCCACTGACTTAGTGGAATTTCAGCTGCCTAATAATACGCAGGATGGTCCCCAAAGAGAAAATTAATTGCCAAATTGGGCAACAAAGATATTGATGAATCTGGAGAAGATAAGGCATATTTAGGTTGTAGTTTAGCAAACTAGGCCAATGCTTAGTATTATTGATCTGCCTGTTATATTCTCTTTTTTGTACAACTCAGTCCTATGCGAGATTAAATGGTGATAAGCCCAAATTCTGTCTAGTAAGACTTACACACCTGTAAGGGTATGGAGCTCGTAAGCTTTAGAAGTACTTAACTGCTAAAGGGAAGAAAAGACTGGATTGTTGATTTGGGGATTAAATAATGATGAAGAAATGAAGAGTACAGAGAAGAGCAACAAAGATGATTAGGGGACTAGAGGCTAAATCATATAAGGAACGGTTGCTAGAATTGGGTATGTCTAGTCTAATGAAGAGAAGGACGAGTGGTGACATGATAGCAGTGTTCCAATATCTCAGGGGCTGCCACAAAGAAGAGGGAGTCAAGCTATTCTCCAAAGCACCTGAAGGCAGGACAAGAAGCAACAGATGGAAACTAACCAAAGAGAGAAACAACTTAGAACTAAGGAGAAATTTCCTGACAGTTAGAACAATTAATCAGTGGAACAACCTGCCTCCAGAAGTTGTGAATCTCTAACGCTGGAAGTCTTTAAGAAGAGACTGGACAACCATTTGTCTGAAATGATATAGGGTTTCCTGCCTGAGCAGGGGGTTGGACTAAAAGACCTCCAAGGTCCCCTCTAACTCTTATTATTATTACTTACCTTTTAAGTTACAGTATATCTATCGGTACAAAATGTTTAGCCTATCAGGATATTGAACTGGGTATATCTAGTATAATGAAGAGAAGAACTAAGGGTGACATGATAGCAGTCTTCTAATATTTGAAGGGCTGTCACAAAGGGGATCAACCTATTCTCCAAAGTACCTGAGGGCAGGACAAGAATAATGGATGGAAACTCATAAAAAAGAGATACAATCTAGCCAAAATTTCCTGCTAGTGAGAACAATTAGTGGAATGGTTTGCCTCTGGAAGTTGTAGGTGCTCCATCGCTGAAGGCTTTTAAGAAGAGATTGGACAGTCATTTGTCTAAAATAGTATAGGGTCTCCTGTTTGAGCAGGAGGTTGGACTAGAAGATTTTCAAGGTCCTTCCAATTCTGTTATTTTGTGTTCTGTATATGATACTCTCTCTCAATCTCATTTCTATTTTTTTAGTGCACAGGCTGCAGCCAGCTGACATTCGAGTGATAGCAGCACTTGGTGATTCAATGATGGTAAGGATGTCCACATTTTCAGCCATGCTGTTATTCCTAAGAATGTGAAAATGTCAGCTTATTAAAATGACATCAAGCAGAATGTTAATAATGAATGTTTATTAAATGAAATATCGTAATTGACCATTATAGCTGAAGCTATGATATGTGGTGTGCAAGTTCAGAAAACAGATTCTTTCAGTAGCCAGGTCAAATGGTGAATACTATGAATGGAAATATTAAATACATAAATTGAACATAAGATCCTTGCCCTACCTACTTTCTTTACTAAATGAAGGTTTTCTATAATATTACTCTCTGTTGCTTTTGGTAGATTGATAGTGTGACCTCATCAGCAACCATTACCCAGATGTTAACGTTTTGATTCTGTTAGAAATAATAAATTCCTATTGATTGCATTTTATTTTTTCTATTTTTAATAGATTGCTGAAGGTGCTAAAGCAATTGGTCTGAATGATATCAAAACAGCTTGGAGAGGACTTTCCTGGAGGTAAGTGTTTTTTCCCCAAATTTCATCCAAGTTTTACTAAAAGTCTTCTCCATCACTGCACCCTTCAGGTGTGTTAGGACAGCAAGGCCTAAAATTCTCAACTGATAGTCCCATTGTCTGGAGGGTATTAAGTTGGATAAAACAAAAGTAGAATATAGAACTAAAGGTTCATGGCTGAAAAGTTCAGGTAATTATAGATATGAAAGAAATGAAAACAGGCTGCATTATGGGAAAGTTCCATCCTACATCATATTTTCATGCCCAAACATGCAGTTTGATCTTTCCCAACCACTTATTAAGGAATCTTTTAACAATGTGCTACCATCTGGCCATCTTTAGTGTGGCTTACATTTCTTTCACAATCTGAATAAATAGCTCCTGATCAAGATTTGAGATAATTCCTAAGTCATTAAACCTCCACTAGGAGTGGCACAAAGCAATGATAGGAAGCTTGCCTAATGTTTATACATATTAATGCAACAATGTTTACATTAGGAACATTATCACCAATTCTCCTCTGCAGATTTACTTCCTTGCATATCTTTGTGGAATGCTAATCTTTTTGTCAAAAAAACCCCAACCCTCAATTCTTAAGGGAATGATTGTTATTATGCTGACATTTGGAATAAAAATACAATGAAATAATGCCTGTTATTAAATTGATACCTTGATATGTCTTGGTACACTGAATGCACAAAAATAAACAGGGCTATATTTTGCTGTTTAGGCTAGTTTTTTCAAATTACTTTGTTTCTTCAGAAATTATTGTTATTTAAAATAATCTGGACTTCCGGTTGTGACGTCATCGTGGAGCGGGTGAAGGAACAGATCTCTGTTCCTAAATCCCGGAAATTTCTTCGCTAAGTGCCCGGTAAGGGCTTTACCGATCCCGGAGAGACCGGTAAATTAAAGAGGAAGCTTCAGAGAAGCCGGGTGTAAAGCAAACACTCGAGCAGACAGGAGCAGCACTCTTAAAATTGGCGGAGAAGAAGCCGGTCTTTAAGGCCGGCCGGGAGCGATGGTGACAGCCTGAGAGGGAAGTGAAAAGTAGAACTGACAGCTTCGTACGGCAGAGGAGAAACCCCTGAAGGAGGTGAGGAATATTTGATAGAAGGCGCGGAAAAAGCAAAGCGATAAGGAGAGAGACACAGCGGCAACTGAAATTGAATAGAGCGGAGAAGGGAGCCTTAGAGCAGAACGAGAGCAGCGAGAAGAAGCAGAGAGCCCACAGTAAAGCTTATAAAACGTGAAAGGCTGGAATTTAAAAGCTGTAAGAAGCAGAGATTGAAACTAGAGAAAGGACTGGAGACGGCCAGAGGCAACAAAGGGTGATTAAGAGACTTTGAAAAAATCAACATAAGGATTAAAAGTTGAAGTGAGACAACGGAGAAACTTAATACCAATTACTGGATCTTATTTTTGAAGAACAAATACCATTGAAATTTGAATCTTAACTGACATATATCTGGACAAAGTGACTAGTGGACGTTTTGGATTTATTGGGTATACAGAAGAGGAAATAAGGTGACATTTGGTGGATCTGTGGACACATTAAACTGAGACAGAGAGAAAAAAGGCTGATGCAATATTGCAGCACCTGTTAACAAACAGGGATCATAGAGAGAAAGGTGATTATTTAAACAAGAGTGATAGTGAATGAAATTAAGAGTGGTGATAATATTTTGAGAATAGTATATGTATATGCATTGTGTGGAGTATTACAGAAATATACAAAAGAGGTGTTAAGAGTATTATAAATTATATTATATAATAGTGGGATAAGAAAAGGTATAACTCTATTTGTAATCTTATTTTTAAGGTTAACCCTTAACGTTATATAAAATTGATATATGCAAGTGTGGGAAAATATTATCCAAGTAATAAAAATGACAAGTACCACAGCAACAACTAAAATAAGTAAAAAAACAGCTATAAATCCCACACCTATAATGGCCTCTCCTATAGGTCAAAGAACGATAGGAACCATGTTGGGGAAAGAAAAAGAAAAAGTAGAATTGGCGATGAACCCACAGAGTATACAGACAATGTTACAAATGATGCAGGAAACAATGACGAAAACCCAAGAGGCAATAGCAAATAATCATGAAGAAACAAAAACTCACCACAAAGAAATCAAAAATGAAATTAAAAACATGAATGACAAGATAGAGAGTATACAACAAACAATGATGAAGAACGAACAAAGAATTCAAAAAGTTGAAACAAAAATAGATCAAGTTGATGGCAAAATAGAAAAGATGGATCAGATATCCAAACAAGCAAACAGAGAGCTGACCCAATCTATTACCTTCTTGGAATTGGAAAAAGCTGCGTTCTTCCTAAGATTTCAAAATATCGTAGAGGAAAAAGAAGAAGATTTGGGAGAGAAGATGGCGGAGATATTGGCCGAGATATTAGGAAAGGACAAACAGGACGCAAGAAGAGACATAGATGAAATTTATCGAGTATATACAAATTATGCACGTAGGCACAGACTGGCGAGAGAGGTACATATAAGGTTGACTAGAAGATCAATAAGGGATGAAATATATAAAAAAACAAGAGACAAACAGATAGTATATAAGGGTAAAGAAATAATTGTATTAAAGCAAATACCACGTAGAATACGAAATCAGAGACGAGAATACCAATTTCTAACAACCCAATTAACTAAATACAAAGTTATGTTTCGATGGTTAGTACCTGAAGGCATATTTGTAACATGGCAAGAAAAAAAATATAAGATAGACACACTCGAGAAAGCGCAGGATTTTTATGAATGTCACTTTGCGCAGGGAGAAGAACAAGAAAGTAGGGAAGAGCCAGAGAGTAAAAGTCAGGAGGAAGACCTAATAGAAGAATTTGAACGAGAAAGAGAAAAGCAAAAGAAACAAGAAAGAGAAAGGTTAGAAAGAGAAGGAGCAAAAGGAAGGGTAATAGAGACAAGAAGCACAAAAAAACCAGATCAAGTAAAAAACGGGAGAGGCAATTAAGCTCTTTTCTGTAAACATTAATGGTTTAAACATACCAAGAAAAAGAGTACAAACGTTTAATAAATTAAGGAAATTGGATGCAGACGTGATATGTCTACAGGAAGTTCATATAAAAAAGGATTATAGAAAACTACTAGAGAATGTAAAATTAGGAACACTATACACAACACTAGCACAAAACAAGAAAGGAGGAATTGCTATATATGTTAAAGAAAAAATAAAATCAAAATTAATATATTCGGATGAAGAGGGGAGAATTTTAATGTTGGAAATAGAATTAGGGCAAAAACAAACTTTATTAACGGCAGTATATGCACCAAATAATAACCAACATGATTTTTTTAAAAAGGTACATAAGAAACTAGTGGATCTGGACTATGAAAATATTTGTATGATTGGGGATCTAAATGCAATAGTCGATGTTAAGAAAGACTATAAAAGTAGTAAAAAGAGCAAAAAGAAGAAAAATATATTACCAAAATCATTCTTTAACATGGTAACAGAACTCAACCTTCGGGATATATGGAGAGAGACACACAGATCAGACAAACAATACACATTTTATTCGTATCCGCATCAATCCTGGTCCAGGATCGATATGGCCTGGGTAACAACAGAAATACAGAACGGGATAGAGGAAATTGAAATAGGACTTAATGACTGGGCAGATCACAACCCAATAACAATAAAATGGAAAGGCCAGAAACAGAGAAAAAGATGGTCAATGAATCAAAGACTATGTAAAGACAAACAATATATACAGATGCTAGAAAAGGAACTGACATTATTTTTTCAGGTAAATAAAAAGGAAGAGACATCAACACAAAATTTGTGGGATACCACAAAAGCCTACATTCGAGGATTGACAATTGCATACAATTCTAAGAAAAATAAAGATAGGAGACTTCAACAAGAAAAACTGCAAGAAGAACTTAAAGAAACAGAAAGTGACCTACAGAAGGATCCACAAAACAAAAAGATAAAGGAAAAATGGAATATTATAAAACACAAGATTAATCTGACAACACAAAAAGAAATGGCACAGAAAATTAGGATGGCGAAACAAAATTACTTTGAAAACGCAAATAAAACCGGTCGATGGTTGGCCTATAAATTAAAAAAAGAAAAAGGTAAAAGAGCAATACATCAACTACAAGATGAAAGTGGAACAGTACAATATAGACGGGAAGAGAAAAAGAACATAATACAAAATTTCTTCTCAAAGCTATACTATCAGGAAGATATAGCAGATGATAAAGTTAAACAATATATAGAGGCAGCAAAAATGAGCAAAATCACAGAAGAACAAAAGGAAATGTTGAATAGACCAATAACCGCAATAGAACTAGAAACAGCATTGAAAAAACAAAAAAATAATAAATCACCAGGACCAGATGGAATTCCGGCTGAGTTTTATAAAAATATACAAGAGTCACTACAATGGATAATGTTGGAGATTTGTAATGAGGTGCTGGAGGAGGCGAAGATACCGCCATCTTGGACTGAAGCAATTATTACTCTCATCCCTAAGGAAGATTCAGACCTGCAACAAATTCAAAACTATAGGCCGATTTCTTTACTGAATACAGATTATAAGATATTTGCAACAATAATAGCAGAAAGGATTAAAAAAATCTTGAATAATTACATCCACCCAGATCAAAATGGATTTCTACCAGGACGACAGATAAAAAACAATATGAGGATAATAATGAACACCTTAGAATTTTATGAAGTCCACTCTGAAAGACAAGCTACACTGGTTTTCCTTGATGCCCAGAAGGCATTTGATAATTTGAACTGGAAATTTATTATAACACAACTGAACTACATGGAATTTGGGACAAAATTTGGAAAGATGGTTGAGAAAATATATACTAAACAAACAGCTAGGGTAATTATGAATGACGAAATGACAGAAAAAATTGAGATAACTAAAGGAGTAAGACAAGGGTGCCCACTCTCTCCTCTTCTATTTATTTTATCATTAGAAATACTCTTGACAAAAATTAGAGAGGATCAAGAAATAAAGGGTTTAAAAATTAAGAAGGAAGAATATAAGGTCCAAGCCTTCGCTGATGATTTGGTATTTATTTTGGAAGACCCATTAGAAACCGGCCCTAAATTAATTCAAAAAATAGAAGAATTTGGTGAGGTAGCCGGACTTAAGATTAATAAGAATAAATCCAAATTAATAACCAAAAATCTTACAAAGGCACAGGAAAGCGAATTGGAAGATAAAACAAAAATAAGCGTAACAAAAAAAATAAAATATTTAGGGATTTGGCTTACAGCGAAGTGCTCCTCAATTAAGGAGGATAATTATGATAAAATACTACACCAGATAAAAAAAGATTTAGAAAATTGGGAAAACCTACAAATTTCATTTTTAGGGAGGATTGCAACGATCAAAATGAATATATTGCCAAAAATATTATTCCTGTTCCAAGTTATTCCAATAAAACTAGGGAAAACATTCTTTCAAGAATTAAATAAATTGGTTACTAAATTTATATGGCAAAGGAAAAAACCTAGGATTAAATTAAAACTCTTGCAAGATACGAAAGATAAAGGGGGATTGGCATTACCAGAGTGGGAAATATATTACCAAGCATCAAGCCTAACTTGGCTAAAAGAATGGATGAAATTGGAAAATACTAGAATTTTAACACTTGAAGGACACGACTTGCAAGCGGGGTGGCATGCATTTCTATGGGACGAAAAATATAAAGTACATAGATACTTTCGAAGACATATAGTTAGGGATGCATTGCTACAGACTTGGGAAAAGATAAAACAAAAACATTATATAAGAATTCCAATGTGGCTATCCCCAACAGAAGCTCTGAAACACCCAAACCTACTGGACATAAATAAGATAATTAGATACAAGGAATTGGTAAATGAACAGGGAAATCTGAAAACAAAACAAGAATTGGAACAAGATGTAGGCAGAGAGATTGATTGGTGGACATACACACAAATCCAATCTAAATATACAGAGGACAAAAAATTATACGAAATACAAAAAGAATCGCAAGAATTGGATAAAATTATACATGGAACAGAAATAAAATTAATTAGTAATATATATAAATATCTACTGAGATATAAAATGGAAGATGAGGTTGTCAAAGACACAATGATTAGATGGGCAAAAAATTTCGGATACAACATAGAATTGGCGAAATGGGAAAAAATATGGGAAACAAACATAAAATTGACTATGTCTGCGGCATTCAAGGAAAATCAGTTGAAGATGTTTTACAGATGGCATCTTCCACCAGCAAAGCTTGCTAAGATGTTCCAGAACAACTCACCGACATGCTGGAAATGTAAAAAGGTACATGGAACATATTACCATCTATGGTGGACATGCCCCGTTGCAAAAAAATACTGGACTAAAATAAGAAGATGGATGGTAGAAATAATAGATCAACCTGTAGATTGGAAACCAGAGATCTTTCTGCTGGGTATCTTAAATAGAAAATACAGTAAAGAAATACGGTACTTAATCTTACACATAACAACGGCAGCAAGAATAGTCTACGCACAGTTCTGGAAAAATGAGAATACACCATCAGAGGAAGAAGTGATAAGGAAAATCTTAGACTGTGCGGAGATGGACAAATTAACAAAAGAGATAAAAGAAAGGGAAGACACAGAGTACTATGTAATATGGAATAAGTGGTATGATTGGTTGGAGACTAGAAATAACAAATGAAAATAAATGCAGAAAGGTCAAGAAAGGGAAAATGTGTGTATAATAATGTACAATAATGTATAGTAATAATATGTATTATTCTTAATATGAAATATAGTACGAATGAAGAAAATGGAAATAAGAAACAATGGGACAACAAGGACAAATATTTTTTAAAAAAGAAGAATAAAGGGGGAAAATGTAAATAACAGAAGATTACAGTTACGAAATTGCTGTTTAAAAAAAAAAAAGGAGTATACATTGTATGTTTATGTGTGTTATGTTTTGTTGTCTTAAAAAAATAAAAATATATATAAAAAAATAAAAAAAATAAAATAATCTGAAAACTTTGAAAACAGAATTCATAGCTGCCTAATAGTTTGTTTTGGAAGTGATTTGTTTTTCCAAATCCTCCCCTTTCCACAGTTATTTTCTCTGACAGATGGTATGTGCTGGATATGGTATTAACACTACTGACCAATTTTGTATTATCCCTTTTCAAGCACTGGAAGCGATGGAAGCTTAGAGACTCACACAACATTACCTAGTGAGTAGCCTGAAATACATCAAAATACAAAATAAGAATAGACATGAGTAAATCTGAAATGCATTTGAAAAATTATGAATTATTGTTGTCCACATTTTCTTTCCCTTTTTAGTCAGGCATCCTCCTCTCGTTTATTTTCTGCTTGAGTCAAACCACTGTTCAGCATGCCATTCAAAGATATTATTATTAGAGTGATCTCTCTATACATGATCTGATAATGGTTTGAAAAGCAAGACTTATAATATAGTTGGCCAATAGTTGTGATTTAATTCCAAAAGTAAAGAAGACTTAATTCCACCATATGAAGAGGTATGTCAGCTGTATTCCCATGGCACACTGAACTGGATAGTGAGTGGAATTAATCAGTTGTAGGGTTAGGGAAGAATAGGTTTAACCTAAAACAGACTAGTGATTGTTTGGAATTAAAATGCCTTCTCTGGTCAGCCATCAGGGGAACAACATAATCCAGTCAGTAGAACAGCTGCTCTGCCCTGCCTACTCAGTCTTCCAAAATATAAAGCTGGAATCAGTGGTGGGATTCAGCCAGTTCGCACCCCTAGGCAGAACCAGTAACTAATTTTTTGTTGCCCAGGCCCAGAATGGACTTCTGGAAGTGGCATCCACACATAGAACCGGTTGTTCGCATATTGAATCCCACCACTGGCTGGAATTAATAATAATTCCAAATCTATTTTGCCCTAACTGTAAAGATGTTTATCTCACCCATTTCTACCAGTCAAATTTAATAGATACCATTATTTGTAATATCAAGAGACTGTTCCTACCTTCTTACCATTAGCCATTCAAATGAATTGCCTATCTGAAACAGTGGTGGCACTTCTCATTTAGTAGTGTTGGATAAAGACATAGAGATTCAAACATAGTTCAAACTTAGTTTACAAACTAATACCAACTAGCAGTCAAAAGACATGATGAAAACTCCTTAATTTCACAATACATGGGCAGACTTCACCATAGTTTCAACTGGGAAACTGTGAGCCTCCTAGATCAAGCCAAGTCCAAAAATGCTAGAGAGTTTCTAGAAGCCTGGCCTTCGGACAAATCAGCCATAAACAGATACATGGAGATGAACAAGTTCTACATACCATTCAAAAAGACAATCAAAAAGCAAAAAAAAGGAAACTAAAAGACCAAAATGCCTCCTTACTAGCAATCAATAGCCAGATAAGCAGAGATTAACATCAAGATTAATATTAGACCAACAATCAAGAAGCAACAACAACCCAATCAAGAAACTAACAACTCAGACAAACAGTAAATAACAGCCTAATCAAGGAACCACCAAGAACACTACCATTCCTATTGACAGGCAAGCCACTAGTATATAAATAGAGAGCAAACCCCACTCCTTCTAGCATTGATAAGTGAACTAATTTAGTAATGAAACATCTGCAAGAAAACAACCCAAGCTCAGAAAGCATCAAGGACCCCATAGCTATATTTTTTTCTAACAATTGTCCAGAATAATTAGGAAAACTTTGGTAAAATGTGAACTAACTTTCAATGATTTATAAAGATTCAGAACCCTTAAAAGATGGGAATGAGATGCTGATTCTTGTTTACTGGAGAAACACTGAAGTTGAATTTCTCCTTCTCTGTCAGATATTTTGAAGAAATTTAATCCAGGCCTCACAGGTTTCTCCACTGGCACTCAGAAGGAAACTGCTGGCTTCAATGTAGCTGTGGGAGAAGCCACAACCTGGTAAGTTCTCGTAGGAGACATGTGGTCAAGGAAGTCCATGACTGAAATAGTACTGGAATATTTAACCTCACTAAACCAAAGCATATTCCAAAGCTGAGGGCTTTTCTTAAGATTAATCACCCCACTAGCTGTTTGTTATAATCAACTCTCCAGAATTCAGCATGCAAAAGTATCACCTGAATAAGACTTTGGATTAACTTGCTGGGGAATTACAAGATTGCAAAAATCCAGGGAGCCAATTAGCTATGGCATGAACTCATTTAACAAACAGATGAAATAACGTCCACGTATACTATATAAGAAAGTGATTTAAAATTCATTTAGACTCCTATTCTCTGTTCATCAACAGAGTTCTATACCTACCCCTGATGCTATTATTTAGTCAATCATCCTGCAAACTTTGAAGAACGCAGAATAAAAATCAAAATACATTTTAAAATTCTTATATAACATACCTGAAAGATACGTTACCGGATTGTGCAACAAGCTGACTTCTATTAATCCAGTTCTTTTAAAGTTTAGCCATTAGGAACACAACAGTAGTTGCTGTCTTCTTGTTTTTATTTTTTTAAGAGATCTGATGATACCAAAATGACTATGCAGAAAGCAACATCATCATATAAACATCACAGTTACATATTGTCCTGATGTATAATACAAATACATATGTCATGCATGTTTGAACATTTCCTTTCCTGTCTTCCCTATTGCCAGTGCCTATGATCACATGCTACGGGCCAACAGTTCTTCAGATTTTTCTGACTTAGGATTCCCATCCTTGAGGCAGCTCTCTGTTGTCCCAAATGTATTTCTGTTCTCTCTGTTGATTTCTTAACTACTTCTACTTCATTTGGTAAAAGCTGAATCTGGGCCAAACTCAACTGATTTCTATAATTCTGTCTGCCTTGGAAACATTTGAGGCAGTAGATGCCAGTTCAGGTCTTCTAAGCAGTCATCCATTGCTGGGCAGACAGCCAACCAAGTGGAATTAATTCTTGGCAAACTCATGAACCTATATTCTGTTGGTATAGCACTGCAGTTTTAAGATGTGTCTCTCACCTCAAGTCCATAACTGCATGTGTTTTTCATAGACAATTTAACTAAATTAGTCCACCATATTCTTTCTGTGTTTTATCTCAATCCTCTTAGGATATTAGTCTGATGTAAAGATCTAACTATAATCTTATACTGTTCAATCTTTTACAGTATTACCTGTTCGCATGCATCTGGCAACCCTAGACAATGAAGTCCCCACTTGATCACTTTTTGCCAAACACTAAATTGACTGCAGAGGGAGTTAGAGGTTAGATAGCAGGACTGTGAAAAAGTCACTGCAGCCTTGAGAATGTAAAGCTTTAAATTTCTGTGCAGGCTGTCAGAACCAATCCTTTCACAAAATAATTGATCAAAGCTTCTCTGCTCTTTGACAAGAAGGAAGGCTGGTTGGCAGGTGGATGATGTCTTGCAATAAGACTATTCAGCGCAGCATCCACTGTTTCAGGGAATATATATTGCTTGCTGGTTTTGTTCATGAAAAGTTTCTTTCCCTATATACACAAATATTGCTCTTGGGGTAATTGTTCATAAAATAAAGGAAAGAAGGGAAACCAACAAAAGTGAATGACCTTTGAGGAACTTGACTTTTGGCATTATCTAGTATACAAAATGATCTGATCTCATTAGTTAATTAATTCATTAAATTTATCTCCTGGCTTTCCTTCATGGAATTAAGGTGATATATTGTCCTGCTCTTTTTCTCCCAACAACAGTTCTATAAGTGCAGATTGGGCTGAAAAAGTGTTTAGCCCAAAGTTCCCCAAAGCCTTTCTGTAGCACTCAAAATGGAATTAGCTTTTAACCTCTCTTGATGTTGCAGTACATTTCTTCAAGAGTTTAAGCAAATCCACGTCATCTTTTCAATAAAATATATCTTTAAAATATCATATAATATTGTTACTTAAAAGACTGGGGGTACTCATTGCTTTTTCTGTTATCAGTTCTTAGTGGTGGTTTTCACACAGCCAGTTAGAGCAATGTAACAGAATACATTCATTGTAGTCCCTCTGAGTCATGGTTGACAGATAAGGCTAAACATTAATGTGTTTTATTTGCTTCTAGTTAGCACAAAAGTAATGCATCTGTTATGGCATTGCTCTATGTAAAAATCCAATAGCTGGTTCAACAAACTATAGTTTGAAATTGCTTTGTTCTTCATGGATTTATTGTAAAGATAAAAGTTGGAGAAGAAAAGCATCCTGAAAATATATTTCAGGGTTTGGAATCTGAAGCAGAGCTAGATGCAGTTTTCAGCCAGGGCTGCTGTGGACTTCAGGGCCAATTCTAATCACTGATGGAAAATTACATGATAAATCTGATCATTCAAATGTATAAGTAATGTATGTTAAAACCGAAAAGTCATGCAAAAGTAAAGCTCCTATTTTGTTAACAGAAAAACAGTTTCCTGCCATTTTTCATTTCATGCAAGAGGACTCACAACTTTCATGAATTACAGACTCCCCAGATACATTGCTTATTTCAGTATGTTGGTTGCTCAAGAAGGTGATTTATTTTCATCTTTGTTGTTTTGGTAATGACTGTTGACAGCTGGAGAATGATTAGAAGTAACTCTTCAAGTCACACTATGAACTTCCTCTGGGAGTTCTCAAGTCCCAGTTCATCCCCATGATTATAGCTCACTCGCAGTTTATTGGTTTCATTGAGGCTGCAATTTCAAGGCATGTGTTAGACATTTTTTCTTCTTTGTCTCTCTAGGAATATCTCAGCCCAAGCACATGAATTGGTAGAGCTCATGAAAAGGAGTCCAGTAAGTCTATGCATTTTGGAAGCCTAAAGAAAAATCTAGACTCTTCTATGTTAAGTAGTCTTCCACATCATTGTACAGTTCAAGATAACAGTTATGACCAAAATCCTGAAATCATTATAAAAAGGTTCTAATTCCCTTTTTATGTAATATAAATTAATTATTGCATGATCAATATCAGCAGTTTATTCTATATTAACAATACTAAGATTGTATTTGCTGCTGAAAATATACACAGAGCAAATAGTCCTCGAAGATGGTAACAAATGGGCAACATTATCTCATTTATTTTTATTTAATTTTATCCTACTTGTATTATTTTTATAAATAACTTGAGAGGAAAACATACCTAATATTCCTTCCTCCTATTTTTCCACAACAACCCTGTGAAGTTGAGTTGGGTTGAGAGAGAATGACTGGACCAAAGTCACTCAGCTGGCTTTCATGGCTAAGGCAGGACTCAAAATCTCCTGTTTCTAGGCCATCACCTTACCAAACTGACTGTCCCAAGTTAATGTATCTGCTACTTATTTATTTTTATTATACTGTACACAAGTCCTAACTTTCACCTTAAGCAAAATCTGATTACATTTAAGGCATCTCTTTTTTCCAAATTTTATTTTTTGAACTGTACCTTTTTTTTTACACAATGAATACACAACAGGTGTTTAAAAATTAATATTACATAATAATACAGTTTCTAGCCTGGTGCCTTAATCACTAGACTAGACCAAACTGGGTTTATGGGAAGAATGGGAGATAGAAAGAGACAAGGAAGAGTGCCTTTCTTAACCCATATATTAAGATAATGTAATGTCTTAACCCAGATATTAGAATATGTTTCTGAATGAAAATAAAGGATATCATGTATGTCAATTTAACATATTGCAAAGAGCAAAAGATATTTATTCCTACTGCACTCCCAAGAATGGTGTGGTGGGATCTCTAGATGTACTTTTGGCTGTGGAAAGTAGCCGGGATGCCAATGGATCAATGAAATCTGTGAGCACCAAAAACTTACTTTTGCTCTTTGGATTCAAACCGGCATCTCTAATTATGAGAGTTTTTAAGGCCAACATTTAAAAGAGCCAAAAAAAAAATGGGGGCTGGGGGAGGAGAGGGCAAATTCTGGCCCATCCTTCTAGCTTCAGTTCTTACTCCATGACATGGCAGGGTCCTAGCCAATCATTATAACCACTACCTTCCTACTTTTGTCTGACTGCAGTTTTACATTATGGAAAAGTAATAATCCAGCTGCAGGCATGTCAGAAACTGAAGCAATAATATTGTTTTATGTAAACCAGGTGCAAACGGTGAGTTTGCTTACTGTAGAAACATGCCCCCTCTATACAGGCAGTGGTTTATCTTGCTTTTTATGTTGTTGCTTATTCTCTGTGCTTCTTTGAAATCTTACTTCCTTCAGTAACTCTCCCTATTGCTATCCACATACCAATCTTCTAAATTGTGTACATTTCACACATATCCATCACACTCAGAGGCCTTAGAACCTGGTCAAAACTTTAAATTTAGATTAGGCCTGGCTTCCTCTTATCTTTCTGGCTAATATCAGGCACTTAGGAAATGTTGCAGAAGAGGGGGAAAAAGAAAGCCGCTGGAAGCTTTGCTATAATTCTGGAGGTTGGGGAAGGTGCTGTCGATTGATTTTTATTTTATTTAATTTGAATTCCATCTTAATTTGTCCTTGTGAAGATTAATCCTATTTGAATAGAACACACTAAATACTATCTGCAGATAAAGAGTGCTACAAAACTATTCTTACTATATAGATCATAAGAAATGGGGACAAAAAAGTGGCACTTTAAAATGTCTGACATTGTGCTGGAAACTGTGAGGGAGTCTGCTTGGTAAAGTTGGGTCCTTCAAGATTTGGGTGCAGTAACATGACTTTCAGCTTTGCCTGGATAAGTAGTTTCAGTACTTATCAATAAGATAGCTGAGATACCAGGGACATAGGCTCCCAAGAACATGGTAAAACAATGTTTTAGTTGCAGGCATGTGAAACTCGTGACGTCACATGACATCGCGTGATGTATCACGACTTTTCCCCCATTGCTGGCAATGAGGTGGGCACGGTTTTGGCATGACGCATCCGGCCCACGGGCTGGCAGTTTGACATGCCTGTTTTAGTGCAAAGAAAAACATAACTAATTCACCCTGAGCATGGAATTACCGCTGCCTTGATTTCTCAAATTTAGAAACTTCTTAATTCCATTATGCATGCATTAAATGAGAATATGAAGCACAGATAAAGAAACATGCTCTTACTGTTTGTCCAACTTTCATACAACTTATTTTCCCTGGATCTCTGAATGTCTTTCAGAGCCATTGCCAGACTTTTTTTTTATTTAGGGCTGATTGGAGAAAGAGGGGGAGCTGAGAAACATCCCACCTCTCATTCTTTTACTTTGAGAAAAGAACCTGGGGAGGCTTCCAGGAGGAGATAATGACAGTGGGGGTGATGCTAAGACAGAGAACTGGGCCTGGGTGGTGAGCCTGGATTAGCAGAGTTTTTCTGGACAAGGAGAAGCTGAAGAAATTGCCCTTGAGTGCTCAGGAAGGCAGTGATTCCTAAGGAAATCTCCAGGCACCTCATGAATAGAGTGCCAAGAGCCAAGGAAGAAAGATCAAGTTGACAGACTCAACTTGTAAAATTGACACTTGTCCACCCAACTCCACTAGTGAGAAAGGTATCTGGGCTCGGGGCCCAATGCCATCACTCTATTGACACATCATTTTGTGTAGCTCTGAAACAAAAAACAAAGCATTTCAAAAGTCAGGACTTGGATAACAGATGTTGAGAGCTTTCCATATAGTTGTATATTTGGTTATTTATGGCAGCATCTATCCTACCTGGATTGAGCTCAAAAAGCTAAGCAGGGTCAGTTTGGGATAGCACCTAGGTGGAAAATATTAGGCAACAGTGGGATGATGAAAAAAAATATATCCCAGAGGAAGGCAATAACAAACCACTTCCATTTTGTTATCCACCTCCCTCCCTAAAACTAAATGCAAGTGTCCATGTTGTCAGAAGGAGTTGAGCTGCTTGGAAGGAGGCTTTATCATGACTTTTGGAATAGCAAAGATATGTAGAAAAAAGGGGATTGATTTTCCTTTTTGCATTTTCATGTTTCCTTTCACCTCTCTCTTTCTCCTTCACTCCACCTCCCTTTCTTCCCCTCTGTGTCTGATTATTCCTGGGAGCAGCTGAGTGGAAACATTGACATTTGAAAAAAAAGTCAGAGTAACTGCTGGGTTCCAGAGATCATGATCCCTGGTTACAAAACAGAAAGAAGTGATGTCAAACACTGCAGGCATCCTTTGAAGACAAAGTAACAGGCCAAGGAAAGAAATTCAATTAATGAGACAAGAAATTGGCAACATTACTGATTCCCAGGCCAGGATAGACTCGCCAGCACTGCTTGTGATATAAACTTGTTGCTCTAAAAATAGCCCTATTCCTTTTTGTCTTGCATGTTACAAAATGTTTTCCACAGAATTACAGCCCTCAGCGGTTCCAATAGTTGGCTGGCCCATGACGTAGGCTAAGCCGCACTCTCAGGAACACAAATGCCCCCTCCACCACAAAGCATTCCCCTTCCTTCTTTCTAGCATTCTTGACAAGTATTCTCAGTTTTCATCACTGAAGAAATGTTTCTGCCTCTCCTTGGTTTACTTGTAGGCTAACATTAAAGTGTTACAGTCTTTGCAAACCCAGTCTCTCATATCCGTTGTGAATTGAAATCTCTGGTATATAGAGGAAACCAGAGAAGCTGTCAGGTTTTTTTTTTTCTTTTTTCAAATGAGAATTCTTTTGCATTGCCGTTTGTCAAATATAAGGAAAACAAATCTGGCATTATTTCTTCTTTGGTAACTCTTGGCTGCTGTCTCCAATGTTCAAGCAGACCAACCCCCTGCAGACAAAAGAACAGATTTCAGCCTGTTTATTTCTATAAAATCCAATCAAAACATATTGATTTCATGGGTTTTACACTAGTCGGTGACAGACATGGTGTTGTGTTTATAACCAGAATTCATGATTTCCCCCTTCTCCCATGCTTATAATTTCTATTTCACATACTGTATACTGCTAATCTATATCAAATTATATAAGTTTAGGGAAATGTTGCAGGTTCATTCAATCCATTCTGTTCCTCATGCATTGCCTCCATTTCATAGGGAGGGTTTCCCAGAAAGAGAAATGTAGTCAGCCAACGGGGAACAACTGAAGTGTTCATTTGACTAAATGAAAATATTTGAGATTGGACTAGAAGACCTTCAAGGTCCCTACAAACTCTGTTATTCTGTTTTGTTTTGTTCTGTTCTGTTAATGGATGTTTGAGGGAGTCAAAGGCTTGAGAGTAATGAGTGTTACTGATAAACAACATTATTAAATTGAAAAAGATAAGCTCAGAATCCCCTTGAAATATGTCCTATTTCCATGGAACAGATTTGAGGCCACTAATCTAAATGTTACCAATAACAATCTCTATAGTTCCAAGGAACAGATTTGAGGGCACCATGGCAAAAGCACTTGAGGACATCCCTTATTACCTCCAAAACAACTATAACATCTGTAATGTTGGATCCCTTTTCTTTTATTCTCCACTAGAATCTCAACTATAAGGAGGACTGGAAGTTAATTACCATCTTCATCGGAGTCAATGACCTCTGTCAACACTGTTTAGATAAGGTATGCAAGCAGAATACTCATAGATAAACCTATTAAAACTGAGCCATATTAATCCTACAATAGCATCATTCTTTGGATTCTAGCTCTTCAATAAAATGACTGTGAAAATTCACTTTGAGAGAGAACTGATAATTTATTATTTTCTTTATTAGGTTTTTTTTAATCTTGCTTTTATTACTTTATCAGTCACTCAAAGCAGCAAACATACATAATACTCCCTCCTATTTTCCCTGCAACAATTACCCGGTGGGGTGGGGTGGGCTGAGGGAGAATGAGTGTCCCGAAGTCGCCCAGCTGGCTTTTCATGCCTAAGGTGGGACTAGAACTCACAATCTCCTGGTTTCTAGGCCAGCACCTTAATCACTACACCAGACTGATTCAGCTGTTTTCAGATGTTCACAAGAATCCTGTGTTTATTTATAAAGTAAAATTTGGACAGAGAAAGAAAACATATGGAATATTTTTTTAAAAATGTGAAAAAATTGCAGAGAAGTAGCTGTTCTGCTACAAAGCAGAAGATTCTTCTACAATGTTGAAAACCAATTTGGATTAATCATTTTTGTACATGTACCATGGGATATTGAGATTCTATAGAATAAAAGTACAAATTTACAGATTTATTTTAACAAAGATCATTTTAACGAAAATCATTTATTTTAAGATCATATCAGAAAAGACCAGCAGAGATTCAAATAATAATACTTACATTTTCTGTTTGTGAATTTTATTTCAAATTTGTAAAATATATTTTTGCACATTTCTGAATAATCATTGTGAAACCACATTTCAGATTTTGAATATTACTGCAAATTATACTTTCTTTCCTGACTTGCAAAAACCTGATTTTGTTTTTATATAAAGACTCTAAATTGGCTTACATTCATTTTAGTTGGTTGAGGCATTTAAACTGCTTTCTAGCAATTTTATACAGCATTAAAATATCTTCCCATCTCTCTTCCCTTCAGATGTGTTGAGCTAGTTGGCTAAGGCTGCATGAAACCAATTAAACAAACTCTATAACCAATATTGAAGGAAAGAATAAGAGCTAAAATTAAAAGTGAATGGAGCAACAAAATTACAGTGTCAATATTCCTATTGAGCACTACTGAAATTCAGATTAAATAGTATTTTTCACTGTCTGCCTAGAAAGGATAGGACAACAATACAGAGTACCCTGTATTAGAGTACATTCCTTTAGGAATGAGTTTTAAAACTGGGTTATTATGAAAGGGATGCCTTATCTTGAATTGATAGTACTTTAACATTTTTAAGGAAATAGGTAAAAACCAGAATCTCAGATTGTTATGATCTGTGATAATTATAATAATGCCTCATAAATACATGACATTTTTGTGAATATAAAATATAAATATACCATATATATATAACTCAGGCAAATCAACCTGTTTCATGGACATTCCATATGGGTGAGCATTAGAGATTGACAAAGATAGCATGAATAATCTGGTATTCTATCTTCTGCAGGAGGCATATTCAGTGGAAAAATATGTAAACCACCTCCAGGAAGCTCTTGATATCCTTTATAAGGAGGTAAGAGTTTGAGACACTCTAGACAGCTGAATTCTTGCCACATCTATTAAATGTTACTTACCTCCCTTGGCATCTCCATGATTATTTTTCATTCCCAGCATTCTTTCCAAGTAGCTGGCATCAGTACAAATATCACTGAAGGGCCATCCGGTGAATATGAAAACTAATGGCCAAGAACATGAGTGAAATTGTAATATGAGGAAAATGATACCATGATGCTATATTTTCTTCACCTCAGATAACATGGAACTGGTTCCTTAAAGTGTACTGTAAAAATGAAGACCTTCTGCTTGAGACAGCAGATGGCACGTTGTCATGCTGGTTTTGTTAATTTTCAATATCCCGGGTTCTTTACTGATAGTGAGTTCTGGATATTGGTGAAATAATTCAGGAAACAATGTAGTAGAGTTTGTTCAGTTTTCCTGAGGTCATAGTCAGCCTGAAATTCCCCAACTTCATCTGACACCACCTTCTAATTCCACTTAAAATCCTGAGCAAAAAGGAACTTCAAAGAATACAGGTCCAGTTCAGCCTGAAAGGAGGAACCATGCAGCTGATTTCCAAGTATTTCTGTCTGTTTTCCCCTTTCCTTCCCTTAGCCAAAGTTGGTGGCATAAATGTGTGGTCTGTTATGTCCATAAAAAAAGCTTTGAGTTGCCAAAATTATGCAGTCATCATTAATGCCTGTAGAAAAAGCATTATGTTTTAGCAGACTTACCTTCTGGTTGACTCAGTTTTAGCTATAATGTAAATATCATGCATAACATATGAGTGAATTGCAATAGCTCACTGCTATTCATCTTTTGCTACTTCCTGGTCTGTGGCTTACAGAAAGGCCAGGTATGTTCAGAACTAATCTGTGTATAACCTTTTTGTGTTGTTTGTTGACTAGCTTGTGCTTTGGGGAATCAATAAAGCTAGTTATTGTAATTCCTGCAGCTCCCTCGGGCCTTTGTCAACATGGTGGAAATAATGGAACTCACTGGACTGCGCCAGATAGAAAGGGAAGAATCCAAATGCGTCCTTTCAGGGGTGTAAGTAAGCAGATTGTGCATAGCAGTCTGTACTGAATTCTATTTTTAGGGCTAATTTGTTTCTTCTTCATTCATAAAGCATCCACAAAGAACTTAAAATCTGTGCTCTGTCAGATACTATTGGATTTGGGAGCTGTGAAGCAGCAGATGCTCCAAATGTAATACTGGGTTCAGTTTTTCTGTAACTCACATGGGAACAGCTTTTATTGATTTCCTTTAAAGATGCAGCTACTTAAGAGAAATAATTTTGAGTCCCAGGTTTTTTGCTCAGATAATAACAAAACGGAACGCAATCCACAAAATCAGAACCGCACCAAAACATAGACTTTTAAAGTATCTCGATTAAGATATTTTCTACTTCTTATCTCAGTAACCATGTCACAACAAACTCATTATTTTTTTTTGCTTGGTGTTTTGTTTCTAAAGGGGAAATCAATGGTTTTCCACATATTGGTGAATAGCTCTAAGTAGCATTAACCCAACCTAGCCAGTAATGAAGAATTCTGGGAATTGTAATTCAGCAACAGTTAAAGGGCCATATGCTGGTTAGCCTCAACCTCCAATTCAATAAGCCACACAAAATTCATATCAGACAACAATAGATTTATATGTTAAATTTGCTACATGTAAACTGGCACCCTTAGTGTACTATCTTTAGCCTAGAATAGAAGCATATTCTTCTGGTCATTATGTTATTAAGCTAACAAAAATCAAGAGCTCCCATTGTCACCCAAACACAGAAAATGATATTGAAACTGACATGGGTTGGCATATATTAGTATTTTTTTCTAAACACTTTAAATTTAAATTGGTTCATGCTCGTCTTCACTTTCAACATTGCTCACTTTTAGGAACCTTTGTCCATGTTTTCTAAATTCTTGGGATAACTCTTCTGATCTGCAAGAAATGGAGATAATTAACAGAGATTTTCAGGTAAAAAAAGTTCTTATTTACTTGATTCCAAGACCTCAGCCATGCATTCTTTTAAACAAACATCATAGGGATGAAACAAAATCTGTCATGGACTTTTTAAAAGGTGAAAGTGTGATCTACCAAACTGAAACTTATCACAGCCAGATGTAAATAAAATTCACAGAGAATGAGACTATTAAACCATTTCTCAGATCAATAATGCACAGCAAACAGGGCATATCTGGAAATATTACATGGGAGGGAAAATAAATTTGGGAACGTTGACTTTAAAGACAATTGTGTGTGTGTGTTGACTTTATTTGCAATCTAAGAAAATATAGACTATTTGACAGAACAAAGTTGTCTTTGAAAGTGGTACCCATATGGAATGGATTTAGATTATATGGATCTCCCTAATATTATATATATGAATGGTTTGTTTATTTTCTAGGTGTGGATACTAGAAAGCAAAAGGGCACCATTCATATATAAATGGCTCTGGAAAGTCCAAGTTTCTTTTTCTCAGTATTTTTTCTCTATTGTGTACCAATTTCTATTTTTTTATTTTTCTAAACACTTACTTGCAGTATGATTTATGCCAGAAATTTAATGTGGCATGGCATCTGATGACACAATTATGGAAAGTCTTACTTTGAGAACATCAAAAGCAGTGTCTTTCATTTGTCAGAGAATTATAAGGAAAGAAGGCCTTTGACATTCAGGATTATAACTGAAAATTCAGCAACTGAACAGAGATGAAAATACAATAATTAGGCAAAGCATATTTTTCTAAAAAAAAAAAAAATATTTCAGGAACCAAGCTGGATAGTATTTTCATCTCTGTTCGGGAACCAAGCTGGATAGTTTTCTGTGGTACTACCCTTATACTGTACCACCATTTTTTCTTTTCTGAGAAGGTGCAAAACAGAGGAGTAAGTAGACCCATCAATTCCCACCAACATCTGAACTAAGGATAAATTTTCTGACAGTTAGGACAATTAATCAGTGGAACAACCTGCCTCCAGATGCTGTGAATGCTCCAACACTGGAAGTTTTTAAGAAGAGACTGGACAGCCATTTGTCCGAAATGGTGTAGGGTTTCCTGCCTGAGCAGGGGGTTGGACTAGATGACCTCCAAGGTCCCTTCCAACTTCTTCTTCTTCTTCTTCTTCTTCTTCTTCTTCTTCTTCTTCTTCTTCTTCTTCTTCTTCTTCTTCTTCTTCTTCATTATTATTATTATTATTATTATTATTATTATTATTATTATTATTATTATTATTATTATTATTATTATTATTATTATTATTATTATTATTATTATTATTATTATTATTATTATTATCTCAGAAGTAGTACAATTTATTTCTGTTGATCAGAGTTGAGACCCCAGAGAATCTATATGAACAGAGTTAAATTTATAGTTTCTAGAAGGCAAGACATGTTTGAGTTAGCATTTGTAAACTGGAGGGGGAAAAATGGCCTTGAAATTTACTACTTTTCATTTTCAAACAGATTAAAAGTGCAATGCTGTTCAACAGTGGCCGTTATGATCAGCGGGAGGATTTTGCCATTGTTGTGCAACCATTTTTCCGAAACACCTTCCTACCACTAGACAGTGTAAGTTGCTGTGTTGCTGAAGCATTCATTATTACATCCTTATTTGTTTTACTGTGTACAAAATAGATACAAAGGGTGAGGATTACATCTTTGTAACCACATTATCCGTTTTGTCTGCAAGGGAAACTGCAAAACAGAGGAGCAAGTAAGCAAAACCATCATTTCCCACCATTGTCCCAGAAACAATACAATTTAATTCTGTTGATCAAGTCTGAGGCTACAGAGAATCTGTATCAATTAGGTTTATAGATTCTAGAAGCCAGGAATGAACTAATTCTGGATTTCAGACACAAGGAACAACATCTAAAGATAATATGTTACACTGCACGCACGCACACACACACACATAAAGTACCATGTCTAATTATAAGAGTTAAATAGGTAGCCTGAAATATAAGCAGTTGAATTAAAGGGAATAGTAAAAAATATTTAAAAATAAAAAAACAAAAAACACTGACCTAATAGGCAGGGACTTATGTGTGAAGAATTAGAGTAATGCACATTACAATATTTTTAACAGGCCCATGAAAATGATAACTGGGTTTAAGACATACATTTTTTTATCTAAGTGCATACTCTTTCCAATTCTAGCATCATGTCATTTTAGGCCTCCTTTGCGTATCATTTCACTACTATTCCATCATTTCTCAGTTGATGAATTGGAACTGAAAAGCTGAATTGTTGAAATAAGTTGTAAGAAGATGTCAAGGGGCAGGAAACCTCTGTGTTGGAGATTAACCTGTGTTAACAAGTTTCTGCTGGGAGTGGGAATCATACAAAATGAGGCAATCTTTCAAGTAGCTTACAACTCAATTGTAGTCAGCTTTAAAAACAGCTATACCAGTGCTTCATCCTATTTATGAAGGCCTACCTATGTAATTTGTGAGAATTGATGCTGACTTGGCAGCACATAATCAATCAAATGTCAGTGCTAAATTTTCACTCAGAAGTAAGATGAATGCAGGGGATTGGATATGTATTTTAATCCTCTGTTAGGAGCTGGAGGGGAAATATTCTCCATCTTAATAGAGACACACACACCCTTTTATTTTCAAAGTAAGAAAAAGCACTGTGATAGTTGCATCCTGTCTATTAAAGGTAAATATTTATCAAAATTACCAATTGGAAAAGATGGTCCCCTGGACTTGCAGCATTATAGTCCTACAAATTTCAGACGGTGAGGTATATACATAATGAGAAAAGCCAATTCATAACTGGTGGTTGCTGGAACAGCTATATTTATAATCCTGTAACTTCTCTTGGTAGGTAAGATTTGACTAGCAAAATCTTGGCCCAGAAACAGAAAACAAGGAGCCAAAACTTACATGAGAAATGCCAGAGCCTTGCTAACAAGGAATAAATGATTTTCTGAAATGGAATAATGTTTTGTATTAAATCATAGGAAGGGGAACCAGATCTGAGTTTCTTTGCAGTGGATTGCTTTCATTTCTCTGAGAGAGGTCATGCTGAGATGGCCGTGGCACTCTGGAATAATATGGTAAGTGAATCCCTGAATTGGAAGGGACCTCAGAATTCATCGAAGGCTTAGCTTCACAGCCATCTTAATGTGTTTCCTACTGTCCTTGAGATTGGAAGAGACTATATTGCTTCTTAACAGCCTACCTATTATTGCACCTCAACAATGAGCCTGCTTAATGTTGCTGCTCTGACACAATTTAATGGGGGTTGTTTCAGAACAGGGATTGCTGGATTCCCTAACATTCTTTTCCCTTCTACCCAGCATCTGGCATCTTTAATTTTGCAAAAAAAAAAAAAAATGTTCTGAACTGATGGGGCCCACATTTCATCTGGGAAACAGATGACCTGCCTTTGCACATGTCTTCTCCTTTCCCAAGTCTGAGCTGGGGAAAAAACAGCTCCATATCTGGAGAATTCCCCCACCATTCCCATTGGCCAATCACAAAAAGGAATGGGGTTGATGTAATAACAATAACAACAACAACAACAGCAACAATAATAGAACTGGAGAAGATAACAAAATACAAAGACCTACAAATAGAAATAGAAAGACTGTGGCAAAAGCAAGCAAGGGTAGTACCAATAGTAATAGGTGCCTTGGGTGCAATCCCAAAACAACTGGAGCACCACTTGAACACCATTGGCATTGACAAATTCACCATTAGTCAATTGCAAAAGGCGGCCTTACTAGGAACTGCTTCCATCCTGCGACGATATCTGTAATACCATCAAACATCCACATCTGCCTATCCCAGGTCCTTGGTAAGGACTCGATAGGTAGACAAAAATGCCAAATCCAGTCTGAACATCGGGCTGACTATGTGATGATTAATAATAATAATAATAATAATAATAATAATAATAATAATAATAATAATAATAATAATAATAATAATAATAATAATAATAATAATAATAATAATAATAATAATAATAAGTTGGAAGGGACCTTGGAGGTCATCTAGTCCAACCCCCTGCTCAGGCAGCAAACCCTATACCATTTCAGACAAATGGCTGTCCAAATAATTGCTTTCATTCTTCTGGGAGCTGGAAATTATGATGGCTTAAAAGTTCAAATCATAGAAATATTGATCTGATTGAACTTATGAATAGAACTTCTGAAAACACACAATATATCCTTGAGGAATTTTCGTAGTATTGAGATAAGGAAAGTTAGAACATCAAATACCAGTTCTTTGGTATAAATTGGTGTCAGCCTTCACCAGCTTTGTGCCGTTTGGATGTGTTTCATTTCAGTTCCCATTATCTTTAGACAAGACAGCCTTTAGCTGCAAGTACAGTCCTTTTAATCAACATCCCCGGAGGTATGCAGTTACTTTTTTTTTTTTTTTGCAAGACCTACCAATACCGAAAAGATGACCTTCCTTGCAACCTCTTCTGAAATTGCTGAAAACTCACAGCAGAGTTTCCCACCATTCTGAAACAGGAAATACATGAAAATATTTCTGTAAAAAAAACAAGAGACAAAGAATGAAAAATACTCCTGCTCATTGATATGGCATCATTCTTTTTTTATATTTTTTGGCCTTCAGCCTCACAAGTATCTTAACTGTAGCCCTTGGCCAGCACAAAAGATTGCCTACTCCAGCTACAAAAAAAAAAAGTCAGAATACACCTTTTGAAAATAATTAGGAATGTCAATAATTTTTAGAAGATTTTAAGCCTTATCAAACAAAAGTAATATGCCTGTATTATATAATTATATTATATAATGTGTTTATATTATAAAAAGGCATGACCAGCTTACAGAAATGGCCCAAGGTGTTTTTCTTTGCTTTTTGAGGATGTTATGATCCAAGAAACCATTATTTTCCGAGCCAATCTAAGGACACCTCAGGCAGAGAGACCTTTCTCTTTTTCACCTAACCACAATACCAACATGCCCTGGGATCCTGTTTCTGTTTTGTCCTCAGTCAACGAATAACAGAATAACAAAGTTGGAAGGGACCTTGGAGGTATTCTAGTCCAACCCCCTACCATTTCAGACAAATAGTTGTCCAATTTCTTCTTAAAAACCTCCAGGGTTGGAGCACCCACACCTTCTGAAGGCAAGTTGTTCCCCTGATGTGAGTGAGACAGTCATCCTTAGGAGCAAAATTTCCCTCTTATTCTGATACCATCCAGTGACAACTTCAAAATTCATAATATCTGTTAGACTTTGACACCCATTACTCTAGAGAGAAAACTGTCTCCAGTAACTGGGAAGAGAAGGAGGGTATGAATCAGTGTTGAAGACAGCAAATGTAGATAAGAAATGTCAGTATAGTTTTCTGCCAACTCGAATCATTAATGAGGACTGACCCAGAATGATTAAAAATGCCTTGTGGTTCAGAAATTTGTGAGCTTTTGTTCTTTGGTTAGAAAATCCCTGTTTAAAGTTGTTACATTTTCTTGAATTACTAGTGTGTTATACATTTCTTAGGCTAGTGACTTTCCTAACTTTGTGCAAGAAGTAAGAACAGAAGAAGTTCTTTTTAAAATAATGATTCCCTCTCAAGGTTTTTCTGGGTCAGGCAATGTTAGAATCTCTGGTGGAATTCTCTCTGTAGTCCTTCCAGTAAAGACTGCAGAGGGAGGATGCCAGATCAGCACATTCTCAGCTGCTTTTGCCAGCCACTTTTCTAAGCTTCCCATGATTTTTTTTTTTATTTTTTTTTGGTTGCTCTGGTCTGTGTCAATGGATGGTGTTGTCTTCCCAGGAAAGCACAAGTTCCCTGAACCAAAAACACAGGGATAATATTTCTATAGTAATTTTGTTAAACATTACAATAGAAAGATAAAAAACTAATACAAATTTTAAAAAAGAAAAAAATAGAAAATACAGAACATAAAGAAAAAAGAAATATATAAATAAATGACTCCCCCCTTCATCACAATTTTAGTAACTTATCACATTCTCTTAAAATACAGCAAATAATCTCTTCCTCCCATATTTCACCTCTTATCTATAAACAGATCCTTATAGCCTCCTTGTTCAATCTTGGTCAGCAAAAATGAATTAAGAATTACAGAGATAATATATCGATTTTAAACTAGATCAGATAAACCAAGTTCATACTCCTTCAGTTTATGTTGATTAGTAGGGCTGGGGAAATACTTTGAATTTCATTATGGAAAGGTATTTTGTAATGTTTGGGAGCACAAATACATCATCTACCTACCGTATGAGTCATTAAAGAAGCAGCATTTAATGAGGTTCAGCATTCACTACTGTTTCCCATGCACTCCAAAGCATTGCACAATTCTTTTGTTAACTTCCACAATAATGATGAGAATCAGCATGAGCCAATGGAGAGATGATATAATGTACATTAGTTTGCTTATGTTGTTGCATCTAATTAGGTACTGCCTACTTTGACTGACAGTATTTCTCCAATATTTTGGAAGACCCTTGCCAGGAATGGAATTTGGGAGTGGTTTTTTTTAATGAAGAGGATGTATTCTATTACTGAGTTATGGAGTTTAGGATAAACACCCCAAGGAATCACTGAGTAGTTTGGGGCTAGTGGCTAGTGTCAGTCTCCTTTACAATATGCATCATAGCCCAAGCTAAATGTAAGGAAAACAAAGTTAACAAAAAAATAAATTATTAATAGCCTGCTCTTCAGTCTTTATATCCAACCAATGACAAATGAAGATGAAGTAAAACATAATAGCAATATCCCAAAAATGCTTTTTCAAAAGGCAACTGGACTTTGTTTTTCCTTGAAGACGTTTTGCTTTTCATCCAAGAAGCTTCTTCAATTCTAACTGCAGGCAACTGGTTTCAGTCAGAACTAAAGAAGCTTCTTGAATGAGAAGTGAAATGTCTTCAAAAAAAAAAAAAGCCCGGCTGCCTTTTGAAAAAACACTTTTGAGACAATCATGACCGAGATGACTGAGAATCTCCATAGACTTCATAGCAATATGACCACATTAAACTATTTTGCCTGAACAGAGGTGGGCCTGGTCACAGTGGAACATGTTTCCCTCTTTTTAAGTTCATTGTGACAATGAGAACCAAGAAATGGGTTGCCTCTGCGTCACACAAGAAGTTCAGGAAGTAGAGGCAGAGCAAAATTTCCCTGATTTCATAGCTTCTTTTGATGTTGCAGCCCATCCAGGCCAAGGTCGAGCCTGTAGGGCTGTTGATAAATGTGTCCTAGAATTGTTCCCTCTTTAAGAGGAGGAAGCAATTAAGCTCTCTCCAGATCACTGGAAAAGATGGAAATGAGAGTGGGTTGCAGATTACTTGAAGGCCTTATCATCTTTTTGGCTCTCATCCCTGTCAGGGATTCTAGTCAGGTAGCTGGGATTCCATCTAAATAAAACTTAAACAACAATAAAGCAATATTTATTGCCTGTTGGCATTGCCAATTTCATTCCTCCTTTATGTTGCACTAATTTTGAAGACGGGTGCTGAATCATCTTTTGGGTAGCAGCCAGCTAATTCCTGTATTTCTGGCTATCTTTGGGAAGCTAGGATACTACCCTGGCAACTTATGCTCACTTATCCTCAAGTGAATACCATTAAAATAAGGGTCAGGTTTCACCGGTTTGACCTCTTTCCATTCATCTCTAGCCAAAGAGACTCAACTATAGATACTTCTTGTCACAGAGAAGCTAACAGTGTTATAGGGGACATACAGTCTAGCCCTTCCACATTCATTTATTATTTCATCTTGTTAATTTGCCAGTTAACATAAGCTTCACAGTTGCTTGTAACAAGCTATTTTTATTCCTTTGATGTAGATTTCACTTCTGTAGGCATTTAGTGTCCTGCTTTCGGGGGTTGTATGATTACTCAAATATGAAAAGTTTTGCCTTTATCCATAACAGGCAGCCTTGCTAACATTTTTATCTCATAATTATGTAAATACAGTCATATATTAAGAATTCCAGAAAGGCCGAAGCAAGAATAACTGAGTGCTGCAATATAAAGCAGCAATATATTATTTTTTTAAAATGTGATTTTTACAATGTTAGTATGTGCCCATATAAAGATTATAGGATTCAGTTTCAGTTGGAAACTCTTTGTCTCTCTTTCAGCTGGAGCCAGTTGGCTATAAACAGTCATATAAACATTTCACAAAGGAAAGACTGAAGCTCAAGTGTCCCACCTCAGTAAGTAGCAAGTTAGTTCCTACAGAGCCCTAACTCTGTAACATGAACATAAAAGCACAAGACAAGTCTCTCTGGGTGAAAACTAAAAGCCATCTGGTCTGATATCCAGGGAAAGCAGATGCTTCTTGGACGCTGATAAGCAGGACTGATGAGCTTTTTCCCACATGGAGCCATTAATTCCAAAGGTAGTACATATTTTACCACATCCTGACAACTATTAGACTCAGTAACTATGTTTTCACCTCACAGTTTGAATCTGTCCAACGACCCCCTGTTGAAAGCTTTCTAAATGATAAAACTAGATTTGATGTTTCTTCTATGGTTAGCACTGCTGTGCAGGATTTTTAAAAATAATAGCCAAATCAGGCTGTTTTCTTCTTTTTCCTCCTCCTCCTCCTCCTCCTCCTCCTCTTCTTTAAAATACAAAGGATATTTGCTGAAGGTTCATATAGATCAAATCTCCCATTTTTAAAAAAAAAATCAATTAACGTTTACTGCTTTTTTAACAATAACAAAAAGCAAGAGAAAGGAAAAAGAGCAAAACACAAAAAATGATGATAGAAATGCAAAAGTGAAAGATGCATGACAAAGGAAAAAAAACATGTCAGAACAATAAACAGTTACAATTTTATATATACAGTACTTATCTAATGCAAATATTCAAGTACAATACGTATATACATTTTAATACATTTATATGACTTATTTTTAACCTATTTGTATACTGTATAAATGAGTCCCAGATTTCATTATACTTGTCAGTATAAAGTCTCCATCTATAGGCAATCCATTCATAAGTGGCAAAGACAATCGTGTTTTAATCCATTGATTTATTTTTTTCATTTTTAAAGCCTCCAGCAATTATTAAATTGGGACAAATTATGAACCCTTTGCACTCATATTTTCCCAATTAATATTATCGTGCCTGGTCTCTAGGATATTTCTATCCCATATAGAAGAATTGCATGCTATAAATTTTCCCTAAAGTTGTAAATCTTTCTGAATGAGAGAGGAAGAGACAGATTGAGTTCACAGACTACACAGCAAACAGTCTAAAAACAGATGTCAGAAATAGATTTTAAAGAAATGGGCAATACTCTATAACAAAACGGGGAAAGAAGCCTGTGCAAAAAGTGAAGCCTTTTAGCATGAGTGGAGCAACAGGGAGAGAATAATGACAATAAGCAGGGTTAAGGCAATAGTGAAAAGAATGGATCATCCCCAGTCATCAGTATAAAAAGTCTCCTTACCTTATTTCATTTGGATTAAAGTAAAGTTTAAATTTATTAAAAAGTGCTGATCCATCATGAGATTTACGTAATATATAAATGATCTGATTGCCTAAAAAAATTAGATAGCATTAAGACAGGTGAGTCTAACCTCTTCAAGTCATATTTGTCCCACTTCTAATGGAGCCACAGATAGATCTTCTTTTCAGAAATAAAACATCAGAAAAGGAAGGATACCACAGAGCTGGGAAGGATTAATGAAAAAAGGCCTGGGATTTACTTGTAAGCAGAATACCAGTAGGGCCTGGTGGAGAAAGGGAAATCTGCTACAATAACGAATGAAGGATGGCAGCTGAAGGCCAAATGAAGAATGGACCTGAAAAGATTTAAGCAATTCTGTATACCATTATGCTGACATAAGTACAGGAATTGAGGAAAGTTACATTAACCAGGTTTTTTTGCCCTAAAATCCTTTTCTTATAGATTTAATGATGTTTACTTAGATTTGCATAAGTCTCAACTGGACAGAAGAAGTTCCATCCCCATTTTATTGCTTCCCTATTGAGGAGAAATGTTTATTCTCTCATACCCTCAGACTAGGGCAATCTGTAGTAAATAGGTTATTCTCTAAAGGTTCTGTAAATGTTTTCTTTCTGCTGCAGGAATACCCATATCTTTTCACATCAAGAAACAGCCAAATGCACAATTCAGGCCTTGAAACAAAGTCCAGTGGAGACAGCGTGCCCTATTGGGCTGTGATTATAGCGGCCACAACTGGAATTTTGGCAGGATCCCTGATTGTTTGGGGTCTGATGACTCATAAAATCAACAAACACCCAAGAGCAAGAGATGCAGCAGTGAAAGAGAAGACATCAATGTTTTAAATGTGCATCTGAGCCAAAGAGGTTTAACATATGCTA
Source organism: Azemiops feae (assembly GCA_023970755.1). Taxonomy (NCBI): domain Eukaryota; kingdom Metazoa; phylum Chordata; class Lepidosauria; order Squamata; family Viperidae; genus Azemiops; species Azemiops feae. The sequence goes on along the minus strand of JALGBA010004125.1, from coordinate 1,502,802 downwards.
CCTCTTAGTGACATGAAAAAAGCAACATGGAAGCTTTGCACATGCTATTTTTAACTAAAGTTTTCCATCTAAAAGTGGAAGAAATGACCTCATCCCACCTTGAATAGCCAGACCTAGTGAAAGCTAATGCTTAGCAGTAAACATGGGAAATATAAAGAGGTCTTACCTGGCAAATAAAAAAAGATTATATGTAATCTCCTTTTCTGATTTTAAATACAGTATTAACACTTTTACATAACATTGTAATTATCCAGTTCTGTGCCATTTACCAGGTTTTTATGATGTGTCTAGATTACATTGTCTCCCATTTGTGATCCTCTTGCCATCTCTCTAGCTGTAATCCTTTCCGTCTTTTCTCTTAGCTCAAAAGGTAAACCTGAAATAACTGCACAATGGATTTGGAATGGTAGTTCACAGGTGCTCTCAACATGGAAGCATCTATATTTTTTTGTTGGTGTATTGGAGATGCCAAGTTTCTAGTGTTCCTGATTTGTCCACTGTGACAGGGTCTTCCAGTGGCTTCATAGGATTCAATAAATGCTATCATGCAACCCTTCTGGATTCTCTCTCTCCCACTCCAGGTCATTTGTTAAGGATATAGCTAGCAGCATCATTTCGTTTTGTTTTCTCCAGACTAGCTCTATTGGCAAAATTCACAATTGGATAATGGCACTCCAATGTTGGCTTTCGTTTCTTCACCTGTTGATAATGCTGCTGCTTGCCTTTCTAAACTGCCTTCAAGTGAAAACATTTTCCCTTCTACTGTTGAATATCATAGTCTAAGGTTTCCTGACCTGCTTATACGTTTTTGCTCCAACATGTTCATGCACATGGTTACTTCTAATTACTTTATTCTGTATTTACATCCCACGTTAGAGATAAGGAAAGGACTGAATAAATATGGTAGCCATCTTTCTTAGATTGGCACAGGATTTCTCACTGGAGAAACCAACATTTCCCTGCCCTCCTCCCCCACTCCCAACCCATAAATAAAAAGGATTTTTCTTTTTATATAGGTAGTCCTCAACTTACGACTACAATTGAGCCCAAAATTTCTGTTACTAAGTGAAACATTTGTTAAGTGAGTTTTGCCCCATTTTATGAGCTTTCTTGCCCCAGTTAAGTGAATCACCACAGTTGATAAGATAGTAAGACGGTTGTTAAATGAATCTGGCTTCCCCATTGACTTTGCTTGTCAGATGGTCACAAAAGGCAATCACATGACCTTGGGACACAGCCATGGTCATCAGTATGAGTCAGTTGCCAAGTGTCTGAATTTTGATCACATGATCGGGGAATGCTGCAAAGCTTGTAAGTGAAAAACGATCATAAGTCACTTTTTTCAGTGCTGTTGTAACTTTGAATGGTCACTATATGAGTTATTGCAAGTTGAGGACTACCTGTATTTCCATCCCCATTCTGACACTGTGCTATGTGCATTTGTCTGGTTATATGAAAAAAAAAATAAGTTCCTACTGGTGTAATGGAACAGAGAGCTGCAAAACAGGCTACCTTTTCCCTTGAAATGTGGTACTAGAGCAGGGGTCTTAAACTTGGCCCTTTTATGACTTGTGGACTTCAACTCCCAGAATTCCTCAGCCAGCGTGCCTGGCTGAGGAATTCTGGGAGTTGAAGTCCACAAGTCATAAAAGGGCCAAGTTTGAAGACCCCTGTACTAGAGTATCTAGAGAAGACATAGTAAGCTGAACTGGAATGGGACAACTCGCAGAGGCCAACTCACCACGGCCAACTCGCCTTGGGACAATTCTCCATGGCCAACTCACCACAGGACAACTCGTGTGGGGCGATTCAACAAATACAAAAGTTAAATTAATTTTGACAGAACCCTGGCCAATAATAATAAAATAAAGTCAATCCAGAAATACAAGAGTTATAATTTCAGTGAAAACATGGTCACCAATAATATAAGTAACTGAATGGAATAATTAACACAGTGTTGAATTGTCCTGCGGCAAGTTGTCCTGTGGAGAATTGGCTGTGGTGAGTTGGCTGTGGCGAGTTGTTCTTGCACATAGAGAAATGGGTTGCTCACAAACTCCACAGAACTGCAATTCTACAAAGAAAATAGTTTTACTGCAATTTGGAATATATTGCAGTTGATACAAATAAATCTTAACACCACTAATATGGCAAGATCACAAAGAGCTGGTGATGTTTTTAATCTGGCACAGACTAAAAAATAACTGCTAGAGTGCTCTATTTGTGTATGTAATACTCGATTTCACAACTCGGCTATAAATGCAGCTAATTGCTTTTAGCAACTATTCCCAGCTTATTTTGCATTGCAAAAGCATGTGCTACTCTTAGATTGTAGGAGGAAGAATAGTGTAAAATATAAATAAATGTATTTTGTAAGCTTGGATTCAGTTGTAGAAATGCACTGTGCTGGTTGGAGATTAGCATTCAATTACAGTTTATAGCTAGCCAGGAGAGAGCATCTACCTGATTTTGGCTGATCTAGAAAAGTTATGCTCAGTGGACCTAGGATGGGAAACTACCAGAAATCCCAAGCTGTAGGTTGGACTGAGATAATGAAAAAAGGATATGACAAATCTCTTGCACATTTTTTGCCGAGAAAATGACAGTCTTCATTGAACTTAACTTGGAATGTTTATTTACCAACAATTTAAAAGACAGAATAAAAATTTTCAGGATGAAAAATAAGTTAAACATGCTAAGAATAATTAGGGGATAGGAGGAACAAAAAATTTGTAAAAAAAAAAAATATTTGGGAAAAACTATTTTGAAACCTAGCCTCTATCTTAACTATGTACTAGGTAAAACACTTTCTTTTAACCATCCTGCAACTCTGATTACTCACTGCTGGATAACTTTAGATTCTAATCTTAGGAGGCAGAACACAGGATTAAGTTATATATTTTGAGACCATAGACAAATTTGCACTTGTCTTTTCTTTTACCACGAAAGACAGATTTCACTACAGCAGTGCTTAGATTCACAATCCAAAACACCAACCATCTTCACGCATCAATCACAGAGCAACAAATATCTAGAAAGCATCATGAACATGGGAAGAGGTTTTAATCTGTTCCAGGTTACTGGGCTATAGAATCTATTCCTTCAAAATAGCCTTGATCCATTTATCACACAGATATGTCTCCTGCAGTAAATAGCAAATGCAAGTACATAGTTGACCATGAGCAGATATAAAAGCAGCTCATATGTGAGCACTAGACAAACAAAAAAACCCAGCTAATCTTGAATGCATTTTTCTCTCGAGACCGAGACCGATCCTGCCTTGGCTTTGCAGTCTCTCATTCTGGCAATATTACTAGGAGGCAATATCAAGTGGACTTCTATTGATCTCTAAAAACTAAACAGGATTAAACTTGGATATTATCTGGATGGGAGACCAATAGGAAATTTCAGAGCTATAGCCAAGACTAGAACATTGAAAGCATCTAAAAAGAAGGCAGAAACAGTCAACTTCTGTACTATAGCCAGGAAAAGGAGATGGATGTGCCCTTGCAGTCAACAGTAGCCAAGCAAAATCCTAAGGAGAGTTTGCAATATCTCTATTATTATCATCATCATCTTTATTCTGGCAGTTGATCAAGTCTGTTTCCATCTGGTCCATAAAATTTTACAAAAAGCACAGAAGCTTGGTTATTCAGTAAATACTTATATCTCGTCCCAAATGGCATGTTAAAAAATGAGGCAATAAATAGAATGCAGCATTCGGTTGATGGTAAGGTGACAATTTCCCCCAAAATAGAGTCAGCTTTTCTGCCAGGCAGCCCCAGCTGGTGGGCGGCCAGGGGTCCTTGAGTCTGATGCCTTCCCTCTGCAGTCATAGTTAAGGAAAAATAATGTCATGAGTGAGGCTGCCAATTAGACTGTGTAGCTGAGCCACGTTTCACGGGCTGTCTTTGTTTACAGTCAACAATTAACAATATAATTGCTTTTGGCTTTTCTATCCAGTCTTTGTCAGTTGGTCTCCAAAACAGTTTTGCAAATGTTGTTGACCTTTCTGCTGGGGCTTCTCACCATTTTGCCTTCTTTCTTGCATACAAAGTAAGAAAGCACGTCAGAGTTAAATCGGCAGAAGCAGCCCTTACTCTTTGCAAGTAGGCCCTGCTGCCTATTGTAACATTTGCGAATTTGCTTTAGGAGAAATTTGCTTTACTCACCTTGGGGGGGGGGGAGGGCAAGATTTTTTGAAAGGGAAGAGAACTGCCTCCTTTCCTTTCAGTTGCTGTTTATGTAGTAGCACACATACTCCATTTCCCACCCTCAATGAATGAATTCAGCATGACTCCTGGCAGTTTATAAATAAGAGTAAAAAGAGACCTAAGTTTGCAAAGTAATAATAAGGTCCAATACCCTTACCCTCTCACCCACCTGCACCCAGTGGTGAGGAATGGTGTATTGAATAATATGGTTTTTAAAGGCTTTTCTAAATGCAAACAAAGAGGTTGCCAACCAAACTTCTGGAGAGGCTATTTCAAGTGCAGAGGAAGAGAAACTGAGAAATTCTGTCTCTGGACCTGTCCATCAATCTCTTTCCTGGTAGGACCTTCTCCATCACTTGCTGGCAGAGGTGTAAACAATAGAGTGGTTCTATTTGAAGGAGGCAGCCCGAAAATATCAAAGAGCCAAGCTATATAGGTTAAAACCGGTACTTTTGAATAATACCTGGAACTTATCAAAGGCCCATGCAGTGACCTGGATCTATAGTTTATAAAGCTAAAATGTTTCTGATTGTTTCCTTTATTAAAATAATCTCTATTGAAAGCGAAGCTATGATAGTGGAGGGCTTACTTTTTATTCAACACCTTTATATAGATATATTTTCATAAGTTGGTCCCATAGAACTGGGAGAACACTTAAAGCTGTCCTAATTTTGATTTCCCCTCTCCTTGGGATGTTAAACATACCCAGCAGGCATGCCATTTAGAAAAAGCAGTTGGGAGGAGTCACTGCTCCATCTGATTTTCTGTGTTCAGTTGCCTGTAATTTTGCCTTTATAATGCTTATGTTTCCAGCCAACTCCTAGCTTCAGTTGACTGAAAGAGAATTACAATAAATTGGCAAAGTAGAAAAGGCATGTGGCAAAAGCTTTTGTATGAGGTATAAATATTAATCTGAAAAAGACTTCTAAAACTCTGGTGGCTATCTGCTTAAGTACTTACCTAGGAGGAAGACAACTGAGCATAATCCAATGTCATTTTAAGTAAATATTGCCTAGGACTGTTTATAACAGACTTTCACATCTGTTTAAATATCTTATCCCATTCCAAATTCCAATGCATGGGCTCATTCAGAGATATTTTAAGTGATACTAATAGCACTCAGCAGTTGGGTATCATTACTCATCCAGTAGCTGGCAAAATATGATTCTTGCTGATCTTGGCAACCATTTGGATTAGGCCTAATTAGTAATAGAGACCACAAGATGCCCTGGAGCTGTAGGCAGGAGAGGCAATTTTTAAAAAAATGCTCCAGAAGGCAGTGACAGTGATCCACCTTCATGTAATTGTAAAAATGATTCTATAGATGTGTCCGTGTAGTCACCAGGAGAGAGGCTTTGTCTTAGATAAGTTAGATAAGTTAGTTAAGTTTATTTGTTTGTTAAATTTATTTGCCACCCATCTCAGCTACTCCGAGTGGCTTACAACAATAAAAAGGAAACAAGATAAAAAATGTAAAAATAAAATAGTAAAAAAAATTAAATAATAAAAAGCAATGGAAGTACGATGATATGAAATTAAAAAGATGAAAGGAGGAGGGAGCAGGAAGTGCAGGGAGGAGGGTGGGGTCAGCTAATTAGTCCACCTCCAGTGATGTACGCCCCTGTTAAGTCCCCAAGCCAACCAGCAGAGCCCGGTCTTGTGAAAGGATGGGGAGGGGGCAAGCTTCACCTCAGAGGGCAGTTATTAAATTTAGTTTAGCTCCAAGTGACTGTAGGGTCTTGACCTGTCCTTAATAATAATTTGTAACTTTTCCAAGGATGTATCAGTAATTTCTTAGATTCCTTCTACCCATCCATCCGTCCATCCATCCATCTTCCCCGTCTTCTATTTCCCTCAGCCTTGTCAAGCATAAGTACTTTTTTCCAATCCATCTGATGATGTTACCTAGCATGGCAATGAAATATCTGCAAGAAAGCCATCAAGCTCAGAAAGCACCAAGAACCCCACATTCCAAGCCATCATCTGTTTACCACATGCTTTAAATAAATGGTTATCTACTTGATGATTATTATCTTAAAGTCTCAGGTTAATTGGATTCACTCTTATAGTCCATGGTACTCTCAATAACTGTTGTCAAACCTACTATTTGGAGGTATCTAATTTCCTTCTGTTACTTCTTCTCAGTGGTACATTTCCACTTGCAGTATAATTGCTTTAACTATTCTGATCCTTGTTGTTATTGAAATATTCATTTATTACATTTATATACCCCCCTAACTCATTCTACAAAGCAATTCTTTGTAAAATATTCTTATTCTTCATGCTCTTGTCTAAGTCTAGCAGTGTTTTTCTTTTATTTCCTCTTTATGTCTCCAGCCCACTGTCCACCTTCATTTATTCTTGAATCCATGAAAATAAAATCTATCACTCTCTTCCATCTTTTTACTTTGGGCTAATAAAGTAGTAATACCTAAATATTTCAAACTGTAAGTATTCTGTCCTTCAGTTTTTAATTCTAGAGATTATTTGTTCTTATTCATTTTGAAACAGCAACAAATTCTTTTGACTGACTAACATCTCTTAGATCTGTATAATTCAACAATGTCACAGACTTCACTCATAATTTTTCCCAGGTAATGTAGACAGGCAGTTATGGAATATCCACATTTTTAATTCTATAGAGTCAAAGGCAGGATTGTAGCAACTGCTAATGATCCTGCCATATTCTCAGAGTCTTGATATCTGGCTGTGAAATCCAACTAGAAATCAATTTTATTAGACGGAATTGATGGTTTCAATGCCATGCCAAACATCATCACCATTCTTATTCAATATGACAGAAAATAGTTGATTCTCTCCCCCCCTCCCCTTTGGAAGGTACTGTTCACAATATTTTCATAGTTGAGAGTGGTGTTCTTGGACTCACCTACATTAAAATGTGGCCAAACAATGTACATGAACGTCCTATCTTTCCTCTTTCATTGCCATCTGAAGCTTTTCTGACTTCCCACACTTTTCCTAAACCCCAAGGGAAGCTTTTGTAAGAAAACCCCTTCTTGATATTTTTTTTTTCCAGTTTTGGGGCAGAGTTGGCCAGAGAGGCTGCTAGATGATGGGAGAATGGGATAACTGGGGGGGGGGATCTCCAAATCCCATGAAAATCTCCTTAAAAGGCACTCCAGCACTTCTGATCAATTTCTCAACATGATCTGCCTAGAACTATTAGAAAGTAAACCAGAATCATGGCAGAAAGACCCGTTATTTATACACAAGGACTCATGCCTCTTGTCACGGCTAACCTGAAGTCTCTTTTAACTAATAACAAATTTCCCTCAGGCATCTTGCCTCTGGCTTTTCTAAATAATTCATTTGCACTACACTCTAGCTTATATAGGCTAACAGTGATTAAATGTAGTGAGGTGTAAGCAGGTTCATGGAAACCCCATAAAAATCTAAAAAAGGAGGTGAGTCATCTAAATAGTCCAATGAGAACTGAGAATGGCTGGATGACTCGGGAGATTTGGAACTGGAAACAAAGGTAGGGAGGGAGAGAGAAACAGAACAGAATACAGTGTCATATAAGAAGACAGTTGATTGGCTGATGAGAAATTTGAGCAACAGCTTTTCACTGTGCAATGTTTTGTTATGAGTCCTTCTTAGATAAATCTCAATTCTAGAGTGGGCAACCTACTGTCCACCAGATATACCTCCTTCCTTATAAGTGAACTTGGCTACAGCTGATGGGAATTGTGGTTCAACTGCATCCAGAAAGCCATAGATTGCTGGTGCTGTTATTAATATTGACAGGAAATGTTGGTTTTTGGAAATCTGGATCACTGGATTCCCTGCTGTTTGTTTAAATGATTAAATCCCCAGGCACTGGTTACTGCCAGTGTCCTTTCCTGTAGTCATTTCTGGAGAGTTACCACACTGCTATTCATTATTAGATTCTAATTATGTCAGTGGTTAGCTTGACTGAGCATGGAGGGTTGTCATTGGTTCCCACTTAACTGAAATGGGTAATTGAAAGTCAGATCATTCTGGACAGTTTGTTTGCATAAAGCCAGCGGTGTCCAAAAGTGATTGGAAATGCATTAGCTCATCTTCTCCTATGTTCCCTCCTTCCTTCTTGGAAGACATCCAGAAGAAACACAAAAAAGGGAAGGATAAACAAGAACCCTTCTTCCATTCCAGGAGTGTGTGCTGACATCAGCTCCTATGAACCAGCATTTTCATCATTGCAGAAAGGTTTTTCAATCCTTTACCCTTACTTAGACATTTTCTGTCCTCTATCGTGGGAGTGCAGGGGACTATAAACAGAAGGACATTTTTTCCCCCAGAATTAAAACTATAATAATCACCAGTGATTATTCCTAAAATATTCAGACTTGCTGACCTAAAAATTCATTTTGTCTCAATATGCTAAACATACAGTTAACAGTAGGTGAAGCTAACCCATAAAAAAGGAAAAGAGGGAGAAAAAGGCAGGCATTATCTCTTTCTGTTCCATAATTAAATGGACACAAACATTTTTTTCTTTTTTCTTTTCTCCCTAACAGCAAAGCAGCCAACAGTTATAGAGCTTTTTGTTTAATGTGGAGCATAAATTCTGCAGGTAGAACTGCTATTTGAGATATGGTTATTTTCTCTTAACCTTTCAAATTAATTCTGGACAAAACCTTTCCACACTTTTATTTCCTATGAATTGTCATAGAACTGAACTATCGAGAACTTGCTATCAAACTTCTTTCAAAGAAGAAGAGAATTCGGGTTAAGTTATGAGTGAAGCATGGTGTTCCTGCACCTATTTTGTTATAGTGGTCAAAGGGTTTCAGCACTTCAATCAAATCGCAGGAAAAGAGGGCATAAAAAGATTTTTTTTCCACTTGGTTTCCGGAAATTGAAAAGTGTTTCCATCTGAGATGGAAAAAGATATAACGGGATATGCATGCATATTTCACCTGTTGGAACACTCTGCTATTTGCAACCATCAGTATCACTGGCTGGGGGCAGGCAAACAGGTAGTCTAATCTAATTAGTCTTGGGTCATCATAACACAAACCTCCTTATTTTATAAGTGGATCATGACATCACACACATGTATAAAAAAGGTGCTTGTGATGCAATGCTGCTTTCCCCATTTGAGGAAAGCAGCAGGAACATGTAAACATGTGAACATGCCTTCAATAATGAACTAAGCTTCAAAATGTCATCAAGAGAAGTTTGAAGGAAATCTTCAGTCTGAAAAGAAAGTAGACAAAGAGAAGCTTTTGAGAAACTGAAAGGAAGATTTGTTGTTTAAACTGTCACATTTAAAAGACAACTGGGTGCAATTCTAATCCCAAACACTGCAGATTGGATGACCAACTGGGTCAATTCTCCTATGTGCAAGACCAATAGAACAGCCTGAAATGGAACATTTTTGGAGGGTCATCTGGCAAAAAGTCATATAATCATAGTTTGCTAGATCCAAGACCAGCTTAGCTTTGTAAGCTCCTTATACCAAGCCTTCAAATTGTAATTCATTATTCTTCCCCACCTTTTCCTGTAGTTGAGAGTGACAGGTGGAGAATGAAAGATGTATGTTGACCAGTTAAAATTACTTCTATTGATATCTTCAGCTCTTCCTAGGGCAAATGGGCCATACTGAGCATTAGATTTGCAAATCTGAGATCTTGGGATTATTCTCTGAAAAAGGAACTGAACACAGAAAGCAGCCTTATATTGTGTTTATTTTAGCTCAATATCATTTCAAGTAGGGAGCTATGCCCCTCAACTGTTGCTGGACAGGTAACAATAAGGAGACTGGGGCTGTAATTCAACAATACACTAAGAGGCACAGTTTCTCAACTGTGGGACATCAGTAAGCTCTATTCCTGGATTCCAGATAGTTATCTCTTCAAATTCTCCTGAAAATACCAGGTGCTGAAGCATAACCCCTCTTCATGCAAAGCAGGTACTCTTGGCAATGCATGACTTTTTTGGGATTGGGTTGATCTATAGATATGCCAATACTAAAACTCCTCTTTATACCTGAAAGCTTTACTTAATTATCTTTGGTGAGAGTTCAGTGCTACAGCAAGGTTGAAGAAGAAAAATGGCTCAAACATCAAGGGCTGTAGGCTGAGTCACAGCTGATGATAACTTTCCATAAGCCTCTACTTGGCAACTGACAGAGTCAGGATCCCTGACCATATATCTGAACAATCTTTTGGTCATGTAAAGCATGGCTAGCAAATCTTCCCTTTAGACATCAGCCAGGTCTGCAAAGATATTTGTCTACCCAATTGAAGCTTACCAGTAACAGCAAAGGACGACTTCACACAATACCTTAGAAGCCACACTAGTTGATTTAAAGACAAGAGGTGTGTGTGATAATTTGGGTTGTCAACATAGCAATTTGATCCTGATAGCTGTCGGCCTATGATTTAGTACCATCCTGCAAAACAGCAATTATAATAATAATTATTATAACTGACCTTGCCCACTTAGCATTTGGATATATATTTATGAGCCACAACTTATCCAGCGAGTTTAAAAGTTATTTTTTTAAAATACAGGAACTGTTCTTTGTTCTCTTTCAGGTTTTATCCCTTGTCATTTCACATGTTTGTTTTGCTGCTTCCTTCTAAACAAATGAGGAAGTCTCCAGACCTTGTGGCACTGTGCCCTTAATCGCAGGTCTGGATGTACTTTGCATTTATTCAACCAGAAAAAGGAAAGATCTGAGTTTGGAGCACAGTGGGTTTTATTCTCAACAGAGTCCAGAGACTGCTCTATTGTGCACGTCCTGAAACACACCAGAGGGCAGGAACAGGAGATCAATACTAAAGGTGACAGTAATTGCAAGCGGGCTACAGCTGACGTAAATGCTCTCAGTTGAGCCTCTCAGCTGTTCTGGTGAGACAGCCTGATACAGAAAGTGAGATGTTTTCTCTGCTGCTACCTCAGCCAAATGCTTCTCTGGGTTGCTCTATCAGACTCCATTGCAGCCCCTCCCTTCCCTGAGACTGCCACTTCTAGGGTTCTGTCAAGTAGGAAAGTCATCTCCATATCCATGGTTGGTGTAATCTGTGCCTTGGGACACAGATGCCAACTGCCATGAAGATCTGCAACTCCAGAACGGTTTTGCAAAATAGTCCTGTTGGGTTACATTAAGACAAATAGTGAAGTTGTTGTTAATGCCTTGTATAACTGACAGTGAAATTCAAATAAAGTTAAAAGTGGATTCACCCCCACATTTCAATGGAGGATGAATTTAAATTCATACACCTTCCTTGCTGGGACTGCTACTGCTCATTCTGTCTTTGCATCTCACATATCCCTTTCTTTACGGGTTAGACTACTAAGCACTCAGAGATGCTCTGATTCTTAATTCTACGTTGTTTTCTGGATTCACCTTTGTCTTAAAATATATTAGGTTTCAACTCCCATCAGATTGGTCCTACTGGGGAATATAATTCAATGAAGATCTGAAGAAGTGAAATCTCAGAGAATGGACAGAGGACAATGCTTCCTCTTACAGCAGAAGTATATTAACTAATGTGTACATTAGATTACAATGTCCATCATCCATTTAAACATTTTCATTGGTTATAGTTACTAAAAATCCCATTTTCACACACACTCCTGCCTCTGCCATCGCTATAGGCTGTTTAGCAGCATCCATGTTTGGGCTGTTCAGCAGTGGTGGTGGGCAGGACAGGCAGCAGGGAAGCAGCGGAAGTGAGGTGCATCCCATTTTCACACCCCTGCCACCGCACCACTGCTGCACTGAGCTCCAGGAGCTCAGCATAGCGACAGCAGGGGGAGCATGAACATGGGATGCACCCAGCTGCTGATGCTGCCTCTCCATCACCCCCCCCCCACACACACACATACACACACTGCCGAATGGCTCAAACTCCAAACAGCTCAGAGCTTGGTGTGGCAGCAGAGGCAATGGTGTTAGCAAGGTGTGTGTGAAAATGGGAAGCCCATGGCCATCACTGCTGCTGCTCTGCACTCTACTCACCTGTTCACTTGCCGGACTTTCCCTCAAGTGGGAAGCCCTTAGCTGCCATTGCTCTGCGCCCTGCCCACCCAGCTCTCCCTCCAGCTGCCCACAGCGAGTTGTCCCTATGGCAAATTGGTTGTGTCAAGTTGTCCTGCAATGACTTAGTGGCGTGAGTTGGCAGAGGTGACTTGGCGGTGGCAAGCTGGCAGCAGTGAGTTGGCCGGGCCAAGTTGTCCCAGATCTGCAAACAGTCAGTCCTTTTTCTCAAAGAGCAATGTAGCTGAAGTTATACTTGATTTTATTTATTGTATAATCTTTCTGGTCTGACAAGCAGTGGGGCTAAGAACATTTAAAATCCAAAATAGAATGTTCTTCTCTCTTTTTTTTTTTTTTGGTAGAGAGAGAATCCAACTCTCTGCAGCAGACCTAAGTGTCAAATTACTGAAAAGTCTCTTTGTTCAACTTTGGTTACTTGAAGGCAATTTCTTTTTGCCTCATTAAACCACATGTTTGGTTTTGGTTGTGTTTGCTCATTTAGACAGAAGGCTGGCTTAGTCTGCCCTCACTTTTTTTTTGGGGGGGGGAAATGCCTAAATTAAAAAAAACCCACTTACTTACAAAGTAGAACTCATTCAAGTTTTAAATGCTATATAAAATCCGACCACATAAAAAGGCAAAAAGTTCGGCATGGTTCATTTAATGAAGTCTATGTTAACATATGCTTTCTGTTATATCCTGGAAATGTTTTGCTAAGTGAACCTATACAAAAGAAGCCTAGCTGTTGCCAATTTTGGACAGAAATGCATTTAACTTAGACTTTTTGCACCAGTGTCATGTTTCAGTAATTTGTTTCAACCTGAAGAGAGATATGAATTTCTTTCATCTTGTTTCATTTATCCTCATATTCAGTTCTAACCTTTCTGTTTCTATCTGATTTCCTTCTCCATCAGGGTGTACTTAAAATAGATTAGGCTACAACATGAATCAGATTCGTCCTACATCTGGACACAGAAGATTGACTTCAGGCTTTTCAACATGTTCCTCAAAGATTGGTACTAGTGGAAGACAGATTAATACAAAGTTGATTTACTACAGGGACCAGGTTCATATAAATCACTAATCATTAATCATAATTTATGAATTAGAATGGTTGAGTTCATACATTACAATATAAAGCCCACCTACATACATGTTTTACTGCAAGAAGATTTTCTCTTGAAAATGAAGATCTTGTGGCTAAAAGTAAAATTCATAGCAGAACAGTTTTTATAGTTGTGCTTAGTTCGTACCCTCTATGTCTTAGAGCAGAGTTTCTCAACATTGGCAACTTTCATTTCAATTTCCAACTCTCAGAATTCCTCAACCAGCAAGGCTTTATTTTAGAAAAACATTTTGAAAACATAATGGGAGGAATCAAATATTTGGAAACAGATAAAAGCAACCTAAGACAACCCCAATACATGTTTGTGCAGAAATTGTTTATCACTTTTGAAATGGAAGGCATGTATGAATTGGTTTCTTAAAAGATGAGAAGGATAAATCCCTATTTCCAGAGATATGAATTTATTCCCTTGCAGACGGCTTCTGCTATTTACTTGAGGAACATTTAATTGCTGAAAATCCAGATGCAGGCAAACCTGTAATAAAGAAGATATTTCATCTCCAATTCCAACTCCATGATAGACACTTTCAGTATGCTACTGCAAATAAACTGAAAGTGGGCTCAGCAAAGACCCATCAAGATAGTATATGTGATAAGATTTGAAAACCGTTTCTGGATTTGATGCTTCATACCTGATGCTTGAAACAGAAAAAAATGAAAATTTTATCTTAGGTTTTGTTGAGTAGTTTTGTTGTTATGGAAATCTATCAGAATCTATCAGTATCCATCAGAAATGTAAAGCAAAAAGCTGAGGCTGTTACTATACTTTGTATTCTACTGCACCAAAAAGAGCCAGAAGCTACTTTTTTTCTGTTTCTTTACACTTCTTCTTCCTTTACACTTCTTTCCCCTCTTCTCTCTGATCTTTATTTCCATTTGTATTTTATATTAAATGTATATGTATGACTTCTGACAATTAACACATCTGTATTTCCAATATATATTCCATCTACAATCTTCCTTGTTACAAATTTTCTGATTTTCCTTGGATCTAAACCCCCCAAACCCCAGAACTTCCATATTTTTTGTCCATATTGTTTCAATATAGAAATAATTGCTTTAGAATTCTTTTCTATATGGTTCATCCTTTTTTAATGAACTGCTCTACATCTTTTCCTTAATAATAGGTCCACCATCCTCCGCTCAAGCTTGTAAAAAAAAAAAAAAACCTTACCATCATAAATTAAATTTTCCAGATTCTCCATTCTATCCTAGTTGAGTAGTTGTCTATACATGTGTTCATTTGTTATGTTCTAACTCAGAGGTCCCCAACCTTTTGGGCACCAAGGACTGGTTACGTGGAGAGAGGTTTTTTCGCAGACTGGAGGGGGTGTGGTTTTGTCTGCTGCCTGCATCCCGCAGATGGGTTTTTGCTTGTTTGTGCGGCCCGGTTGCTGGCATGCTGCGGCCCGGTACCGGTCCACGGACTGGGGGTTGGGGACTCCTGTTCTAACTGGCAGGTTTGCCAATACCCCTCTTACCTCACCAAACATGCCCTTCCTTCTGGAATTATATATGTATTTATGTAGGTAGGTACCTTCGAGTCAATGTTGACTCTTGCCAAGTCCCTACAGTTTTCTGGCAAGATTTGCCGCCTTCCTAGGGTTGACAGAGAGTAATGGCCTAAGGTCACCAAGCTGGCTTTGTGCCTAAGGTAGCACTAGGACTCATTATCTTCCAGTTTCTAGCCTGATGCCTTAAACACCATACCAAACTGGCTCTGCTGGAATTATTGCTCTCCCCTTTGTCAGTGTCACCACCTGGTCAATATCACTTACACAGATCATAGTAGTAGCAAGGAAGAGAAGAACTGCTGTTTTATACTGACACCACTCTAAAACTGCACTGGTTCACCTTTGCAACATTTCAGCTTTATACTAAATCCTCTCTCTTGTTGTCTCATCCTGTATTGGCATAAGATTTTCACTGCCAGTCTCCCTGGTTTCTCTTTACGGAACTGAGAAAGGGAAGCACAATTTTGTCCTTTGCAGCTGAGACAAAATATCTCGAGTCCACATGGCCAGATGAGAATGCAGCAATTCTGCTGCAGCTATGCCTTCCAGGGCAAAGGAATGCTGCAGGAATTCTGCTTGTTTTTCAGTTGTTGGGAAACAGAGCTTCTTCTATGAACAAAAGGAGCAATACTTGAGCTGCTGTAATCACAGTGAAAAGTCACTATAAACAAGACCAAGGTTTTCCAGGAAATACTTTCATTGAAAGACATCAGGAAGTTCTCAGAGAAACCAACTGTGAATCCAAATATTTGCCCAGGGATTAAAGGCAGTCCTCTTTGTTTCAGAATTGTCTAATAAAAGAATAAGTGACATCTGGTAATAACCAATAATATTTAGTGTTTAGATATGCTTTCAAATGTTGAAGTTACTCCCCAGATATTGCTTAACTTGGCCAACGGAGAAGAGAACAGCTGCCTCTTGGTGTTGTCTTTTTCCCACCTTCAGTAAAGCAGTGTATGAATCTTTCTTCAATATTCAAGATTAATGCCAGCTATAGTAAAGACACATAAGAAAGGAAAACTGTAACCTTGGTTGTTATCCATCAGTTTAGACAAGTACAAAGGCCAACGCCTAATGTCTGCATAACCTCCATGTGACTTGAGTAAGACTGATAATGAAATGCTAAATGAACTTTTGGAAGCTATTTACACAACCACCCAAGGAGCTTGTTTATACTGATTCTCATCTAGCAGGGGTGCCAATATGAAATGGAAAACAAATGGATATCATAGCTCTCGTGAATCTGGGATGGAATAGGTGCAGACTGAAACCATTTCTGTTGTATATACAGAAATGTAGGAAGGTGCCTTATGCCGAGATAGAATATTGGACAATCTATTATTTAAAGAGAATGGTAGTTGCCCTCCATGATTTACAGAAAAAAGTCCCTTTTTCACTGTAGATCCTTGGATTTGAACTTGTGACTTTCTAGATGCAAGGCATGTGAAATATCATGAATTGTTGGCCTTAGATTCATATTGTGTAGACACTCCAAATTTTCCGCTCTAAATAAAATAGCTGATAATGTCAAATCAACTCAAAGGGTACTTCTCTATAGCATACAGTCTAAAATATGGAGATTATAAGACCACATGTATATTTCAGGGTCTTATTTAATACTTGGTGTATTTGTGCTTTCAGCTTTGTGGTTCATAATATCTTTGTCCTTCTGAAAATAGCACTCCAGACTATAGTCAATCTCTCTTGTTCAGTCAGGCTAAAAAACAAAAGAGTAGGTTTGCAAGAAAACTTGTAATTTATTTTTCTATACTTTTGCAGCTATTTTGTATGCCTTAGAACTACATGCTGATACAGTTTCTCCTGATGAGTAATAACTTTCTTCAAAACCTGTGCTACTGCAATCAATAAATGTAGTACTAGTAAGGCAAGTAATTAATGGAAGGACAGCTAGTGTTTAAGCCCATAATTTACTGTTGACTTTAAAACACAATGCATCACAGGGTTATGACAAGCTTTGTTTCATAGTAAGAGATGCAGAATGGGGAAAATCATCCTAAAAGGTAGGATAGAAACAGAATATTCTTAAACTGACAGAAAACTAGAATGGTATGAAATTTCTTTTCATAATTGCCAATCCCTATCCAGCTTCATTGCCTCTCCAAGGTAATAAGTGGCAAAGGCTAGCATATTTTATATATTTTAAGGGTACTCCTATGGAAATACTGCTTTAACACTATATAGCAAAGAACAATTGAAATGTGTCTCACTTATAGAGTGGGAAAAATGGGATATTTGGAGATGCAAAAATGAATAAAAATTGCAACTTAGTGCTGCTTAGAATAGTTCTGTTTGTTTCAAGCACACTGTTTAAACATGTCATTCATACATATAAGTGTCAAAAGAATGAATATAAATAAAAACGATTGATGTGATTGTTTATGATATAAGATTCAGATAATTAAAGATACAAGACTGATGAGAACTATGAATGTGGGGCAAGTAATTTTTGGTAATGTCAAGAGTGGAGTTTTGGTGGCTGTAGAACAGCGGTCCCCAACCTTTGCGGCTTGGCAGCCCAGCTGAGGAGAGAGGGGAACCGGGCAGGACGAGCACGTGCACACACATAGCTCCACTCACACAAGAGAGAAGAGAAGCCTTTGGGATGCGGTTTCGGATTCGCACTCCTTCAGACTTCTCCATGCCAAAAGCTTTTGCAAAGGGACAGAAGGCCTGAAGCAGCGTGAGATTGCTCCCCCGAAGCCTTTTGTCCATTTGTAAAAGGTTTTGCTGTGGAGAAGAGAAGCCTTTGGGGCCATGGTCTCATGCTCCTTCAGACTCACCAAGGCTGCCCGATGCTCCAAAAGCAGATTGAGTGGCCTGTGCAGGCAGCCTGGCCTGGCCTGGCTGTGGGGGGAGAGGGGAACCAGGCCACACAAGTGGTGGGCGGCATGCATGCACATGAACAGCTCCACTCATGCAAGAGAGAAGCTTTGGAATGCTGCTTGCGGGAGTAGAGCTGCGCGCACCATGTGCACATGCATGCACACCAGCCCGCCTCTTGTACGGCCTGGTTTCGAATAGGCCACAGCCTGGGGGGTTGGGGACCCCTGCTGTAGACGTTAAGGAAAGAATGAAAGTAAAATGGCTATAGAAAGAGATAGTGCATCCCTATTTTACAGTGTAGAATTAACATAAAACCTATAAATGTTATTGTCCAAGTAAAATAGTGATTATCAGGATCTGATAAACATCATGAGGTTATTGGAGGGAAAATGTAGGTGGTTGTAGGTGGTATAACTGTAGAAATACTAAATTATGGATATGATTTCCTTACAGAATGGCTGAACAACTTGCTTAATATGCATTTTGTGTCTGATGATAGAAAGAATTCTATTATTCCCTTATACAAGAAAATAGTTAACAGCAGTCAATTCAGAAACTATTATACAGAATTATTATTTTGCCTAAAAAATATTTGGCAGAAAAATGATTGAAAAGGTGCAAGAGTTGGCAACAAGCAGTATTTGGAAAATAAAATTTAGCTTTATGCCAAGCAGATGTGCAGGCTAATTTAATACTTTTCCAGGTGCACTGTCCAGATTTTTGTACTGAGAATTATAAGAACATGAGAAAATAAGTTTATTGTGCATATGTTGATATACTGCTTGGCAGCCTGGCAGAGAGGGGGAAGGGATGGTTGTGTATGAGTTGCAGGCACGTGCGTGAGCAGCTCCATTTGTGCGAACAGCAGGCCTGTACGCCCCTTGCACAAATGGAGCTTCGTGCACAAGTGAGCACACCTGCCACTCATGCAAGTGGAGCTGTGCGCATTCACTTACCCACCATTCATGAGGCTTGGTTCCAAAATGGCCAAGGTCTGGTAATGGCCCGCAGCCTGGGGGTAGAGCAGGGGTTCCCAACCGGGGGTGCTCGCACACCCTGGGGGTGCAAGACGATATTCAAGGGATGCGAAAATTTGGGTTTTCAAAATTATAGTGTATATGCATAATTTGTTTCTGTTATTTCGAACTTTTGTAAGGGGTGCGAGAATATATCAGAAGCGTTCTAGGGGAGCAGGGTATAGAAAAGGTTGGGAACCACTGGGGTAGAGGATCCCTGCTGTAGATAAACCATGTGATAAAGCAAGTTATGTATGTGTGTTTGTATATACATATTAGCATGCTTATAAAATGGTTCAACTTTAACCAGGCTCTAAGACAAGTATGTGTGTCCTATATAAATGCATATGCAGCATTTATGGTGACATTAGAGGTGTATTGGTTATGAACATAAGTATGCATATTGTTAGTTTCAAATACAAATTATTGGCAGTGAATATGAGATATATTATATTATGCAACAAAGTGTATGGACTTTAACCTTAAGGTATTAAAGACCAGAAGAGTTGATTTTAATAAGGAAAATAGATCAAATGGTTGCAAGTTACACATACATGATGAAAAAGTAGAACAAGTAACTATATATTTTGATAAAACATTTACTAAAAATAATCAAATGAATTAAAAAATATTAGCATTGTAAATGTTAATAGAAAAATAACAGATTTTTTTAAAAAATTATTTATTATTAGACTTCTGTGCTGACCATCTTGCCAAGGTGATTAATGGATGGTATATGGTCTGCTGTAAAGTATGGTTTTTTACCCAACCATCAAATTTAGACATGTATAATGCTCCAACACTGGAAGTTTTTAAGAAGACACTGGACAGCCATTTGTCTGAAATGGTATAGGGTTTCCTGCCTGAGCAGGGGGTTGGACTAGATGACCTCCAAGGTCCCTTCCAACATCATCATCATCATCATCATCATCATCATCATCATCATCATCATCATCATCATCATTATTATTATTATTATTATTATTATTATTATTATTATTATTATTATTATTATTATTATTATTATTTTCTGTGTACTTTGATATAGTGAAAGGTGGGATTGTGTATGTCAGAAGGAACATTGCTGACTATAGTGGGAATGGATTACTTAAGAATATGATACACAGTAAAATTAGATTAAATACAAAGAGTGATTAATAAAAAATCAGAATGAGGATTAACTATTAAATAATGATATAAATGAAGAGTGAATGGGTTGAGAGGAAGCAGAAGATTGGGTGGAGTTGAATAAGGTCCACACAAAAAAGATGCATTAAAAGAGAAAAGGGTAATATTTGAATGAGTGCATGGATACTGTAGAAACAGAAACAGACGGTAAGGTATTGAACAGTACAGTACCTTAAATAAACTAGGTTTAATTCTATTTCTGTATTTCATAGTTATTTTTTTCCCATTTCTTTTTCCTTATCTGTGATTTGCATAATTTGCCTACTCCTAAAGGGAACAATGTAATGGATACGTATCTTTGCATGTAGGTACTTCATCTGATAATTTATTGTCCAATCTATTTATTGGACAATATTATTAGGCTTATACTTACATTGTGCAGATTTTGAGAGCTGGACTTACTATATTTGATTTTATTAGAATGAATATGAAGAAAGTCATTCTTTTTCTCTAACTTTTCATTTTGATATGTATGGCCACAAATTAATGCTGACATTATTCAAGGTCTAGAGAAGATGGGACATTTCAAATTTCCATTACAGAAACTCCAATTAGCACCATGCTGTTTGGTATAACAGTCAATATGTAAAATATCATAACAATAAATTTTAGAAAACTGTAATATTAACAGTTGGCTTACAAGATACCCTGGCAGCTCTATACTATGTTTCCTGCTTTGAAGATTGAATTTAATATCTAACAATGAAAGGTACCATTTTAAAATTTCACTGTAGCAAAAATGAGTCTTAGCGTAGGTGTGCAATAAACAACTTCTGAAATGAGCAGGGGGTTCTTGTTCACAGTATGGACAACAATTGATAAGCTCCAAATGTGGATCATAGAAAAGCGGCTTAGTGATTTAAATACTGTAAATCCCATTTATTAAATACAAAGACTGTATTTTATAACAGGAGTGTAAAGGCATTAAATAGAAAGTCAATATTTTCAATCAAACTTTTACTGTATTATGCTATATTTTGTTCCTGTATCTATCCTCCAGGCCAAAATAACTAAAACTAACCAAGATTTTGCTGTTCTTAGTTATTGTGGGTAAACAAAACCTGGGCTTGCAAAAAAATAAAAAATAAAATAAAAATAAAGGCCAACTTTCATATGAATCCAATTTGTCTAACTGTCTCTTAATCCTTCCAGACTATTTATGAAAGTTTTGTTTCAAAATGTGCTAATTTTTGTATTGCCTGCCCTATGCCAAAGATTCCCCATCATTTTTTTTCACCATGCCATTACAATTTTTTTCCATTTAATTCTTGGATAATTCTTGGATATCAAAATGTTGCTAAATGCTCAGGAGATAGGCAGAAAACTTGCATTGTGCTTTCCTTTGCACAGATACATTCTTATTTAGAGAATAAATGATGGCAAAGTGAAAACAGTAGGCAATGTTAGGCTTTGTTCTTATACCCTGAGATCTTTTAGGCAGTATCCTTTCATCACAATGTGTCAAGCTTTCTCTGCTTGAGGCTCCTCTTGTTCTTTCTATTTATCTAATTGAATGGAATCACTGAAAGTAGTAATGGCAAAATGTTGATAATTTTTACTTCTTTTGGACTTTGCCAAGGACACCTAAAGATCATACAGAAATAAGTCAACATTGGTAAAAAAAAAAAAAACACCATTCATCTGGTATAATTATATTCCAATGTATAAGTGCTGTTGTAACTTGAAAGATTAACTATCTTCACAGCATCATCCATTGATAAAGGCTAATCAAGAGTCTTCTCTGCTAAAAATTAATGGACATATTTAGCATAGGGTTTTCTAAGACAAATTCCATTCCTTTTGAACTCCACATATCGGAGGACTTTTCTGGGCCCCCACTTGTCATTTGAGCAACATGCCAAGTTCCAGACTCCCAAAGTAATTGGTGAGTCAAATAATATTACCTTCATGTAATTAAGTATAGTTTATGAGTACTTTCCAGTTAAGTACTGCATAACTTCCTCTTCTGTGACATGAAACATTACAAATTGACAACAATATCTGGAGGTTTTTGGGGCAGCATTAGAATCTTATGGAACCATATACGAGTCTGATTCACTACATTATGCATCTTCACTATCTAACTAACCAAGAAAAATGTTAATTTGGATAGTGCTTATTTCCAAGTAACAGTACATAGTAGTCTACTACTAGCTACTCAAAACTGGCATCAGTATAGCTAGCTATGGAAAAAGGAAGAAAGGAAAAACTGTTTCTGATTGGTAGATCAAAAAAACCATGGACTTCAAAGATATCACTAGTCAGTCAGGAAGAGACTGCTTGTGTTGAGAGAACCAAAAGACCACCGTCTGTCAGATAAAATAGAATCAGCACATACAGCAGATCAGTAGCAATTGTGACCAATGAATATGCTTATGAACTGTACAAAAGGGCAATGGATATTTAGCTACAGCAACATCTCCCAAGCCTAGTTTGACACACAACTTCTCTTCATCTTCTAATTTTATTTCTTTCTGCCGCACTAAAAAGCTGCTTTGCCCTTGTACTTTTCCCAGACTCCTTGTGCTTGGCATGCTGCCTCAGAGTTTAATAAAAGCATTTGTCTCATTCAACGGGTTTGGGATATTTGGCAGCTGTTAAAATCCTCCTCCCTTCCCCCTCTTCCCTGCCTCCCATTGCCCAAGATAAATAATCCAGAAAAGCAAATGGATGATAGTTAAGATGACGATTTCAGAATATGTTTAGAACAAGAGAAATGACTGCCAAGGCAGAGAAGAGGACTGCAAGTCTGAAAAAATGAGTATTGTACAAAACAAAGCAGGGCTGTTGTTATTTTATTCACAGAGGTCACTTACTTTGTTGTTTTGTGCTAAATTGTACATTCTGTAGGAGTGCTTGGAAGAATAACAGCTGGTTTATAGGAACAGTAAATTATGTGGTAAAACTATTCCTGAGGTTGAGCTATACAGAATGAGACCATTAAGTACAATCTTAGTCTGCAAAATGTTCCAGGTTCAGAAATGCATAAAATGCATTATTTAATCCCCAATCATTAAACAAAATACGGGGGGGGGGAGGAAGGGGGAGAAGAAGAAAAAATAGAATAGTTTCACTCCATATTATATATGCAATTGCTCTGCCCTGTTCACTTCTTCTTATGAACTATCCACACATTGCCATAATCATCACTGTCATCCTTTCCCAATTATTCTAAACTAGATGAATACTTTAGAAAACAGAATGGACAATCCTCAGTAGGGTAGGCCAGCAGAAGGTGAAGAAAGACCCTATTTCCTCCATTGTTCCCCTGCAACTAATATTTAGAGGCAAAGCTCAACCTGGAGGTAACATTGAATCTCAAGACTAAGAGCTTTTAAATAAACCATGAATTTATCCAATCTGGTTTTTAGACCATCCAAATTAGTGGACATCTGTGGTAACGAATTTGACAGGGTAGTTATGCATTGTAGAAGTGCATAAGTCTAAGTGCTATTGCTATTGCTATCTTGTAAATTTCCTTCCAATCAGCTTCATTGAATGATTCCTGGTCCTAGTTTTTTGAAAGAAGGACAATCTATTTTCTTTTCTACATTTTCCATGCCATCTATAATTTTATGCATAATCATATCTCCCCTTCACTTGCCCTCTTTTCAAGCTAAAAACCTTGAAACCTTGGTTGTATTTTTTATCCTAAGAATCAGTCACCCTGACTGCTGTATGGCTGAGCAAATTTTTCTAACTATATGTATATTCTCAAGTATGGGGATCAAAACTGCATGTGGATTTGCATAAAGGTATTACAATGTTGGCATTTTCAGTATCTTTGTTGCTGATCACTACAGTGGAATTTGTAATTTTTTTCTCAATTGCCTGAATTGACACTTTCATTGATCTGTTCACTGAGTTGACATCTTCACTGAGGTAAGTAGATGTTTTCTTTCTTAGTTGCTACAGCCCCGGATCCATCAATATATCTGGGAATTTAAGAGAGGGGTGCCGCAATATGCATCATTGTTCACTCACTTAAACTGAACTACGTTCAGTAGTCTGTTTTAACCAGTTTAGAGAAATCCTTTGGAATTCTTCACAATTGCTTTTGGGTTTTGGTATCTTGAATAGCTTAGAATTAACTCAGAATAGAAAATATACAAATTTGCCCAGCTCATTGCTTACCTTTAAATTAAGAGTTTTACTAGTGAGAGATTCTGTCGTAGTCCAGTGCTCACTTATTACAATCTTGGCAATAAGTGTTATTTTATCAACCTGTCATTTAATTAGCTGCTGTATGCAAGAGAGTGTAAGTCAGAATCATATGAGCAATTTTTTGAAACTGAGCAGAAATTCATTTATTTACCAATGCTCAATTAGTGCCAAAATTGTATTTCAGTGCAAACTTCATTTTACCAACCATATCCTAATTCCTGATTGAAAAAATAAAGTGAATGAAAGAATAATCTGTTGATTCATTAATTAAAATCTGAACATAACTTGGCACTATATTCAGCCATGAAAAACTGCCAAAACTATCTTCATCCTAAAGGACAATAAAAGATATGTAGCACATTGTAGATCTTTATTCCTTTCTGGAACCAACTATTAATTTTGCTCAGCCATACAGCAAAGTGCCAATAACAAAAACTCATATTTACAAGAACCCAATATTTACCAGTGATTTGTATGGCAGGAATATAAACTCAACCAAATTAAGATTAATTTGCATCAGTAATGGAAAGCAAAGTGCCAATATATAGCATTGTGCAAATATGATAGGGAAAAGTACATTTGATACTCTCCATAACAGGATTATGTAAGTGTCAGATGAACTAGGATCTGCACACTCAGGAATAATAGGGCTCTTTGTCTTTTTTTTTATCTTATCTGTGTACAATCTTCAGTGTTTGAAGAAAGTTTGGGCATTGACTTAACACATGATCTGCTTCTCTCACTAGATTGCCAAAAGAGATACATAGGAAAGAGCCTGATGAATGTGCATCTTGGGATAAAGATGTACTTGTAATGATGTTTAGATTACTCCTCTTGGCCACTATTTGAGAAGGTCAAATAATAGACTGTTTCTGCTTCTTGAGCCACAACTATTGGTTAGGCAGACCCATTATGCCCTTGCACTAATGAGCATCCATTAAAAATAGATTGATGCTGGCAAAGCTTCCTGCCAGTTCAAGGATATTGCTAAGACCAGACATCTAACGATGAAAGAAAGTTGGAAGGGGGAGATAGAAATGGAACCTATGGGGAAAGTATTATTATAATACAGTATATATATATGTGTGTGTGTGTGTGTGTGTGTGTGTGTGTGCGTGTATGTATGTATGTATTTGTTTTCTGAGGTTTTCACGGGTGTTTGTATGTAGGTCTTTGGTAATTCGGGTTTTCTCCCGCGTAAAATTGGAAGTGTCTGGGCGACGTTTCGACGAAGTCTCATTCGTCATCTTCAGGCTGGTGTCTCTTCGGCCTCGTGCTTCTAGGAGCAATGTGTGATCGCAGCTGTTCCTTTTAACACAGCCAAGCTCCCACCCAATCAGTTCATACCCCCACTGGCAGTTAAAAGGAAGAAACAGCTGTGATCACACATTGCTCCTAGAAGCACGAGGCCGAAGAGACACCAGCCTGAAGATGACGAATGAGACTTCGTCGAAACGTCGCCAAGACACTTCCAATTTTACGCGGGAGAAAACCCGAATTACCAAAGACCTACATATATATACCTCCCGCCTACCAGCCATTTGGAAACCCAGCCTTATTGACAGACGAATCCCTAGCACAAGGAGCAACACTGGACCCACTCACGAAGACCACACATGATGTCACCACCACACATCCACGCAAAAGCAGACTCAACCCGCATCGAGATGAGGCACGACGCGGACCAGAAACCAGACCACAGCTGCATCATTGGCCATTTTAAACCCCTCCATTTCATACGTGAAGCAAAACTGACACCCACCTTGAAGATGGGGCACGACCACGAACGCGAAGCCAAACAACAGCAATGCAGCTCTCCATCTCAAATCCCCCTGCAACTCAGACTAATCTGAGCACAACAGGGCCCCCACCCAAGCAGAGCACACCCCCGCCAACCAGAGCACAGCCAACCCCCCATCCAATCAGAGCACAGCCAAGCCCCTAACCAATCAGAACACACCTCCACCCAATCAGAACACAGCCAAGCTCCCATCCATCAGTTCATACCTACACTGGCAGTTAAAAGGAAGAAACAGCTGCGATCACACATTGCTTCTAGAAGCACGAGGCCGAAGAGACACCAGCCTGAAGATGACGAATGAGACTTCGTCGAAACGTCGCCAAGACACTTTCAATTTTACGCGGGAGAAAACCCGAATTACCAAAGACCTACATACAAACACCCGTGAAAACCTCAGAAAACAAATATATATATATATATATATATATATATATCTATATATGTATATGTATATATATATATATATATATATATATATATATATGTATATATATATATGTATGTATATATATATATGTATGTATATATATATATATATATATATATATGTATGTATGTATGTATGTATGTATGTATGTATGTATGTATGTATGTATGTATGTATGTATGTATGGCTATGGGATGGCCACATAGCAAGAAGAACTGATGGCAGGTGGACCAAGGCAATCGTAGAATGGATCCCACTTGATAAAAAGCATCCACTAAAACAAGATGGATTGATGACATCAGCAAGTATGGCAGGCCCAAAAGAAAGCTCAGGACTGTATAGGTTGGAAACATGCTGAAGAGGCCTTCATCCTGCAGTAGATAGACAATGACTAAAATGATGGTGGTGATGATGATGATGAATATGTAATACCCTATGTTCATAGCAACTACAACTACAATAGCACTCATTTGAAGTTCATATACTAACAGAAAATAAATAAAGGATCACACCAAGGTCTAAGAGAACAATGAGAGGAAATGATATGCTTATTCAGTCTCCTTTATGCAATTATTGTAAGTATAAATGCGCCAAATCCCATACACTAAAAATCATCACATATCCTTAATAAAATTTCAAAATGCTTATTTTTGAAAACCTTAACTAAAACCTTTTCCTGATTTTCTATCTTGACTCAGACTCTCTAAGATCCCCTTGCTTTCTATGTCTTTTCTTTTGGGGCAATGTCCAACTTGAAAGTCTTACAACCATCCTATTTACTGAGTCCTGGCCAATTTCCTCAGATGGTCCTCAGCTATCTTTTTCTACAGCTTTTCACAGCAGAGTACTGAAAAAGGGCACTTGCATTAAAGTGGACTCTTAAACAGCAGAAATCAACAGCAGCATTTAATCTGCACCAGACTCAAATGCCCACTGTTCTTCCAACAGCTAAAGCAATGGTATAAACCGGAGGTAGACAGCATGCTGCCCATCAGGCCCTTCCCTTGGTGTCTACTAGGCTCCCTGCTCTATTTTTATTTAAATTACAATTTTAATTAAAGTAAAACAGGAAGCCAGGGTGCTTTAGAGGAAAGCACTAGCTTCTAGAATCAGATTTATATGCAGCAGTGCCTATGGGTATCTCAAAACTCTGAGAAGGCGAGAGGTATACTGAGGGTATTTGGCTTTTTGTAAATGGATGCTTTGTGACTACTTATGCTCACCATGGTAGCCATTCTGTGAACAGCCAAGTTCCCCATAACAGCCATTTTTCAAGTGCAACCATCAAAAATATCCTGAAAATTTCAACAGGACTTTTGCCCAGAAAGATTGCCTACCCAATTTAGGGCTTGCACAATTTTGATTTGAGGCTATTTCTCACTTTCCTAAATTTCTGCTCCATCCAGGTATCCATCAGATGGTACTGAATTAAACTCTTTTGGTATTGTCTCTATTATTAAATGCCCACATTGTTGGACCATATTGTCAAAAAAACTTACAATGAAAATTCATCTGAATTTGAAAGTACTCCAAGGGTCTGTCGTAGGCCCAGTACTTTTCAATGTTTTCATCAATGATTTAGACAAGGGGATAGAAGGGGAACTCATCAAATTTGCAGACAACACCAAGCTAGCAGGAATAGCCAATATTCCAGAAGATAGCTCAAGATACTGAACGATCTCCACAGACTTGAACATTGTGCCCTATCTAACAAAATGAAATTCAATGGTGAAAAAAGTAAGGTTCTACATTTAGGCAAGAAAAACAAAATGCACAAGTACAGAATAGGTGATATCTGGCTCAATAGTAGTAACTGCAAGAGGGATCTTGGAGTCCTACTAGACAATCACTTAAATATGAGCCAGCAGTGTGCTGCAGCTGCCAAAAAAGCCTACAGAGTCCTAGGCTGCATTATCAGAAAGATAGAATCAAGATCATGTGAAGTGCAAGTACTACTTTATATTTGCCTTGGTATGACCACATTTGGAATATTGCATCCAGTTAGGTCACCACAATATAAAAAAAAAAATCTTGAGACTCTAGAAAGAGTGAAGAGAAGAGGAACTAAGTTGATTAGGAGACTGGAGGCTAAAACATATTAAGAATGGTTGCAGGAATTGGATATGTCTAGTTTAACATAGGGTGTGTGATGGCTCAGATTAAACGCGCTGAGCTTGTCAGCAAAAAAACTGACAGCCTGGGTTTGAGACTCAAGCACCGCGCAACAGGGTGAGCTCCCATTCAACTAGGAGTTTGAAAGCATGCAAAAGCAAATAGATTAATAGGTATCACTTCAGTGGGAAGGTTACACTGTTCTGTGAGCCTTTGGTGCTGGCCACATAACCACAGAAAATGTCTTTGGACAATGCTGGCTCCCTTGGCCATGAAAACTAATGGAAATTAATCAAGGAGAGATCTAACCTAGAACTATGGAGAAATTTTTGACAGAACAATTAATCAGTGGAATGATTTGCCTTCAGAAGTTGTGGGTGCTCCAACACTGGAGGTTTTTAAGAAGACCAACCATTGGTCTGAAATGGTATACGGTTTCCTGCTTGAAATAGAAGACCTCCAAAGTCACTTCCAACTCTGTTATCCTGTTATTAACCATTTCAGGATAAGGGAAGATTGATCAGGCTTATTAAATCAAGACAGATAATAACAAGGTTGCAATCTGTGGTCCACAATTTTTTCGGGAATGATATCTGAAGCTGAAGGGACGAGAAAAAAGACAACAGGGAAAATAAAACATTGGACATTAATTTCATATTTTTATAAATGAGAACT
This sequence comes from Azemiops feae, assembly GCA_023970755.1. Lineage (NCBI taxonomy): Eukaryota > Metazoa > Chordata > Lepidosauria > Squamata > Viperidae > Azemiops > Azemiops feae. The sequence continues at coordinate 1,473,728 of JALGBA010004125.1, read as the reverse complement.
GCTTCTGAAGGAGTTTCTAACAAAACAAAATATAAGAATTATCTGGCCCAGAAAAAAAAAATCGATCAGATTATGCTCTGTTCAATTTTCCCCATTCTTGACTGATATTTGCATCATAATTATATCTCATGATTAGTTCTCCATAATTAAACCCTTTCCACTCCCAAATTTGTCCTTTTATTAATTAAATAAAATATTGGATTAGAGAACAGGTTAAAATCTCTAGTCACCCACAATATTCCCTAAATAGTCTTGGATTAATCATGATTTGGCTAATCTACCCAATACATGTTTGTAAGGAAAGAAATATGTCATGAATGCATTAAAATATTTTATTATTCATTTATAGAATACTTGGAACAATTCAATCAGTTGTGCCACTTCAAACTGAGGCAGTATACAAGTTCTCAATACCTGAAATAAAAGCAACATTAAAATATTATTCGATCCAAGTGCTGGGAAAATAAAAAAATGTTTCTTCATTTTACTCATGATCAAAGACAGCTGTTTTCCTATTATATAAAAATAATAATGGATTTTAAAGCATAAATTCAGGTAAGAGTACATGTCTTCCTAGTAGTTCTATAAAACTCTAGAGAGGCTGGTGTAAACCAATAAAACAAGCCTAATCTACAGATTACAAATTAAAGTAATAATCTCAGAGTGTCTCTATCTTTCTCTCTCTCTGGACACACACTGTTTCAAAACCAGCAAATTACTATAAGTAGCAATTAAGCCTTTTTAGGAATGTTACTGCACAAATAAGAAGCTACCACTATAAAGATCCTTTCTCTTGTGACCATTTACCACATGATATTAAGAATTAAGAATAGAATAGAGCTGGAAGGGACCTTGGAGGTCTTCTAGCCTAGCCCCTGCTCAAGCAGGAGAACCTCCTACCATTTCAGACAAATGACTGTCTAGTCTCTTTTTAAAAACTTCCAGTGATGGAGCACCCACGATTTCTGAAGGCAAGCTGTTCCACTGGTTAATTGTCCTCACTGTTAGGAAGTTTCTCCTTAATTCCAGGTTGCTTCTCTCTTTGGTCAGTTTCCAACCATTGTTTCTTGTCCTGCCCTCTAGTGCTTTGGAGAATAGTTTGACCCCCTATTCTTTGTGGCAGCCCCTCAAATACTGGACTACTGCTATCATGTCACCCCTGTTTCTTCTTCTTTTTAGACTAGCCAAACCAAAGTCCTGCAGCCATTCTTCATATGTTTTAGTCTCCAGGCCTTTGATCGTTTTAGTTGCTCTTCTCTGAACTTTTTCCAAAGTCTCAGCATCTTTTTTGTATTATGGTGACCAAAATTGGTTGCAGTATTCCAGTGTGGTCTTACTAGGGTTTTATAAAGCAGTACTAATACTTCACGTGATCTTGATTATATGCCTCTGTTTATACAGCCCAGGATTGTATTAGCTTTTTTGGCTGCTGCTGTACACTGCTGGCTCATAGTCAAGTCATCATCCACTAAGACTCCAAGGTCCCTCTCACAGTTACTGTTTTTGAGCTAGGTCTTGCCTAATCTGTACTTATATCTTTTATTTTTCCTGTCTAAATGTAAAACTTTGGTTTTCTCTACATTAAAAGTCATTTTGGTGGATAGGGCATTGTTCAAGTTTGTTAAGATCTGTTTGGATCCTGAGCTTGTCTTCTGGGGTGTTGGCTATTCCTGCCAGTTTAGTGTCATCTGCAAATTTGATGAGTTCCCCATCTATTCCCTCATCTAAGTCATTTATGAAGATATTAAAGAGTACTGGGCTTAAGACGGAGCCTTGTGGTACCCCACTGCTTACTTTTCTCCATGTGGATGTAGTACCATTGAGGACTACTCGTTGAGTGTGGTTTGTCAGCTAGTTACAAATCCATCTGGTGGTGATGTTGTCTATCCCACCTTTTTCTAGCTTACTAAGCAGCAGGTTGTGGTCTACTTTGTCAAATGCCTTACTGAAATCTATCTATAAGCATATTAGAGTTTTTTTAAATTTGTGGATGTATGCTCTTCAAATTCCAGAATTTTCCATCTAGCATGGACATTTCTAAGAATTCTGGGAGTCTGAAGTCCACACTTCTGAAATAAGCAAGTTGGGAACAGCTGACTGATTTTTGAACCAGTCCCTCTTCAACTTGCAATATATACAGTATGAGTTAACTAGGAACCACAGTAGAGCTGATTACAGTAATATGTGAAGATGTCAACCTGCCACAGTTCTGGGAGCAACAAAATTCTCCCCAACATCATGCAATAAGGAAGCAAAATAAATTGGTGGCCCCTTGTCCCAACCATGCTTTCAGTAAACTGGGCATTTTTCTGATTGTTGGTGAAGGGATATGACAGGCTGCTATCAGGAGAAGTTAGACAAATCTCTGTTTTAGTTAGAAGCACCTTGAAATCACTGAAGGAGAAGTGATAGCCTGCTTGCAGTTTTGCATACAAGATACTTTCCACAATAGCTGTAACCATGGTTGCATATCATCTGGTGGAAGGAAGGGAGAGATACTTTCTCTAAACATGTAAGGTTCATGATGTTGCCTGAGTTTTCTCAGCTTTTCAAGGATGGCAGATATCACAGTCTGTTTTGGAAGCATCACTGCTTCAGACAGGAAGGCGGTGCAGAGAGTGGTGAGAATGGCCGAAAAGATCATTGGCAGTTCCCTCCCTCCCATCCTGGACATAGCACAGAAGCGTTGCTTGAGCAGGGTCCGTAAGATTATCTGGGACACTACACATCCTCTTCACAACCTGTTTTCCTTGTTACCTTCTGGGAGGAGGCTTCGTGGTATTCGTAGCAGAACATCCAGATTCAGCCATAGTTTCATTCCATACAGTATTAACCTTGCGAACTCTCAAGCTTCCTCCTTCCGTTATATATTCAAGATAGACAGTATTTAATATTTATTTGCTACGTATATGTAGGGGTGTGGGTCTATACATATGTTGTTCATAGTATGTTTAGGTGTGTGCCATGTATGTGTTTCACTTTGAGAGCGGGCAACTAAATTTCATTTTTGATGTGTGCTGTTGTGCCCACAGTAAAAAAAATGACAATAAAGGTTATCTTATCTTGCAGATGATTGCAGTTTGGCTTCAAATTATTTGCATTACATGAAGAGTGAAAAATGGAGGTGATGTAGAAATTTGACCATCAGTGACTGTTATGCTTAATCCTGAATGAAGAACAGCAGAAGAACAGGAAATTCAACTACAAATTATTTCAGCCTCATTTCTTGAATGAGCATTTGATTTAACTCTGCAGAGATTAGAAAGTGACTGTTGAAAACACTCTCAAATTCTATAAATCCTGTTTGTTTAGAAAAAAAAATCATATTTTACCACAAAATTTTTAAAAAGTCGATAACATTTCTTCTTTTGCCCTTGGAGCTACAATTTGAGAGTGCCCAATTAAGCTGATTTGGTAGCAGATTCTGGAGATGACAAAAGCAGTTTTTTAAACAACTGACAATTATTTTCTAATAGAATTCACTCCCATGAGGTGCCTTTATATTTTTCAGATTTTGAATAAGTTCAGTGATCCTCAGTTTAATGAATCATGCCTTTACTAAACTACCTATTCATTTTAACTTTTAATTGTACTTAATTAATTACAGTAATTTCTCCTGCTTCACAGACTGAATAGAACAAAATACTATTGTGATTATCTGCATGTCAAAACTTGCCTGATGAAAGCTTAATATGCTTGCTTCATTTATCAACAAGCTGGTTATTATGCTAATTATTATGTACATATTGCCAAACAATAGAAAGAATTATTACTTTTCTAAAACATTGTAGGATTACTCTTTATATGAGAGGCTTGGAAAATAATGCCATGCTTGAGTCATATTTTAATGGCATATATAATTCAGGTGTCCCTGTGTGCACACATAGGAAGAGATTAATCCAAAATTAAAATCTCTATTAAACAACTCTTCTAAGGTAACCCACTAACATCTTACAATGCCTTTATTAAATTACCTATTCATTAGCAAATTACCAAAAAGCAGAGGCAACAAAAAGCTTAAGTGGGCTTGTGTAATTTTCAGAAGCAAGGTAATATGTTCGTAGCTGAGATTTAAACAGAATTACTAATAATTGCATTCTCACCTTAGTTAGAAAAGCTATCTATGACAATGTGTCTGCTTATTTAGTTCTTTCCACATGGTGACTGTTGTTAGGCAGCTGAAAAAAAACACCCTGTTCTTTATGTCTAGATTTCTCACCCCCAATGATTTATCAAACAAAGCCAGCTAGAATTCTCACTCAAGGTACAAATGACTAGGCTCAAATTATCCTACTTCAGACACATTATGCAAAATCCCAGTTCTCTGGAAAAGGCTCTAATGCTGGAAAGGTGGAAGAAAAGGATGACCAGCAGCAAAATGGACAGCCTGTGATGGAATCTGCACCTGCAGCAGCAAAGGAGGAGTACTTTGCCAACTTAGAGACTTCCCAGCACAGAATAACATATTGTGCAAATCCTGACCTGGATGGGAGAGGAGAAAACAGGTTCAGGGTTACATCCAGGCCTTTTTCTGGAAAGGCTCTGAGTTGGCAAAATATTCCCTCTCTGCTGCTGCAGGTGCACATTCCATCACATGGAGCCAATTGCAGTGGCAATGGATGCACCATTGGGAGATTTGAAAGAACATGTTGAAGACAGATTGTCACGGAGACAATATATCAATTGGTTGCTAGAAATAAAAAATAACTTCATGGTACATAATCAAGTTTTATATCTAAGATGGCCCAATAGAGCATTATTTTGATTAGAAGATGCTCTTTGCTAATATGACATCAAGTGTAATCAAAAGTAAACCTTTTCTGAAAAAGCCTTTATATGAAAAAGCCTCTAATTCTAAAGAAAAAGAAAAGGTTAGGAGTCTTGAAGATGCAGAACTAAGAGTATATTGCAAAAATATTTTTGTAGACCACTTGTGAGCACTGGGATTTGGGCCACTATTTTTTCCTAGTTTCCCATCTTCCTAAGCAGATTCTAGGTGAATGGGAGAGGTAGCACTGTGTTTTGTTCTCTCTTTTCAACTAACTTCTACATGAAACCACCTGGGATATTATTGACAGTTGAAGGCTATTTGTCCCTAGCTAGGAGATATATGCAATATACTGACACAGATTCAGGAAAAGTGGCACCATATAACAATTATATAAGATTACTTAGTAATTAATAAATAAAAATATTTACTAAAAGAAGTGCATAGACAGTGATGGCTATCATGCACAGGGCCATCATGCCACACCTGTTGGCAATTCCTTAAAGAAGCTGCATCTTTTTCTTCATGCAATCCCAGGAAGACACATTTGGTTTAAAGACATGCCAATAGATGCAATCTACATACCAAGCAGACTGTGAATTACCTTTTCTTTTGAATCCACATCACTGCATAGCCATATTTGTTAGTTGCCAATGGAATACTTCAGATGAATTATATCAGGCAGCTTAGCCAGGTTCCTTTCCCATTTATAAATTGAAAATATGAATGTCTTAAGAAAAAATTTAATAATTTGTGTTTCATATAATTATAGTGTTCAAAGATACTCAAACATAAAACAATATATAAATTAACATATCATTACATTCAACTTGTACAAAATACCTTTGAAGCTTTGATCATGACAGGACATGCAAACTTTCAAAAGCAAGAAAGAAAGCAAAGATCATGAAATAATGGTCTATTAATAGCTATTACCGGTAGCTGAGAGGCTCAACATACGCCTCCTGTGTGAGTGGGCAATGTGTTCCATTAGTGCCCTCTACCATTATAACACTTTTTTGTAAGAATTGGGCCATCATCAGAGTGAATTCATTTCTATATGATGTGAAAGGTTGCTGCTTTAAAAACTTAAATTGAAGCAAAACACTGAATACTATCATGATAAAATTATGCATTATTGAAAATTGCCAACTTAAACCTCACCTGAAATATATAAAGAAAGGGAAAATCAGTTGGAGAAAGGTACTTTCATACAGCCTCTCTGCATTCTTCCAAAATTAGCTCTTCACCTGTGACCCTATGCATAGTCTCTCTTCAACAGCTGAACTAATTTATTTTGGCCTCAACTAGTGTTTTCAGAATCATGCTAAATCAGAATCTCTGCAGTGTTTGTGAGTACTTTTCCCATTAGTAAGAATTTGCTTTATATTATTCATATCCCTGCTACTTGAGAAGTTCAGTTGCAGAGTACCTGTCTTTGGAGCTTTGTGTATCCCCTTCATAAAGTAGAATCTGCTCATTTGAGAAGAACAGGAACCAGCTGACAAAATACACACAGCAGGAAGCATAAGTGTTGATGAGGCACCAATTGAATGCTGTTCCTTATGCTCCCATTAGGAAGAGTTTATTGGCTCAGCATTTTGTAATTAACAGTATTGAAGGTGACAAGAGACCAGCCTCAAATTGATTTTGCAAAATGCAGAGTAGTAACAATAGTATGTGGATTCTATTGTGGGTGAGGGAAAATAAATCTTTCTTTGATTCTCCTTTGAAAAATAATTTGAGGAAGCTTCCTCCCGAAAGAAAGCAGTTGTCCCATTATGATTCTGATTGGCAGTATAAAATTTAGAGACAGACTGAAAAGCCACCTAGCATTGCCCCAAACAGTGAGATGGGTGGTATATATATATATATATATTTAACAAGTAAATAAAGATATCGGGAATTCTTAACAGATATTTGAATCTTTGTGATGCATCTGTATAATCTGTAATTCTGAATGCATTATGATCAGCAAAAATATATTTTTCTTCTAACATTCCTGCGAGGGAGGTTCACATACAGATGTTCTGTAGGGTAAAGACCAAGATGAGATTTTTATGTGGGGAAAAAACCCCTACAAACTTGGTTTGGTATTGAACAGTCTTGCTCTGAGGCTGAGCCATATGTCCTGAGATACTGTTCCTTAGCCATGCTAGCTGTGTGCCTCATTTGAACTATTTTGCACCAAATTGCATTTGGGGAACTTTGAGGTCCTATCACAGAACAGTCACGTCTGCTTAAGTCTAGTGTGCATTGTTTCCCCCACATTATTGGTAACACAATTTTAACATGCCATAGTATTGATTTCATCTAAACAGTTGTGTATTACGATAATTAAAGAAGCAAAAAATGAGTTTTGCAGTCTGCAAAATTGTTTTCTAGTAGTGGTACTGTTATGCAGATGTTCCTTACACATATTACAAGTTTTCTTTATATTGAGAAGGCCACCTTTTTAATTTCTCTTGTTAAAGTAACAGCCTAAACAAAGGAGTGACTACTCCAAGGTAGGAAGCAGTTTTGTTTAACTACTAAAATGTTTTTTACTCATTCAAGAAGATAACTAACAACAAAGCCATATCCTTCAAATATATACAGTGCAAGGGAAATAAATATGCAGTTGTTTTTAATATATAATATGCTGCAAGACTGAAAACAAGTTGAACTTAAAAGTCAATGGGCTAATTAAACATTATATGCTACAATCAAAATCACCAATGTAAATTATCTGTTGCTGTTTTCTGATCAAAGTTCCATATCACAATCTTGAAATAAGCAGATTTAGCAATTTTTCAGTTGGTAGTTGAAATGACAAAACATATTCATCAGCACCTATAGCTCTGATCTATGATATGCAAGTGTTAGTTATATTTGATCAAATGTTCTTTATAAGCTAAAAGTTCACATACATAAATCAATAGAAATGGCATCAGCTTTTAATATTGCCTCAGCTGAGTAACAACTGAAAGACATATAATATAATTAAACAAAAATTAAGCTTACTTTCTTTGGGTGTCCAATGATCACAAGACTTTCTTTTATTTTAGCTGCTTACTTAATCATTCTGGAGAGAATTTCAGAAAAAAGTGGTCTGTGCAATTTGTTAGCATAAAAAGCCTAGCATCATGACAGCCTTAAAGCAAATTCTGACATGATGAATACAGTTAAGTGCCTTCATCCCAATCTAATGTTTATGCCAAATCCACCACCTGCATGTTTCCATTTCTTAATAGCAACAGCTTTTGAAAATTACTTTGAGGATGAACATTTAGCTTTATTAACTTCCCTTGAGCCCTGAAATGAGGCTTAGATTTCACTGTATCTGAATTGTTTCTGATTTTGTCATAGACTAGTCCAACTGTACTAAGTTCACTTATAAGAATAAAAACAACCATGCCTGAAGTAAAACTTGTTGATCAATGATAAGCAGACAGAACTAGAATTTACTAGCAAAGTGCCACATTCACTATAGTTGAGGCTTTTTATAATCCCACACATTGTAGCATCTGTTGTGATCTGGGATCCAATTAGCTGAAAAATCAACAGTTGTGACCTGCAACTTGTTTCTTCCAATCCAGAGAGAAAAAAGGCCTAACAGAAAAAGGACTGAACTTTTGGTGACGATGCTGTGAGAAGAAATTTAGAATTTAAAAATAGAGCCCTGAACTTCTTCCTGTTCCTACTTCTTAACATTTTTATCCCAGCATTGTATTATCATGTATTGAGCAGAAGCAGATAGAGGGAAGGAAAAAAAAGTTGATATAATTAAAATCTGTAATATTAACATTTTAGAATACCATAGAACAAGGACTATATCCATGTAATTCCCTGATTCTTTTTTCCTGGCTATAATCAAGATTTTGCATGAAGTCATGAGTAAGCAAGAAATAATTAGTAATTGTTAGTTTTTTAATAGTCCATTTTCATTTGATGCTTACTTCTCTTTCTGATGTGTTATCATTTGAAATAAAATTTAAAATCATTGGTATGGGTATTTTTCATTGCCCTAGTTCTTTCTCGTGGAGATTTCTAGCAACATTACTATTTTTCTTATAAATCTATTGTGACAATAAAAATATGGTACAATACATTTTAAACTCTAAAATTGAGTTTACCATTTTACTAGATTTTGTCCACATTTAACAACATGCTGTTGCCCCACAATCTTCTCCAAAAGATTTCCTAAATGAAAGGCTGGAAAAAGAATAGAAACATAATCAACCACTGTTATCTACTATACTTGGATTATTTTAAAAGAATTGACTTAACCCAGTGACAGAAATCTTTCCAACATGAGTAGCTATTATATATTAAATCAGACTATTGGTCCTATCCGGTTTATCATTTGCTATACACTCACTAGTAGTGGCTTTTCCATCATGGTCTAGAATTCAGGGGTGTCCATCCTTGGCAACTTTATGAATGCCTCAGCCAGTCCTATCATTTACTGTAGCACTCTCAGGAGCTTCCATTATCCCAGCTCTGGAAATCAGCAATTGGAGTCTGTTTTGTGCTAGCAGGGTCTCACAAGCATCTATTTGTCAAGACCAAAAGCCAAAAAATGGATAAAAATTGAATTAATTGTATCCTTCCAGCAATGTAACAGAGGAATAGAGAATAATATGTTTATAAAGAACATATAGAATCTTAGAAGTTTGTAAATAAATTCAGCTGCAAGATCAAGGCTGCCATACACATTTTCTGAAAGACGGGCTACTCAATGACATGAGCACCTTGTGGATTCCTGCCTAGATGGGTAGTTTATGTGCAGATCTAACCAACTAACCAAATAGCTAAACCTTGATTAACTTAACTGTGCTTTGGCAAGCTACAGGAATTAAGCTATTAATTTAGCAGATTGTAAGGTTTCAGTGTTAAGTCCCATTCCATCTTGCTGCCTGATCATGATGAAAGAGTTTTTATCTTGGTATAAGTCTCAGAAAAACAGGATCGCCAACATGATCGCCAACGTCCGATAACGGATATGGCACAAGAAGAAGATAAGTCTCAGGAGGGGAACTTAAACATTTACATGGATTAAATGTCTTCCCATGCTGTCATTTAGTCTGATTATGCACTATGCAGAGTAATGTAAATGTTCCTACAGTACTATACAAGTAGTCCTTGACTTACAACCACAACTGGAACTGGAGATGGTAGTGAGGTACCAAGTGAGGTGGTAGTGATTTTACAATTTTACAATCTTTTTCACTGTGACCATTATATTACTCATATAGTTATTAAGCAAATCCAGCTTTCCCTATTGACATCACTTGTCAGAAGCCAGCTGGGAAAATTGGAAATGGAAATCACCTGACCCCAGGATGTTGCATTACACGCCACTTGCCAAATGACCTAATTTTAATCATATGACCACAGGGAAATTGTAATGGTCATAAATGTGAGGACCAGTCATATCACTTTTTTCAGCATTATAACATCAAATGGTTGCTAAATGAATGGTCATAAGCTGACGGCTACATGTAATATTTAACAACATAATTTAAATATTTAATAAAATATCCCCCAGTGTCTTATTTGGGAATAAATTCATGAAATAAGCATGTTTATGGTTTACTATTATAAAGGTTTAGTCTGAATTAAAATAACCAGCCAAGATGCTCACTTGCAGCATTGTAGGCATCCTGTTTCAGAGCAGCATGGTCTTTCCATTTCACACTCTGCAGTGTTTAAATAATCACAGTTCATACTTTGTTGACTGTAGCTTCAGATGCATGATTGAAATAAACTACCAGCTTGTAAACCCACAGAACTAATCTGCTCAATGTTAATTGAGGAACTATTCTTTAACAAACCAGAGCTATTAATAATGTTGATAATATAAAATATAGTGCTATTGGGAAACATGAATACTGAGCTCAAAAGTGATATCATAGCCTATAATTATGTAAGTTCTACTATAGGGCATCGAAGTCTTAAGGAGATATTGGTAATCAGAGGGGTATTAACCAGTTTCTATTTTCCTTGGTTGAGTGCATGATTTCATGTTTCATTCACCCTAACAGAAAGAGAAATAAATAGATAAAAATGCCAAATCTGGCTGACTGTGCAACTGACCATAATAATGTATAATCAATCAACATTAACAATTATAACTAGACTGTGTTAGCATTCCTTCATTTCTGTTTCAGTTATTATTTGATGAATGTGTCTGTAATGCTATAGAAACATTTAGGGGAATCTATCTCAATTAGGTGCTTCTAGATATCTTTAATCTAAACTCTCTTATACTTTATTTTTTAAAATCTTCACTTACAACCAGTGATAATGTCACTAAAATGGGCAGGGATATAACCTTTTGCTGAGATGGGTAATTTAAAAGTGAACTTTTGTCCTTTAAAAAAAATCCTAAATATTATCCAGAAACAAACAAAACAAGTCTGAATATTTTGGCTCCTACTAACTGCAGAGGGGTTCATGCCAAAATAGAGTGCTGGCAAAGTACATGCAGGCTGTGGGTTGCTAATCCCTGTAATGTAGCAACAAAACTGTATTCCAATGTAATGCATGTTCCTCCCCAACTAAGTTCCTTGTTGGAAGAGATTGAAAGTATTTGCTTTTATTTTGTACTCAACTACAATTTATTATGTCAGAACTTAAGACAATGCATGTTGAACTGTGATATGTCAAAAGTACGTTAAGTTGAAATTGGGGTTCGCATCCTGGCTGGTTAAGATAAACCACTTAAAATTAATCATAATTTAGTTTTGGACACAGATACCTGCAATAAAAATGAAAGCAACTCCTCATTCTTATAAGAGTATGAAACAATAGGAGAGGCCAGCACATGGCCCTAAATGCTATGTACAGTAGGACTTCATCAAACTGGATAGGTTCTTCAATCTTCCTCACTAACAACTACTATGATACTATTATAGTGGCTCTATCAACAAAATAAACTTCCTCCTCTCTTTTATTTGTGCCTTTCAGTCAATGTTGACTCCTGGTGACTGCCTGGACCAGGGGTAGGCAACCTTGGCTCTTTTATGACTCGTGGACTTCAACTCCCAGAATTCCTGAGCCAGCATGGCTGGCTCAGGAATTCTGGGAGTTGAAGTCCACGAGTCATAAAAGAGCCAAGGTTGCCTACCCCTGGTCCAGACAATTCTGTGAAGTTTTCTTGACAAGGTGTTTTTTTTTTGGGAAGTGATTTGTTATTGCCTCCTTCCTAGGGCTAAGAGTGAGTAACTGGCCCAAGGCCACTTGGCAGGATTCATGTCTAAAACAGGACTAGAATTCACAGTCTCCCAGTTTTTAGGGTGATGCTTCATCACTACACCAAACTGGCTTCCATTTCTCCTCTAGCTAACATAATTATATGAGCATATATTGTAACTGTCTTCTGCCTTATTTATTTTCAGACTTTCCTCCAAATAACCCAAGGGAGTATACCTGATCTCCTGCCTTTCTCCTCTACTTATGGAAATTACTCATGGAACAGATGTTTTGGGTTTCAGAATTTTAAATTTTGGTCTACAGACCTTTTATAACAATTAAAACCAAAGAAACAGAACTTTACTTGAAGCTGCTTGCCTAGGCAGGGTTGTTCAGAAGCGTTTGTGAAACCTTACGGTTCCAGGAGAATTTGATAGGGTTCTATGAGATTAAAAAAAAAAAAAGTTCACTTGAATGCAGCAGATTTTAGTTTTCCCTTTTATTGTATTGTTGTAAATCTTGATACATTTTACTTCAATTCAGATTTTTATATATATATAAAAACAAATTAAAAAAAATTACAGGTAATTCTCAACTTACAACAGCTCATTTTGTGACCTTTCAGTTACAACGGCACTGAAAAAAGTGACTTGACTATTTCTCATACTTATAATTGTTGCAGCATCCCCAAGGTCAAGTGATCAAAATTCGGATACTTGGCAACTGGTTCATATTTATGACGGCTGCAGTGTCCCAGGGTCACATGATCATCTTCTACGACCTTCTGACAAGCAAAGTCAATGGGGAAGCCAGATTCACTTTATAATTGTGTTAGTAACTTAACAACTGCAGTGATTCACTTAACAACTGTGGCAAGAGAAGATGTAAAATGGAGCAAAATTCACTTAACAAATGTCTTGTTAGCAACAGAAATTTTGGCTCAACTGTGATCATAAATCAAAAGCTACCTGTAAAAATCCTATCGAACGTAGCCAATTTTCTACCATTAGAATTTTGTCTTTGGATCAGAGATTCTGAGAATTTGTTCTTGTTTATTATCTAACAGGTTATGTGGCCTGAAAAAGTTTGAAATCACTGCACTAGGCAATAAGACAAAATGGCCAAAAATTTGTTTTATACCCAATAAAAACCTTCACCATAGCATTTCAGTAAGTTTGATCCACAGACGGCTGGTTAATGGGTTTACATCAAGTTAGAAAACAGTATCCATATAGGGATCTCTCATGGGCCCAGTTATAGCCCAGAGTTTATGTGTTCTCTATCTCTGGAGTTTTTAAGACTGCACAGATAGCTCTTGAGAATGGTTTGACTCATTTTTGCACATTGCAGAGAGTTTTGCTTAGAAATATTTTGTGTTTCTTCAACTATCATTATTCTAAGTCTGCCATTCTAAGCACTGGCACTGAAAGGCTTCTGGGGAATTTTAACCTAATCCTTTAGACACTGGCTGATCTCAGAAAGTTAAGTAGAGTAGAACCCTGTTATCACTTGGATGAGAGATGACTGGGAAGACCTGCAACTTTAGAGTATTCTGGTAACTACAAAGAACATCCTAGAGTAAGATATTGGCAGGCCACTTTTGTACTGTTGCTATGAAAACTGTGTGGGCATGTTTGTGAAGTCATTAGCAATCAAATTGCCTCAAAGAAGGCTTTACCTTAATGCCAATTATGTTCAAGTCTCTAAAAAACAGAATGAAAAACAGCATTTACTTTTCTCCTGGGTTGAAGGATGACTATTTCAATAGAAGCTGAATTAGATGAAGAAGAGAGACCATAAGAATCTTAAACACACACACACACACACACACTGAAGAGCTATTCAGTGTCTCAAAAGTGATAAGCAATACAAAAGTTGGCACACAAAAGAAAAAGATAGAGGATATTAAAGTTTATGTAGAAAAGAACATTATTTACTGTTTTAATAGTAATGAAAAAAAAATCATTCCAATAAATATCTTTTCTATTCAATTATTTGTATTAAATAATTAAAATTCCTTACTCATTTACATTATTTTAGCCCAGTGGTGGGATTAAGCCAGTTCGCACCAGTTTGGCAGAACTGGTAGCTACTTTTTGTTGCCCAGGCCCAGAATGGACTTCCAGAAGCGGCATCCAGAGAACTGGTTGTTCACATATTTGAATCCCACCACTGCTTTAGCCACATCCCAACTGATCATTTATGCCCTTAGTTGTGTCAACGATCAGCTATAGAACTGTGGCCATCTTGGTTTATGTAAAAGAAATGTTTTTTCTGTTTTTTTCTTTTCTCTCTCTTATGTTTCTTTAAGATATGAGAAATGTAAAAATGTGATGGTTTGTATGAGAAAAAATACTTAAAGACTTAAGTGTAACTAATTTTGAGAAAATCTTAGCCAGCAAGAATGTTTTGAATATTGTGGGGAAAACAAATTTAAATAAGAATGTAAACAGGATTTATGACGAGGCAATCAAGATGATCAATGAAAAGAAGCTTTATATTGATGTGGTTATTTGCAGAAATATGAGAAAAATGTTTATATTTAATTGTCATTTATTTAAATAAGAACTGTATTAATTTAAGGTTGGCAAAAGAGAATAGTATTGGAAGAAGAGGAAATCATATAAAACTATTATATGGACTATAGAATTATAGAAATTGATTGTTATTGTTTTTTAAACACTAACCCAGACAACACAATGTTTACCAAATATTAAGGTGTATGTTAAAAATCAATAAAACATATTTAAAAAAAAACTGTGGCCATCTTATTCTTTCTCCAGTAACTTACTTTCTTTTGATTTCTTTTATTATTCAATTCCATGATTTACAGAATTAGTGAACAAAGTATGTTTTAGGCCAGTCCACATCTATAAACTCTGCTGCAAACTTCCATGTAATTATGTGTGTCCACTAAGATTAATATGAATTACTGTATTGTAAAAATGAAACTGATTTCCCTGCAGAAACACAACTTTATTTATGCTGTTACAGCATAGATAAGACAAAGGAAGCTCAAATATATAAATCAGTCTTTTCAGCCCTCATTCAGAATTAATGTGAAAACTGTTCCAAATACTATATTCAAAATACATTAATTCAGGACTCCAGTATTAACATAAAATTGTCCATTTAAGCACGAATAGATCTCACAAGGAACTTGAATAATGCCTTCTGTAAGAATATAGTTTATATCATTTCTTTGGGCTGAAGAATTCTTACCCTTCTAGGTTCTGTGCCGTGACAAGCAATAGTGTAGTCCTTCCAAATGTTGGCATACTTTCAGTGCTTTTCAGTGCCTACAATTCTTACTTTCAATCATCACCAGCAACCTTATAAAAACACTGGGATAAAAAAAACAAAAACCAATGTAGCAACCCCAACAGTAATGCTCACAGGATCCCCCAGTGATGCTTATGTCATCGTAATTGTGCAGATTTACAGTGGAGCCATTGTAGTTTATGGTGGGTCCAGCCCCTAACATGTGTTCATTTGATCAGTACACACATAAGGAGCCTCTGTCTATCCTGTAGTCTTTGTTTATCCGATACATATGCACTGTTGGCTTTGGTTGTGCAAGAATAAACGAGTCTTAACTAGCTGTGGCAATAAATGGAGCACTTTATATTCATCAATAAAATTAGCTGTGCTTCTCATGGTCTTGGATTATACATAGAGGTATCATGAAGCAGAGTTTATATCCTGCAGAGACTCTATTTCTGCAATCTTATCCAGCATTCCTTGTAAGGGTGCTGTGAAATAAATGTTACATGGAAACATTACTTACTCATATTGCAAAATGAGGAAGACTATTTTGAAGTCAAGATTGTATGGACTCTCCCTATCTCACAGAATTCAAAATATGGTACAGATTGCTTGGCAGTTCAGTCAAGAAGTCAATTGCATCAGAGAATCAGAACTATAGCTTCAAAGTGGTAGGGCTGTCCTCTTCTGCAGGCATGTTATAGGATTATTAGATCTAAACTACAAAATCTGGAAAATTACTGGATAACAGCAAGGAATTAAGACTTTTCTGTAATTCTACATCTTTATTCCCATTCAATGGATGTCTGCGTTTTTGCAGCCCAAATCTCAAGAGTTTTAGCATTCATTTTGAGAGAGAAGAATGCAGATTAATAGGATTCTTTCTATTGTTTCTTCTTTTCTTCAGCCATACTTTGTCTCTTTTGTTGACAATGTTTTACAGGAACTATCTAGTCTTATAAGTTTTTCCATCTGCAATTAAAAGGGGCTACCAGATAAGGTAATAATCTGGGTAAGGAAAATAAAGATGTTGGAAGATCTAAATATGCATCAAATATTTTGAACACAATGTTTTCCTATTTAAGATAAATACTTGGGGGAGAAATAAGAGCAGCATAATGATATGTGTGGATAATTCAGCTCTCAAAGTAGTGCTTGTGTCCATCCAATCAGAGTTCTTATGTTTCACCTACTTGTACTCTTAGGAATAATTGTATCTTGTCCAATGGGCTTCTTGAGAATAAGAGAATTTAGTTCTCAGAGATCAATTGAACTATTCACATAGAAATCTATTACCAAAGCCCAGAGGTTCTGAATTCCTTGTTACTTCTTGTAATCATTTGGTCTATTATTCATTTATTTTGTGTTACTAGAGAATATTAATTAAATGCTCTATATTACTGCCAGATTTTTCTTAAAGCATCTATCAGGTTTTTTTTTTAAACTTGGTATTCAGCACTAAACAGGAAAGCAAAGACAAACTACTTGTTTTATTGCCAAAAAAAGCCAAATGGATGCATCTCTGAAATCATCAGAAGAGAAATTCATCAGAAACTATTGTTATTGGATGTGGATGGACTCGTGGATTAAATGGCCTTTTTAGGATTCTATTTAGAAAAATGTCTTTTAATATTACTTTCCTGAAAACTTGGGTTTTCTTAAACTCTCCAAAATATCGGATTTGAAATAATTTGTACCTGTTTTTTCTTAAAATTAAAGATTTCTTATACTCACTTATTACTTTTTTGCAATAGAAAATACAACTGTTTTTATAAAAGCTGTGCTGCCCATCTGGAAACTGTATCCTGTATCCATCTTGTACTGAGGCATAATTTTGATTAGGTCAATTGAAAAGCTCCAAAATCCAAGAAAAAAGCGGAGTGGGGAGGAAAAGTGTGTCAGATTTGCTACATCTAAGAATGGTGGAAAATCTTCAAATGTATAAATTGGCTCATTTCATGTGCAGGAATGGCATTACATAACAATAGATACATTTCCAAAGCTTATAGGGAAGAACACAAGCACGTACCACCCTATTGTGCAACAGCAGTCTCAACCAAAGTTGTTGCATAACTGGAAGCTTTGGTGTGACACCCGAGTAAAAAGAGCACGTGGCCTTTTACTAATAAAACAAATGAACTTGCCACTTTTGAAGTCCAAACATCTAAGATTTTGTACTGAGCACATGAAGAGCGTTTTTCTACTTAGTCAACGTTTCTTCCAAAGCATTTCAGTTAAGTCTGCGCCCATCTGAGAGTGCCCAACTTTTTGTACCATTCTCCCGAGGACCCAGGATTATTTAATCCCGAGCCCAAGTATCTTTCGAAAGGCCGGAAAACAAGTCTCTGTTCAAAACTCTTTCTCTCTGGGAATGCACTAAAGCTAAGCGAATATTACGGTAGTTACTAAAGGGGAAAAAAACACAACAAAGAACATGAGCCTGTTTTTGAGCGAACGGAATCAACAGCTGCGATTCTGCCTCTACCGAGAGGCTCTTTCCGAAAGATTTTGGAATTAGAGCAAGGACTACTGAAAAACTATAAGCTCCTCTGCAGCAGGTAGGTATTGCAGGAGCCAACTCCATGTCGATGTTTTAAAACTCAGGCCCGTCGTTCCCGTTACTAGGATACTAAAGCCGAGGGCAAGAAAGGTGAATAGGGAGTCCGAAATGAACCGCGTCCATGCGCGGCGGCTCTTGAGCTTATTGCGCTTGCGCAGGCTCTCCTGGGGGAGGTGGCCTAAAAGCCGCTTCAGCCTTTCGGAGCCGAACCCGATACTCCCGCGCAGTTGTTGACAAGAGGCGCGCGCTTGTGGAAAGAAACGAAAGGCGCTTGCGCGGAGAGGCCTAAGGCAGGCAGGAGGGTGGGGAGGAGGAGCGGCGGTCTTGCTTTCGTCGGCTTCTTCCTCCCTCTTCCCTCAGCGGCGCTAGGGAAGGAGAAAGTAGGACGGGGGACCCCGTTGGGCTGGGCGCTTTCGGGGCTGCGCTTGGGAGGGCTGGAGCCGCGGCCGGGAGGGAGGGATCTGAGAAGGAGTTCTTGCTTTCCCCGACGCCGACACCTCGGTGAAGCGCCTACTGTGTTTCCGCCTGGGACGAGTCCATTGGTTACAAAATGGCGGACGGGGAGCTGAATGTGGACAGTCTTATCACCAGGCTGCTAGAAGGTGAGTGTTGGCGGGTCGGAGGTAACGCCGAAAGGTGGGCGGATCCGGTTCGCTGACTAAAAGACGAGGGGTCATTTTTGAAGCGCCGGGAGCGGAGTTCTTCTTCCTCAAGGGTGGAAGCGAGACGGGGAGCCTGGCGAAGGGCAATGGTGGTGGTGGGGGTGCGGTATGCTTGTAAGCGGACACATGTATTCTGCCTCCGGGGGAGGCGGCTGAGAGGGTGGTCGGATGGCCTTGTTCCTCTTGTGAATGCGCTCTGATGGAAGCCTCGCTAAACCTTCCGCCACTTCAATGCTCGAACGCGGATGGAGCGTAGCCCTTCCTTACCTCGAGGGCCTTTATCGCCCACCCGCCGCCTCCCGAAGCCAGGCTGGGGGTGCAGAACCCTCCCAAATAGGCAAAATTCCCCACCTCCTCAGCAAGCTTTCTGGGTAGCCTTCGCGCTCTCCTCCAACCGCCACTACTACTGCCTCTCTGTTCTTCTATTAACTAGAACAGCGTAATGTAGGTAAAAAGTAGGAGCCGCTGTATTCTTTTTTTAAATCGCCGGCTTCTACCTCACCACACCCCGTTAGCTGCTGCCAACCTTAAGTAGTATGTAGGCCGTGATAGAGGGGAGTTACCCTTTAATATAATTTAGACTTTTATACACTAAAGAATGGGTGGTATTATCTGGCATCCAGCACGTGAAATGGACCTCGGTGCATGAAAACTGAGGCTATAAATAAGTGTTACAGTTCCATATATATACTACAACATACTATTAACATTCTGGAGTACAGTATTGATAACTATTAATCAGACTTTCTCTGTTGGTAGTGTGTAGCCACCGCCTAAGAGTTTTTTTTTTACTATACTGAGAATTTGTATTAACTTTTTTCCACTTTACAGCTACTGAGTATATATAGAACTAATATCTGTGACCCTTTTTTACATGCCATTCTTGCATTTTTCTAGTTCTCTCTTCCTGGAATTTCCCTTATTTCTTAGTAATTCACCTAAAAATTCTGCTTTTTGCTTAGATGCTTTTACATTGGATAAAATATTTAAAGGACTGTACAACATGAAATAATAAAACTGGTCATTTGAATTTCAACCAAAACATAGTAATTTGTACAGTAAAAATATTTGTTTCAATAGAAAAAACTTTACAATATTCACTTTTCTGTATTGTATGATATACTAAAAACTTTAGTGCAATTTAAAGCATAGCATATCTACACTCTAGTGTAGAACATTGGTGCATTTCTAGTTAATCATTGTTCTCTCAGCTGGTAGTGATGACCACAGCCTGTCAAAAAAAGCTTCCATGCATGAGTCTGCTGTAATAGAAGCTTAGCAGCCTGCTTTGCAGATACAATTTTCTATGTTCTGTGAGTGAACTATTTGATATCGAGGAGGAGCTAACAACTTTAGCACCACCTATATTTTGTTATTCTAAATAGTGTTGCTTAGAAGCCCAATTCAGCTGTTCTGGGGATGCAGATAGGGATAAGATGCCATCTACTGAGGATAGGCATCACAGAGCACATGATTTAGACATGAGTAGGCTAAGGAAAGCAGAAAAACAGAAGCCATGCTAGCTTTCTGCAGCTGTGAGAGAAAGAAGTGACTATATTAGGCATGGACCAGCCTGAAGCAAATTAAGGATTTTGGGTTGATGCAACAAAATTTATGTTTAGGATACTAGTCATATTTTTTAGATGAAAGGTAATGTGTCTATATTTAAAATTGTGTATGTTGTGAGTAGTTACTGCTAACTGAAGATATTTAACAGCAAGATATTTTACATAACAAGATATTGTAAGCTTGGCTTTGATAAAGTTTATTTTTAACTTTTTAGAACAGTGAATCTACTTATTTTCTATATTTTACTACTATTCACATTTATGGCTGAATTTTATTTATTGGAAGGTGCAGTTTGAGAAATTAGGAAACTTTTCAAAGAACTCTATGTAAGGAAAACCAATGGCACTCTGATTTGATATTTATTAATGGTACTGCATTAAGATAAATTATATCTGGGAAATGACTTCAATATTTTTTGTTTTACAGTTTTGATTGTCCTATTTTGGAAGAGCAGAAAAGGGCAATCAAAATGTATGAGACTGAGGCATCACTTGTCTGAGGGTAACTGAAGAATGTGGAGTGTTATAATTGAAAAAAAAAAGCATGTAGGTAATAGGGAGGAGCATAATAAGCATATCCAGAGGGAATTCTCTCATAATTTAAAACTTGAAATACCATGGAATTGTTAAAGAAAAAAATAAGGAAAAAACTTGCTTCATGGCATTATTGTCTGAAGTTCATGGTCACAATGCATGTCAATAATGACTAAATGATTTTAAAAGTTAAATTCCTAGAGGGTAGTTTTTTTAAACTGCTATTAACTATAATTGCTATATGTAGTTTTTCTTTTCACAGGCAGTGTTCTTTGGCCATCATAACAAGACAAAGCTATTACTTGATTTTGGTGTTCTCAGACCCATTTAATTGATAACTGTAAAACACCACATGCTGATATTAGGGCTATTTTTAAATATATGCCAGGTGCAACATATGCATTGTCCTGTAGCAGCTTTGTTTTCTTAATAGTTCTAGGCATAACTACAGCAATTGTGGTTCAAGGAAAATTAAAAACCTTCTGCCATTATGCTTTATAGGCTAAATAGCTCAGGTATATTATGTTGTTTTATCTGGTCAGAATATTGTGGTGTTTAGATTTTGGTTAGTTTGGTTCTTGAGAGGGGAAAGAGAAAGTGGTACCTCCCTTGAGTTGGTCTAGCTCAGTGGTGGCGAACCTATGGCACGCATGCCAGAGGCGGCACTCAGAGTCCTCTCTGTGGGCACGCGTGCCATGCCCCGGAGATGGCAAGGGACTGGCCCCCGCCGCCCTGGTCCCACCCACCCAGTCTGCCATGACCACCGCGGCCACGCCCACCAGGCACCTGGTGATAAATAAGTGGGTTTTGGGTTGCAGTTTGGGCACTGGGTCTCTAAAAGGTTCGCCATCACTGGTCTAGCTGGCTGTATATTTTACACAGAAAGCAAAAGAACAATTTTGCTTTCAAGTTTAATATTAGTAGTTAGACTATGCTGGCATTTTTTAAAATTAGTGTTACTGCTTTTAGAAATTTGTTTCAAGGACTTGATATCAGCAAATAGTTAAGAACATTGATTAGGATTCAAATTATACATAATTCTGACTTATAAAATAATTATGAGTTATAAATTGTTCCATAGTAACTACTGGAATTTGTCACTTTATTGAAAGCATTATTGCCACTTTGTTAAGAACTAAAATCTTATTTCTAATAAGTTGTAAAGTTTGTACAATCTATTGCTACTTTAAGAGCTAAATATCAACAAAGGCAGTTCAATGAAGTTTCTAGGAAGCAAGTTACTGCGGGACTCCAAATGCAACATAAATTCCTAAGTCTAGTTTAGTGTTCATTACATTCATTATTCCCACTATTAAGAGGAAATAAAACATTCCTTTTTGCAGCAAAGACATAATATGGCTAAATGTTTTATATAAATCCAATAATTATCTGAAATATTCTAATACATAGGTTTGTAAACTTAATCTGAAATCTGTTTTCATCAACATTTGCATGTTTTTCCTGATACATGTGAGAAATTACCTTTGAAAATAAATTTGTATTAATAAAATTATTTATACTTTCAAGGATATACTTCATAACTCAGTCCTCTATAGCTTTTAGTGTTGTAAATGTTGAAATGCTGTGTAAAAAACAAATCTGCTTTTATGTATAAACTTTGAAAATGGCAAAACTTCCACAATCAAAACAAGTGCTGGATTCTAATTTAGAAATATTTAGGGGCATTTTTGCTATGTCTTCGTAATATAATTGATTCAGCATTTTAAAAAAGAAAATCCCATTTTGTATTAGGGGAAGAGTAGGTATTATAGGGGCTTCATCTTCCATTCTCATCTGGCATGGCTAGCGGGAAAGGAATATAAGAATGGTATTTAGGAGCATCTGGAAGTTATTACATACAGTACTTTGTCTTAAACTAGCATGCTTGTGAGCAAGGCAGTTGCTAGTTCAGATTTCCGATCCGTGTAAATTCCCTTAATGGTACTTAACAAGTGTTTTCTTTGTCTTAACTTTTATGAAATACTAGATTTGTAACATATGTTACATAACATAGGTGAACATATGTGCTACACTGAATCGTTTTTTTTAAAAGAAGCCAATTGGTGTTTTTTTTAATCTGCAGAAGAATCAATATTCTATTATCGTATCTGACTATTCCTGCCCAATGTGTCTGACCCTGTTATGCAGGTACAAGGCTTTGGTACTTTGGTATGCGTTGTATTTCTTCTCAGAAGTGTGCTCTGAAAAGAGAGAGATAGATGTCTTTCAGAATATCTAAGGGTTTTCTTTGTAGTCTTGTTGGTGGGGATCCTGCCCTTAGCTTAGATATTGGAAATATTCCGAAGTACATAAAAGTACTAAGTAAGTATGTATGTTTTTCACATTTTAAAATCAATTTTGCTCAAATTTAGGATTAGTGTTATCAGTTTTAATTTTTTTTAAAAAGTCCACCTATACAGGGCCAGCCTGAATAAAACAATTCACTGCCTGCATGAGCTCCATAAAATAACATAATTAGCATTTGGAAAAGATAAGTAAAGGATCTAGAAACAAGCAAAGCTATTAATTAGGAACCAACATGGGTTTGTCAAAAATAAATCTTGCCAGACAAACCTTATTGCATTCTTTGACAAAGTGACTGAATTAGTGGACCTGTAAAATACTGCAGACATAGTATATTTGGACTTCAGTAAGGCATTTGACAAAGTACTACTTGGTGAGTTAGAAAAATATGTGATATCACCGCCAGATGGATTCGTAACTGAATGACCAGTTGCACTCAACCTGTAGTCCTCAATGGAACTAAATCTTCATGGAGGGAAGCATGCAGTGAGTAGCCTAAGGTTCTAACTTAGGCCCAGCACTCTTCAGATCTTCATAAACAATTTAATGAGGGAACTCATCAAATTTGTGGGTGACACCAAGCTGGGGGGGGGGAAGGTTCAAGATCCAGAAGGAGTTTAACAGACTTACAAAATGTAATCAGTGGTGAGAAAAGTAAGGTTTTACACTTAGGCAAGAAAAACCAAATGCATAGGTATAGAATTGGTGGTACCTGGGTCAGCAGTAGAAAGGGAGGTACCTATGTGTCCTAGTGAACAGCCATTTAAATATGAGCCAGCAGTGTGCTGCAGCTGCCAGAAAATGTAATGCTGTCATAGGCTACAACCACAGAGGTATAGTATTATGATCGCATGAAGTTTTAGTATTGCTTTATACTGCTTTGGTAGGACCACACTTGAAATACTGCATCCAGTTTTAGCCACCGTGTTACAAAAGGTATGTTGAGGCTCAAAGTACATAGAATAGCAACAAAGATGATTAGGGGGCTGGCGGTTAAAACATGTGAACGGTTGCAGGAACTGGGTATATCTAGTCTAACAAAATGACTATGGGTGACAAGATAGCAGTCTTCCAATATCTGAGAAGATGTCGCAGAGAAGAGGGGGCTCAATCTATTCCCCAAAGCATCTGAGGGCAGGACAAGAAGTAAAGGATAGAAACTTATGAAGGAAGAGCCAGCCTAAAATTCAGGAAAAAATTCCTGACAGGGAGAACAATTAAACCAGTGGAACAGCTTGTGTCCAGAAGTTATGGGTGCACCATCACTGGAGGATTTTAAGAGATTGGATAGCCATTTGTCCAGAATGGTATAGGGTCTCCTACTTGAGCAGCGGGGTGGACTAGAACAGGGCTTTTCAACCTTTTTACCGATTGTACCACTTTTAGGATATGGCAATATTCGAGTACCACCTAGCAAGGTGTCAAAAACTTGGTGACAAAAAAAAAACCTGTTCAAAGTTGCAATTGCACTGAAATGACTTATGACCATTTTTCACACTTATGACCATTACAGCAACAGGGTCATGTGATTTATATTTGGATGCTTGGCAACTGATTCATATTTATGATGGTCAGTGTCCCAGGGTCATGTGATCCCCTTCTGCAACCTTTTGACAAGCAAAGTCAATGGCAGAGCTGCTGGTAGCCAACTGCTAAGGCGGGACTTCCTTCCCTCCCTCCCTTCCCTGCCTCCCTTTTTCTCATTCCCATCTCCTTCTGAAGAAAGAATTTGAACCTCCCCCCCCCCATATTTTCCCTCTTCCATATATTGATCAAACAAGGAAAGGCCTCCAGAGACAGAAAAGACAAGCTGCTGAGTGAACTAGCTTTAAAAGGCACTTCCCCTTTAAGAATTAGCTACTGGCTAGAAAGGAAAGTAAGGAGCCCAGCTGGCACTTAAGGAAGAAAAAAAATGTAAGTACTGGCAGCCTCCACAAATGGCTCCATTCATAAGTAAAATCTGCAGCTCCAGAGGATTCTCACTGTAAGTCTTTGCCTGTGCTGGCTCTTTCCCTCCCCCACTACACTTGGCTAGGCAGGGCCACGTACCACCTGCCACTCGTAACAAGTGGTACGCGTACCACAGGTTGAAAAGCCCTGGACTAGAAGACCTCCAAGGTCCTAACTTACCCTGTATTCTGTACCTTATAAAAAAGTATTATCTCCTTACTAGCACTGATGATGTCACCTAGTTAGGGTAATGAAACTTAAGCAAGAAAGCTCAGAGAGCACCAAGGACCCCTCAAAGTATTATCTCCTTTGGCTGCTTCTGGAGTTTGAATTGAAAACCCACTGCTTAAAGATGGCAAAGACAAATGATTAGGCCTTTTCCATGTAGTCTTAAATAATTATTCCATGGAAATTCAGGGCAGTTGGTTATATTCAAAATTAAGTTATGATTTGAATTTTAAATGAAAATCTATATTGACTTGTTTTGTAAGTTTTCTGTGGTATAGTGAAGACATGCCTTTCTTGAGCATTTAGTGAACTTCTGCTCAATATGTATGGTTGGTTTTCTTTTTTTGGGTTGGGTTGCTTGTTAAACTGCCATTTGTTTCTGTATTCTGGAGAAAGTTATGATTAAAACAGTATTTCAATATTGAATATGACATAATTATTGTATATGTTGGTTTTGAATAAGCAGCTATTTTTAAGAATGTTAGTTGAAAATCAGAATAGCATGGACAGAATGGAAGGGGATTACTATACTGGATAACAAACATGTATATATATGGTGGAGTGCAAACTGAATATGACCTATGTTGACCATGAAGCATGCTCCAAAAAAAGAGATAAATAGTTGTTCCTTTCTCTTTAGTGTTGGTCCTATCACACCCAGAATATTGCTTACAGTTCTGGGTACTGTATTTTAGGAAGGCCATTAATATTGGCAAGTTCAGAGGAGATCAAGATGATGGGGGGGGGGGGGGTTAAGTAAAAACTTATAAAGAATAGTAGGAAGCATTGGATATTTTTAGCCTGCAGGAGATAAGACTGGAAAACATGATAGAAGAAGAGGTGAATTTTGTGACTTTTCAGAATGCAGACGAGAAACACTAGATTCGAATTGCAAAGAAAGAAGATTGTATTGAATGTCAGGAAAGAATTGTAATGAAAAACTATCAGGGTAGTGGTGGTTTCTCTTTCATTAGAGGTGTTTAAAGGGTGGATGGCAGTTTTATCAGGAATCCATAGTAATGACTTCTTACACTGGGCATATATAAGGCAGGATTTAATGATTCAAGGTGTCTTTCAATTTATGATACTATAAAAATTTGTGTGTGTTTCATTTTTTGCGGTCTTTCAGTCAAAATTAATGGTAGATAACTTGTTGCTTTCCAGGTATTTTGGACATTTCTTATTAGCATTAAATCCAGTGTAGAATTTTAAAAAGTTATGATCTAAAGAAGACTCATTTTTAATTCTTTAAATCTGTGCTTGAAATATTCTATTTAATCCTTTAAATAAAAGAATATACATTTTTGGTTGTCATATAAAATAGTGTTAACGCAGGTACATTGTTGTAAAATTATTAGAAGAGGAATGAACTGTAGTTCATTATGGGTGTTTGGGGAGATGTTTGTCATGTTAGGAGAAGTATCATCACCAAGCAAATTTTTTAAATCATATTAAAACTTTTTAGAAATTGTCTTAAATGAACAGCAAAAATAATAGTAATAAATTTCATCTCTAAAGCTGAACTCATGCCAAAAAGATTTTTTCTTAAAAAAAAAAAGATTAAAAAGGATAATTTGATGCTGGTAGTTTTAAGAGACAATTACTTAAAAGGAGCACTTTCTGTGAATTGTTTCTAAAATTATTTTGCAATGTTTTTTTATTCCTATTGTCAAATAGAATCCAGTTTGAGAAATTATACTTGAGAGTTTATCTTCAAGTTTGTTTTTATGGAAATCTTTTGTTGCTTCCCTGAAACTTAATATTTAAGCTTCTGATAAAAATGCTATCGTTAACTCTACATTATGCAGGAGCCTCATCTTGCTGTACTCCCCTGAGATGTTTAATTTTTTTCTTTACTCCCACTTCAGAATATATTAATTTTGGACATATTTCAGGTTTTTATTTTAGGACTAGTGAACAGAGTGTTGCTTATAAAGCAGATTTTTGGCTTATTTTCACTTTTTTCTATAGCTAATAGCTCCTATTCAAAGATTAGTCTTTGTGCTGTATGTAAAAGAAAAGAATTAAACCTGTATTTTAAATTGCGATTACGAATGGCAATAAAATACACCCTCATCAGTATAAGTATTTAGAAAAAGGGCTAGATATAGTTTAGCAGCAAGAATTTTATTGTGAGTGTTCTATAGTAGTACATTAAAAATGACAGCTTTTACTGAAGTAGTTTTCTTAGGTAGATTGGAAAGGTGAGTTGGAGATAACAATAATGTTCATAGAAAAATAAAACTTATATTTGAGTATAACTTTTCTTTATTTCAACTATTGTATAAATAAGATGATTTTTCTATTGACTACTGCATTCTATTAAGACTGCATTCATGTAAAATTAACAAAATAAGTCCAATTAAATTAAGTGAAATTTTCTGATAACCCTATGATGCCATGGTAAATCTATTCACAAGGTTTCATTTTTGCCTACTGCATTTTAAGACCCTTAAAGCTTTGTTTATTTTTCTAACATTTCATATAAATAATATTTCTGTATGCTTCTCTCAATCCAATTGGATTCCAGAGTACCATAGAAATAATTTAAAGATTTTTCTCCTGGAGGTTGAAGAATGGTATTGAAGCCTTTTTTTTTTTTTTTTTGCTTTTGCTTTTGTAATTAGATTTTAAACTCTAAAATAGGTCACTTATGTTTGAGGTATAATTTCTATTTACTTTCATGCTAAGATACAGTATAGAACTAGCATGATATATTTGACTAGGATCGGAGAGAACAATGAAACCTATTTGTTAATTTTGGACCAGTTACTTTCTCCCAGCCTAGACTATTTTACAGATTTGTTGTTGGAAATGAATAAAACATAAAATAAATAAGATCCTCAGGTAAAAACTGCCTTAAGCTCTGGGAGGAAAGTTAGGACAGAAATCTAAGAGATATATAAATAAAAATAAGTATGAGGTTCTGGGGTTATTTAGCCAACTGAAACTATTATCAGTCACATAGGTGTTTTTTGTTGGCTATTAGTTATTAAAGAGTACAGGTAGAGTCCTTGACATAAGACCACAATTGGGACCAGAATTTTAATTGCTAAACAAGATGGTTGTTAAATGAGTCACCTCTGATTTTACAACTTTTTTTGCCAGAGCTGTTAAGCAAATCACTTCTTGTTAAATGAATCATGCATTTGTTAAGTGAGTTTGGCTTCCCCCATTGACTTTGTCAGAGGCTGCCTGGAAAGGTTGCAAATGGTGGTCACATGATCCTGGGAGGGTCTATGACAATTTGCCATGGCCAGCTCGCCACAGCCAACTTGTGGTGGTCAACTTGCTGCAGGACAACTCGCCACAGCCAATTCGCTGCAGGACAACTCACTGCAGGACAAGTGTTACACTAATATCAAAGAAATAGTGGAATAGAACCATTGAAGAAAGGATGCAAAAGGAGGGACAGAATGAAATGTGAATGGCAAAAATTAAAATATTTTTAAATTTATTTTAAATAATTAAATAGAATTGTTAAATTGTCCTGCAGCGAGTTGTCCCATGGCGAGCTGGCCATGATGAGTTGGCCGCAGTGAGGTGGCTCTGGCAAATTGTCCCATTCCATCCTGGGATGCTACAACTGTTGCCAAGCATCCAAATTTTAATCATGTGATTGTAGGGATGCTGCAATGGTTGTAAGTGCGAGGACCGTTCATAAGTTACTACCACTGTATAGTGGACATTTCATCTGACAAATGTCTGTTTTTCTCAGAAGTGTGAAGTTCTTTAATTCTGCTATCTCATTTAACTTAATAGGCAAAGTAGTTTTTAATGTATCTCTGTTGATGATTTATCAAGATGAAATTGCTTATCTGTCTGTCTGCAAAAACATGTCATTATTATTGGTAACTATGACCACTGGAAAATTTGGAGGTGGGGGAACCTCCCTATAAACCATGTACTTGGAAAAGAGAGTAGCTAGTGAATGATAATGCTTAGCTACACAGTGTCATATTTTCTTGAGGTACACTTTTTAACTTCAATGTCATTGCATTAGCAATGAAACATATATCTTCTCCAGCATGGAGAATGGAGAATCCACCAATGGGTTAATTCTGACCTCCTGCCAAAGTAGACCAAGTCAGTCAAAGCTGCCACGCCCGCCTGGCTGAGGACACGCCCCCAGTTTCGATTTGGTTTTCAGCCCAGAAAGACGTCGTAGATTTGGCTCCCAGCTACTTGAGAACAGCAGGTTTTATTAAGTTTATTCCATTCGTGGATTCTTCCAGTGTTTTTTGTTGATTTTCGTGCCTCTCCCCCCCTCTCTCTATTTCGTTATTGTCAGTACTGATTTCTTGCTTATAGTGAACCTTTTGGGGGGAAAAGAGTGTTCCCCGTTCTTCAGGCCTTGAAAATTACTCGGCCGATCCGACTCCTTATAGTCATTACTCGTAAATTACTGATTTATCTTTTAAAGAGAGCAGTTTGGGGAAAGGGAGTGCTCCCTGTTATCTAGGCTGCCTTGGGCCTTGAAATTATTTAGCCGATGTCACGGGCGCCGCGTGGTGAATGGCCCATTTCTCCTTTGATTTATTCTCTCTTCAGAGGACCAAAAGGGAGACTTGGCAGCTCTTAATTTAACCAGGATTCAAGGAAAACTGTCTTTTCCTGGACAAAGCGACTAAATCAGCTTACTTTCATTTTCCTCTGGTCATTTTAGTCTGCAACATGCAGTCAAGGCCTTGAATTCCGGACGGAGCAGGGGAGGGAGTAATTAAAAGGCCACTCATTTGCATTCCTCCTATTGGAATCATTATTCAGCGTGTGTCAGGGGATTTTGATTCTAATCAGGCCTTTGGTTGCTTGCCATTTTAGGCCTTACTTGCTGCTGGCCACGAGGGCTCTGCTTGACCCTATATTGCAGCACGGATACTGTGGTCCCCTGTATTTGTACACACCAGGCCTAACAAAATTGGACCCAGCGTCAGTTGCTCTCTTCTAACAATCATCACTCAACGCTCATTTGGGCCTTGCCATAGTCTGCATCTAGTGAACAGTCAATA
This sequence comes from Azemiops feae, assembly GCA_023970755.1. Lineage (NCBI taxonomy): Eukaryota > Metazoa > Chordata > Lepidosauria > Squamata > Viperidae > Azemiops > Azemiops feae. The sequence goes on along the minus strand of JALGBA010004125.1, from coordinate 1,443,705 downwards.
CTGAGCTTGCCATCACTAAGTGAGACGTGTGATCCCGTCACTAAACGCGAACTTGACCTCAACGATAGGTCTCCCACTCTCAGTTTCATCATCGCTAAGTGACGTGCGACATCTGTCGCTAAGTGTGACTCCGTGCTTGCCGGTGGGCCGGACTATCACAGATCCACGTGCAGGCCGGTCCCACCTTGGTGGTTAACAGCCGCATCTCTTGCAGACCGAGACGCTTCAGCACCCCACTGAAAACTCTCGCTTTACAATGGCAGATAACACCGAGCCACAGGCTTCCACTTCTGGTGGACACACAAAGCGTAAGTCCTCTAGTCAGGAGGCATCTGCAAAAATCAAGGCCAAAACTAAGGCCGGCTCAAACAAGCGAGCCTCCAAGGCGGCCGACAAACAGGCCAGCCGCAGGCATCGTGCCTTGGAGAAACAGTTCTCCCGTGCACAAAAACTGGCTGTAGGGGAGACGGTCAATCTGCCCCCTACCACAATGGCGACACTGCCTTGTGGCCCACAACCTGAGCCCCCCGCACCCGTATGGTCCCGAGAACGGGACTCCGAAGGGGCTTTTTCAACTGGCCATTATCAGGAGCACTTTTCCCTCTTTGAAGAGGAACAGGGGCCTCAGGATCCTAAAGCACCAGAAGCCACATTTACTCCAACTGTAGCGGGGCTTCGACCTCTTGAGGGATCGTCCTTCGCGGGCCAAGTGCAGGCTCCAACTGCCACTTTTACCCCCACAGCAGCAGGGCTTCGCGCTCTGGAGGACCCATTCTTCAAAGCTCATCTACAGGCTATGGTTTCCCAGGCAGTTGCTCAGGCTATGACGCCCACGGGGCGTACGCAAGTGGCCTCCGCTCCAATGGTCTCCACGGCATCACCAGACCTCTCGAGGTCCGGCGCTCTCCGATACCCAGAATCAGATTCACCACCTCACTCCTTTGCCAGCGGTATCTCGGAATACGCGGAGGGGCAGTGGTTGGACGATGAGGAACCTCCTCAGGAACCTCTTCCTCTCGTAGGCTTGTTTAATCCCGCGCTCTTTCCATCCCTGCTCCGCAAGGCCTGTGCGACCGGTAAGATAAATCTGGTTCAGCCATCGGTACCCAAACAGGCTCCTAGCCAGGACACAGACCCGTTGTTTTCTGAACCGGTTGTGATACACAAACAAATCCCTTGTCCCCCCCCCAATGTTCTTGAAATCCAGGGGCAATGGGAGTCCCCAGGTGCTTTTCCCTCAATAGGGGGAATCGACCGTAAGTTGATTGACACGGTGCTGGTCTTGAATGAGGCGCTGGAAGTGCCTGAGGTGGATGAGTCCTTAAACCCTTTATTTGCTGATTCCAAGGTGCCAGGGGATATGGCGGAGGCGTTGAAGCCCGAGGATAAGAAATCCGAGGCTTCTCTCCGCAGGACACACCAGGCTTCGGCATGGGCAATAAGAGCGGCCACCTCAACCTCATTCTTCACAAGGGTCTCTCTTATCTGGCTCCGTCAATTACAGGCCAGAATTCCCCCAGAGGAGGTAAGAGTCCATCAGGACTTAACGAAATTAATGGCGGCATCACAGTACATGGCAGACGTGTCTCTGCAGGCCGCCAGATTCTTGGCCCGTGCCATAGCATCCAACGTCACTGCACGCCGGTTGCTATGGCTCAGGAATTGGAAGGCCGAGGTTAAACACAAATGGCGCGTGGCTTCCGCTCCGTACCGTGGCGCCCGCCTTTTTGGGGAGGCCCTAGCTCCCTATTTAATTGAGAACAGGGAGAAACGGAGGGTCCTTTACCACCTTTCCAGGAGGCCGAGCCGACGGTTCTCCCCGTACACCCGCCGGCAGCCATTTCGGCCCGGATCAGATTCAGCCTTAGCACAAGTCTCCCGGCCATTTCCTGCAGGTCCGGACTGTTCCTTTGATCGGTCTGGCTACAGATACAGACAACAAGCTCAGGGTAAGCGGTCCTTTCGAGGCAGGGGAGGCCGTCCCTTTCGTAAATCCAAGTGACTCAGGGAGGGACTCTCCCATAGGTGGCAGACTAACTTACTTTCTCCACCAATGGGAGACCACGACCACGGACTCTTGGGTGCTAAGCACCATCAGGGACGGTCTGTCTCTGGAGTTCATGACCAGGCCACCTCGATGCTTTATTTCCTGTCCCCCTCTAAGGAACCCAGTCAAGAAGAGCCTTCTGAGGAAGGCCATTCAACACCTGTTACACATAAGAGCCATAGAAAGGGTGCCATCCGACCAACTAAGACAAGGTTTTTACTCCATCCTATTCGTTGTCCCGAAGGCCTTGGGGATGGAGGGCGATACTCGACCTCAAGGGTCTAAACTCCCACCTGTCGTACCGAAAGTTCAAGATGCAGATGCTCCAGTCCATCTTGCCCAGCGTCAGACGAGGGGACTTCATGACGTCCATAGATCTTACGGAGGCGTACCTCCACATCCCCATACATCCAAACCACCGACAATATCTCAGGTTTTGCTATTCCAACAGTCACTATCAATACAAAGCCCTGCCGTTCGGCCTCTCGTCGGCTCCCGGGGTTTTCACCAAGATCTTGGCGGTACTCGCCGCTCACCTACGGTTGGTGCCAGTGCGCATCCAATGTTACCTGGACAACATCCTCATCCAGTCGTCCTCTGCTCTGGCCGCCCGGGCGGCCCTCACTATAAGGACACTTCAGGGCCATGATTTTTCAGTCAACTTTCAAAAGAGTCAGCTGATTCCCTCAACCCGCCTTCTACACTTGGGCGCGGTGATAGACACAGACCTTTGCCGGGTCTACCTGTCTCTGGAACATCAAAACAGCATTCGAGACATGGTCCTCAAGGTCCGCAGGGAGCTTGTAGTGGCACTGGCTATACTCTCCCAACTACTGGGAAAGATGATATCATGCATAGAGATAGTGCCTTGGGCCAGACTACACTCCAGAAACCTTCAATGGTTCTTGCTCCCATTCCAAAGGCTGGGCACAAGCTCTTCCAACCAAAGGGTACGGGTCCCATTCCAGACGCTAGGATCCCTTCTGTGGTGGACCTCCCCAGCGGTAGCCAGGGGGTCACTGTTCAAGGACCCCAGCAGGCTAACCCTGACCACAGACGCCAGTCTGTTTGGCTGGGGAGCGCACTTCCAGTCTCAATTGGCTCAGGGCCGGTGGTTCCGGGCAGACCTGAAGCACAATATCAATTGGCTGGAACTCAGAGCTATTCATCTGGGCGTCCGCCACTTCCGCAACAAGATTGCGAGACAACACGTGCTGGTCCTCACGGACAACGTGGCGGCAAAAGCCCATGTGAACCGTCAAGGCGGTACCCGATCCCTGTCTCTCATGGCCGAGGCCAAGTTATTGGGATCCTGGGCAGAAAACAATCTCCTCTCCCTGAAGGCTGAGCACATCTCGGGAGAGGCGAATCGTCAGGCGGATTACTTAATCCGGACGACAGTAGACCATTCAGAATGGAGTCTACACCCGGATCTCTTCAGGGAGATATTGGAGAGGTTCGGGCAACCGGTTCTGGACTTGTTCGCCTAACCGGCGAACTCCCAGCTTCCAAGATTCTTTTCCCAGTTCCCCTCTCCGGGGGCGGAGAGGGCGGACGCCCTTCGCAGCCCATGGCCAAGGGGCCTGATGTACGCCTTTCCGCCTCTCCCTCTGATCCCGGCAGTCATCAGAAAAGCACTGCAGGAACAGGCAGAGCTCATACTCATTGCTCCGCACTGGCCAAGGCGACGGTGGTTTGCCGACCTCGTGAGTCTCTCTGTGGCCCCTCCATGGAGGAACCCTCCGGATCGGATAAGGCTCATACAGGGAGTCATACAACACCCGGAGCCTCAGTGGCTCCAGTTAACCGCTTGGCACGTGAACGCCGGATCTTAACCAGAGAATCCTACTCATCGGGAGTGATCTCCATGATTCAAGCCTCCCGAAGGCCGGCGACCAATCGCATTTATGACTCCACATGGAGGAATTTCTGCCGTTGGTGCGACAGCAACCACTTGGCTCTCTCAGAGGTGACTATTCCACGGCTCTTGGACTATCTGTTGGAGGGTATTGATAAAGGATTGGTGCCCAACACTATACGCCGACAGGTCGCGACTCTGGCCACGGTGTTTACCTATGGCAATTCGGAACCACTGGCTCAACACCCCATGGTCTGCTCCTTCATCAAAGGGGTCACCAACAGTAAACCACCCGTGATACATAGGTATCCCACTTGGAAGTTGCCACGGGTCTTGCAGGCCCTTACCAAGTCACCCTTTGAACCTGTTAGGACCTGCAACCTTAGGTCCTTGTCTCTTAAGGTTGCCTTCTTGGTTGCAATTACCTCGGCTAGGCGTATCTCGGAACTGGCAGCTCTTTCTGTCAGGGAAGACTTGTGTGTTTTTCACACGGACAGAGTGGTCCTGTGTTTGGACCCCTCATTCGTTCCCAAGGTTAACACCTTATTTCACAGGGCACGAGATCGTGTTACCAGACTTTTGCCCTAACCCGTCTCATGCCCTGGAATGGCAATGGCACACTCTTGATGTCCGCAGGGCATTACACTATTACATCAAGCGGACGGCGCCTTTTCGCAGGTCTGAAGCCCTTTTTGTTTCCTTCCACCCGGCTTCCCCAGGGTCAGAAAGTGTCTTCTACCATTGGCAGGTGGATTAGGACATGTATTTCAGAGGCCTATCAGGCATCCTCCTTAGCGATTCCAGGTCATTTGGTGGCACATTCCACTCGCAGTGCTGCTACCTCTGCAGCATGGGCTACACAGGCCACCATAGATGACATTTGCAGGGCGGCGACGTGGTCTTCGCCTTCCCCTTTTGTGCGCCATTATAGACTTGATAAGTTTGCCTCAGCGGAGGCCTCTTTTGGCTGCAGGGTACTGCAACAGGTGGTGCCGGGGGCAGGGACACTGGCCCAGTCTGCTTCCCCCCCATAGGGACAGAAGGGCTTTGGTATGTCCCATTGGTGGATTCTCCATTCTTCATGCTGGAGAAGGGGCGTTGTCTTACCTGAACGGCTTTTCTCAGCATGATGAATGGAGAATCCACACCCATCCCTTATGCGCAGTCTGGTCCAGCGTTAGGGATCTGGGAGCCAACACGTCGTACAATCATTGGCTTCGCCCTCTTCGAAAATGGGGGCATGTCCTCAGCCAGACGGGCGTGGCAGCTTTGACTGACTTGGTCTACTTGGGCAGGAGGTCAGAATTAACCCATTAGTGGATTCTCCATTCATCGTGCTGAGAAAAGGCGTTCAGGTAAGACAACGTCCCTTTTGTTCATAGTTTCTTACTTTTAAAAATGTGTGTGTTCATAATTTTGGATTGGCATTAAAATATAAAATACACTATTTTCTCTCGTTTCTTTTTATTTTAAAGTTGGAAAGTTGAAGCCTGCTTAATTCATTATGTATAACCTTTCACAAGCTGAAAAATAGTGGTTCTTTGATCATATAAAAGGTTTTTTTCCTTTGCAATAAACAAAATTTAGTGACAATATTTTTTGTAATTAAGCTTTTTCAGTCTTAACCAGGTATCAGTCTCCTCTTGGAAACCTAAAATGGAAACAAGTACCCTCCCAGGATATAAGAATTAATAACTATACTTATTGTAGAAAAGCTAAAGACATTATTATGAAAGAATTCCACTGATAGTTGTCTATAAATGCAAATCCTGTTTCTAGTGAAATCAATGTTCTTGTATCTGTTTCTTCTGTCCACACTGTGTAACAGTTTAGAAACCAGGATGGGGGTGCAGAAGGGATGGCTTTCCACCTGGCTCTTGTTTGTCCTCTGATTTGATAGTGGAGTAATCTGGTACAGGTAGTCCTCAACGTATGACCACAATTGAATCCAGAATTTTTATTGTTAAGTGAGAAATTTGTTAAGTGAGTTTTGCCCCATTTTACAACTTTTCTTGCCGCATTTGTTAAGTGTATCCCTGCAGTTGTTAAATTAGTAACACAGTTGTTAAGTGAACCTGGCTTCCCCATTGACTTTGCTTGTCAGAAGGTTGCCAAATGATCACATGACCCCCTAGGACACCAACTGCCATAAATGTGAGTCAGTTGTCAAGCATCCGAATGTAAATCACATGACCCTGGGGATGCTGCAACGATCATAAGTGTAAAAAATGATCATAAGTCACTTTTTTCAGTGCACTTCGAACGGTCAGTAAATGAACTGTTGTAAGTCAAGGACTACCTGTATTAGGCTGTTGCTTATGACATCTGAGAACAATTCTTAAAATATAAAATGAGTAAAAAGAACGGAAGCAAATCACTTTTAGTTTAGACTCCCATGAGGCAATAGCCAGATTTGAAATTTTTGATATATCTTGGATGCTCTCATAAATACTTGCTGTGAGACACAGAGATTATAACAAAATGGGATTCACAAAATGGGATATTTTTTCCCAAATTCAGGTTGTGAGATTTGAAATCAAGTACTTTCCCCCCGTTTTTATTTGTGAGAGGCCTCATAATTTTATTGTGAAAATGACAGGTGTCAAAAACTTTTATTTTAAAAATTGAACAGTCTTTTTGTCTATAGAGGTTTCTGCATTCTGGCAACTCTTTGGATACTGTATTTGCACTTCCCCCATACACCATAATCAGGTTGAAGGTAGTATCACTGTTTGGAGCAATACAGAAGAAGAATTAACTCAGTGACTGCAGTAGTTGCAGATCCAAGGAATCTTGATTAACACAAAATAAAAGAAACTCCTACATAGGGGTGGTATGGTTTCTGAACAATTTTAAAAAACCTCATTATTTCTACATATGCCTGTGGGAAAAGGAGAGAACATAGCAGGTATAACTAACCTGTTAAGCAAGGGACAGTGATTTCCAGGAGTCCCCAGATGAAGAACCTCTGAATTAAAGAAAACTTGTAGCTATGAACAGGCTGCCGATTACTAAAAATGGCAGGTGGTGTTCTTCTTAAGCCGACAAAGCACTGAAGATGTGCAGTGCTTTCAAGAACTGCTGAAGCCATGGGTTTTTTTTACATACAGCCTGTTTTCAACGGTTCCTAAAAACATTGTGAGCTTCAGTGCTTCATCAGCTTAAGGGAAGTCAATGTGATCCACCTTTTTTAGTAATGGGCAGTGTTTGTAAGTACAAGTTCCAACTTAAATAACCAATTTGGGTTAAAAACAGGAAACAACTCATTCTTAATCGGGGAACTGCCTTTTTTCCTTGACATTTTAAGAGATTCAGAATTTTAATGTTTTAATATTTTGACTTGCAGTGCGAGGATGTCGCCCTGGAAAGATTGTGCAGATGACAGAAGCTGAAGTTCGGGGTTTGTGTATAAAATCACGAGAAATTTTTCTTAGCCAGCCCATTCTCTTGGAGCTAGAGGCACCACTGAAGATCTGTGGTATGTGCCAATTTCTTTTACTTTTAAAAGAACTTTAAATTGGATGACAATTTCTCAAAGTTGATGATGGATTTAAGTTATATAAAGAATAAGCACAGCAAAACATTTCAATCTGAAAGGATGATTGGCTAGTTTTTAAAACTTAGTTTTAAAATTAAATACAGTATTGCAATGGAAATTAAAAGGTAAACTAAGAACTAAAAATATAGCATTCTGTGCAGTTATTTTGCATCTGTAAGTTTGTGATCTTCTAAATACCCTCCTCTAAAGAAGCTGTCTTTTGATCTAAATCAGGGGTCCCCAACCCCGGTCCGTGGATTGGCAGCAGGATGCAGGCAGTATGCAAAACCATGCACCCTCCGGTCCGTGGAAAAACCTTTCTCCACGGCACTGGTCCCTGGTGTCCAAAAGGTTGGGGACCTCTGATCTAAATATGAAGAATGGCAGATGGTTTTGAGATTTTGAAGGAGTGGCAGAATGACACTAAGAGCTCTCATTGTGGTTTGGTATGCTGGCCTGACAGCTGCGGACAGGAAGGTACAACAGAGGGTGGTGAGCACGGCACAAAACATTGTGGGCTGTCCCCTGACACCACTGGATGACATCGCCAGGGCTCGTTGCCTTGGTAGAATGAGGAAAATTCTCAGGGATGACTCTCACCCTGGTCGGTACCTCTTTATTCTCCTACCATCAGGTAGGAGATACAGAAACATAGCCAGCCGTACCAACAGGCTAAAGAACAGCTTTTATCCATGGGCTGTGAGGCTCTTGAATGGGACATAATAATTTTATGCATGACAGACCCGAGAGGCCGGCGTGCTGTGCAATTAGCTCACAGGGTGTAATAAGTTGGGGGTTTGTAGTCACTGTGAGTTGTGGGGGGGGGGCACGGAGGGAGGCTCAGCCAATCTCACTGTATACATGTTATACTTTGATAATAAAGGTTCATTCATTCACTCACAATCTTCATTTTCCTAAATGAATACATAGTACAGAGAAATCTGTTACTTACATTCATCTTTTCAAGTGGTCGGAATGATTGTCATGTAGAGTGACATAGTACAAATAAAAATAGAAAGTAAAAAAATACTAAAACTTAAGTTCCATTTAAAATGTATTGGGTTTGCTGGCCTTGTATTTTTGTTAGGTGTAATCAAATGCTAATGCCATAAAAAGACATTTACTATCTTGATTGTATTGTGTAATATTATGTATGTATTTACTATGTTAAAAAAATATAGAGTTTAGAAAACAAAACTTGGAAAAAAGAGATCCCTTAAATCTAATCAGATCTTTAAGTCTCCATTCCTTTTTTTAAAAAAACAATTATTTATGATGAAAGTTAGGGAGGCCCCAGGACTTTCAATAAATCTTTAAAAAAAATTATTAAGGAATTTCTTAATAGACTTAAAACAGCAAGAGGATATGACCCCAATCATACCCTAATGGTGGTAAAGGTTCACATTCCAGAACTTGACCCAGAAGGAAGTTGGAAAAAGGGGACAAATTTTATAGCTCTTTTCCCTACTCTCACGCCTTTTGGAATCTTTACCTCTGTTCTGGGATAATTAGCAAGTGGAAATCAATGTTTGTATTTGAAAGGAAGAGATTACAAAAAAGTAAGCAAACACAATGGGGAATAAACATTGAAAGGAATGCCTTGACACCTTGCTTGTGTCTTAGGATACAAAAGGCAGTTTTGGGGTGAAATTGGTTCGGACCTGAGTGCTAATCAAGGTTGCAGAGCTGAGCTAACTTTCTGTTAGTACCTTTCAGGGAAGTGCAGTCTGTCTGGCAAAGAAAAGTAGTTTAGAAAGCAAGAGCTTGTCCAAGCAATCTCTGTCCCCTGCCAGAGAGGAAATTCCTGGGAAGGGGAGAAAGAGGGAAGAAAATAAAATTAAAAAAACAGGTTAGGCCAGGGGTAGGCAACCTTGGCTCTTTTATGACTCGTGGACTTCAACTCCCAGAATTCCTGAGCCAGGAATTAAGTAAATAAGTAAATAATCACCAGGAGTCAACTCTGACTCAAAGGCACAAATAAAAAAGGGAGGATGAAGTTTATTTTATTTGCAGAATGAAGTTATAATGCCAGTATAATGGTATCGTAATGGTTGCTGCTGAGGAAGGTTGAAGGATTGATCCAATTTAGATGAAATTCTACTATGCTTAGCATTTATAACCATCTTCTGGCATCTCCTATTCTTTCATCTTATGAGAAGCGAAATGAGAAGAATTTGCTTTCATTTCCAGGTAGCCACATCCAAACTAAATTATGATTAATTTTAAATGGGTTATTTTAACCATCCAGGATGTGAACCATAGTTTGAAGCTGATGTGCTTTGATACATCGTAGTTCAACATACCGTATATTGTCCAAGTTCTGTTATAGTAGTAAATTGTAGTTGAGTAAAAAAGTACTTTCAAAGCATACATATTACAAATGAAAATATTAAAATGGGCAGCTGTATACAAGAATATAAAATATCAAAGTTAATATTTTGTTATGTAATTATGAACAATTATGACAATTGCTAAGTGAAACCTGAAAATACCTTACAAAAGGACTGCCTATAATTGTTATCTGAAGAATGTCATATAAATGTGGGAGAGGCATCAAATTCAAAATCAATTATGGTTCACATGTGTGATAATATCACAGTTTTGATTATATAGATTTGATTATGTGCTGGTATTGCTAAGGGCAAATTGGCATATATCTTATTCACATGGTTGATCTTAACTGATTAGTAATTATAAACAACTGAATGTTTAATATTCTTATGACGGCTTATGTAAAGTACTGGAATGGAAAGGAAGATGTTCTATTTTAATAATTTAGTAAACTTGTATAATGCCCAACTCTCAAGACCCTTGAGAGGTTCACAACAATCAAATTATAATAAAACCAATAAGACATAAAATAATGATAAAAGATGGCAAGTTCAGTGAAGCAAAGGGTCTCACTCTCCTCACGAAAGGCCTTGGTAAAAAGCCAGGTCTTTACACTGTTCTAAACAGCAACAAAATGGGGCCCATGCAGATTTTTTTTGGGGGGGGGAAAGCCTCATTCCATATCCAGTCTAATGCAGAGGTCCCCAACCTTTTGGGCACCAGGGACCAGTTACGTGGAGAGAGGTTTTTCCATGGACCGGAGGGGGCGTGGTTTTGTGTGCTGCCTGCATCCTGTGGATGGGGCTTTCCTTGTTTGTGCAGCCCGGTTGCTGGCATGCCACGGCCCGGTACTGGTCCACGGACCAGGGGTTGGGGACCCCTGGTCTAATGAACAAAACAAATTAGAACTTATTTGCAAGATTAAAAATTAGGCAGAATCTTGAATCACCTTTAGAACTTATTATATTAATTATTGGAGAACTTGAAAAGCAAGATTCTGCAAGATTCTGTTTTTATTTCCAGTTGTTTAGATAATTGTAAACTGATACAAGCCTCGTGATACTTATTATACAACTTTTCTTAATTATTTTAGGTGATATTCATGGCCAGTATACAGATTTACTTCGATTATTTGAATATGGAGGATTTCCACCAGAAGCTAACTATCTTTTTCTGGGAGATTATGTGGATAGAGGCAAACAATCCTTGGAAACTATCTGCTTGTTACTTGCATATAAAATAAAATATCCTGAGAATTTTTTTCTCTTGAGAGGAAATCATGAGTGTGCTAGTATAAATCGCATCTATGGATTCTATGATGAATGTAAGTAAACTTTCTATAAATGATTCTCTTTTATGAAATGATTGCAATATTTTGAAATGCTTGATACAACATTTATGGTTCTTCAAGTTTGTGACACATCCTCTTGCAACAGCATGTTAGTAAAATAGTTGAGCAATTCATGTCATCTATATAACTTTGAGTGGTTACGCTACAGTGTAAATATTCTTCCAATTTTATCAGGTAAACGACGATTTAATATCAAACTCTGGAAGACATTTACAGACTGCTTTAATTGTCTGCCTATTGCAGCAATAGTAGATGAGAAGATTTTCTGCTGCCACGGAGGTAAGAAAAAAACCATTTTTATATTGATGAAATTATTTCTTTGTTGAAAATTCAATAAAAAATAGAGAAATGTTTGATTTCTTCTAAGACAAAATGTGAACTATATGATTACCCTATACCCTAGAATACCAACATTTTCCAAGAACCTGTCCAAGAAAATGGAATAAATCAGAAATTCAGCTCCCTCAGGAGGGAACATAAAGCTTGCAAAAAAACAGGGTACGGCAGTTTAATTCATTTTCTCAATCCTGAAGAAAGGCAGAGGTTATAAATTTGAAGAACCAAATAAATTTGTTGAACTATAAGGTTTGCACTCCTAATTTTCGCTGTATCATTTACTATTTGTTCTTTTATTATCCTTCAAGCCACTTTGCAAGTACTGTAGTTAGGACTCATGAGGCGAAGGGTATGCATGTTGGCTTTGTTTCAGAGGCCACCAAAGTGTATATTCAGTTGAGACGAGCTAGAAATCCTAGGAGAGCATAATTTTTGGTGTGAACTGAAATTTAAATTATCTAGTCCCATCTCAATAACTATAGTATTTTGATGATATTGCCAGTTTTATTGAATGCTTCTGTAATTCAAGAAGGAGGAACATTTGCTAGGCCAGATCAAGTCTTGTGGGCTGAGATAACATATTTGTTCAACTTTGTGACTCCTTGAAGAATACAAAGAAATGGGTAGAGTGTCTAAAATCTTTCTGGAAGGGGAGATAGACCTCAGCAGAGAGATCAATTAAGAAGTCCCTTCAGATTTCTCATGGGATGGTAAGCACATTTCTTCAAGCCATTCACAGTAGAAGTCTGAATTTAAAAAGCCGCTTGACTCAGAGGAGAATGAATCTGAAGAAATAGATCACAACCTAATATTTTAAAGTAAAACAAAGAGTGTTCCAAATTAAAATAACTTGGATCAATATTCCAGTTTCTGATACAGAAGTTGCTTGATGTGAATTTGTCTCAGTGTGGGTGCCCAGCAAATGAGCTTTAACTACTAGATTTCTTAACATTTGCCTTAACTGGGTAAGAAATTATAGATGAAGTTCGTATATGTGAACATGCAACTAATATATAATATAATAACAATTTCATAAAAGATGCAATCTTTAAAAATCACCAAGTATTGATATGATTAGAACATTTAACATAATATAAACTGATTCAAAAGAACAAAATCCTAGATTTTCAAAGATCTTGTGAACACTTTTTTAAAAACTAAATCTAGTTCTCTGGGATTAAAATGACCATTAAAACACAGTTAAAAGGAATGCATTTGTTTAACAATAGTTTTGGCAATTACACCCAAGTAGTTTGTTGGAGAAGGATCAAATTCAATACATATTGGGGGGTAAAAAATTCCTAGTGCCTTGCATTTAATTCAGGAACTTAACGCTCCCAGTTAACAGTCTTGCTGTCCTACAAGACCAACTGGAAATCTATAGACTGTTTTTTCAAAGGATATGCTAATATACCAAATGGAGGGTTATTAGAACATCTATCATAATAAGGCTACATCCAGCCTTACAAAGTTCTATTCAGCTTTTGGTGACAAACAGCGATCAGTAGATATTTGAAATAGCAGTTTTGTTTCTATGTCTACCTGTAGGACACTTATACTAATAACAACAAAAGAATGGGAAAGTATGATGATTAGAATGCCGGCACAGCTAGATTTCCTTTTATGAAGTGTTAGTGAGATAACTTAGGTAACTGGTCCTGGGTTAAGTGGTACAGCAGCAAGCACCTAGTTTACTGTTTGGTCTACCCACCTACACTTTCCTGTCTGAAGAAAAAAGCTTGCACATGTACTCAGGAAGAGAAAAACTATCTTTAAGATGCCATAGAGTTATTTTGTTTTATGTTAAAGAACTGGATTTGGAATAAATATATGGAAGACAGTGTATGTCACTAAAATGAAAATATCAGATTAGTCTCTAGACTAAATTAGTCTCTATTTTCTCAGTTCATTATCAATGGATTCTATCTGATCTAGAGCATGTATTTAAGTAGGAATAGAATTGTATACAGTGATCTTATGAGTGGAATGCAGGCAGATCAACTACTTCATCTTGTACATCCTCCCCATCCTTCAGACCTATGCTGTATAATTAAGAATTTCTCTGAAACTAGGTCCATGCATATTTGCTTTGCACTTGAAGAAGACTATTAGCATAGCATTAGATTTCGCTTTCTATGTGAAGCTTTGTACTGACCGTTAATATGGTTTACTTGTGGTTGTTTTGCTTCTTTTTGCTCAACTGAAACAGACTAATTATTGTATTTCAAGTCTTGTTAATTTAGCTGCACTAAAGTATGCATCTTCTTAGTACTGCTTTTATAAAACTTAAAAGTTTGAATTGGCTTGATTTCTAAAAATGCAATCCTTTTAAAGCTTTTTCAGAAACAACACTCATTGAGTTTGATTTGAATGTAGTTTGTTAATTCTTGTGCAAATTCTTCCTATATCATAGTATGTCCAATGAATATTTTATCTGCTAATTTCGTATTCTGATAAATTTGTTGTTCTATAAATCTATGTATTAGTGTGTTACTATGCTAGGTATTTTAAAAAGAGTTAGGATTTGCCTTTTGACAATTGGGAAGCAGTGTTTGTATCCAAAGCACTATTCAGGGTGATTTAAAAATAGTGCTGGTTTTTAAAAGTAGAAGTTATAAGATCCATTACTGCATTTCCCTCCATAAGTATATTTGTAGGGATGCTAGATTCATGTAGTGTGATAACTTGTTCTGTATTGACTCTTGTTCTTAATCACTTTGATTATAGGAAATTGCATGTTTTAAGGTGATCCATGCATTTTTCTGGATAACAAAATGTTTTATTTATTTGTATCGTGCCTTTATTATTTTCACAAATAACTCAAGGCGGAAAACATATCCACCTTTCTCTTCCTATTTTCCTCACAACAACAACCCTGTGAGGTGAATTGGACTGAGAGAGCAATTGGCCCAAGGTCACCCACCTGGCTTTCATGGTTAGGTGGAACTAGAACTCATTCTCCTGGTTTCTATCCTAGTGCCTTTGAGATTTTTTTTTTTTTTTTTTTTAAAGTTATGGGATTGCAGACATTTTTCTAGGGAACATATTATAACTCCAACTAAAAAGATTCATTTGAATTGTTTTATGGTGGAAACTGCCTAGAATCTAAGTTAATTTAAAATCTTAAGATTTTCTGTGCTCAGCATTTTTCCCACCTTGAAAATAATCACTATGTGGGGATGATTTTATGTACAGTTATTAAAGTGTAGCATACATTTTCAGTGTGGTGCAAGTACACAGATCTTTTTCAAGACTTGTAAGACATACCAAAGTATCAGAAAACTTGAAACAAAATACAAATCTTATGTATAGTCTAACCCTCTGCTTGCTTACTATTTGTACTCCCTCCCTTGAATTGCTTGTTTTTCTATACTGTTTTAAAATGATGATGATGCAGCTGCATACCAGAACTAAAACCAACCTTTTACATACCTAGTGAGGCTTGAGTGGTAGCAATAACTCGTGTTTTATCACAGCAATCCTTGCAGCAGTACAAGTCCTTTCTGATATCCAGAATGCCATCTGCAGCTTAACTCTGTTTACCTTAACTTCACCTCACACAATGTAAGCAGATAATAGGAGAAAATGACCCTGCTGCTGTACTATGGCACAGAAAGAAAATTTAAGATAGCATTCTGATCCTGTTGCACAGAAGACTGAAGACCATACAGTTCAAAAAGGCTGTGGTTGTTAAAAGTGCTTGCAAAAACACAGTTCTTAAAATGCCTGCTCTTTGGTTTTGAGCATGGAATACTTACATGTCTGAGTTTAAAAATGTTGAATGGTTTTATATATGCTTATTAAAAAAAATAAATTCAGTATGTTCCTACTCTTACGCTGGATCATTGAACCACAACTGTTCTCTATCAAGAGTTTTGTCTTCTATTTATCTGTAAAGTATTGGAAATGGGCCAGTTAAGAATTCCTTTCTTGTTATTCAGATATGTTAAGAATGATAGTGGTGTTCTATTTAAAAGTATTAACATCAGCATTAGTAAAATCAGTTACAAAAGTGACTACAAAAATCCAATAAATAAGACTGATTAGATTGTGTTAACTGAAAAGTGTAGGGAGCAAATGCTGTTGATAATTTTTTACAGTAAACTTAAAATCTCTTGTTGCTAACAGGATTGTCACCAGATCTGCAGTCAATGGAACAGATCCGAAGAATTATGAGACCCACAGATGTTCCTGACACAGGTGAATTTTTTTTAAGGATTAGGAATATGCTTCTGCAACTGCCATTTTAGTAGCATATTCTCAAAGTACCTAATAGTCTGGTCCTGAAACTGTTAATATTTAGAAATTAATATACACCACCTAGAATCTTATGGGAGGGGGGACTAGAAAAAGTGTTATTAAAGTTAAAGCTTTAACTTCTGTAAAGTTAATTATAGAAAATGCACTTTAGACATTTTCTATATTCTGTGTCTTGACAATGGGAATTTTGACACAGTGGGTTTACTAAGACTTAGTCCCACTCTATGTAATAAATTGCTTTTTAGATTTTAAAGAAGTTTGGGGTAGGCTATTTATATATGAAATCTAATCAAACATAGTTTATCAGTTTGGGCTCTCAGTTGTTTGTGTCTTAACTAGCTTCTTATTAAATTGTATTACTTTTTAGAACATGAAACCAGTGGATTATAAACTAGTGCTTAGTTGATTGTAGCTTTGGAAAAGAAATTAAATATATATGTTTATGCTACATATATGTAAATAAATGTAAATAACAAAAGCAATAATTAAAACTTGCCTGACACATAGAATATTGACAAAATTTCCATCTGTCAATTACAAAGGCAACGCTGCTTGGATCCACACTTACATGCCAATACATTAGAACTTTGTAGGTTCTTGGGAAGAAGTCAATACAAGTGAAAGCCAACATTAACTAAAGAAATGGCAGATGTGATTTCATATTGTTGCACATGTAATGTTCATAAGTCTTAATGAATGTAAACTTTTCTCCTTTTTAAGGCTTGCTCTGTGATCTGTTGTGGTCTGATCCTGACAAGGATGTGCAAGGCTGGGGTGAAAATGACCGTGGAGTTTCCTTTACTTTTGGAGCTGATGTGGTCAGCAAATTCTTGAACAGACATGATTTGGATTTGATTTGTCGAGCTCATCAGGTATGAAAACATTACTGGTAAAAATTAGATTTTATTGTTCTCAGAATTATGCTTTGGCAATTTTTTTAATTTTTTATGCATTCAGTGTATTTGGGCATGTAGATGAGCCAGTGTAAATTGGATTACGGATGACTATCACTTCTGTTAATACAAATACCTTGTTGCACCCAAATTGTTCCTGTGAAATTACTGCACAGGACCATATTATTGTCATACTATGTACTCATGTACTCCTTCATTTTAAAACGTACTATTAAAATGTTGTAGAGCTTTTGTATAGGCGGCCTTGCTTACTAATATTCTCAAATATGTATATATTCATTTTCTTTTATTCTTTTCATTGTTTTGCTATGTAATTTTAAAATTAGAAATCCTGAATTTTTTAATGTTTTTAACTATTTTTTAGACAAAATATTTACTCCTTAACATGCAATCTAAAATTATAGATATATTTACAATTATATTGATCGTGGCTTTCTGTTCTCCTCACTGACAGGTGGTTGAAGATGGCTATGAATTCTTTGCTAAACGACAGCTGGTTACTCTATTTTCTGCTCCTAATTACTGTGGAGAATTTGACAATGCTGGTGGCATGATGAGTGTGGATGAAACTTTAATGTGTTCTTTTCAGGTAGGTGTTTTTGTCTTAAGATAATTAGCCATAAGTCATAAGTTTACAAGCATTAGTATGTGCCTAAAACTAAAATAGAAAAATATTAATTGGAATCACTGAAGATAATACTTAATTGAACCTTTATTTAAGATTAGAATTTTGGATTGTAAAGGCCAAGCTCTCTGTTGGAAAGTACAATTATGTCTATTATATCAAACACCAAAATAAAAGTCTGCCTGAAGGTGTGAATCCAAACTTGAGCTCTGTCAATGGAATCTTTTGGTAATGTAGGTAAAATAATAACCCAGTTAGTACAAAGCAAAAGAGGGATTTGGTGTTATGTACAGAGATTGTCATTTACAAAACTCTGAGCTCCCATCTCTGATATCACAGCAATCAGCAAATGCACTGATTTTTTTTTATTTCAGTTTAGCAATAACACGGGCAGCTATAGAAATTGAATGAATGAATGGGGTATTTGTAAACCCCGCCAGTCATGGTGTATTGGAGCATTGATCAAATCAGTTTGATTTGTTCCGAGCTCCAGATAAATCTCCAAAATACTGGATGTTTTTTCTGCAGTCAAAAACTTAGCACCCAGAAATAGTTTGTTCTGTTTTGTTTAGCAAATTGGAAATATTCTTAAATAATAGTTTGTGGGTAATCACAACTTCAAAATCCTTTTAAGCAAAACTGAATTCTTGTTTAGTGTTTCCTTAATTGTATATCTAATGGACAAGGAAATAAGAACACGTAACAAGTTTTGTAATATCTCAGACCTTCTTGTGAATATATCAGCCCAGCTCCTTGTTTCTCTGAAATATTCTTCACTGAATCAGTCTACATTAACAACCATTCCATTCAGTGACTATTTAAAATTACAATGGTGCTGAATGAATAATGCTTACTTCTGGCCTTGGAAGTTTTTTATTTATCAAATTTAGACACCGCACAACTCAATATCAAAATGACTGAGCAATTTACCGATTTTAAGAAAAAAGGCTGTTGCAGCACTCCCTTGGTCACATGATGGTGGTTTTTATTATCACAAAGTATATTTCAACTCCCTCCTGCCCCACTTATCTCTTCCCATCCCTATTCTTTTGACTACCCCCACTGCAGCCAGCCCTGGCCCACTTGTTGCACCCTCTGCCTCCAAGCAGCAGCTATCCCTGATCTAGCTGAACACCTGCCAGGCTGCAGCAGTCCCATGCTTGTCTGCTGACCTGCTTGCAAGTGCCCAGGACTTGCAACTTCCTGCCAGTTTCCCTATTGATTATTGAAAACAAGCAGGAATTCATGTGGAGGTCCTTGTTTAATGACAGCAATGGGATTATTGTCGGTAAGCAGTGTGATCATGTAAGATCACGCTTTATGACCTTAGCACTGAAAAATCTGTTCCCAATTATTGAATTATCCAAGAACTACCTGTAGTATTTTGAAGGGATTCGTTATATGTGTTCCTGAGCACCTCTGTCTGCAAAATGACTTCTGCAAAGTAGAATAATTAATCGTTGCAGGTCAGATCTGATAGTCATAATTTAGCAAGGCTTACGGCTGTACAAGATGAGAGAAAACAGTCCAAGATTATATAATCCCAATTAATGGCATATAGATTCAAAATAATGGGCTTATATTTAGATTATCTGTCCTCTTTGCTATGGATTTGTGATTTGGGCAAGTTATTTGCTTTCTGTTCTTTTCAGTTTCCCTAAGTGAAGGTTGGCAGCCATTTTATAGTGACATAAAATGCTTTTTTGACATGCAAAATATTTCCCAGCTCAAAAAGACTGAACTCTTTTCTCTTAAGATTCTGAAACCTTCTGAAAAGAAAGCAAAGTACCAGTATGGTGGACTGAACTCTGGACGTCCAGTCACTCCACCTCGCACAGCTAATCCACCGAAGAAGAGGTGAAGAAAGGAATACAGTAGAAAATAATCAGATCTGTAAAGGACAAAACTCCATATATACAGTATATATAATAAGTGTGCACTGTAAAACCATCCAGCCATTTGACAACCTTTATGATGTCACATCTTTAACTTAAAGAGACGGGTAAAGGATCCTTAATATTTTCTAGTTGACAGCTGTGCAACACTGTATTGTAATAAGTATACACCAAGTTCCAGTAATCAACATAAAGTAAATCAGATCTAAACAAATTATTTTGGTTGCATACATGTCAGTTTTAAAGTTGACCAACATCCCAGTTTAAGCTTAATGTAATAGTTAAATCAGATGAGAGCATGATGTTTCATTTGTGTAATGTGGTCTTACTGTTGCTTGATTGCTTTTATTTCTGTTTTGTAGCTAGAATGATGGCAAGGTATCTTAGTAATGTTCCCTGGCTAAAAATGAACTGTGGAAGGGATTTGAAGAGCCAGCTGTTGCTGTTCTTTCTCTTCCAGTAATCTTGCTGACTAAGTATTTGCCCCTCTAATAGGAGTCTGGTGATTAAAGACAAACCAAGCTAAAGCTATTTCCTACAGTAATTTTCCTTTTCCAAAGAGACTAGAAATCAGTGTTTTTCATGAAACAAAACTTGATACTTTTTATCTTAGTCTGCCACTTCGTGCACTGCACCATTTTAAGCTAGCATTATACTCTCAACAGCACTTCATTCAACTAAAATAGGTCAAAAATTGTATTTCTTATTTGTTGGTCATGGAATATCTTGCATTAGATTTTATTAGCATGAAACATTTTTCAGCATGCTTAGCTTCCTGATAATGCCATACTTGCATTAAAGTGCATTCTGCATTTCTCAGAAGACATGAAGATCCTTCTCTGACAGGCCTTGGAAGTGCTATTTCTCTTCCCTTTTGTTCCCTGCCCACACTCCAGGAGGGTTTATTTAAATGTATATTGATAAATAAGCAGTAGGGTAACTAAGGCTAATGGTGGTTGAACCGTCTAATATATCTACATGATTGTAAGGCTTATGTCACAATGAATGATATCTTCTGGATTTTCATGATCATAATTCATATTCATGTAGAGTTTTTTGCTTTGTAGTGTACGTATAGTAGCAATAATTTCTGTACATGATCAAGAGTTGATGCAGTATTTCTTTTCCTGCTTTCTTTTTTTAAGGATTCATATTGATAAGTGTAAGGTCATATGTAAAGTTTGTAAGAGAATAAAAATTGAAAGGCAAAGATTTTGTTGAATAGGATTATAAACTTTTATTGGACACTGTCAAACTTGTAAGATTTAAGAGGTAAGGTTACAGTTTGTACCATTCTGTGTGCAACAATAAATGTAAAACTTTAATTTTGCCTTTGCAAATGTTATACTGACGATTTGAAACTTGCATTTTATAAATAGCACGTATTATGCAAGTGATTTCTGCTAAGTGAAGATCTTTAAATTTAAGCCTCTTTTCTAATTTCATTTTGTTTTAAACACATTAAATGTAGTTTTTTTCATTTAGTAAAGTTGTTTAATTCATTTGAAGTCTGACTGTTTATTCCAATCCTTTTTTAAATTCATTAGCTCTTGATGGCATTCATTAATTGCTATGTGGGTAAAAGGTTGATACTAATGCTAATTAAATATTCAATAAGGGTATTTAGAAAACGGTTAATTTTTTTGTTTTAAAATCACAGAACTCAGTAATAAGAATGGTGCAGTGCCAAGTAGCTGAACAAATGTCACTTCTAAAACAATAAGTAATTTTCAGTTGTAGTTATCCAGCACAGTGAATAAAAAGTTCTCATCTGACTGCAGAAAGGTGAACTCCTTGAGTCATTAGCTGTATGAGAAATTCATGCCAATAACCACATGAGGAATTGAAAAAGTGGTTACATAGCTGTTGGTAAAACAAATTATTTTTTATAGGGGCACCCTTATTTAAGTGTTTTAGATCAATAATTTCTACAGCTGAGTTTAACATTCTTTTGAAAAATACTGTTACATCATTGCCTATTTAAGCATGCAAAACCTTATAGAAAGACAGTAACTTTTTATTTATCGGTATCCTGTAACTGATACCTCTCGTCATTTCTTAATATCTGGTAACAGCACAATTCTAATATCTGCAACAAATGATATAATTACTAAAATCACTACTTACTATCTTTTTCTTACAAACAATATTTCTGGAAGAATAATTTATTGCAAGCATTTAAGGGGCTGATCATGTTCAGTCCTTAGAATTGGTCCATGAATACGAAATCCCCTTTGATATATGAGTTCTGACATGCCATAGGTTCAGTTTAAAGATCAGTAATGTGTCATTTACTTTGGCCATGGGTGCATATCCTTTCTGCATAACCAGAATGGAAACTGTAATGTGTTAAGCATGATTTTAAATATTTTATTGTCTTGTCTTCTCACCTGCCTTTTCATTCGCTGCTTGCGTAAAAGAAACACAGTTCCTTTTTCTGCAATCTTTCTGTAAAGTTGGTGTCACTTTCTAGTAGCATTTTTCCACAGATTTATTTCTAAGTAATTTCTACTTACTGTGTGGAGTTTTCTTTCCTGCCATTGCTCCATCAAACTGTCATATAAGCAATTTGCTTAAAGACAATCTTGTGCAATGTAGATGGACTGCTAGATTCCGACATGAAAGTAATTCACAGGATAGTTTTTGAACAAACTGTATAAATGACTTTTTCCCACATGTGTGAATGGACATTGTTTAAAACCCATCTTGTGGATGCAAAATATCATATCCAAGCTGGTTGTGTCCAGCCAACTTGGAGGAATATTGAGTTTTAGGAATAAATACAACTAAACCTCTTGATTCTGTATTCATGTCTCTTATTTGCACGTTAACGCATTTCAGCCTTACACATTGTCTCAAGATGTATCTGCTGTTAAATCCATTGCAGACATGATGTCTCGGAAAGGAAGAACACCTTTAAATGCCACTAACTTGGTTAATCCCAAAGGCAAAGTCATAGGTAGAATCCAGTTAAGTTTTTCACTTGGTCCTGCTTGCTTCACTAGAAGGATTGGAATAGCTTTCTGTGCAGCATCCCAATATCTGCTGAATTTTGGGAAATGTCTAGAACAGGCTCTTGGAGAATAGAAGAGACAATATCTATATTTCATAGTGGTCAGTATTGTAGAGACAAGCTTAGACAATTAAAAAGACGGCATTTGCTCTTGTGTGGAAACATTTTTTCTTCTAACATACAGCTAAACATTTAAGAAACATGGAAGCACACAAACAGTGCACTGTCTTGGGTGTGCAAAAGTACATGAAATGTACAAGTGACCCTCCCTTATAGATAGAAAAGTCATAGAAATATATACACATTACAGATTTAAGAAATCCTAAATTATTTGGTAGATACCCATCTTATGTAGAAACAAAAGAATGGGGGAATTTTGTTTGCAATACTTATAGTAGTTCTAGTCTAATATCTGATTCTGCAATTAACCAAATACAGTGGGGCAAAAAAGTATTTAGTCAGCCACCAATTGTGCAAGTTCTCCCACTTAAAAAGATGAGAGAGGCCTGTAATTGTCATCATAGGTAGACCTCAACTATGAGAGACAAAATGAGAGAACAAATCCAGACAATCACATTGTCTGATTTGGAAAGAAGTTATTTGCACATTATGGTGGAAAATAAGTATTTGGTCAATATCAAACGTTCATCTCAATACTTTGTTATATATCCTTTGTTGGCAATGACAGAGGTCAAACGTTTTCTGTAAGTCTTCACAAGGTCGGCACACACTGTTGCTGGTATGTTGGCCCATTCCTCCATGCACATCTCTAGAGCAGTGATGTTTTGGGGCTGTCGCTGGGCAACACGGACTTTCAACTCCCTCCAAAGGTTTTCTATGGGGGTTGAGATCTGGAGACTGGCTAGGCCACTCCAGGACCTTGAAATGCTTCTTGCGAAGCCACTCCTTCGTTGCCCGGGCGGTGTGTTTGGGATCATTGTCATGCTGAAAGACCCAGCCACGTTTCATCTTCAATGCCCTTGCTGATGGAAGGAGGTTTGCACTCAAAATCTCACGATACATGGCCCCATTCATTCTTTCCTGTACATGGATCAGTCGTCCTGGTCCCTTTGCAGAGAAACAGCCCCAAAGCATGATGTTGCCACCCCCATGCTTCACAGTAGGTATGGTGTTCTTTGGATGCAACTCAGCCTGCTCTCCTCCAAACACGTCGAGTTGTGTTTCTACCAAACAGTTCTACTTTGGTTTCATCTGACCATATGACATTCTCCCAATCCTCTTCTAGATCATCCAAATGCTCTCTAGCAAACTTCAGACGGGCCCGGACATGTACTGGCTTAAGCAGGGGGACACGTCTGGCACTGCAGGATCCGAGTCCCTGGCGGCGTATTGTGTTACTGATGGTAGCCTTTGTTACATTGGTCCCAGCTCTCTGCAGGTCATTCACTAGGTCCCCCCGTGTGGTTCTGGGATTTTTGCTCACCGTTCTTGTGATCATTTTGACCCCACGGGGTGAGATCTTGCGTGGAGCCCCAGATCGAGGGAGATTATCAGTGGTCTTGTATGTCTTCCATTTTCTAATTATTGCTCCCACAGTTGATTTCTTCACACCAAGCTGCTTGCCTATTGCAGATTCAGTCTTCCCAGCCTGGTGCAGGTCTACAATTTTGTTTCTGGTGTCCTTCGACAGCTCTTTGGTCTTCACCATAGTGGAGTTTGGAGTGTGACTGTTTGAGGTTGTGGACAGGTGTCTTTTATACTGATAACAAGTTCAAACAGGTGCCATTAATACAGGTAATGAGTGGAGGACAGAGGAGCCTCTTAAAGAAGAAGTTACAGGTCTGTGAGAGCCAGAAATCTTGCTTGTTTGTAGGTGACCAAATACTTATTTTCCACCATAATTTGCAAATAACTTCTTTCCAAATCAGACAATGTGATTGTCTGGATTTGTTTTCTCATTTTGTCTCTCATAGTTGAGGTCTACCTATGATGACAATTACAGGCCTCTCTCATCTTTTTAAGTGGGAGAACTTGCACAATTGGTGGCTGACTAAATACTTTTTTGCCCCACTGTAAGTGGGTACAATCTAATATTGTATGATGCAACAAGTTATATAAAGCATTTGTATGGGAACTTGGTTAAGATACACATATACATTTATACGCATACACCTTGCTGAAAATTAGGCTAAGATCACATTGTAACTAAGAAAATTCTTCAGATTTCATATCACTAACAACACTCTGAAAATCATAACTGGACCTGGGAACTAGAAGAACTCTACACAGGAATGTTAGAGGAACACTATGCCTACTATTTTCTAATATGTTAATAAAGTCATTGGGCCAAAATGATAAATCTGACAATTTACTAGATTCAAATAATCCAATTTTACAAGGTTGCATCCAGTTTCAGAGGAATTGTAATCTATTGAGAAAAAAGATGCCTTTTTTCTGTGCTGTTTTACTCCCCTCCCCCCACCCCAAAATAACCTGCTATAGCGAGTCCAGAATTTCTGGTACAGGTATGGGAAGGACACTTATTGAATGCAGTAGGGAAAGAAAGAAAAAAAGATCCTTATGTGAATGGAATTCCACACTTGACTTATAAAGAATGGAGCCCATAGGTCATCTGCTTTAGCTTGGAAAATATTTAGATACACCAGTGAATGGTTATTATTATTGGGTAAATTTTATTACTATTGTACTTTGGAAAATAAAATACAAAGCTTTCTGTCCTTGAACATGGGCTCATGTTGTGTAGATATGAACAATCAGATTCATTTCTCTGTTGCAGAATTTTATTTTGCACTTGCCCACAAATATATTAGAGAATGGACATAAACATTTCTTGTTGCTTTACTGATGAAGCTGTGATGGTATGACATTTCCTGCCAGGACTTGAAGACATCCGAAGTCTCATTTAACCCCATGATTCTATGACTTTTTTTGCAAGTCTGATATAATTCTCACATCTTGTCTGACATTTCCTTCCCCACAAATACAGATTTGTTGGGATTGCCAATACTCATATGTACAAATGTGGAGTGAAAATTAAAATTGTGGAATTAAGTAAAATCTGTTGTCATTAATATTGTTACTTCTTAATTTGGAAGATACTATGCACAAGTTACCAGTTTCAAATATGCATATTTGAGAGACTGCTTGATTTTTGTTAGTTTATTTACATAGGTAGTATTAATTTCATATTTTAGGTGGAGAAAAATATATATAAAAGACCAGATCAGACCAGTAACTGGAAAATTGTAATTAATTGTAAGCTGCCCAGAGTTAAAAATATGAGATGGGGAAAGGAAAGGAAAAGAAATATTGAAAAAAGAATCCTCCAGTGCATCAGTATGGAAGAAGCAGCTGGAGAGCTACTCAAAATGTTGGCAACCAAATTTAAGTTGTCTTCCCTTCTGTTAACTTCCTGAGACAGAGTGTATTCAGCCTGTCCCCTGCTTTTTCATCTGCATGTTCATATAAAAATATGACCACTGCTAGTAAAAACATTTAACTTCAGAAACCATGTCCTGCCTGGTTTTCCTACCATGTTTTAAAGCCATAGTGGAATACATAGATTCATCCATCACATGTAATTTAAAACTTTTGAGAGGAATGAAGTACCCTTACTATGTAATACAAGCCATGACTGTTCTTGTTAAATATAAATTCAGCCAGTTGTGGATTATTCGAACCCTGATTTAAAGTGAGCCAGGTTATTGTTTCTTATTACTAAAAACCTTTCAGCAAAATAAAAGTATAATAGGAAACAAAAAATACACAAATAAATGCAACATATAAAATACAGATTTTAAAATTTTATAGCACTTTTGTCAGCACCAAGTAACATTGCTTTACTGCTAAATATTTTTTTTCTAATTCACAGCAATAGGCAAAAAGGGTATACTGGATTATTTAATTTATCCATTTCTTCAGTGAAACTAGAAATAAATGTTAAGTATACCTAAACGTATTCTTAGCATGAGTTATCAAACAAAATTCTGGGAAGATTCCAACTGAAAAAAAATCACTGGTGGTGAAATATATCTTTTCCTCTCATCCTAATGAGCAAAATCAGAGCTGTTATCATTTAGATGCATTGATTATATGTCATTGGATTGTCTTCCACTTTTTCTGGCATTAAGACTTCTCAATAAGATTCAACTGCTAACAATGATGCTTTGTTGTCTGTTTTCTTTTGAACAAGTAAGTACCTGATGATGCACTGGAATAATAATCTAAAATTTTTATGCAGACATAACCAACAATTATTTGGATCCTGATCATAAAATTAGGAGTCAAACCTTTAGGTCCTATATTATTGCACATATTTGAATTCCAGATTAAATAAATGTATAGTAGGCCAATAAAAAGAAATCAGCAATGAACAGATGATGAAATTTCATGAAATCTCAGTCTTACCACATAATGTCTTGTAAATTGCATGCATTAAGGAGGTACGCATATTTAATGTTTTTTTTAAATTTAGGGTTGGTTGAAAGAAGAAATTCAAGTCAGAATAACCCATACATGTGATAATAGTCTCTTATATACAATATGTGGTCATACTAAAAAGTAACTTTTTCTGCCTGCTGCGAATTCAGTGCTGCTGTGTTATTTAAATATCAACTTAAATTTATGAACTATTTCTGTTGGAAATCTGTTCATGTCTCAAGCAGTTTTCTGCTGGGTTGTAATTAGGAAAATGATTACCTTGCAACCCAGCATGCTTTATTTGGGTCAAATGAGAGCGACTAATGGATAATTTTATCAAGAGCATTGTACAGAAGCAGGAAGAAGCTGAGTTGACATAGTCTTATTAAGTCCCTGACTTCAGTGAAATGTAGCAGTATACCCAAGTAACCCTGGTTTTCTTGATCATAACCATGTTTTCCCCCCCAAATAAAGTAATTAGAAATGTGCATCAAATTTAGCTGAATTCAGAATCTAAAATCCAGCAGTTTTACAAAGATTTGAAATGTCCAAACAAAAATGTTCTTACAGCTTTAATTTCTGACTACTTTAAATGGATTTACCAGAACTCATCAATCCCTGTGCTCAAAGATGGTGAACCAATATATTGCAAGGAAGTGCCAGTTTTTCATGCTGTGTAATTCTGTCTTCCTGGGGCAGAACTGATCTATGGGATCTGGGATGAGATTAACATTGGGTGCTTGCTTGAAAAATGCTCGATATTCAACTGATCAGTGACAAAAAAAAAAAAAAATCAAGTGTTTTTGTTAATTATTATTCCCAAGTCCATGTTTTTGTCATAAAAATTGGTGGTGAATATAACGTATGAATTGCCAAAATACGAGGGCTGTTTGGAAATAAACCTCCGTTTAGTTATCAATGACAGACACTCACAGATACAGAACTTTTATTATACACATTAGAAAACTACACCAACACCACACCGGAAGTGGTGTCATAGAAAATCCCGCCAAATGTGAAGATGCCAAAGGAGTACTGCTAGTGAAGTTCATGGAGCATGGTTCGACCATCAGTTCAGAAGTCTACTGTGAAACGTTACGAAAACTCAGACGAGCCATCCATAACAAGTGTCGGGGCATGCTGACTTCCGGTGTGGTGTTGGTTCATGATAATGCTCACCCGCACACCACTAGACACACCCAAGAACCTTTGAAGCAGTTCCCTTGGGATGTTTTTAATCACCCCCCCCCCAATAACCCAGATTTGGCGCCAAGCGACTACTACTAAGGAATTTCAAACCTTGTAAGACGTTATGACAAGTGCCTCAATTTGAATGGTGATTATGTCAAAAAGTAATGTAATGTTGTACTTTTCTAATGTGTATAACAAAAGTTCTGTATGTGTGAGTATCTGTCATTGATAACCAAACGGAGGTTTATTTCTGAATTGCCCTCGTATCTATGGATGAGGAGAAGAGGGAGAAACAACTTTTTCTCCTCTCAGACACGAAGCCTTCTTTCTCCCAGTTACTTAAGTAATACCATTATACCATTTGTCCGAAATGGTATAGGGTTTCCTGCCGATGACCTCCAAGGTCCCTTCCATTATTATTATTATTATTATTATTATTATTATTATTATTATTATTATTATTATTATTATTATTATTATTATTATTATTATTATTATTATTATTATTATTATTATTATTATTATTATTTTATTATTATTATTGTTGTTGTTGTTGTTGTTGTTGTTATTGTTATTGTTATTGTTATTATCTATGTGAACTTTTGCAAAAATAATAAAAAGTTGATGTAATCCCTACCATTTCTTCATTTTATATTATGAAATATTATTATGAGTCCAACAGCCTTGCCCCATGGACTCATTTGAAATTTGACAGGGTTATTTCTTGGAAAGGGATAGACATCTATAGAAATAATCTAAATTTGTCAAAGAATAACAATAATAAAGGACTATTATTTCCTTTTTTTAAAAAAAATCTACATTAAGAAGTATCTGGTGGAAAGATTAAAGACTGTCAAAGGTTACAATGCCAGTAGTTTTCATTAAATTCTTTTGAGGAGAAAACATCATATAATGCAAGGAACAGGCCAAGGATAAGAGGAAAACAATATCAAACTATCTAGTTTTCTGCTGGCCTCTTTTGCTATTACTTTTGTTTTTCCAAGAAGAATCTTCTCCAAAGACTCTCTATTTCCACATTAGGTATCTAAAATACACAAACTTTGGTGTTAATAATTTTTATTAGTGTTTCCCGTGAGCTCTCTGGTTTTATTTCAAGGAATATTGAATTATTTGTTCTCCTTGCTGTTCAAGGCATTCTCAACAGTCTTCACCACCACCATGCAAAGGCACTGATTTCCCACCCCCCCAGCTTTTCTGATGATTTTTTTCTCTTTTTCATTCTGTTTTCATAGCCATGCATTATATGTAGAAAATCCATGGTCTTGGTATTATATATCTTGGAATCTTATATCTTTGGAATTGGGATTGTTTCTATATTTTCATTCTTTTCCAAGATTTGTCATTTTTTCCCCATGAAGTATAAACATCTGTACATTATTGCATAGTTACAGTAATAAACTTTTAGAATAAAAGCTTGTTCCTACTTGTTCCTATTGAAATTCTACTTCTATTTGCATTGGATTGGACTGGCATCAGCAATTGACAAAGTTTAATTATTGTTTTTCTTAAGTTCTTATATAACATTAAGATATAACATGTGATTTACAAATCACAGTGGCCAGTTTCATACGCTGCACTAAATCAAACCCACAGTGCTTTAATTCAGTATATAAACCATCAGAATAAAGCACATTTGCCAAAGCCCATAATGCAAAAAGCAAGTCATATATAACTATTTTTGATCTTCCTTGTTTCTCTTAAATTAATAAAAACTGCCTCCCAAATTGTTTAGAGGCTGTCCAGCAAAGTTTCTGGGAATTAAATTTCTAAATGTAAACCATAACAAGAATCCTGATAGACAATATATAATAAAAATAAGTATTGAATTTGGTTCTTATGTAACATTTAGATACAATGATTTACATGATTTACAAGTCACAGTGCCAGTTTCATGCACTGCACCATACCAAATGGAAATGATCTCACAATATTTAGAAACTTAATTTCTGTATAGTATTTGCAATCTGATTCTGTAAGAAGCAGAATTAGCAGTTTGATTTTGACAGGGGATGTCTGCTGCCCCCTGCTGTCCAGCTAATTATGAAAACAAATTCATAGAAAATACTTATTTTGGGATGAGACATAAATTTGGGTAGAGTCATTTTAGTGACCAAAATTATATTGGGTAAGATTACTATTCTCCGTAAGTGTGATGATGGTTCTTAATCTGTTATGTACTTTTCAAGAAAAAATGGCTTCCTTATATTTTGCATATTTATTACTTGAAGAAATAGAGATTATAAATACCTTTAATGATTTACCCCCATGGAACAAAATCCTGTCATAGTTAAAATGATCCTGCTTAGGAGAAGAGTTGATTAATAAACAGGTAACACCATCATCTATAACTTCATGCCCTCCCAACCTTAAAAGCTCTGCAATCCATCATACAATGGCAAATGTAAAAGAAGGGGAACAAAGGTAAGACTTGTAACATGGATCAAAGCAAACTAATATTAAATGCACAGTTATAAATGAGACATGTCCTTCTAGTTTTGTAAACTACAAGAGGACCGAACATAATAAATGACAACTAAGCCAGTGATCTATATGTAGCTTATCCATCCTAATGGGGAATTAACAACAAATAGAACAACAATAATTGACTAGGTATGTATCCCTACTGCCATAATAGGAACATTTCAAAACACAAGTGTTATTCCACAGATTCCAATATATAATAGATAGTGGTATGTTGAAAATACAGAATTAAGGCAGGACACCTCTAAATAAAGTTCAGTTCACCAATAACATAGCTGTTGGTTTGATATGGGATATGGAACAGCACCTTGCCTGGATAGGAATTTATGCCCCATGAGTAATTATGTAATTTCCTAGGAAAAAAAATGTGTATAAATGTCTCCTAAAACACAAGAAGACATTATATCAAACGTCTCTTTGGCATTCTTGCCTAGCACCATAGATTCTAAAGACACCACATTATTCTGGAAAGTGGTAAATGCCAATTTGAATGAAGATAAGAACAATGCAGAGATTTGAGTAACCAAAAAAGGAATGGGTGATCCATTTATATTAGATGGCTCCCCATCCTACCGCACTCCAGTTAATTCTCCAATTAATCTAAAACGTTGTGGCCCCCTGGCTCTTTAAAAGAAATTAAATATCTGATCCTGGCATTGCCATTAGGCAAATACCCCGGAGAAGAATATGTCTCTGGTTATTAAAAGGAGTTATTGTCTCATGGAAGCCTATTTTGGCTAAACTACTTAATAGCATTAATTCTTCTGGCCTACTTTCCCAAGGCTGGAATTGAAGCATAGTGATCCCAATATACAAAAATGGAAGAATGTACTTGCCCCGGAGAAGTATAGACCAATTGGTCTGCTTAACATTATAGCTAAAATTTATGTAAAATATCTAGCTAATAAATTAGAGGATTGAATCTTTGATAACAATATGCTTGCAGAGGAACAGGCAGGGTTTAGAACAGGATATTCAACAATTGATTA
Source organism: Azemiops feae (assembly GCA_023970755.1). Lineage (NCBI taxonomy): Eukaryota > Metazoa > Chordata > Lepidosauria > Squamata > Viperidae > Azemiops > Azemiops feae. Next base: position 1,412,454 of record JALGBA010004125.1, on the reverse strand, counting down.
TTATTTTGTATTGCAATATCTGATAAATAAGAATATAAAACACAACCACAGCACTTAGCAATAGCAATAGCACTTAGACTTATATACCACTTCACAGTGCTTTACAGCCCTGTGCAGTTTACAGAGTCAGCATATTGCCCCCAACAATATGGGTCCTTTTACTGACCTCTGAAGGATGGAAGGCTGAGTCAACCTTGAGCCAGGAAGGATCCTGGCAGTGAGCAGTGAGTTAGTCTGCAATACTGCATTCTAACCATTGCACCACCACAGGTTGTATGTTGTCTTTTCAATTTTCATGCAGCTTTTGATTCTATTGATAGAAACAAACCATGGATTAAGCTACATCAGCTGAATTTGGATACAAAGCTAATATATACAAATACTCAAATTCAGTTTAGATACACCCGAGTAGGGCACCTGAAAGATATCAAGACTTTTAAAGTGCTGAAACAAGGATATGTACTTGAACCTTTACTTTTTAATCTATACTTTGACAAGAAAGTATTGTCTTCCATAAGTCTGTTTAAAACACAATCTAGGTATTTTATATTCTATTGATATTTTGATATTTTGACATAACTGCACAGAACTGTAGATAACATGTTTGCTACCCATATTTAATGGTTATTAATAGTATTAACACACATTAGCACACTTTCACCACCTAAGCGAAGACCTAAAACTGGGAAATAATTTTTTTCCTTCTCTCATCCATCCTAGAAACAAGGTCTGTTTTAGCTCATTATTTAATATTCTTATTATGTTATATTTCTTAAAACTAAGCCATTTTTAGTGTGGATTGATGAATTCCTTCTGTTTCAATTGGTTGAGAATTATGCCAATATATGTGCCTGGGTCCTGATTGGATGGAAATTTAATGGGGAAAGGGTGTTAATAGCTCCTCCCCAGAAGACATTGCGTTCCACACTGAAGGAAGAAGTCAGACTGAGGAGATTTTGATTGGCTGAAGAAGGCGGTGACCCATCCTGTTTTCCCTTTCCCATATAGGGCATTTAAGCCTGAGGTAAATGTAGCATGGAGGAAGTGTCCTGTTTTCTTAATAACTAGATGCTGCTAAATATGAATCTTCATTAGTCTTTGGCTCAAACACTCTGGAGGTAAAAACAAATTAAAACAAACATAACACAGGCCTAATTTGACCATTTCAAGCCCTTTACTGTGACAAATACCTTTATTATTTCGGGAAGGCCGCCATTTTAATGTGTATTTTTAGCAAGGAAGGGGCAACTTCTGAAATTATTTCTGCCCCTTTCAGCACTCCTATTTTCTACAGGTGAATACCAGATACGAAGAGAATCTAACAAGGGAGAGCTTGTTGTTTTAATCTCCTTAAGGTGTTTCAGGTAGGGGAAATTCTAGGGTGTCATTACTTATAAATAATACTAAATACTTACACAGGATTAGGTGCCTGTGCCTGTGTGTGTTAAGCCATTTTTTGAAATAATCTATGCATTTCGGAACAAAGAATAACAAGAAGCAGTAAGCTGCATCCACAGAGGCCCTCACAAGCTTGAAAGATACAAGTTAATACATATTACAGTTTCATAAGTTTTTTTTAAAAAATAACCAGTTACTAACCCCAACACTCTGAAACACATTTGAAAAGGCAAACAATAGCCACAGCTGAATTTTTTTCCCAAGTGGCGTTTTCAAATCAGCAGTCATAAAAATGGTACAGGCTGAGATTCATTTTTTTTATTAATCCTATAATAATACATTACTTTATAGTGTATTTGCATGATAGATCCCAGGCAAATGCACTCTCCTCACACTTTTTTATTGCTAAAGGGTTCGAAAGGCAATGGAGCTAAAAAGATGATGAGTAAAACAAATAGTTACTGAGATTGTCTTGTTTCATACTTCTGGGATTTAGTTGGAATAGAACAAAGAAGTGTTCTGCAATAAAGGCAAGGTTTTACTTTGGAGAGTGCATTTCTGACTTAGTAATGTCATTTTAATATTGATTAAAATATGTTGATAGCCTTCTTGCTATCTTTTTGCTTGTGCCAACCTTCTAATTTTTTTAATTAATGTTAACAGAAATGAGAACTGTCTTTTAGAAAGTTAGTAAACTACAATTCCCAGTACTTTTAGTTCCACAAGATGTCAGGGAAGTTACCTGTTCCCTATTCTGAAATCAAGGTACAGAAAAGTTTACTGCAGTATGAAAGACCTCAAATTAGCAAAAAGAAGAGCGAGAAAAAGAGAGAGAGGAAATATGTAAGGAGAAATTTATATTTTTTACTGGATAAGAAACATTTATCTATTTTTCATGTTTATATTCTGCAGCTTTCGATTACCTAGTGGTTCAGTTCTATTGGCAGGAGATGAGGTAAGCAAGACACCGTGGTGTGAATTCATTTGAATCTAGATAAAATATTCCTAAATACTTATCATTTTCATATGTCTTCTCAGAAATTAAGCCATACCGAAGTAATTCAGGAACAGAATTAGTAGTATTACATACTATGAATTACAGGCTTTTCTTGTCATTTAGTTTAGTCATTTAATTATTAATCATGTTCTTTAAATACATATGGCTGTATTTCCATAATATAATATGCCAAAAAAACAGAACAGTTAATGAACAGTCATGCTGCCTGTTGTTTGTTTGTTTTTTTTTTGTTTTTTTTTTTGTGGTGATATTTGGCTCTGAAATTCTGCTTCTCAGTTTAGGCTTATTGTGTCATCCAGATTTAAAGCAGGCAATATTTTGAGTTACGAGAATCAAAGTTACACTTTTTGGTATGAGTTTGGATGACATTGAAAATTTAAAAGATTTGTAGCAATTGTAACAGAAAATAAGTTGACAGAGAACATGTGTTGCTTTTGGTTTATTACTCATGCCAGTGTAGCCTATATAATAATTACTATTTCTTATTAAATTGATGTTACAATTATTAAATTTTCCTTATGGGTATATTGAAATCAGTATTTATATTTAAATTAACAATTTTTAAGACAACACATATGCTTTATAATCTATTTTTAATCTTAGTTTTAAAAAAAGATTTGTAGAAAGGGCAGGGCATTCCACGAGAAGGTTCTTTCCCAGTCTGGTGCTGCCCAAATATGTTGGGGAGGCAACTCAGAATTTGAGTGGGAATTCTGAAAACTGCAGTCCTGAGCTGTCCAAGGGAATTAAATTCGGTAAAATTAGGAGAGGAAGGGCATATAGGCAACAAAGTTAATTGACTTGCTCACTTTTTTCATGTCAGTAACAACCTACATAAAGACATGAAAATTATGCATTATTAAAATTTAAATTTCATCTTGTAAAATTTGTTCTTATTTGAATGATTTACAATGACTATGCATTTTGTCCAAAAATATAATCGTATAGACTTACCACCACCAAGAACATGGGTAATTCTGTTTTTAATTTAGAATAGGTAATTGAATTGCAAATTAGCATATATCAAGATAGCATTGATAATATTGGTGTCATCCATTGTCCAAACTTATAATTACACCAATTAATAACTGTTGATTTGATCAATACAATTAGCTTAAGTTACTCAATGACTTTTTATATGTAGTAACATTTTAAAATATCAAATACTGTGGTAACTTGCAGAAGTGAGACCAATACAATGTATATATAAAATTCAATTATATTGTACTTTATGTAACAAAAATGTGGAAAAGATATAACATTTACTCATAGTATATGAATAAAAATATAACATGTATGCATAGTGTATTTTTCATTATATCCTTTCTATAACTTTAATTTTAACCAAGAAATTATTTTTATTTTAACAGGTAACTTCTTTGAGGAAAATGAAACATAACCAGAGTTACTGTCGAACACCTCCCACTATTACCATTCATTTAAAGCCAAATGAATCTAAATCATATCAGCAAAAAAAGACACTTGCCCTTAAGCGCCCTAAATTTAAAGACTGCCGGGAGACCGCTGGAAAAAACAATCATAATATTAAGCCAAAGCAGTCAAAAGGTTCATGTCTAATTATTCAGCGTCAGGAAATGACAGCTTTCTTTAAACTATTTGGTAGGTTTTTTTGTATTCACTAACAGAATTTTATATCTATGTATACACATGCACATATGCATATAGTACATAGTTTTATATATGCTTACATGCTATCAAGTCATTTATACACACTTATATGCAAACAGATATGTAATATTTCATATTTCAATAAAATATACAAACTGATTGTGTGTGCATGAGAGGTAACTCAGAAACTTAAACTTAAACAAAAACATTGGGATTTTATCATCATGGGAACCAAAATATAAATAAAAATCTCCTGTGCTTACAGAATTCAATGATAGTAATGACTGTTTCTTCGGCCTTCATGCATGTGGAAGTTAGAAATTAGATAAGGCTCATAAATCTATATATTATACAGAAGTTACTGTTTTGTGTTCATACCATTTTTCCCCGCTTGGTTTTGATTATCTTTAGAGACAACATCCTTTTCCCCCCAAATAGCTGGAGTCTTTATACTGAAAATCAGAAATTATATATTAAAAAATACAATTTTATTGTTAAAAGGGTGATTTCAAAGAATGTGTTCTGAGATTATAATTAGTTTGTCAGTGCTGTTATTTTACAGATGATGATTTGATACAAGATTTCTTGTGGATGGACTGTTGCTGTAAAATTGCAGACAAGGTAGGCTTATTGCTTTTAAGTCAGTATAACTTTAAAAATCAGAGGATTTATATTCTGTTGTCATCTATCAAACCTTATTGTTTCATGCTAATTTCAATTTAATAATTTCAACTTAATAATTCAATTATTGTTTTAAATAACATAAAATTTAAAATATTGTGATTAGAAGTGATTGACTCACATAGATCAATATTTTAATACTACAAATCAACATTTTATGAATCTAAATAAAAGTAATTTATTCATGAACTCTTATTGAGATATAAATGAGAATGTGGAACTAATTGTTAATACGTACATACTGGACATTAAAAGTGTGAAAAAATATTTATTCAAAAGCCAGCTGTAGGCATTAAAATAATTTTAACTGATATTAAAATGCTGCAGTGAATAAATTCATAAAATATTATTGAGAGTTGAGTTCTGCTACATTAATCTGTTAGGGCTTAGAAAACAACAAATAATTTAAGGGCAGTGGCTGTAGGTATTGGTGCCCAATACAGTATCACAGGATTATGCAGAAAGTGGCACACTGCATAGCATACTAACAATTTATGTGACAGGCTATTATGTAATTAGCAGCACTTTACTCTGCAGCATAAGGCCATTAGCTGCAATTTAGTGTGGCCCATTTTTCTCTATATCAGTTTTACATCACTTTCTGTTTTCTAAATTTCCACTATAACTGAAAATTACCTGATCCTTAATCTGTTGGTTAGGAGCAATATGTCTGGCCCTACTTTATGTCTTATTAATGAGGTTAAGACAGTGAAAACATGAGACAAGTTTCTATGGCAAAATATGAGTGAAAAACCCAATGGGAGGTGTGATTTACTTGAATTTTAAAACCATTCTGTGCTTGGCAATTAATTAAAAGTAATGATTTATTTTTTGGTTGATAATTTTTTTCTGTTGATTTTATCAAATGACCATTTTGTCATTTTTAGGCCAAAGGAAAAAGAGGAACATTAATATTTTACTTTCTTTCAACAGTATCTTTTGGCAATGACTTTTGTTTATTTCAAGAGGGCTGGCTATAGTATAAACGAACACACCCGGCTTAATTTCTTTGTTGCTCTGTAAGTAATTCTAAACTTTATGGTTGTGATTAAAGTGCAAGAGACAGTATCTATCATCTGAGAGAAGAGTAATTAGAATAAAGCCTTGCTTGCTCCAACAAATAAATATTTATATTTATAAATTTGCAATCTTTATAATTATATTTAGAATATTTATATCTTGAAGCACTTTAGGGCTAGTAAGCTGATAGAAATTTAATTTGTAAAATGGTGTATAAACCCAACTAGCTTGTCAAAATTAAGTAGAAGAGTGACTGATTTCTGCAGATTTCTAATATTTTAAAATGAAAGTTAAGAACGGAAATATTTATATTTTATGTTCATAGGAAAAAACCCCAAAATATATAGTTGTGCTGTGTAACCTTGTTTTGGAAAGAAAGACCAAGGATAGTAGAGCCTTATTTATTAATTCTTTACCAAAATGGTTACCTAACATTCAATTTCTTTTTCAATGTATATTTTTGGAGTTCTCTGTTTAAATGAGGTGCTTAAACTTTCTGATTTGAATAGGCTTCACATTTCACCTTAAATATAAGGCAAAAACTTCATTTAATCTAATTTTCTAAATCTTTAGGTGACTTCTTCAGTCACTATACTGGGAAAAATTAATAAATGTTTACAATTTAAAAACAACCTTAATGAAAATTGTTCATAATCTAAAACTAGAGACTACTAAATCTTAGGAAAATAAGTACAACATTAAGCAATTATATATTTAAAAACCCAATATTTGGACCAAATAGTATTTTTGCTCAGTTTGCTTCAGTCTAAGTGAAAAGCTATGAAGTGAGATTTTGGCAGTAATTATAAGCATTCTTAGACTGCTGTTTGGTAGGCAAGACTCATGACTGTGTTATGGGATTTGCTTCACCATAATTTATTAAATACAAACAATTGCTGATGTTCATGCATGATACTAAATCAAGATATCATATAAAACTTTTAAAGTGATAATTTCCCTTTATTAAGTAACAATTATTAAGCCATTCAAACCTGGCTGGGCTGGAAGATTCCATGCCTGTATTCCTCTCATCTGCACAATTGAATAGCACAAGGGGGTTGTATAGCCACCATAAAATGAGAAAGTTGAAGCCATCTTTAAGTTGTCCACAGTAAAGCAAACTGTTGATTTGATGGCAAAACAGTGCTTTATTAACCTCAAAAAAAAAAATCTACGCTCTTGTGGAAACTCCTGAAAATTACTGAGAAGCTAAGTAAGCTTTATTCTTCTCTCTAATAGTTCAACTCCTTTAAAGAGAATGATCCAAATAACTTTATTAGACTTTATTAGACATTCAGAAAAGTGTGTGTGTGTCTGTGTGTCTGTGTGTGCATACACACAATCATAAAACAAAACAGCCAAGAAAAAGGGATAAAACATAAAATACAGAAGAATCAACAAATAATGCAAAAATGCCTTGGACCTTATGGTTTCTAATATGTCATTTATTATAAATAAATATATTTGTGGATTTATTCACTTATATATTTCTATGTATTTACTCACTTGGCTGCAACAAATGAAGGATACCAATTCATGTCTGACCGGATGGTATCTGACTCTACAACCATATCAATGTAATACTGTACATCGAGGGACAAGGAAACTTCATAACTGACATTATCTCTGTATGGTAAAGATGTTGAGATTATACCAACCTCATGAAAAGAAAAAAAAAGATTATTGATTTTTTTCCTTTCAAAAAGATGAGGTATGTGGACAAGTAAGCTGTTTGAAAGAATTGCAGGCACCTCTACTGCTTTCTTTCCTTCCCAATTTAGGCTCTATTTTGGCACTGTCACTATATGTTGGCTAGTTTGTTTTTTGGCTCTGCAGTCACAATTCAGTGATGATATTTTGTCCCACTAATAGAGGGGATCAGCACGTCTACCATGATCAGTGTGAATTCAGTTCAGTATTGCCCATATCGCATGGGGCTGGTCAAATCCAGGAGCTTTTTTCAAGATGCAAGGCAAACTTCAACATGGGGGGGGGGGCATTTTCTATTCGATCTTGTGCCTACATATTGTGTATGTCAAAATCATCTTCTACAAGTACTTTAGCAGTAGAAATAGCTGGATGTCTGGATCTCAACCTATTTTGCTCCAGGCAGGCTACATTATTTAGTATTGGCAGTTGGGAGTTATCAATACTCTTCAAGTTTTCTTGGAGGAGGGCATCTTTTTATCTTACTTCTGGGGGTGGTATAAGGCTCAAAACAGGTAGCCAATATGTGGGAGTACTTCAGATTGTCCACTAACAATGTGCATTGACTCATGCAACTGCACATCAATCCTATTTGTGTGTGTGGGCTATTAAGCCATACTGTGGTACGATACTCTGCTGCCGAATAAACTGAGCTGAGCGCAGGATGACTGCTCATGTCTGTGACATTCCTTAAGTCAAACGTGTCCCCTGGGTGGTGCTAAAGAACAGTCACTTCAAGACAAAACATCATAAGCCTCGAAGATACGGCAGTCAGTTAATCCTAGTGATCTCCTGGCTATATCACATCACATCGTAGTATGCTGTTGAAACAAAATCTGTGAATATACAAACAAAGACAGTTGGGAGAACTTTTAAATCAAGTATTACTGCAAAAAGATGCAGCCTCTTTATTGATTCAAAGAAGTCCTTCCTGCAAGTTGAGAAGCACCTATCTAAGGATTTGAACAGTTCTATATAATAATGTATTGTATCAATTACAGTATATAATAAATATAGAGTATAAATTATATAAACTGTTTTATATTATATGCAACATTATCCTGATAAGTGAATAAAATAAGCAAAATTCTAAATTGATCAGTATTTTAAGGCAACCATCAAATTTAATATTTTATAACAATTGTTTCATTGAATTTTGCAAAGTCTCTGCTCTATCCATAGATAAATAAACATGTTTTATTAGGGTAAATAAAATTCAGTGCCAAGTAAACTAGCACTATCTCCTCCTTCTCCTGCAACTGATTCTGGTCAACGCTGGAGGGACAAATCTAGCCATTGGTCCTTTTTATGAGGGGTGCCTAAGGGTTATACGTAAAGCTGCTGGGTGAGGTTATTAATCAGCAGGGAGTGTAGTATCATAAGTATGTTGATGATATCCAGATGTACATCTTTACTGCAGGCTGAATTAGTGATGTGCTTGAGGTGCCTGGAGATCGTTGCTGTGAGAGTCTGGAAGAAGGGCTATAACAAAACCTATCGAAATGGAGTGGCATTTTTAAATTTAATTTTTTATTTTTAAAATAGTAACAGAAAAAGAAAAGAAACAAAACACAAATATTATAATGATGGGTACATTCTCAAAGGAAAAAATGCATGAAAGATGCTTTAAAAAGGTAAAAAATACAAAAAGAAAAACGGAACAAAATATATCATTAGAAAAGATAATAGGTACAATTCTATATGTACTTAATGTAAATACAATTCAAGTGCGTATATATTTATTTCTTTATTTCTTATATACTTATATTATTCTTTTTTAACATACTATATTTTGTATAAAACTCCATATTCCATTATACTTGTCCATATAAAGTTCACATCTATAATCTTCTCATAGGTGACAAGTATAATTAGTTCTTCAATCCTATGAGTAAAGGGGGACCATACATTTATCTTTTCAGTGCTGCAATATCAATCTTTTAGCCATAGTACGGGCACAGCGAATTCATTTAGGTTGTCCAGTTGTCAAATTCCATGTAATAGGTATATAATTGAAGTGAATTTTATCCTCTGAAAATGTTAGCTTTTGTTACACAGTCATATTTATGTAATCCACTACTTTCTCCCAAAACCCTGAAGCCCTACTCACCATTACTCATTCCCTGGACACCTCTTGATTTTACTATTGCAATGCAAGACTGCTCTTGAAGATCCCCTCTCCCCACCTGAAAGTTTAGCTGGTCCAGGATGCAGTGGCAGGTGCAGTTCTGGTACTCCAAATTTTCCCTATTTTGTGTGCACTGCAGTGGTTCCTAGTTATCTTTTGAATACAGTTCAAAGTGCTGGTTATCACCTTTAAAGCCCTGAATGGTAAAGGCCAGGTTATTTGCAAGTCCACTTCTCTCAGAGGGTATCTGCCCATCCTACCAAATCGAAAAGAGTATGTGTGCTCCAGATCCCCTCTATCAAACAATGCCATCTGGCAAGACTTAGGAAGTGTTCCTTCTCTGTAGTGGTATCGGTCCTATGGATCAGTCTCTCCCCTGATATCTGAAGGCCTTCTACTCTCTTGATCTTCCACAAGGCCACGAAGACCTCGTGAAGGCTCATTAGGTGCTGAGCCAGGATGTGAACTCAGCTGTGTTGGTAGTTGGTTGTTATGGTACTTTTATGACAGTAGGATGGTCTTTAATTTTGAATTTGTATTTCTAATATATTTATATCGATTTTATTGTTCCTAGTCTCGAGTTATATTGTGTAAGATGACAGCCATATAGACCTTTGAAATAAATACATACATAGGAGAAATATCAATTAAGCAAAGCCAGATATTTTAACTTGATTTGCATTTAGCACTGTTTTTGTATTCTGAAACTGCAAGATTTAGACATTTTGTTTCTTAAAAAGCTGGGATTTTCAGGCTGTCTGAATTTCTATCTAATTCTGTATTTTGGCTTCTGACTTTCTTTGCACATACAACACATGTAGCTCTGAGTTTGGTTCTATGAATATTAGGTTAAGATAAGCAAATGTCAGAAATGATAACCTATTTTCCTACTATGAAATATAAGCTTAGGGACATTTGTCCAAACTAAATTGTTTTGAGCAATCTGTAATGATATGGGGCTGGGAGTAAGAAAAAAGATGGGAGACGGTGGTAAGCATTTGATTAAAGTTATATTTAACTCATATACATGTTATTGTAGATACCTTGCAAATACAGTTGAAGAAGATGATGAAGAGTCAAAATATGAGATTTTCCCATGGGCTTTAGGAAAAGCTTGGAGAAAACTCTTCCCAGATTTCTTGACTCTGAGAGATGAACTGTGGAGTAAGATGGGTTATAGAGCTATAGTAAGCAGACGTTGCTGTGAAGAGGTAAGAAAAGTATGTTTCATATTATTAAGAAATAGGATAAGTAAATTATAATAAACAACTTCTGTTTTCCAATATAGCATCTTTCCTTGTTTTCAAAACTAGTAGTTATTTTTAAACACTGTCAAAATTATTATTACTCACTTTAATTGCTAATTGATATCATGTTTTCAAAGCACTCTAATGAATAATTGATCTTCATCAAAGTGGGTGCATGTTTTAGAAAACATGATACTAGCACTTATTGGAAAATACGAAATAACCTATGAATACCGAGTACATTATATAATTAATTTGATACTAGCTGTAAGTATTTGGGGCTTATTTTGAAGCAAACCATATAGAAGTCATGATCTCCTTCAAAACTAAATTTACATAGGTTATAAATTTAGGTTATCATACAAAAATTCTATGATCTTATTGTATCTTTAAGTCCCCTAAGTGCAGCACAAACATATCCTGGTAACCATTTTTATATAGTTGTATAAAATGTTCTGTCCTCATAAAATTGCATTTCTCTCATCAATCCATAGTTGAGGTAGCTTAAACTCCTCAATAGCTACTACGCTTTTAATATAGTGTTTTCCCTTTATCTGATAGCATTTTTGCTGTACATAATCTAGGATAATTCATTGACAATGTGGTTGATATAGCGGGCAGTAGCTAGGATCTGCTCATTTTGGCTATTTTGAGTTGTATATCTCTTCTCCTCCAGATGCTAGATACTGTTTTTGGCTGTTTTGACTTGGGTTGCAAAATTGTCTAGAACCAGGGCTTCCACAGAACTTAAGCCTATATTTTGCATTTCCAAATAACTTATCAGGTCTTAGGAGCATGGTGGTTCAAGTGGTTAAGATGCTGGGTAGGAGGTTAGCAAGTCCATGTTCAAGACCCAAGAGCTGCCATGGGGTGGGGTTGAGTTACCATCCTTAACTTCAGTTCATGCTGGCGACATGAAAGGAGCCCCCAATTGGGTGTCTCCAGGGCAATGTTGATGTCACTGGCTAAGTCTTTCCACCTGAAAGCACCTTGGTGCTTCTGACACAAGTTCAGCATCAAGTCTTAAATGGGTTTCTTATATACACAGATTTAGCATTCTTTTGAATGTCAGTATATTAATACTTTACAGCTGGGGTAGTCTATAAACCCAGTAAAATAGAGGAATGAATTGAGAGATAGATAATAAACACTCTTCTGAAAATGTGTATTTATTATTTTGATATGCCACCATCTCACTAAAGGTTCAATTTAAAATTGGGAAAAAAAGTTCTGGGTTCTTCTAGTTGTTTGAAACTGTTTCTGTTATCACTGAGTGCATTATAGGTTTTCCACTGCTTCTGCCAAAGAGGTGTTTCAAATGACTTTATTTTTTACTGTTTCTATTACTTGGGAAGATTTGTTCGCAGTGCAAAGCGAATTGCAATTATTCTATTGCTGATTGGTTTCCAGTCAATAAGTGTCTTTGTTGCTCATTCTCCCATAACAAGGCCAACCCCTTATATGGCCTGCATATAAGATGGTCTTATCATTACTATTAATTTGGCCACTCTCTATCCATCTGATCTCACTGATACCTAAGATGTCTAGCTTGTAGTCATTAAAGAGCCGCAGAAGTTGAGCGGATTTTCCAACCTGGTGCAGCATTCTCACATCCCACGTCCCACGTCCCAATTCTTGTCATGTTCTTGGCTAAGAAGATCAATTTCAACTTCTGGCACCAGACCCCATGGCCAGTTTGCTCTGGTGTTGTCATATAAGCAATATGGCTTGTTCACTAAGTTTTCTTGAGATTCTTCTTGCTGTTTTGGTTTCTTCACCTTACAAAATATCATAGAATAGTGCATTGAGTATTGACAGCCACTGGCCAACAACTTTATTGATTTTAAGAAAGCATTTGACAGTGTCCACCAAGAATCTCTTTGGTAGATCCTATATCTATACTGTGTACTGACAGTCTTCATTACTATTTTTAAAACTTATACCTACAATCAAATTGCTGCATTAAGACTGAAAATGGCCATACAGACTTCCTCAAAATTATTACCAGAATTAGACAAGGCTGTATTCTATCACTGCTCTTCTTCTTGTGGCCCTTGACTATGTTATGCGATGAACATCACGCATTGGGAAAGACATTCATTATTCTGACCAAGACTGTCTTGGTGACCTGGATTTTGCAGATGATATTGCCCTACTTGAGAAAGACAAGCCGAAACTACAATAAGTGATGACTGTCTTAGATGAAGAAGCAACCAAAATTGGCTTCAGGATAAGTGCCAAGAAATCTAAGATCATGTATGTGAGTTCCACCGCACAGATACATGGAATCACATTCAGTTCACAGTGACTTGAGAAAATAGAAAGGGTTACCTATTTGGCTAGTATAATCGCCCAAAATGGAGCTGCAGAGATGGACATCAAGTGCTGCATGGGAAAAGCAACAGCTATTTTCCAAAGGATGAATAAAATGTCCTCATTATCTATATCACTGAAACTTAAACTCTGTTTGCTTGCCTCTATAGTGATCCTGACAAACATTTATGCCAGCAAGACTTGGAAGGCGTCAGCAAGTATTAAAAAGAGACTTGATGTCTTCCAACAAAGATGCCTTCATCGAATCCTAAAGATTCCCTATTTTGATCATATTATTAATGAAAAAGTGCTCCAAAAAAGTTTCTGCTGAAAACTACATAACATTGTTGCATGCAGAAGACTCCAACTTGCAGGTCATATTGTCTGCATGGAGAACAATCAAATTTCCAAGATGGCAATGAGATGGACCCCCCTCCCAATGCCAAATGACCAATAAGATGTCCTTGAAACACATGGTGAAGAACATTCATGGAAAACTTACAAAACTCTAAAAATCACATGGGAAGATGCCGAAGTACTTGCCCAAGACCAAAAATGCTGGAGATCCCTTGCTTCCCAATATGCTACATAGCACAGGAGAATCTAATGCTTAAAAAAAAATTACTTAGGAAATGTGCTATTTTGCCTACGGGTAATCCTTGAGTTATGAATGTAATAGAGCCTGCCAATTACATTCATAACCCGAGAATTCGTTAATTGGATCACGTTAAATGAATGTGATATCTCCCTGCTTTCCCCAATGCATTCGTTAATGAAATGCACAGGTCGTTAAGTGCACATGAGGTATCTCAGGGTAGAGACCATTTGGGGCCTAGTGCTGCAACAGGCCACCTGCTTCCAACCACCCAAGGCCTCCACCTACCAAGATCTCATGCTCTGCTTACAGTTCTTTGGGGTACCCATAATTGCTCCACACCTCCCCCATCCTGCCCTACCAGGTCTCCACAGGCACTGGGCCTGCTTTGCGAGCCCATCAGTTTCCACTTGCTCCACCCCACCTTGTTACCGATCGTTCAATTACCTTTCGAAGATCTCCAGAGTTCCAGAACAGGCTGACCCATGTGGCAGAAAAGTGGCCATCTTTTACTCAGACACTGGCAAAACTGTCATAGATAGAGGCATGGAATGAAGCTGTCAGGAGTGTCCTCAATGCTCCATGCAACCTCTTTTGCATTTTTGACCTTTTATTTCAGCTTTTTCCGAATACAGATGTAGCATTCATTTGAAAGTGGTGCCTGCTTTTTCCCTTTCTCTTGCTCTATACCTATTAGACCAACTTTGCTAATAAATAGCGGAGTTTTTGGCTGTTTTATAATTATCTTCTTATTAATTAAGAAAATGATATTTGCCCACTAGCCTTTATAATTTTTGTGCACTGTTTGCTATATGATAGTTCTGATGCAGTCCTTTCTGAGATAAGAGTCTTTGATACAGGTAATGGCAATTGCTTCAACACATTATGTATGGCAGCGAGAACGGTCTCTTTACCATAGTGGAGCTATAAGAAACAGTTGCAGAAACAAAGTACAGTTGCCTCGAGGACCCAATGCCACACCTGTAGACTGTGAACTTTGTGGGAAAAAAACACGATATATAAGGCTGGGATTATCATCTTCTTCCTCCACTGAAACTCTGGAAATGATGGAGCAACACGTCGCTCCTGGATTGCTTGATCCAACAGATAAAATGCTCCTTGATCCATCATATCATTGTCGCTCCCAAGGTAGGTTAAGTGTCCATAGAAATAAAATTATACTGTAATGCTTAAACTTCTATTTCTAACTAAGAAATCAAAAGGGCTGTATGTTTAGAGTTCACATATAATATTATATGTCTCTCTGGCTGGGAATGTTTTGTCTCTACATGAAAACTACAGACGGGTTAAACTTAAAATACTGTTAACTCTTCTGAGGCTATAGTCACAATAACCAATGACGGAAATTCCATTCTGATAAACAAAATTAGTTTATACTTAATATTCAGAGCATAGTCCTGTGTGTATTAAAAGTATAAAGGAGCACCACAGCAGCAGCCAAAGCTACATATTTAGCATGATTCAAAAAGTTTTTGTATGAAGCCCAATAGATAAATTACTGTTATATTCATTGCCCTAAATTCTATACAAGCCACACTTTATATAATCTTATTGCATAAGGGGATTGTTGTGTTCACTTCATCTTTTATTGAATTAGTTTCCTGCCAATTTTTTCTTCATATATAAGTTTTATATTGTTTCTGTAATTGAAAATTATGATCATGCATACAAAAGTGTCTCGTTTAAATTGTGAGTTTACATAATTTTACCTATACTTAATTCTCTTTGCAGAAAGCTAATTAATTTTAGCAGAAAAATAAATCTAGTTTATTCATTTTCAAAAACATGAATCATTTTCCATGCAAGTGGCATGACATTAATTTTGAATAATAGTACAATATTTGTTTCTTAATAAAGATAGAACAACAGACCTAAGGATGACAAAGTGTATAACTGGTACTGATAACAGTGAATGTAATAATGAAATGGATTATGAAAAGTATATTGTTCTGGATATTTTCTGCTAATTAACTTATCTTCTGAAATTTATTTACGTATTAAGCCATGGAATCTTTATGCTGGGGACACTGAAAATATTGAAGTTACTTTGATTTAGGCATGATTATTTTTAGTAAGCAATCTACAGTCATTCTTCCTGATTACTCCATAAAGTCTCATTGATAGTTTTGGTACCAAACAAAAATATCAACATTGATACAGCTGTAAAAAAAAGTTACACAAAGGCCTTTGATCTGTGGTGTTTTAGTATGTACTGCTTACCCAAGAATTGGTAATGAAAGAGCATCTAATGCACCAAGAACATTAGAGTTAATGAGCTGAAGGAAAGAACAATCAAAAATATTCTAAGCAATGTATATAGTTCACTGGAAAACCTTTTTACAATTTTATTTTGCTAGCTGAGTTTTTCCTTCTATTATTCCTATTTATGTAATCTGTTCTGAATTATACAAAAGCATTCTTGTTTATCAATAATGACACTCTAAGCTCCCAAATACTTCCATTTTTTTGACAGATGAACTGCCAAGTAATGGGAAAAAAAGTAGTCGAGATAAATCCATGGACTGGTTTACTGGAAATGAAGAATAACAAAACTTAGTAAGTTTCGAAATGAATAGGAAATTAAACACAAAATACATGTCAAAATATTTGTTGTCTAAATTTCTTTTATTTCTTTTATTTGTTAAACACATTAGTATATTGAAACATACTGTATCTTAGTCAATGTAAACACATCCATGTTTCCCAAATCATACTCATATCAGAAGAAAATTTAAGGTGTTATTTCTGATGAAGTACAGTCTTCAAATTGGCACATTCCATCTGGAGCAGTGTTTGGATATAATGAATTAAATTTCCTCAGCTTGACAAGGAATACTATATGAAAATGGAGAAAAACTAATGTTTTAACAGTCATTAGCATTTTGTTTTATTATTCATTTCTAAAAATGCTTTTACAGTGCTTATGAAAAACATAGTAATAATGAAATGTATAGCTTATAACATTTTTGCTAAGTCATTCTTACCTGTGTGACCAACTTGATATGGGAAAGGTTTAGCAACATAAGGTATTCTTACATTGGCAGAAACAAGAGCTGTTGAGATAAAATAAAATAATTCAAATTTGTTCTTGAAACAAATCTGCTATTGAACTTCTCATCCCTGTGTCAATGTTCACACACACACAGACACCCCAGCTTTGGGCACCTTAGCAACTTTCCCTGTTTCTTTCCTTTCCCATAAGAGGAGGACATACATTTTATTTCGTATTGTCATCCCTGAAGGAAAGCAGTATCAGATGTCAGGCTGAGCCCTAATTGAGTATGTTTCATTCATAATTCCAATGGACAAGAATGTATGTAGCTCAGGGTTGAAGGCTAGGGAATTCCTGAAAGCTTGGTATTTAGACAAATCAATCATCAATAGACACAGAGAAATAAGCCATATTTACACACTATTCAAATAAGACAACCAAAAGCTAAAAAGGAAACAAAAGGGACAGAATACATCCGTATTCTCTGGCAACCGACACTCATAAAAGCAGGGATTAACACCAGGCAAACAATCAAGCAAATAAAAAACAATACCCTAATCAAAGAACTACCACGGAGAAAAACTACATTTCCACCAACGCTGGCAGAGCAACAAGCTCTGTACTGTATATAAACAGGGAACAAACTTCACACTCACTAGCACTGATGTTACCTAGTTGGTTTAATGAAATGTCTGCAAGCAAACAACCATGCTCAGAGAACATTTAGGTCTCCATAGTTCATTCATAATGTGTGATTCAAGAAAGCTGTTATTTATTCAGCAAGCTACAGTTAAGTATACATGATTTAGTATGCATAAATCCAATCTATGATCTACCTCTTTTGACAAGATATATTACTGGGATACAATATTTCAGTTATTGTTACAAAGAATCCACTACAATTAATTTCCTACCTTCATTTTCTCTCTCTTCAGCAGAAACATCATTTTCATAATGACAAACAGTTTCATCATTGTTTAGTTCAGATGCTATGTTTTTAAGAACATTTCTTTTTTCCCATGTAGCTGGGCATATTAGCCAATCTCTATGTGTAACTTCCAAAACCTTTTCACAAAAAAGGGCTAATTTTCTGATCCGGATAGCTTCAATCAATTCAATAACCTGAGTGATACTGGTAGAAAAATAAGCAATTATGTATATTGCAAATGAATGTCTAAAAATGTATATTAGAATTTATTTTATAGCCCAGTTTTAATGCACATTTATTCAATCTGGATTATTTGCGTTGGCTTAGACTACCATGTAAATCCAGTCATTACAGTTTACTAAACAATGGTTAAATCACATCTTAACATGATTTTTCAACCTTACTTGTCACTTTGGTTGAAGACAGAAATATAGAATTGGAAGGAACCATAAGGATCACCTATTCCAAACTGTCTGAAATGTACAGAAAACTATTAAAATCAGTCTTGAAAGGTGTCTAACCAGATGGAGAATCCACAACTTCTATCAGTACACTGTTCCACTATTATATCTTATCATGTTGATGTTTTTTTTCTTATATTTGAAATCTAAGTACAGGTAGTCCTTGAGTTATGATAGTCATTGGAACTGGAATTTCTGTTACTAAGTGATATGGCCATAAATAATCCCAGCAGTCCCCACTGCAGCTGTTAACCAAACCCATTGGTCATTAGGTGAAGACCAACCCTGAGTCAAGCAACTCTCAGTTTGGTCTTCCCAGCCCTAATCTTTGGTGAGGTAAGAGTCTGCCTTCTCTGTCTCCTTTCCAAGTCCTCTCATTTGTCTATCTCTCCCTCCCTCTCTGCCCTTTTGGCTGCCCTGCACAGTGGAGAGGCGGTGGTGCTGGGGCTTCAGCAGGCTCAGCTGGCTGCCATCCCTACCCCCCCGCTCCTCTCTTTCACTCCCAATGCTACCAAGGAGCGCTGCCTCAGCTCCATGTCATAGCTAGCCACCCTAGTGCCACAGTGCAAAGCCCCAGCTGCCCCTAGGCCCTATGCCCCGCAGGCCTTGCTGCGTCCTGCTGACCTTTGTTATTTTCCACAGCTTGACCTGCCGAGTCTGGCTCTATGCGAGGCAGCTGATGGCCATGTCAGGCCTTCTTCCTGAGGCTGCCTTTGCCATTCTCCAAATAGCATGAGAACTAATGGGCGGAGCTCTCAAAAAAGACCTAAGGATGGGTTCACTATTGGCGCTTTTCAGCCAAACTGATTTGAAACAATATCAGAACCAATGGGGCCATATCTACAGTGAAGAAATTAATTACAAATTAATTTGATAGTGCCAAGCTGTGGCACCCATAGAAACCAAACTTCTTTCTAAAGCAGCATTCTTACTGCATCTTGGAACTGTAAAGATAAGTCCTATAAACTTGGACTGAACAGTTCCCAGGAGATTAAATTCTGAAAAAGAACAAATCTGAACAGCATAAAGAAGCTAAGAAATAACTTTAGGAAGATGACCTTGCAGGAATAAATGGTGTTTCCTTTGAACAGAAAATAACTTAAGATAGTTAAGGGGCAATGTTGAACAATACTAGCCTTCTCTTGTGTATAGTAAAGAGGCCTGCTATTTTATTCCAAAATATTTGTAGTACATGTCTGCTCTATTGGAATCTCATTAATTATCATACATACATCCTATAGTATTGTTGAAAGATTTTTTTAAATTTTAATTACAAACTGTTCCTTTATGTAAAAGGAAGCCAAAGCTAAAAAAAAACACCTTTCATTCTCAACTGGGAAACAGATAAAAGTACATGTTGTCTGCATTTTACAAAGCTGGAATCGCACAATCTGCTAATATTGGAGGTTAATAACTTGAGACATGACAGCCTAAATATTGAGTTAATATACAGACTGAAAAAAGAGTGGGGTTAAAAAGAAGTCTTAAAAGAGTGAAAAAAGATCAACCAAGATGGCAAGGGGGTTGGAGGTTAAATCCTATGAAGATTTGTTAAAAAAACTGGATATAATTAGCCTAAAGAAGAAAAAGATTCATGCAATTCCTGTTCCTATTTGATTTCATATACATGTGCATCACAGCCACTTCACTGCATTCTTTCCTGAAAAGTTGAAATGTACTGCATGTACACATACATGAAGCAACCAGGCAGTGGTATTAGTCTGGCAAAATATTTGTCTGCTTTAAAAGTTTGAAGAGGGGTGTTTCATTCATGCATGAAATAAAGTTTCAAATACTTTGCACAACTGTACTCTCTAAGCATTGAAAGCAAAACCTGGAGATTTAAGGAATGAATACTTACTTTGCCAAGTATACAACGCATACCCCCCCTTGTTTAAGACTTGGGAAAATTGCAGGCAAAGCATTCTGTGGGGAAAGCATGTCCAGAACTACCTACCAAAAGGGAAAGGAAAACATTAAAGTAAAACACAAGAGATTGATTTTAATGAGTACTTGTATTAGACGTACTTATTGTACTGTTAAGACTTGTGACAGTGTATCCGTTTTTAGCATAAAGCATGTCAATGTTTTTATAAGCACACACTCACAAACAATAATGTCAGACTGGCTGGATTATGGCTTAGAGATGATAAAACTAAAGGTGTTTGCTTATAGTACTAATGGTATTGTGCGTTTTAAGCCTCCAAGCCACTTTGAACTTTGAACAGGAAATTCTGACTTTTAAGAAAACAAATACAGTACTTACCGCATCTAGTATTATAGATTTCAAATCCTCAGCTGCAGTCAAAATATCTTGATTAATGAAATCTACATTATTTGGCCACTCTTTACCACGTCCTATTTTCCATGCATTACACCACTGCCAAAAATTCTTCTTTGCCAATTTGTGATGTTGTTTCATGATTTCATAACTTATAACAAGTCCTTGTGACCCCACTGAAAACAGAATATAATCAAGTTGAGTTATATTTATGTAAACTACTTTATAAATGATATAGAAAATACTCAAATAGCCTCCTGCAAGGAAAGTCCAAGATCTACCACCACTCTTCTTCCTGTTTGAATTATATTCCCTCCCATACCTGCCTTTCCTAATTTTAGCTGTCCTACCATTCACCTGTGGCTAACTACTAGTCAGGTGACTCTTAATTATTGATTTAAGGCAGGGCTTTTCAACCTTTTCACAGATTGTACCACTTTTAGGACATGACAATATTCGAGTAACACCAGTGCTTATAGCAAGGTGTCAAAAACTTGATGATTGAAAAAAAAGGGGTGGGATTTTGGGTTTTATTGATTAGATTCATTTGTTGTTATAGAAATAGTTTATACTATTATGGAAAAGTAAAAAGTTGAGGTTCAATGTTAATGCTTCATTCTACTGCAACAGAGGAAGTCGGAAATCAATGCCTTTTCTTTTTCCCTTCTCCCTCTCACTCCCCCCCCCTTCTTCCTCCCCACTGTGTCCTTCTATTTGCTTTTGTACTTTTGTATTTTATTCCATAATCTAATAAAATGTTACAAACCGTAAAAAAAAAAAAAAGAAAGAAAAAAGTACCAGTTTTAATTTCTTTAGTGGCGGTTCCTTTGCTCTCAGGCCCCGACGGTGCAGGCTGCCCAGAGCCCTGGGCAGTGGAGGGCAAGCGCCCAGCTCAGCCCAGCCTTCCCCAAGGGGGCGCCCGGCTGCGCTTACCTTCTCCTCGAGGCGGCTGCTGCTTGTCTCACTCTCCTTGGCCAGGTTGCTCATGGTGTGTGCGGAGGACAAAATGTGTGGGTCAGAGGGAGGCCCACTCCCTCTCCATATGAGGAGACCTGGCTTTGTAACCAAAGCATCCTCAGCAATAGGATGGGAGACCACCAGGAGAGTCAGGAGGAGGGGACAATGGGATGGCAAAAGGGCAGCAGGGCTGGTCGTGGCCAAGTGCTAAGGCAGGACTTCCCTCAGAACCTCCCTCCCTCTCATTATAACCTTCTTTCCTTCTCTTCTTTTTCCTTCCCTCTTCATTCTCCTTCCCTTTTTCTTCCTTCCCCTCTTTCCTTCTTTTTCCTTCCTTGCTCTCTTCCCCTCTTTCCTTCTTTTTCTTTGTCTTTCCTCTTTCCTTTTCTCCTTTCCTGTCCCTTCTTGGATGCTCAAATGCAAAAGGGGAAACATTTCTCAATGTCTCCTTGCCTTGTGATCAAATGCCACTTTTGCTAGTAGTTTGTGGCCACTTAAAAGATTGAGAACAAACCAGACTCAGTTTATCCCGTGCTTGTCTTTAGTGGGGTCGTCCACAGACAACAGTACAGCAAAACTGTCAAAATGGTGGCTGCAACAGTTGATCAGAGCTCCTCCGTTTTTTATGTGCAACAGCTTTAGCGTTTAGGAACAGAGGTAGCTTAGTTGCTTTTCTATTAATACATAATCCTTAAAAGGGCTCTCTTGTAGGCACCCTGCCTTGGTCTAATTCAGACTGGAAATATAGCAAAGGAAAATATTTTCACCACTCTGCTTTGTCCTGTTTTCCCCACTGGAAATGGCTGTTAGCAACACACAAGGAGGGGATACTTTCCTAAGAGCTCACAATTCAAGAATACCAATGTTAACTTGGATTGAGAACAAAGTTCTGTCTGTGACAAAACAGAACACAAAATTGCTTTGTCCTTTGAACTGGGGCATTTCCAACCAAATTGCCTCTCCTTCCTTCCTTCCTTCCTTCCTTCCTTTTTTTTAAATTGCCAGAGGCTCTGGGCAGAGGTGGCAATAGGCAGGCAGCGGCTTCACATTTTGACCCCTCCCCCGTCGTTGCCTCTGCGTGGCTCTCAGCTCATCTCTCCCAGACCTGCGTACGTGTGTGTGTGTGTGTGTGTGTGTCTCACCCCTAGCAGCCCCGCACCCTCAACAGAGACCTTCTGCAATGGCAGGCTGAAAACTAATGAAAGCTATTTTTGGGGAGTACTTGTTTCTTTTTCTCAACATGTCGGGGATCGCATTGTGCCCTGCCCCCCTCAGCTCCCGCCCCCAGCCCTGTGGAAGGCTGCAAGAAGCTCCCATCACAGCTTCTCTTATCTCTCCCGTTCTTTTCCTCCCCAAGGAGGAAAACAAGGAGTGACACCCGCCCATGCATGCGCGCACGCACACACACACAGACACAAACACGTGTGCGGGTCTGGGAGAGGAGAGCTGAGAGCCACGCAGAGGCCCTTCAGGCACAGAGGCAATGACAGAGGGGGGGAGGGAAGGGCTCAAAATGGAAAACCTCTGCCCAGGGCCTTGGGCAGCTTAAAAAAATGAACCTGTGAAGCGCTCAGAACGCAGTCCCTTTTCCAGCTCCTTCCTTCCTTCCTCCCTCCCTCCCTAGGGATGATGGGAGGGGGAGAGATTGCCAGCGCTGCCGGTGGCCATGCTGCCACCAGCCGTAGCTATCCCACGCAGGCAGGGGCGTTCCCGGTGAAAGGGAAGCCTGGTGGCTGCGAGACTAGGTCAGCGAGTGGGCATGGCACTGATCTACTGGTGGGGGCCATCAAAGCTGGAACACACTCAGCCTTAGATCCACGGGGCAGCCCTAGAGCCAGCGAGGGCCTCCCCGCCGTCCCTGCCCCACCCCCTGGGGGTGCACAGAGAAGGGGGCGAGCGTGTGAGCGCTGGCATCCTGGGGGAAAGGGAAGCGCTTCTCTTGCCTTTTTTCTTTCTCAGTGGTCAGCATGGACGGTCAGCAGGGATGCTGGGCACTCGCCTCCTCTTCGCGTGCCCAGGGGATGGTGCGGGGGCAGCCTCTCGCTGGCCCTTTCCTGCCAAAACCTCCTTTTATATCCTCTCCTCTCTCCACCCCCCCTCTTCACTTCAGGGCATCTCCAGCTTCCGAAAGCACCGATCAGCTGGAGCCCGGCGCTGATCCTGGGGCTTCTGCCGAGCCCTGCAGCTCCAGCTGTCTCTCCCTCAGGCTTGTGCGGTGCTGCCGCCGCTTCAGCTCATTCCTCTCCCCCCCCCCACTACCACTTCTCTAGGACAGTCGCATACCACTTGCCAGGTGCCAAAATACCACCGGTTGAAAAGCCCTAATTTAAGGGGTTCTCGTGGTGATGTATAGTAAAATAACCCATCAGCATAATATCTGTAGGGTGGCAAGTTTTTCCAGGGATGTTGGCAATAGGTGACTATCCTTGAATTGTCATTCACTGTACTTCAGCCCTTAAGGAGCTGTTTTATTTCACCCAACTGTAGCAATAGTAAGAAAAAAACATGACAAATAAACAATAGGAAAATGTGGGGAAATTACAGAAACACCTTAGAAAAATCTGATGAATAGAACACAATAATTGTATGATAGTATATCTGAAAAGCATCTTCTCATATTTTTCCTCGAATGTGGCTTTACTATCAAAAGATGCATAATTTCTGTTCATTTCATACAGCACTATAGTGGCATGTTCAGGCAACATACTAAAACTAAAATGATGGATTAAATATCAAATAGCTAAGGCATAACCCAAAAACTCATATTGCATTTAAGAATTATTTGATAGCCACAAAGAATGGAATCTGTGCTGGAAAATCCCAGTCTTAACCTCCACGTCCTCCTATTAAAATAAGGTAGCAGGAATGAAATATAATTTTTCGGCCTGAAGCCTAGTATAAGCTGAGCAACCATATTGATTAAGACGACAAAAAGTCTGATCTAGTATAAAGAAACAGTGAAAGATGGAAACTCTGTCAACTGACACCAATAATGAAAACTCTGTCCAAAAACTGTCGTTTTACCTGCTTTTGACAGAAATAAGCTCATACTGCCAGAACCAGAACCAGCTTCCAATACTGTGTCCCCTTGAGTGATATCCATTAGCAGCAACATTGTATTGGCATCCTATAGGTTAAAAGAACAAAGATGACAGGAGTTTAAAAGCTACTATTCAAGTAGTATTGAGAGGGGATGTTTCTTTAGTCTGTCCAGTTTCAATGCAGAAAAATTAATATTCAGTATAACTGAACAGCAGCTAGGACAGATGTTCGCACGCAACTCCTGCAGAGAACAGAAGTGGGTATACAGATAGTCCTCAACTTATGAACACAACTGAGCCTAAAATTTATGTTGCTAACTGAGAAACTTGTTAAGTGAGGTTTGCCCCATTTTACAACTTTTCTTGCCACATTTGTTAGGCGAATCCCTGCAGTTGTTAAATTAGTAACCCGGTTGTTAAATGAATCTGGTTTCTCCATTGACTTTGCTTGTCAGAAGGTCGCAAAAGGTGATCACATGACCCAAAGACACTGCAATGGTCATAAATATAAGTCAGCTGTCAAGCATCCAAATGTAAATCATGTGATCATGGGGATGCTGCAACGGTCATAAATCTGAAAAATGATCACAAGTCACTTCTTTCAGTACTGTTGTAACTTTGAATAGTCACTAAGTGAACTATTAGTTGAGGACTACCTGTAATCTTATATTTATAACAACAGAAGTAATTCCAACTAGAATTTGGAGGTCTCACTGCAAGTTCTGTTTATAGTCTAAATTTAGCTCAGATATCTTTCAAATAAATAGATCAATTCTGCAAATTCTCAGCAATTGATATGCTGGCAGGACAATTCTGGGAGGAAGGAAAGTCCATATGTCCAAAGAATGTCCAAGTTGGGGAAGGATGCCTCAGTGATAAGATGAAGCAGTAAAGGTGCCATGCCTCTATCATTTTGTCTCAGTTTTGGACCCACTATCCCAGCGTTTCTCAACCTCAGCAATCTTAACGTGTCTGGACTTCAACTCCCAGAATTCTCCAGCCCAGAGAGGATCATTGGGCTACAAAGGGAATCGTACAAGAGATGGGCTAAAAATATGGGGAAGTGGGGAAAGTCTGATGTTGTAGCCAAGGAAAGAAATAGGAAATATATACATGAGGCATAAAAGATTAGGTGGGGAATTTTGTTGGGTCCTAAAAAGCCAAACGCCTATTTTACCAACTGTTTTCAAAATGAGCCCACGAAATAACGGTAACATACTTATCAGTCCCCACAATGGAAATTGGGGAGTGCTGAACAATTAATATATACCTTCGGAGTGATGATGGAAGGTTTTCGATCCATTAGCAGCACATATTCTTGTAAGGATGGCCTCCGAATCATCAAGATTTTATCCTGGGACGTTTGGAACAGCTGCCCGGGGAGTCTGCCTACGATCTCAGAGAATCTAATGAAACCCAAATTAGTATTACACGTTCCGGTATCAGTGAGCAGGCATTGAATCTTCCATTTCGAGCCGTGTTTTCGATGACCCTCTATTAGAATCAGCTCCCCAACTCGGAAGGGGAAGTTCCTGGAAGGCGCATTTTTTATTTTCTCGGAGAACGAGCCTCGATCCAGCTGGGAATCTGCTCCAGGAAAGACTCCCACCTCTGCGACGTCTGTTTCGCGTTCCTGAAACTTGGATTCCTTCATCTCCGCGCTTCTCAGAGCTCTGATCTCCGCAGAGTGGAGCTCGGGAGGAATCATCCGGCTCAGCCTTTCCAAAGGCGATAGCGACCCTCTCCAAGCCCTGCTGGTCTCCCTCAACCTAAAGGAGTCCTGCTGAGATTTAGGGCTAACCTGTTTTGAAAGCTCATCCCCTCCGTCTCCGTCCCTAGTCGAGCTAGAAGATACCCGGCGACTAACGCCATGGGAATCGACTGTGGGCGTTCCTTGCAGCTGGTGCCGGTGCGCTTTGGAATGACCGATGACCATCCCTGGCGCTCCAGCCCGGAGGTTAAGTCCTTTTCTCCCAGCGTCGCGTAAGTATCGATCCTCTCTCATCTTGGTCCGGAGCGATGCCCAAGTCCCCCCTTGCGATGCCCCCAGACCCAGCCTTTGCCAGCAGCAGGCCATCATGACTCCGGTGCTTCGGTCCTTTGGGGAGAGCAGATGCCGCCAATTCACCAATCGCTTTCTTTTATTTTATGCTTGGCTTAATGGGATGCGCCGTTCTACCACTCCGCCAAAGCCACCATGCAGGTTGGAAGGCGCCCAGGACGCAGGCGGAACTTTTTCTTCCCGGGCGAGCTGCGGAGCCAATCGCAATCCAATCAAAGGGGCCTTTCCAAAGAACTAGGTTTCTTCTTCCGGTTATGAATGGAATCCTCAATGGGGGGGGGGGGGCTAAAGACAGCGAAGGTACATATTAATCGAAATACTAAGCGAAAGAAGGAGGATGAAAGGATGTCGTTCGCTACGAGATTTGGAACAAATGGGACTCTTCTCTAAGATATAGATTCTTTCAGTACTCCTTGAATTCTGCCTCTCTATCCTTTTCCAAGAGAAGTAGCGGTTTAACTGGCTTTGGGGTCTTCACTGCTAGCTGCAACTCCGTGACGGGAAAATCTGCTGAATTTCACACAATAATAATCTAAGAACCGTGTTCAGAGGTGCCAGTTTTTCCGAAGAACGAATCTAAATTACATTACGCGGGTCCTCAGAATGGAGGAAACACAACAAACTGAACGTTTTCTTTCATTGAACTTAACCTATGCATATCCTGCCGGAGGCTGGTGTCTGGCTTCTGTTTTTAGGTTTTACCAACAACTAAATTTTAAGTATTTTTTGAACCTTAAGTTCTACGTATTTATAGTGGTCCTGCCCGCATATGGAGGCCTATTAACTGCAACTGAGAACCGGATGTTGAGGTATAAAACCATTGGATCTTAGCCTTGTGGAGAGAAAAAGCACAAGGGATATGCATCATATACCCTGCGCCGGCTTAGTCTCTCTTTAGAAGTCGTGTTGGGGGTGTGTCTTGATTCTTCTACTGTAAATTATCTTTGTGGTTGCTTCTCGTCCCATTTCCTTTTGATCTTTTTGCCCCACATACATACATACATACATACATACCTGGTAACAATCATGTTGCCAATAAAGGAGAATATTTCTAGTTCAGATTGAAATGAGGGGCCCTTGGGGTTCTCTGAGCTTGTTTGTTTTCTTGCAGATGTTTCATTACCCAAACTTAGTAACATAATCAGTTCTAGTAAGGAGTCGAGTTTGCTCTCAGTTTATATTCTCGTGGCTTGCCTCTCAGTGTTGGTGGTTAAGTATGTCTTCCATATAAAGGATTTCTCAAAAGTGATATTTAAAAGAGTTGCATTGTTCTATTGTTGGGCATTGTCCATTTGTGTTTGATTATGCTTTTACTGAAACTATCTTTGTTTTTATCATTTTTTCCCTTTCACAATAATCATCTAAGCTAGCAACAATCTTCTAAGGCCAGTTTTAGTGCTAGAAATGAAAGCTATGTGGTTGGCATATATTAAAGTTGAAACTTTACATTCACTAAGTGAGGGGAGAAGAAATTTTCTGACTTTGTGGCCATTAAATTGATGTAAATAAAAAAGGAAGAAGTAAACAGACCTGACTGACTCCTCATGCCATTGAAATGGGATGTGACAAAGACCCTTGCAGCTCTTACTCTTATTCTTATTCTGACCACAGTATCAGTATGTAATTCAACTGTTAGTTTGAAAAGGTTAAAAAAATCCTATTGATGTTTGTCTTTGCAAATTTTTTCCATAAATGGGACCGTCAGTTGAGTCAAAGGCAGAAATAAAATTGATGAATGTGACACAGTTGCTTTGTATGTCTGTTGGTATATTTCTGGATAAAAGGAATGAAATGGCACACTTGTGCTTTATGAATCTCGCCTGTTCTGGGTGGAATTTTTTCTCTCCTCCCAATCCTGTAATTTAGTAGAGATGTAGAACATAGTTTAGAAGATATATCTAAAAGGCTAATTGGATGGTATTTGGCAGGCTCCTGCTTGCAGTCTTTTTAAAGGACTAGAATTCTTTATGTAATTTTATATTTTGTAAATCATAATGTACTTTTCTTCATTCTTTTTTCAGCTTTAACTCTTGTTTAGGTTCTTTAAAACATATATATTTAAGCAGAAAGAATAAATGAGCTGTAAGGAATTTAAAGTGTGCTACCTGTGTTATTTTTTAAGGATAAAGAAATAATACATATAGCACATTTTAAATACGTGGAATGATTTTTTCTAGAACAGGGATGTCAAACTGGTGGCCCGTCACGTGTAGGCCATGCCCACCCCTGGCTCCATAAAGGCAAAAAGTGTCGCAATATGTCACGATACGTCATGTGACGTGATTTGAGTTTGACACTGTGTTCGTGTTCTACGGGTGGATCTACAGTGGACAGAACATTGAATGAAAAGCACATTCCTATCAGCAACTACTCATATGCATGAGTAGACTGATTGGTATTCTGGTATTCTGAATAAATGAATTTAGGACTGGAATAAAAATAGGCAGCATGGAGAAATATGGCTGGTTTGTGGAACCAATATGTTTGCATCATCTTCCTCTATATCTTTATTTCTCCATATTGCTGGTGCTTTTTGGAAAAGTGCTTTCTTGCAGACGTTTCACCCTACTAGGTAACACCTAATTGGATAATAAATTATCTGCAAGAAAACAACCAAACTCGGAGAGCACCAAAGACTAAACAGTTCAACCTTGAGCTATAAATAATTCTTTTCTATTAGACCAGTGCTTTTCAACCGAGGCAACTTTAAGATCTGTGGACTTCAACTCCCAGAATTCCGCAACCTGCTGGTTGAGGCCGATTGTAATCTTATTACGATGAAACGCTGAGAACAATTACAATCGGATTCCAGCAGCCCAATTCAAATATGAGGCGTAGGCCCCTGATCTTTAAGTCGGTTCTCAGCTGTGCTGCTCCATTCCTGGGCAAGTTCATTTGGAGGAAAGCCGACGGCTTCATCAGCCGGAGGCTACAGAAACAGCCCGCCGACGTCAACTCTCAGCCTTGAAGCGTGAGGATGACGGAGTGCAGCGCCTCGAAGGTGGCGAGTGCGCATGCTCGAGGGGCGGACCACGTGGCCGTGCGCCTGCCTGCTGGGAGCAGAGAGGGCCGGGCCTGCAGCGAGCGCCATGGCGGCAGGAGGAGGAGGAGGACAAGGCGCTTCGGCGGGCGAGCGGGAGCAGGCGGCGGCCTTCGAGAGCCCCATCTATGTGACAGGAAGCCCCTGTGCCTTTTCTCCCCACGAGCGGCGCTTGTTGGCCCTCTCTGGGCCAGACGGGCGGCTTCGCGTGTGGGAGACGGCCAGCAGCCGCCTCCACCACGAGTACGTCCCCTCTGCCCACCTCAGCGCCGCTTGTACCTGCCTGGCCTGGGCACCGCCGGGCGTCGGAGGAGGCCGACCGCCTCCCAGCAAGGTATTCAAAGGGTGGACTTGGCCGGCGGCAGCGCCGCCAAGAACGGACATTCTGGGTTGCGTTTTGCGGGGCCTGGGCCTCCGTTCCCGGCCATGTGGAAGCGCCCATGCCCAGCAGCGAGGCGGGGCCTGTCACTAGGGGCATTGGGGGGGGGGGGGGAAGAAGAAGAAGAAAGTGTGTATGGGGGGGGGAGCGAAGCCTCTTCTCCTAATTGGGATAAGCCCGTGCGGGCTTTCCCCCCCTTCGCGTGCAGTTGGAGCCACGTGCAATTGGGGCCTCCGCGGCGCCCTGCTTTTTCTTAAGGACGGAGGAGCGCGTGAGGACGGATCTGCCAGCTACTCTTTTCCCTCCCCGATTGCCTCGCCTTTCTGAACGCCTCTCCGTTAAGCAGCCCCGATCCCCACCGGGATTCTCCAGGGCCGAAGCAGCACATGTGTGTGCTCGCTCGCTCGCTTTCCTGGCTCCGCCCCTCCCCGTCACATGGAGGCTGCAGAAGAGAAAAGAAGACGCTGCTGCTTTCAAATGCGCAGGGTTCACGCCACTCGTGACTTGGTGGCCTCCGCGCTCTTTTAAAAAAGGATTTAGTTCTCTTTCTTCTTCCCCAGCCGGGGGTACTTCGTACAAAATTCGGAAGATAAGAGCATCGATCTTAGGAAAAGGAAAGCCACGTCGAAACCTACTGTGGGCCTAGTTATTTGCGCGTTACCAAGCATAAGCTGCGCTTCCGATCTAGTGGCCACCTCTTCTTTCCCATTTTGTTCATAGCTTTGGCATCAAGACTCTGGTGTGGCACATATGTGCTCACAACAAAGCTCCATTTTGCAGTATTTGCAGTTTTAGTGCTGACAATAAATGTGTAGCTAGAAGTGGGTTTTGTTTTTAGACTGGAGTTTCTAAAGGCATCTTTTGATCTCCATTCCAGCTGTAACCCTAAGTGACTTCTTCAGTTACTCCAATTTAGATGGAGAGATTTAGAGTGTAAAGCCTATATATCATTCTGAGTTGGCTACCTGACTCTTTGTGATACGGATGTGCATGCATGCACCCATATTCAAATCTACTTCAGTTGTGCGCTTTTATTTTTTCATAAAATATATGGTACTTTGAAAAGGATTTTACATTTCTCCACTCCATCAGACTTGAAAAGTCTATAGAGTTAATTGTTAGAGTATTTAAAAGTAATGTATAACATCTGTTTATAAATTCAGACAATTAAAATGCTTTTGAATATTTGTTAAGCTTATTAATCACAGCTACTCTTTTTAGTTTTTCAAGATCCTTATGCATCTGTTTTTATTTCAATAGATATAAAGTGGCAAAATAAAGTATTTGTTAATAAAGCGAGATTGTGGGAGTACTGCTGTTATGTTGAGATTGCAATCCTGTATGTGTTGCTTGAAAGTGAATGAAAATGTGTAGGTTGTTACTGATGAGAGAAAAGCGTGCTAGTTTATCAAAGGGGACTTAAACATGTAAATGGAGCATTTGTTCAGTAAATATTCCTGAAAAGGAAAGGATTGTAATGAAAAGAGTGCATGTTCCTGCATTGTATCCCAATTTTTGAACTTTACCTGTGTATTACCACTTTTTTAAAAAAGTGTTGCAGATCTTAAAGTTTATCCAATTACTGTGTCATTTCAGGCGTGCAAAGTTTGTTACTTGTGGAAAAACTTTCATTCTTGTGCAAATATTAAAATCCAATGTTCATGTTCATAACTCAATACAATTTTCATTATATTTAAGTCTCAAATAGTCAAAATGTTGCCCTCCATTTACTGTTGGATTGTACTTCTTACAGCGATCAAAACTAGGAGATACTGTAAAATGTATCATTTTAATGGAGAAAGACCAAGAAAATTCTGTGGAAAGACTGTCAAACATCTAGATAGGGTGCCCAACGATAGACAAGAGGAATCCCAGTTGCTGAGGCAGCCAGTGCAGAAACATGTCTGCATTATACAGAGATACATCGGATAGCCATGTGGAACATCAGAGGAGTGAGTAAATTAGATGTTGTCCTTGGTGTTAGTGAGCTACACTGATCGGACATAGGCTTTTTCCAGTCTGAGTACTGTGCTGTCATTCAGGACATGATATCAGGAAAACAAATGGAGAGGCATTTATTGTAATTAGAAAATTTGCTAGAGCAGTGAAAAGCATTTCAGCTGTCAGTAACAGAATTATGACCATCAGAATTTGTGCTGAGCCCCTCAACTTCACAGTTGTCCAAATCTATGCCCCAACAACTGCTGCAGCAGAGCTTGAAACGCTTTTATGCCATGGTCCAAGAAACTACGAAACAAGTGCCCAAAAAAGACATTGTTTACATCCTGGGTGACTTTAATGCAAAAATTGGCAAATAAATGGACACAGGCATCACTGGTTGTTTTGGACTAGGTGAAAGAATTGTCAAATTTAGGATCATGAATACATGGTTCAAACAGCACAATCGCCACTTAAGCACTTGGACCTCACCAAATGGACTTCACCATAATCAGATTGACTTATGTCCTATGCCGTATCCAAGTGCTGATTGCAATTCAAATTAGCTGTCGATGGCAAAGATTAAAGTCAAATTATGCAGCATCAAAAAGGCAGTGCCTCCAAAGAAGTTTGATGTCTCCAAAATCTCTACTACGTATACAACTGAGGTGAAAAGTAGGTTTGATCTATTGGACACTTGAGAAGACACCTGATGAACTGTGGCAGGAAGTTCAATCGACCATTATTGAATTGCAGAAGAACACATACCACACAAGAAGCCAGAGAAGAAGTGCAAGTGGCTCCCAAATAAAACCATCAAGAGAAAGTAAAGAAAACCAACCAAGGCGGCAGGCAAATGGGAAGAAGTAAAAGACTAAATGCAAGTCAAAAAGATCCGAGCACCATTTATTGCCCATAAAAGCATAATTAAAAACAAGCAAGGGAAAGAACTGTTGTACCAACAAGGCATCAAGAACAGATGGCAAAAATATACCGAAGAGCTGTACGCAGGCAGCAAAGAGGCCTTCCCTCCGGACGATGAGGAAAGAGAAGTAGAAGTAGAACCGGCCATCCTTGAGGAAGAGATCGTAGGGTCTACCTATGGTTGTGAAACAACATTTTGGGCATTATTTAAAATCAGAATTGAAAATTTATTTCAAGTTGTGGTTTCCAGTTTTGATATGGAGGTAAACTAAAGTAGAGAAGCCATTGAAATGAGCAAGATGTGGAATCGGGAGACCCTGAATTATGTTTGTAACAGTCAAACTGAGTTTGGGAGATATGTTTGAAACAGATTCATGTTGTTATGCCTTTTAGCTTAGAAGTAAAGTTTTGAATGAGATTTGAAGTGTTGGTATGTTTGAAGCAATGCATATGAACTTTTATACATGTTGATCTAAGATCTTTGAAATCAGATATTGTAGGGTTTTTTTGGCTGAGGTGGTTTGGAGAAATTACAAAGTATATAATTCTTGTGGTTTCCATAGTTTTTTATTCCAAATGTATAGTAAACTATATAGGAGCTCAAGAGTTGGAACTGCAAGTCAGAGATAGAAGTAATTTTAATTTGAAACATATAGGAGATGAGAAATATATTTGCAGTGATCAATGCAGAGGGAGATGGAAATAAAGGGGCCTTGTAGACCTGTGGTGAACAGTAGCAGGAAGAAGCACTGTCTACAAAAGATACACTTGGAGAATTAATAGGTTCCGAAAGACAAGTGATGATTCAGTTAGATATAGAAGAAAAAGGAAGGTTTCTAATAACTCATTAGACAGCTATTGTTGCAGAAATAGATTGTTACTATTACTAAAGCAAGGCACCTTTCTTAGTTGGAAAAAAACGATTTGAGTATTTTGAACTGTGCCTAAGTACTATTAATAAGAAGGCTATTATATCAGATTAAATCAATATTTATGGTCACTGATCATCATGCATGATGAATGTTCATGTTTGCTCAGCAGAATTGAAGGTTCTTTATATTAGCTGGATTTTAACAAGATAAAGATGACTGTTAGGTTTGAGCTTGGATTATGTTGATAGAACAATTCAGCACTCTTTTCAAAGTATACAGAGGCATGAGGATTCTATGTTTATACTCCTGACAATTTTGAATATACTTTTGTAAAATTCTTATTTAATATCCAGACTATTTTAACTCTTACAGGAAGGTCCTCAAAGGAAGAAGAGGAAATCTGAAGTTGTAGAAACAGTTGAACAGTTAGATCTTTTGGCTATTGGTACTGCTGTTGGCGGGATTTTATTATACAGCACAGTGAAAGGAGAATTACAGAGTAAACTAGTAAGTATGACATATAGCATTATTTTTCTGTTAAGAGATATTTGACTTAAAGTTGTTAAAGTAAAGCTGAGTTGTGCAATATTCTTTCAGTCTGGGGATAGCAGTGTGATTTTTTTTTAAATCTGATGCTACAGAGTGATGGTAACACTAGCAAAGTGGTTGAAGTTACTTATTTCAGTTTTTATAGTCCTCTCAATGTGCTAGGAGTATTACAGTGTAAAAAAGATACTCAAAGATATTTTTCTGTCTGGAGTTAGGAGACGTAAGATGTAAAACTGGTGCTTTCAGAAATAAAGCATCTAAAGATGGTGACTTTGCCTCTTAAAACCTACCTATGTGGTAAAAATGGGCTAGTTTGGAAGGGCAATTTTAGGGGATTTAAAGATGATTGTAAGTCGAGGACTACCTGTAAAGCATTTTGGTCACAACTGGTTTAATGAAAGTATCACGATACTTGCTGATAACTTTTCTTTTTACCTAGAATGGGCATGACAGTAAAATAAACTGCATACGGTGGCATCAGGACAATGGTTGTTTATATAGCTGTTCAGATGACAAACATATTGTGGAATGGAATGGGCAGACATGTAAAGTGAAGTGGTGAGTCTGGCCGAATATATAAGTGTCTCGGAATTTCTGTTTTGCTATCATCAGATCAGTTTAGCTTAGGTAGAATTGAGTAATGTAATGTAAAGAATGGGTAAGATGTGTTTTCATCTCCAAACATTAAAATGAATATTATTTGCTTATAAAATTAAAACTAAATTTACAAAAACAATGAGAAAATAACATTACAGACATTATTAAGAAACACTGTCTCAAACATATAGCAATCCCATTAAGAACTGCCTCTCAGTCTAACCCAAGGCCTAGGTTAAGAATCAGGTTTTAAGGGCTCATTTGAACAAGGCCAGGTTAGGGGTAGTACAAACTTCGGGGGGGGGGATGCCGTCATAGAGGCAGGCGGTGTGACAGAAAACCTGCTTCCTAAGTCCCATCAGGTGATTAAAACTTAATTGAAGACCCTGAAGTATGCCAACTCGGTTGGATAAACAGGATCGGCGTATATTACAGGAGACAGGTACTGTAGTCCCTCAGAATTGTTGAAATAAACTAAACCAGGAAAGAAATAATTCATGACATTTGCTACCACCAAAGGAAATTCCTATATAGTTCCATTTTCAGCGAAATATCCATTCATTGTGATTAATCCCATATACATGGATGTTTCTGAATTAGTAAAATTTGATTGTCATTTAAAATGCTTGAATCCTAACTTAATTTTTATTCAGCAGCCCAATTCCTTTATTTAAATTTAGATATGTTTTCAATCCAGTGGAATAATTAACTAACACAGCTAGCATTATAATATAATGAATATGCAAATATCTTGTGAGCTTCATGAATATATCTAATGCTTGACTTTTAAATCAAGGTGTAATAAATATTTGCTCATAGTTTACCTTGTAAGGGAAAAATACCTTAAAGTTGCAAGAGACGAAAGCCACATTGCAGATAACATCTTTTTGAGATGTAATGTAAAATCCAGGACTAAAACTTGAACCCATTGTTAGGTATATAAACCTCATCTGTTTATGATCTTTACTTTTTGTAAGCAGTAAAGGGAGGAAATTGTATAGAAACTATTCTTCAAACTACTGGTTATATATGAGGAATAAAACAGTAAACAAAAAAATTGCATAAACAAACTGGCCTATTTCATTTATTAATTTCAAAAGTGCAGTCTTCAAGTACTTTCAAACAAAAAACAAATAACCTGCTGTGATGATATCCAATTGGTTTCATTCACTTCTGATACCTAGTGAGGATAATTTTCTCTTGGCTGTCTGAGCAGGCTGTCTTCAAGTCAACATTTAATAACTTGAGTACGAGTTAAAGGTTATCAAAAGCATGGTAAGTACACAGTTGGAAAAGTCCAGAATTACACACATTTTTCTTTAATATCTCAAATGTTAAAATAAGAGTTGGTTGGACAGAATATCTTTTAAAGGTAGTGAAAGTAGACACATCATAATATTTTTCAAACCTCTCTGCATATAATCTATAAAAGTGAATTAAAATGATAAATAGGAATCTAGATGTTAGGAATCCAATTAACAGACTTTGGTATTCCATGTATTTTCAGAAATGTCTTGAGGCCCTACAAAGTTCTCATTGAGAAGACTGTCACCTTTAGTTAAATGGAGTGGGTGTTTGTAAGAGTAATTTTGTGAATAAGCATAATTTCTAAAACAGTGATATTGTGTACCTGCTGCCAAAATTGTAAATGTCCTTCTTACCGAAATGTCATGGAAAAGCAGCTTAACATGTACCTTCACTCTTTGGTTGAATTTTTCTGGCTGCTCAGAAGTTGCCAATTCAAGGAATACTTTGGGTTTAGATTCTAAATCAAAGTCTTAGTGATTTAAGACATTCAAGTGCTATTTTCCAACTTACAGATATATATTTATATATAATTTCTTTTAGCCTTTGTTAAATAAGTCTTCATTACAGTAATTTTTAATTTATTTTTCTTAAATTCCTTAGTAAATGGAAAGGAGATAACAGCAGTGTGAGCTCATTGTGCATCAGTCCAGATGGAAAAGTACTACTTTCAGCAGGTCGAACTATCAAACTGTGGGACTTGGAGACCAAAGAAGTCTATAGAGTAAGTATTCAGAGACACAGTGAACCTAAATGATCTTAACTCCTTAATGAATTGCTTTATTTCATAATATTAGCATAGTTGGAGACTGCTGGTCAGTTTGCTGTGATGATACTTTTAAAATGTGGTTTCAGCTGGCTGACAGTTGAATGAGGACATGAAATTCCTTGGCTGTGTCTGAGCACTGCCCACAGCAGTACTTGACAATCTTAATCTGAGTTCCTGGAAATACTATTGCTGTATATATCACAGGAATGATACCTGGCTTGGTGTTCGTTAATTATGTAAGAATTACTGATTCTTGAACCCACTACTTTGGAAAAGATAATTATTTTTATCATTATAGTATTTTATATTAACAATGGATATGAATATACAGTAATGTTCTCTGCATATACCATATCATTGGGTAAAATGTTTACCAGTTTCTTGTTATTCTGAGACATTTGGTTGATTTTTAAACCCAAATCCTGTTTAATGTTATCTTCCATGGAAATCTGAAATAATAATTGGTAGAGTCAATTTATCACATTATTGAGTGATAAAGACTGAGTCTACTGGAAATCAGTGTTTGAAAGTCTTGTTGCAGCCCAGCAGAAGTAATTGCATTTTTTGTGGTAGAAAATCAATTACCAATTTCACTCTTCGTTTAGCTCAACAGAAAACTTAAATTCCTGGTTGTGATTATATTTAAAAAGAGTTCCCTTCCATCCATGCTGCTTTTTATTCTGAAGCTAAATTCATTCCCTACTTTAGGAAAAATGAGTTTCTTGTGTGACACTATTTTTGGGCTAATGGATTCTTGTCAGGATATAGAATCTCAACTTTGGATTTTTCTATGCACTTTAAACACTATGTCTTCCTGATCAGTTTAAATGACATTTCCTCTTCAGCATTTCACAGGACATGCTACAGCAGTTTCAATGCTTAAGTTCATCACAATGTGGCCTCCAGCTGAAAATCAACCGTTTGATGGAATTACAGGCCTCTATTTCTTATCTGGAGCAATGCATGACCGGTTACTCAGTGTGTGGTATGTATTTTTTTCAAACTCTTTAACAATCACTGTTTGATAATAATCTTTAGTCCCAAAGTAAGAAATAAAAATATGACATAAATGAGGTTTGTGGATCACTGCAGTGCATACGTATAATATAAAATTAACCCATAGACTTACATATCATTGTAGAAGAGAATTTCTCGGTTATTCTGTGAATATTCTGTAAAAATGCAGTGCCGTGCAGTAACAATAGCAGATATATATTATTGCTTTAGCATAACAATACCTCATGGCAGTCTAAAAAATATGGTGAAATAAAAACAGTTTACAACCTGAAGGTCCTGCCTCTTCAAACATGGTCCTTTCATCACAGTACTTCTCATGATGTTGTTTCATTCGGGCCACCAGGCTTTGCATCTCTTTGTTGCATTGTTTGCAATTTGCACGCATACCTAGAAGAACTTCATTAAAATATTCCCAAACTGGGTCTCTTTTACGGCCTGTTGCCATTTTGCTCTTCAAGGGAGGAATAAAGCACTTCAAGCTATGTGCAGAAAGATCACAAGGTTTATAAGCTGCTTAGAAGGTTTCATTTTCATTTTTACTGCTTGCCCTTCCTCCTCACACTTAGATGCATTTCTCTTCAAACAGTCATGCAGTTTGTATTGTACATAGATTTGCAAAACAATGGGATAAAAGAATATTCCTGAACTTCGTTTTATGATTTATCTCATGGTTATTGTGAAATTGTGTGAATGCATCAATGCAGTGCATGTTATCTCAGCTTGCAGAGATTGGATTCATTACCAAAAATGTAAATATTGCAGAATATACAGCCTCATGCTTCATAACTAAGCTCCATTCCATGCTGAATGAACTAAATTATTAATGTATCTTAAATAGAAAACTATCTTTGGATAGATTTTTACTCCAAAAGCATTTTATTAAAATAAATTAGATAAAAATAAAAAAAATCAATTTAAATAAAAAAAATGATTTTTTTAATTATTTTTTTTAAATCATCGATTATTATCCACCCTGATCAGTGCGCTTTTTATGCAGTTGGTTGGCCACTGTGGGAATAGACTGCTGTACTAGATTGGCTAGAAGTCCAATCCAACAGGGCATTACTTACGTTCTTTTGCTCTCCAAAATCATTTTTATTTATATGTCTGCATTTTTTAAAACATGTCCTGCTTTCCTCAAGGCAGGTGAGATCAGACAGGAAAGAAAAGAATGCTGTAATGAGTTTCACAGTAACAGATGAACCAATCCATATGGACTTGACAATATCAGAAAGCAAAGAACAGGTAAGAAATGTACCTTATTTTTTCAACATTGATCTTCTAGTGCAACAGTTGAAACCACTTTAGATAACTGTGGAAGGTAAATTAAAAGCTGGCGATTTTTAAAAATCTGGTTTAACGGCAAAATTAAAATGAATTAATGTTCTCTGTTTTGTGCCATCTCTAGATTTGGTTTTCTTTTTCATAGAGCCATATTTTTAGATGATCCATAATTTTTGGTATTGATTTTATATATAGGTAGTCCTCGACTTACGACTACAATTGAGCCCAAAATTTCCATTGCTAAGCAGCAGTGAATTTTGCCCCATTGTTATAGTTGTTAACTGAATCGCTTCAGTTGTTAAGTTGGTTGTAAGTGGACGACTATATGTAATTGGTTTCTGTTTATAGTTTTGTTAATGATTTCTTCCATGTTAATCAGTATAATCAAGTTAAAGTTCAGTACAAATAATATCTATACCTTATCTTTTGCTTTCTTTTTTGTTTTTATATATGTTTGTTTTTATTCTTTTTTACTTTATTTTTCAAATTTATTTAATTTTTTTAAATAATTTTTTTAAAATGGTGAAAATGAAAAGGATGAATTTATCTTTCTCAAATACAGTGATTTAGATCACACATAATGTCATGGCAATATGGTTTGTGACTTCCTGGCTTGGTGTGATAAGTAAATCATCCAAGAAAAGAATCCATAGTCCCTTTTTTAAATAAATGCTGCACAGTCATAGTTAGTTTATACATTCTGGCTTTTTATGTCTGAAAGGGAATAATGGTTTATTTCTGTTTTCTTATGTACATTGTCCAAAATTTGAATAATGCCAGGAAGAATGAAAAAGAAGTTAACCAAGAGTTGCCCAAAGAATTTG
Organism: Azemiops feae; assembly: GCA_023970755.1. Classification (NCBI taxonomy): domain Eukaryota; kingdom Metazoa; phylum Chordata; class Lepidosauria; order Squamata; family Viperidae; genus Azemiops; species Azemiops feae. The sequence goes on along the minus strand of JALGBA010004125.1, from coordinate 1,372,477 downwards.
TAGCTATAAAAATTCTTTACTTAGCTTTACATATATCCATCTAAGCTGGTACTTCCATTGAAATGATTCATAAAGAAAAGTACTTGAACCTATAATTAAATCAGGAGTACATAGCAAATTCCGTATTTTAGGAATATCAAATCACATCGATATCCTTAACTATGCTATTTTCCCCCAAAATTGTATTAATATTTGTAAAAATGGTAAACAAGTGCAAGACTACTATAGAAACAAGTCCAAATTATATGAGTTAAAAAATCTTCAAATTTCTTATATTGCTAGGATAAAAAAATCAGTTTTGCATTTTTAAAACATTATTTAAAACATATTTAAACATTATTTTGTGTAAACACAAAAACCGTCATGATTAATGATGTTCATTTTTAAATTGTAAAGTATATTTCACATTTTTAAAAATATGACCTGAATCCATTGATTCTCCAAAATGGAATATTCACATTTTTCATTCCACAGCTGAGATGTATAATATTGATTGTCTTGTCATTTTGTTAATACTTCATAAAATTATTTGCTTCTGTTCAAGCCTGTATAACTAAAAGAAGCTAAAATTGCAAGTACCTTGGAGGCTGCTATACCAACCAAATTTTACTGTTTAAATCGGTGCATGTTTTAATTGCATATATTATCAGGTATATGTTGTAGTTTAGTCAGATTTAAGATGCAGTGTCTTAAGTAAAACAATACGTAGAAACCACTTCTTTTAAATTGCTGGGCTCAAACATTCCAGTGGGCGTGGCCACTTCCATAGCACCATTAAGTAGAAGGAGGCATCTTCCACCTCATCCTGAAAGATGCAACAGCTTCTTTCTCTAGTCCCAAACAGAGCTCCAGTCAGAAATTTTGAAAAATGCCAGGGAGGATATGTACCAGTGGCATTCATGGAACTAGTTCAGGGGTGAGGAACCTTGGCTCTTTTACGACTTGTGGACTTCAACTCCCAGAATTCCTGAGCCGCTGGCGCAGGAATTCTGGGAGTTGAAGTCCACAAGTCGTAAAAGAGCCAAGGTTCCCCACCCCTGAACTAGATAATGCTGAAGGTTGGCTGTTTTGCTTTGCAATAGGAAAAGTTTCCCATTTAATTTAATGTTGTGAGATGGAGAATCTCCTGGACCCAAGAGAGGTATCTGTGTTGATAGCCACAAGTATTGCATTGAAGAATCTAGTGTTAGTTTAAGCTCTTAGATTGCATGAAGGTGTTACTGAAAATGAAAATATTCAGCTGTTTCAGGGTTTGACAAAGGTTTCCATGTCTATGTATTTTAAAAGGGGAAATTTTGATTGAAATCAGTAATCATATATTTAAGCTGATTTATTTTAAATCTCATTCTGTTTAAGATAAATGGTTACTTAAAGTTGGATAAACTGGATTATGGCATATTTTAACTTGATGGTGATTTTTTTTCCAGCCAGTGAAGATAGCAGTGGTATGCAGGGATGGACAGCTGCATTTATTTGAGCAAGTTTTGAATGGGTAAGTTAGGATTTTAAAAAAAACCATATGTTTAATTTGTTTTTAAAAGCAAGCCTGTAGAATTACTGAGACAAGTTCCAATAGTAATAAAATTTACCCAATAATAATAACCATTCACTGGTGTATCTAAATATTTTCCAAGCTAAAGCAGATGACCTATGGGCTCCATTCTTTATAAGTCAAGTGTGGAATTCCATTCACATAAGGATCTTTTTTTCTTTCTTTCCCTACTGCATTCAATAAGTGTCCTTCCCATACCTGTACCAGAAATTCTGGACTCGCTATAGCAGGTTATTTTGGGGTGGGGGGAGGGGAGTAAAACAGAGCACAGAAAAAAGGCATCTTTTTTCTCAATAGATTACAATTCCTCTGAAACTGGATGCAACCTTGTAAAATTGGATTATTTGAATCTAGTAAATTGTCAGATTTATCATTTTGGCCCAATGACTTTATTAACATATTAGAAAATAGTAGGCATAGTGTTCCTCTAACATTCCTGTGTAGAGTTCTTCTAGTTCCCAGGTCCAGTTATGATTTTCAGAGTGTTGTTAGTGATATGAAATCTGAAGAATTTTCTTAGTTACAATGTGATCTTAGCCTAATTTTCAGCAAGGTGTATGCGTATAAATGTATATGTGTATCTTAACCAAGTTCCCATACAAATGCTTTATATAACTTGTTGCATCATACAATATTAGATTGTACCCACTTACAGTGGGGCAAAAAAGTATTTAGTCAGCCACCAATTGTGCAAGTTCTCCCACTTAAAAAGATGAGAGAGGCCTGTAATTGTCATCATAGGTAGACCTCAACTATGAGAGACAAAATGAGAAAACAAATCCAGACAATCACATTGTCTGATTTGGAAAGAATTTATTTGCAAATTATGGTGGAAAATAAGTATTTGGTCACCTACAAACAAGCAAGATTTCTGGCTCTCACAGACCTGTAACTTCTTCTTTAAGAGGCTCCTCTGTCCTCCACTCATTACCTGTATTAATGGCACCTGTTTGAACTTGTTATCAGTATAAAAGACACCTGTCCACAACCTCAAACAGTCACACTCCAAACTCCACTATGGTGAAGACCAAAGAGCTGTCGAAGGACACCAGAAACAAAATTGTAGACCTGCATCAGGCTGGGAAGACTGAATCTGCAATAGGCAAGCAGCTTGGTGTGAAGAAATCAACTGGGAGCAATAATTAGAAAATGGAAGACATACAAGACCACTGATAATCTCCCTCGATCTGGGGCTCCACGCAAGATCTCACCCTGTGGGGTCAAAATGATCACAAGAACGGTGAGCAAAAATCCCAGAACCACACGGGGGGACCTAGTGAATGACCTGCAGAGAGCTGGGACCAACGTAACAAAGGCTACCATCAGTAACACACTACGCCGCCAGGGACTCAGATCCTGCAGTGCCAGACGTGTCCCCCTGCTTAAGCCAGTACATGTCCGGGCCCGTCTGAAGTTTGCTAGAGAGCATTTGGATGATCCAGAAGAGGATTGGGAGAATGTCATATGGTCAGATGAAACCAAAGTAGAACTGTTTGGTAGAAACACAACTCGTCGTGTTTGGAGGCGAGAGAATGCTGAGTTGCATCCAAAGAACACCATACCTACTGTGAAGCATGGGGGTGGCAACATCATGCTTTGGGGCTGTTTCTCTGCAAAGGGACCAGGACGACTGATCCGTGTACAGGAAAGAATGAATGGGGCCATGTATCGTGAGATTTTGAGTGCAAACCTCCTTCCATCAGCAAGGGCATTGAAGATGAAACGTGGCTGGGTCTTTCAGCATGACAATGATCCCAAACACACCGCCCGGGCAACGAAGGAGTGGCTTCGTAAGAAGCATTTCAAGGTCCTGGAGTGGCCTAGCCAGTCTCCAGATCTCAACCCCATAGAAAACCTTTGGAGGGAGTTGAAAGTCCGTGTTGCCCAGCGACAGCCCCAAAACATCACTGCTCTAGAGGAGATCTGCATGGAGGAATGGGCCAACATACCAGCAACAGTGTGTGCCAACCTTGTGAAGACTTACAGAAAACGTTTGACCTCTGTCATTGCCAACAAAGGATATATAACAAAGTATTGAGATGAACGTTTGATATTGACCAAATACTTATTTTCCACCATAATTTGCAAATAACTTCTTTCCAAATCAGACAATGTGATTGTCTGGATTTGTTTTCTCATTTTGTCTCTCATAGTTGAGGTCTACCTATGATGACAATTACAGGCCTCTCTCATCTTTTTAAGTGGGAGAACTTGCACAATTGGTGGCTGACTAAATACTTTTTTGCCCCACTGTAACTGAATTTATGTAAGCTTGTATCCAAGCTAATAACTGTGGTTATTAAATATATAATAATAGTAAGTGAAACCATTAAGGTACACAGTATAAATGTTGCATTGTTTATATTGTTCAAAAAATCGTTTTTCTGTAGCTATTGCAAAAAGCCCTTGGCATCCAAATGTACAATCCAGATAGCAACTCCTGGAGAAGGAAATGATTCCACACCAAAGCCAGTCCCTATCCTAGCAGCTGCATTTTGTTCAGATAAAGAATCATTGCTACTTGTGTATGGGAATTCCTTACATCCTGTTATTGAGAAAGTGGTATGTATGGCTTTCTTAAATTCCAAGCTAGTGTTTTAATAACGTAACTTTTTTTAGTTTGAAGTTCTAGATAAAATTCATTTTCTCTAAGTAACATGCATTCTAAATAAAATTCTATATTTTATGTCTTCAAGAAATACTGATTTCAGATAAAAAAATCTTAACTGCACACTATCTACAGTTAAATGTTGTTTAATAATTATATTTTACTAGGACTATTAGGATGGAGATTAACTGTTTAAACCACTAAATGTGCTTTGGGAAAAAAGAACACCCACAAAACTATTAAAAGTTTTTTTGTCACCCTCTTTTAGACTTTGAATACTACAGAAAGACACATCTGCTTTGTAAGGGACATTCAGAAGACTCTGACCCTGAAAACAGAAATGGCTGTAACAAAGGTGAGATTTGAAATCCATATTTGTTCCCTAACTAGATATATCACTTGTTATGAAATGAGATGGAGCTTGACAGGATTAAAATATAATAGTATCCCAGATTTTTGAAAATACAGATGTTTTGTAAATGAGTAAAACCTAAACCAGTTTGCCTCCTTTACTTCAGTGATATCCAGCAAATTCTGTGCTTGTTTGAATTAATCCAGTTAAACATCTGTATTGCACTAAATGCATACAGGATAGTTTCATGCTTGCTTTACTCGTATTTTGTTTACCTGCATGCTTATGTGGATGAATAAACCAGTGCTACGAGTTAGCTACATGGCTTATGATATGTTAATCCATGGAACAGAGAATGCTTACAGATCCTTGGATGTGCGATGATGACCTTCTTATTGGTTTCACTCATCACTGAATTTCTCTGATGATACCTTCTCTTGGCTGGCTGAGCACATTGATTGGATAGAATAATGGGTAGAAAGGAATTGCTGTCTAAAGTACTTTGGTTTGCTATTATAGAACACAATTCTCTTTTTTCACAATTTTCTGACTGTATAGCAAAACTTCAGTGATTATTTTGTGGAAGGAGTATCTCTTGAATTGAAAATGTGCATTCACTCTTTGGACTGATTTGTCAACGACTGACTTTTCTGTTATTTAAGGGTGAAGTCCAAAGTCAGTTTTGTTGGTTCTGTCTATCACGATTTTAATGTACTTGTGTATTCTGCAAATAACTTGTAGCATCTTTAATAATATACATAACACTGGTCATTTGTAAAGAAAATAGGATGCAGGTCCTCAGCAACTAGATAGCAAAGATGGAATTTTAGGGACATTTATTTTTTACGAAAACTATGTTCATTTAGATTCATTGGCTAGATTTTGAAAATATTTTCTGTAATATACATAGTACGTAAATTACGTCCAGCAGTGGGAATCAGCAGTTCCATGTGTATTGTAAAATAGCTACTGTGGGCTCCTAATTGAATTCCATAAGTGATAAATATAAATGTGTTGTGCTTCTTTGAGAATAAAAGAAAAGGCATAAAAATTTCAGGGAGTTTATTCTTTCATAATGTTTCAGTGCAGATTAAATACAGGTAGTCCTTGTCTTACAACAGTTCATTTAGGGACCGTTTGAAGTTACAACAGCACTGAAAAAAGTGACTTATGGCCATTTTTCACACTTATGACCATAGTCACATGATCAAAATTCAGATGCTTGGTAACTGACATGTTTATGATGATTGCAGGGTCCTGGGGTCATGGGATTGCCTTTTGCAAAATTGTGACAAGCAAGGTCAATGGGGAAGCTAGGTTTATTTAACAACTGTGTTACTAACTTAATAATTGCAGTGATTCACTTAACTATGGCAAGAAAGGTCGTAAAACGGGGCAAAATTCACTTAACAAATGTCTCATTAGCAACAGAAATTTTGGGCTCAATTGTGATCATAAGTCGAAGACCACCTGTGAATTTTGCTACCCTTTTAAGCAATATACATCTAAAGAATTCCATCAGAGTTTATTTAGCTTTTATCTCCTTATTGGAACAAAACCCTTATTTGAACTATAAAATATTGATCATATGTTTTGGAAGGTGTAGTATACAATTGCATCCTCAATTATTACCACAGCATGAGTTCAGACGTGTGTGTTTGTATATGTAACGGTGTCAGTTGATGAAGAAATGATAGCAGTTTGGTATTTATGGATGCCGTAATTGGGCTTCTCTCAAATGTATGATTATGAAGAAATGTGCACTCTACTAAGGGAATTTTTTTTGGAAATTTCTCTAGGATTGTAAATTGTCATATATATGAACTACCTGTTTAGTGCAATTTTTTTTAAAAAAGAAAAGGTTTGAGTTTTAATTAAATTATTTATTCAGATGTTGAGTTTGATTAAAAATACTAAATACAGAACATAGTGCTACTTGGATACATATAAATATCTTTCTTCCCTTTAAAATCAGGTGAAAACTCCTGTAATCAACTCAGAGGTCAAAACATTAGTGCCTGGGATTCCTGGTCATAGTTCAGCTGTGAAATCTTCAGTATGCAGGGATAAAAATAAAAGGAAGACAGATGGCAAAGAGGTAATTGTTCTCCATACACTATTCTGCATTTAACCTAAGCCAATTGTTGAATATTCAGTCCTCTGCTTTGTTATGTTGCATACTGTGAATTAGCACTTACTGATTTTTTTTAAGTATAATTAATTTTCAGGCTGTGTTCTGAGAATTTTTAGTTTCCTCAGAGAGGAAATACAGACTTTACAACATATTGATTTTCCTGAAAAAAAGTATTCCCACCACTGGAGTGTATTAGGTGCATTCTAAACATTGTGTTTTTTTCATGTAGGCAGAGGCAAAGTTCAAGGATATAATTTCACATGAACAAAATAGGTGGCCCAAAATATTGAGAGAAACTTCTGTGCCTGTTAAGTCAATGCCATCCCTTTCTCCAGTGGGAAGAAGGACATTACTCCTTTTTTTGTCTTCTGTTAGTGGAAGGAGAACAGTAGAGTAAGTCTGGCTCTAGATCCAGTCATTGTTTAGAATAAAAAATACAAAATACAACATACATAAGAAAGGTGCTATGTACATCAATAACTGAAGAGTCAAAATTGATTTTTCTGTTAGTGATGGAAATGTGCTCTGTGATGGAAATGTGATTTGTGGCAGCAAAGCTTGACCAAATCTCTTCCCTTTGTATGTATTGGATTACAAGTGCCACTATCTATAGCTAGAATGAAGATTGGATAAAATTGTACATCTACCGTTGCTCTTGTTTTTGAGGATTGGTTTTCTAAATTCAGAATGTTTAAGCTCAATTATCTCTGACTCCGGATTTTACCATGCCCTTACACCTTGAAGCACAATGAGCTATTAATTTTGTTACATGCAGTTATAGAGAGATGCTCATCTCAGATGGCACAAAAATGCTAACTTGTGTAATTTTTTTTTAAAAATTTCTAGGAGAGTATTGAAGATCGCCTTAGTGCTATGGATATTGATGTGATGAAAGTAAAACAGCCATCCGGAAGCCTTCCACAGACTGATAATTTTGCAGTGCTTTTGGTTCAGGGTTTGGAAAGCAGTGATCCTGTGATTTTAAATGTAAGTATTAAAAGTAATATGATGACTGGGGAGGATCTCTCTAACATTGCAAAATTATCAAAACTCGAAACTTCATTATATTTAGAGTGTTGCAGTATTTTGTGTCTTTATGGCAATGTAGCAAATACTTCAGAATAGTGACATAGAAATCTTTTGATAAAAGAATTTTGAAGGTCTTTGCTTCTTACTTATCTAAATGACCTAAATTAGACTTTTTAAGTTTTCAAGCTCAACTATATTGCCACTTTTTGAAGGAAAACAATGAAACTAAATTTTATATCTATGTTAGGATTAAAAGCCATAAGCCTTGGTAGTTTTGGCATCTACTGATAACATGATAACATGGTTCCATCATCGATCTCTTTCTTTTTTTAACAGAAAGTGCTTCAAACCAAGAAGGAAGCAGTAATAAAGAAAACAGTAGCCAGAATTCCTGTATATTCTGTTATTCCACTACTGCATGAGGTAAAAGATTTAATATTGACTACTGTAATTCTAGCTTTTCTAGTGTACCTTTAGTAAAATTTTAAGCTTATTGTTCTAATTACATAATAAATAGAACTAATATATTTGTAATCCAGAGAAAAGAGATCATCTTTGATTCTCCAAATTTTTGGCCTGCTCTGTCTTGTTTAATTAAGTCAGCCTTGAAAATCAACTTTTATGGATGTTTACTTGTTTGTTTATCACAAGGTAAACATTTCTCTAGTCTGATGTACTTAAGTGAATTAAGAGTCATTGTGGGGGGGGGGGAAACCTCCATTGTATAGAATTTATTTAGTTTGTATACTTTTTAAATTTTAACTTACAGTAGAATTATTATTATCACTAAATTGTTATCCACTCTGTTACATATTTGCTATATATATTAATTTTTAGCCATTTGGTTCCTGTATATATTGTGTATCTTTAGCCATGTATTTGTATAAAAATCTGCATGAGTATATTTGAAAGAATATAAGAAAAACCCTTAACACTGGCCATAGAGGCAGAAAGGTTGGCTCAGGTAGATTTCAGCTTATGCTGCAAATGGAAAAAAATTGCAGAGTGCAGACCTTTGTGAAGACGCAACAAAAGATGGTTACCACATGAACTTCATAAGTCAATGGCACTCAAATAGAAAAGCATCAAGAAATGTGCTTAACTGAGTCAGGCCAAGTCCTATGGAAGTTGTAAAAGTGTGAATGGGAACTGTACTACTTAAATCAGGGGTAGGCAACCTTGGCTCTTTTATGACTCGTGGACTTCAACTCCCAGAATTCCTGAGCCAGCCATAAAAGAGCCAAGCTTGCCTACCCCTGACTTAGATCAATCACACAGAACGAATGACCATGCATGATGTATTTCCATCTCACTTCTTCTGGAACTCAGACTTGAGTTATCCAAATAACATTTGAGCTAGTGTGCGTGAGTGTGTGTGTGTATAGAAAGATTTAAAAGGTTTTAGTTTTGTAAATGAATAATAGAAGTTCTAACACTGAATTTATTTCTGGGTATTTTCAGTTTCTGGATGAAAAAGAGCTTCTTTATGACCCTTCATGTGATATTATCCAGCCCAGATGTGCAGTATCTATGCGTACAATATATTCTACCACATGTTAATGCAGTTTGTTCTGTTCTTGAGTGGTTGTCCCAGCACATATAGATGAGAAAGCCCTTTTGATAGGAAGTTAATTAAAATTGAGTTCATCGTACATTACTCAGATCAGTGAAGAACAACTGGTCTCATTCTTCCTGGCTGTCAGATCTGAGTGCAGGAGCCAAATAAGAATTCGTACTTGAACATTCTTAATATATACACTAGGTTTGTCTGTGGAGATTCTCAGTCATCCAGGTCATGGTTGTCCCAAAGGTGCTTTTTCAAGAGGCAACTGGGCTTTCTTATTTTTCTTTGAAGATGTGTTGCTTCTCATCCAAGAAGCTTCTTCAGCTCTGACTGGACGGTAGCGAATGGAAGGATTTATATTCCTTGCAGACAGCTGGTCATTTGCATTCTTCTAGAGAGTCGTTGAGGTCACTTGGAGATTTATCTGTGTCCTCAGGGTCACATGAGTAGTGCAAATGGGTGTGGAACCTTCTTGGAACTGCTGAAAGTACTATGTTGTAGACGAGATAGATGATGCTGTATCCCTCCCCCTCTGTTGAGAGAGGACTGTACAATTTTGACATAAGTGGCCACCTTGATCTCTCTTTCGCTGGTACTCTCCTTCGTGAAAATAGACACAGGATTCAATCTCTTATTTCAAACTTAAATAGATATCAAATATCATTCCACTATCTCAAAAAGTATGCTATATTACAAGCAATCACATTGAATGAGCCTAATGTTAAACCAAAGGTCTTATGTGAAATGTAAACAAACTTGGTATTGAATCTTTATTCAGTGATGTCAGTCACAGAAATCTGATCTGATTTGCTATATGCATTCTTGGGTGTATGTCATCTAATAAAATACACTTTTGTAGAAATAACAGCAGTAACATGTATTGCCAGCTATTCTAATGCTGCATAACGCAACAGCATTCACAGTGAAGTTTAGTCAAATATTTTGTAATAGTTTAGACTGTGAGAATTCATATATCTGCATTTTGTTGAAGAATATAATTTATATAAAAATCTGAATGCATCTCAGTCTTTACATTCTCTACTTCTGTTTTAGCTCACAAAAAGGCTACAAGGACATCCATACAGGTAAGCATAGATTACCTAAAATTCTGTCTGATAATAATAAATAGGGTGCATGCGGGGGTTGGTTGTAGCAGGCACTTTTTAAAATATTGAGCTGGGTTATTCATTTGTAAGTCACGTGGAATGGGGTGCTCTTTGTAGATTGTTTAATTTTGACTAGTACATGGTTCAAAAATGACTTGGGAAAAAATCCTTAGATTTTGTGGAAGTGCAGCACTTGCTGTTCATTAAACCAGATTAATTTATAGACTTTTGCAGGAGCATGGGAAAAAAAAAGCATGCTGCTGCTTTAAGAGTTGCATTTACTTTAAAAAGTGGATTTCTTAAGATGTAAATCTGTATTGGAGTATATAATTGCAGATTAGAACTACAACATTAGCTTTATACCTGAGATTCTAAAAGGTTAAAAAAGATAAAAGTTCATATAGTCCTATGTTGACATTCATCTGTTCTAGAAAAATAAGAGCAACTAATACTCTATTTTTTGCTACCTATGAACTGTATAGCTGATAAAAGTTATGCCCTGGATCCTTTATCTATAATAATATTAATCATTAATGTGTGAGAATGTATCCATCTTTGTATCTTTATAGATGTTGTTTAAATTTATCATCTTGACTTATGAAATATTTTTTAAAAAAATTCTGACTGTCTTTAATAAATGAAGGTCTTTGCTGTTATTTTCTAGTGCTTCACAAATGGTTCGATGGTTAAAACCTGTTCTAACTATGCATGCCTCCTACCTTTCAACGGTAAGTACTCTGATACACAGGGCTTTTTACCATTTTGGTTTCATTTAGTGGATGCATGAAGGGAAGGTATTTCCAGACTAATAAAGGAGAATATTTGTAGCTCAGGGTTGAAATGAAAGGTCCTTGGTGCTCTCTGAGCTTGGTTGTTTTTTTGCAGATGTTTCATTACCCAAACTAGGTAACATCAATCCTAGCACTGATGATGTATCTAGTTTGCGTAATGAAATGTCTGCAAGAAAACAACCAAGCTCAGAGAGCACCAATTTATGCTTCTTGAATTCTTTTGTTTAAAGTGAATTCCTTTCACAGTTGTCATTGTATAACATATTTCACTCTTGTTCCAAAGTTCACTAACACTAAGTGAACTTCATGTTAAGTGCATAACATGGCAGTGTAATTTTTACCTCTAAGATGAAAAAAACGACAGATTTGAAGTAGGATATGGGATAAGGTTTAGTTTAATTGCTCGGAGGACACATTTAAAAATTATGCAATAGGATAGGCGATCGCTAAACATGGCAGTCTTTAAGCAAGGGTTATATATAAATATAAATAAAATAACAAGCCACCAGGCCCAGATGGGCTAATCGCAGAATTTTATAAAAGCCTACAAGATATACTAAGCCCATTAATGCAAGAAGTATGTAATGACGTATTAGTAGAGGCCAAACTACCAAATACATGGATAGAAACCAATATCATTTAGATTTCCTGGGATATATTTGCTACTGCCTTCTTCTAAGTTTTTTTTTTTCTAGTCTATTTTAAAGGCTTGGGATCTCCTGGTGGTATTTCATCCAAGAATTATTTAGACTTAATTTTTCATAGCTGTGGAACATAGCAAGGTTGGCTAGGTGTTGCTCCTTGCTGTACCCCATAAAATAAAACTTCTAAATAAATTGCTTATGGCTTTGCCAAGTTTATACAGTTTATTCAGAGGATATTGGGGAGCAATAATGATATCCTGAAGGACCATTTCTTCCCTGCAAGTCTCTTGCCCAGCCAGCTGTTGACGTTGAGCTCATCATGACCCATTAAAGGAGCCATACCTTTTAAGTGGGTGGAAAGCCAGAAGGTCAAAACCAGAAATCCTTCTTCTGATATTCTTCTCCCAGTTATGCTTTTTTTCTTTTCTTTTTTAAACATTTTACATCAAAAGCCACATCCACCACATGTGGAGAGAAAAAGATCAGCACAGAAACAATATACTGCAAAAATGTTTAAAAACGTGTCTAGTAATCGTTGGAAATGTAGGCAAAAGCCAGGCACATACTATCACCTTTGGTGAACATGCCCTAAAGCAAAAAAACTTCGGTCAAAAATACACATGTGGTTACAGAAAACGTTAAGAAAACATGTAGATTTTAAGCCAGAACTATTTCTTCTAGGTATAATTACAGAGAACTATGACAAAAAGTGTATATATTTAATATTACATGTATTAACAGCAGCAAGAATTACATTTGCACAGTATTGGAAAAATGAAGAAACACCATCGGAAGAAGACATAATTAGGAAAATTTTGGATTGTGCAGAAATGGACAGGCTTACATTGAAAATGAAAGGGAAAGATTCAGAATATTTTCAAACATGGGATAATTTTTATAAATGGCTAGAAAAACGGAATAGAGAGTAGAAATGGAAGTTGTATTACTATTAATGTCAAATATGTAAACTCAGACAAAACGTTGTTTATTAAGCACTAAAGATTTGTAACTATAAAAACTTAATGAAATAACTTTAAGTAGTCTTTAAGTAAGGGTTATATATAAATATAAATCTTCGGTATGTTTAATATAGAAATGGCCTAGGACTACATTTGCATATATCTTCATAGTTCTCTGTTGACTTTTCTCTTTTTTCTCTTTATCCCTATCATAGCTGCCAGATCTAGCCTCCCAGCTTGGAACATTATACGAGTTAATGGAAAGCAGAGTAAAAACTTTGCAAAAGTTGTCTCGCTTGCATGGCAAACTATATCTTATTATCACCCAAGTAAGTTAAAGTTGATAATCTTACTCCACAAAAAGAGTGTTGTTATGAACATAGAATGAAGAAGGTATGTTACTAGCAACAATGAGATCTATCGAATGTGGGAAAGTTTGTTGGTGTGCCAGAATTTATGACACAAAAAAACTGATGATTCCTCTGTGATTTTGGGGAAATGAAACTACACACAATCTGTGCTTCTAGCAGCCTTACTCAGAAAGCTTTTTGTGTATGATAATTTTCTATAGAGTAGTGCATAATTTTCAAATATAGAAGGTGATTCCCAACATTAAGGTAGCTTCCCATTGACAATTTGAGGCTGCAGAAGAATTTCTGTGAGCTTGATAATTCCAACAATTTTCATAAAAGGTAAACCAGTTTTGGGAAAGAAAACATTTATGTTAAGACATCCAGGGAACTTCCAATCTTTAATTGGGGCCATTGCATCCAAAGCCTTTTATCCTACTAGAGATTGGTATAATTTTGTTTCATTAGAGGAGTTTTACAGATTTACTGAGAATACAGTGATGGAGGTGCACAAAATTTATTTGTCCTAATCTTCAGGGATGGAGTTATAAATTTAGAGTTACCTTCTTTTCAGGTGGATGCTGAAGCACAAGAACATATGTGTTCATGTTCTCCTAAGGCTACCTAATTATATATTTATTGATAGAAAGGCAGAACATAAATCTAATAAATAGAACAAGCCTGTAATGATATTTACTTGGAAAATAAATAGATCAAAACATTTTTATCTTCAATGGCCATGGTTCTGTGTAATTTAGTAGCAGCTGCTGTTCCTCTTCTTGATACCAAAATTGATTCAGTTCAGCTCTTGGTAGTGAAATATAAAACTTGCAGTTTGTTACAGATGTTGCAGAGTCCTATTAATGCAGAAACAATTTGATTTTTTGAGTAGAGAAACCATCTGTTAATGCCAGCAAAAAGCAATCACTTTTAATATTTGGGTTGGAGCTTCAGTTATCTTTTTCTCTCTGGGTATTTCCCCCCCTGCGATGTGTACTTAGTTACCATCCTGAGCATAGAACAGCACTGGACAGAGTGGTTGCACCATCGCTTTCAGTTGCATCTAGATAAACGTTTTAGTTAGAGCCTATTTTGGTTCCATTTTGTATAGAAGATAATGTGGGTTCTAATCACAGACATTAAAAAGTTTAGGTCAAGTGACATCATTAGTTTGTACTATGCCTTCATTACTTGCTACAGACTAATAGATATTTTGAGGGTATTTTTTTGGAAAGGTATGTTTGATACAATAGTGTGTAATAATATTTTTACTCAAAATATAATACAAATGTTGCTTTTACAATGTTAGAATTTTAAAAGGGGCAGAATCAGGTATTACTAAATGTGTGAAAATGTATTTTTTTTAAAAAATCATTTTATTTTATTGGAATTAAAACTTTTCATTATTTGACAAATTAACAATAGTGTATCATACATAGTTAATCATATCTGTTTGATGTAATGTAATTTGAATTCAACACAAGCTGTGTGTCCTAGCTACAATCTTTGTTGATACCAAATACTCGATTTTTTAGGTGGCTGCATTAGAACAGGTTCAGGATGTGCCTGATATTGATCAGACTGCAAAACTGGTATATGAAGAAGGTAAGCAAAAGAAATTTGGTACTAATCAATTTGGATCAATTAGAAAATAAGATAGTATATCAGTAAAGGAGAATATTTGTAGCTCAGGGTTGAAATGAGGGGATCCTTGGTGCTCTCTGAACTTGGTTATTTTCTAACAAACATTTCATTACCCAAACCAGGTAACATCAGCAGCACTGATGTAGCTAACCTTGCAGATGTTGTTGACTCTGAACTTCCCCTAGTACAGCAGGTGATTGCAAGTAGTCCTTGCTTTTGACCACTTTGTTTAGCGAGAGTTTGAAGTTAACAGTAGTGGGGGGGGGGGAACAGCTTTGCGACCAACCCTCACATTTACAGTTATTTCAGCGTCCCATAGTCAGTGATCACCATTTGGGCACAACCGGTGAGCTTTTATAATCATTGTAGTATGTGACCGTCATGTGACCGCCATTTGCAAGCTTCACAATGAGATTCCAACAAGCAGAATTAATGGAGAACATGTGGAAGTAAAATTGAAAGTCACGATCGTGTGATGTCTCTCGCCTGACAGCCACAGTGATGTGCTTAATGATGGTGGCAGAAGTGAGGTCATAATTCTGGTGTGGACATACATGGTTTTTCTAAGGAACACAGTACTTGGTGCCAGCCCCAGTTGTGATCAGTACCTATGCAGGCAATTCCTGCCTGGGTTAAGAATTGAATTCTGTTCCTGTCTTTAACTCGAATTTGTCTGCAAGTTGGAACTCAATACGTAACAAATGGGCTGCCTATTTCTAAAATGGCAGGTGAAGTTCTCCTTCCTTAAGCTGATGAACCTCTGAGGCCATGCAATGTTTTCATGAACTGCTTGGAACCTCTGAAGGCAGGCCGTGTATTAGAAAGGCATAGCTTCAGTTACCTGTTTTGCCTTTTGTACCTGCAACAACATTTATAAGATTGTGGGAAAATTCTTTGATTCATCGAAGCATATTGAACAGGGAAGATGTTGGGCAAAAAAAAAAGAAAAAAGGCTAAAGTGAGAATTAAGAAATTAGATGATGGGAAGTACCAGAGGGAGTATTTAAAAATTAAACATTTGTTTGAATATGGTTAAAGAAATAGAAATTTTTTGAATATAAATGAAGATTAGTTTAAGAGGGATGAACCCCTCAAGTAATATAGTATGCCTTCTTTCTTTTTTTCTTTTGTGTTTGGTTTTTTTGACATGAGAAATATAAAAATGTTGGGATGGTTTACATAAAAGAAATGTTTTCTCTGTTTTGTCTTTTTTTTCTCATTTTTCTTTAAGATATGAGAAATGTAAAAATGTGATGGCTTATATGAGGAAAAAAAACTTAAATACTTAAGTGTAACTAATTTTGAGAAAATCTTAACCAATAAGAATGTTTTGAATATTGTAGGGAAAACAAATTTAAATAAGAATGTAAACAGGATTTATGATGAGGCAATTAAGATGATCAATGAAAAAAAGCTTTATATTGATGTGGTTATTTGCAGAAACATGAGAAAAATGTTTATATTCAATTGTCATTTATTTAAATAACTCTATTAATTTTAAGGTTGGCAAAAGAGAATATTATTGGAAGAAGAGGAAATCAAGTAAAGCTACTATATGGACTATAGAATTATAGAAATTAATTGTTATTTATTGTTTTTTAAACACTTAACCCTGACAACACGATGTTTACCAAATATTAAGGTGTATGTTAAAAATTAATAAAAAAATTTTTTTAAAAAAGAAAGGCATGGCTTCAGGGGTCCATAAAAAACATGGCATGGTTTCAGCGGTTTTATCAACTCAAGGAAGGACAAGGATGTCTGCCACTTTTGGTAATAGGCAGTCCATCCATAAGTAGGATGTTCTAAATCCAGGACTGCCTGTATAAAAGATGAAGGTTGTAAGCCAAAAGCAAGAGAAACACAGGTTCCTTACCTCATTTACTAAATAAAGGGCAGTTTTATAATGCTTAAATATTCAGTTAAACCTGTGGAAGCTTTATGACTGGCTTCTTTTGGGTCAGTTGCTACTCTGCAGAAAGTATCTAGGGGCTTTTCTACTGTGTTTCCTCTGTGCTATCACCATGCCCAAATTGACACTGTAACATACATGCCCTACTTCAGTGGATATTTGCACCGCCCAAGAGCTGCTCTATGAGGGAGATGGGCAATTTTTAAATATGATACAGTATATAAATTCTAAAAATATATTTAAAGAAAATTATTTTCATATGTTGAAAGGAATAGTGCTATACATTTATCTCAGAAAACAAAATGGGTTTGTTGGAATATATTTCTACTCTATCCCATGTTAATATTGCAAAGATTCAAAAAAGCATGGGACAAATCAGTCTTTTCAGGATCCTTGAGTTCATAAGGATATGACTTCTTATGAGTTACTCCATAAAAACAAGATATAGGTACTCCTTACAACTATAGTTGGGGCTGGCAACTCTATTACTAAGCAACGTGGTCACTAATCAGACATCACATGATAACAACATGTGATTTTAATGCCAGCTTTGCCATTGACTCTGCTTGTCAGAAGCCGGTTGTAAAGCTGATTGCAAAGGGCAATTGTGACTGCGAGATGCTGCAATAGTTGTAAATACCCACTGGATGGAAAGTGCCCAAATATCAATCCTGTGATTGTAGGGATATTGCAAAGTCGTAAAAGTGAGGACTGATCGTGAAGTTACTTTTGCAGTGCCGTCATAATTGCAGACAGTTGCTAAATAGGGCAATTATTAAGCAAGGTCTACCTGTAGGTATACTTATGAGATGCACTCGTAAAAAAAGTTCTCAAACACATTTTTGGTTTCAGTAGACAATGTTTATTTTCTTTAGTTTTTCTTTATATTGAACGTTCGTGTTTTTTATCGACAGAATCATCGGACGATGGTTCAGACGACGAGATGGTTGCAGAGAGAGATTCAGATGTAAGTAAAGTTCAGTGACTTTCTTTCCGTACTTAAGAAGTTACACATGATTATGGTGAATGAATGTTTTGTTATGCTCTCCTTCA
Source organism: Azemiops feae (assembly GCA_023970755.1). Taxonomy (NCBI): domain Eukaryota; kingdom Metazoa; phylum Chordata; class Lepidosauria; order Squamata; family Viperidae; genus Azemiops; species Azemiops feae. Next base: position 1,354,779 of record JALGBA010004125.1, on the reverse strand, counting down.
GGAAAATTGGGATGAAGATGAAGAGAAGGAAGATGAGGAGAACAATGAGAGAGATGAACAGTCGGACAATGAGCAAGAGATGGCAATAGAAAAAGAAATCAATGGAGAGTCAGATTTGGATCCAGAAAATGAAAGTGAAGAAGAATAGCATACTGTTTAAAGAAAGAAAGCTTGCTGGAGCCGGCTACCAAAATATGTCACTTCTGGATTGCCATGCTGGAAGCCACTTGGATCACAACAAGGAGTGCACACTTGATACCTAATATATCTGATGGCATATTGGAAAGCTCTGTTTCCAAATCTGGAGTGCATAATGATGCCATCCTTCTTGTTCTTCAGTTCTATATTTCTAGGGATCACAGTGAAACAAATTTCTTCCACATAGCAAGCAAATTATTTCTTTTATTTGGATATTCATTTTACAGCTCAAGTCTAATAGCTTATCAATCCCCATTGGGTGATGATCCTGTTGCAGCTTTGTTTTAAATTCTGATGAATTGAAGACCACTCTACCTTCTTAAACTGCTTTAGTTAAATACTTTCCTAGTTGGCATCTTGCTACAATTTTTGGGAAGAAAATAAATATTTTTGTAAGACTCAAAAACATTACTTTGAATTTCTTGGTAGTTCTTCCTCTTTCCTCCACAACATCCATTCTCTCATAAGAGAATTATTTCATACCTTAGCAATGATACATTGCAAACCAGGTTTTAAGACTAAACTGACTTTTTTATATGTGTGTGTAAATCAGTCATTTTTCATGTACTTAAAAAAAGACTCATGCTTAATCCTAACTTTTTGGTTTTTTGCGCTTGTATATAAGTTTACTGCTGACCCAGAGAGTTCTTTGACGGGAGAAAAATAATGAAAATGGGGAGGGCAGAGACTTGTGAATAACGTTACACAAAAACTTATACATTTGTTATGAATTTTTAATCTTGGGAAGAATGGGGTTGCTGTTAGCTCAATTAAACTGAAGTGATATAAACAATTGGTAACGTTTTTGAGCCATTCACCAGTATAATGTACAGTTTAATTTGTCTATAATTGGAGCTGTTGCAACCTAATGCTGCTCTCCTTTGTAAAGTGAATAAATATACATTGTCTTTATCAAGTATTAGTCTGTGATGTATGGAGTATAATGAAATGCATGTAACTGGAATCTTGTACTGAAGATGCAGCAGGCACTTTTTTGCTATCGTGGAGCGAGTTTGGAATAAACTCTAGTTTTTTAGAGCTGCCTTGTTACATTGTAAAAATGGTCGTCACTTACCAACGGTAATTGGAACCGGGAACCGCTTTGCTAAGTAACACAGTTGTAAGGCTTGACTGTACCAACTTAGCAACAGCAGTTCTGTTGCTATTGCCGTTGTTAGGTGAACCCCACACAGCTGCAGCATCTCGCAGTCATTTGATGGCCATTTTTGACCTTTGGCTAGCTTCCCCATCGGTTTTGCTGGTGGGAAGCCAGCTGTGAAGGTTGCAAATGCTGGTTATGTATCTGGGATGCTGTGACATAATTGTGAGCCAGTGGCCAAGCACCTGAATTGCAATCACATGACCAAGGGGGCGTTGCAGCAGCTGCAGCTTTGAGGACCTGTTGTAAGTATCTTGTTCAGCCCCATCACGACTTTGGTTGCTGAACAAGTGGACAATAAACAAAGACTGTTTGTATTTTGTTCTTTTGCTGCAACTTGCATTTGTTCATATTGTTTGAGCTGCAACATGGGTTGGATGGGTTTCCATGTAGTGCAAAGCAAAACCAAAGAACTGCAAATATAGTTTTTACTGAATAAGGCAGAGATGCTTTCCAAATATATCAGCATGGCTGGCTGAGGACTTCTGGGAATTGAAGTCCACAAGTATTAAACGTTGCCAAGTTTGGACACCCCTGAGATATATCATAAAAACTTCCATGTCAGGCCATCTTATAGCACTGCAGTGGTATTTTTAAACAGAATGATGTCCCCCCAATATCCTACATTATTCATTCCTTGCCATTCAAACTACGAAGACTGTAGTCCAAAGAGCTTCAAATAGTTTGAAAATTTAATGTTTATTATAGCACAAAACAATGAAAATAAAGATTAAAAAAGGGGAGATTAAAAAAAAAAAGCGGGAAAGTAGAAAAGTGTTGATTTCTGACTAACACAGTAAAGTACTACATTACCGATAGTTACTAGGAGCCAGTTGTATACACAATTATTAAATTGTGAATATCATTTTTTTCTATTTCAAGCACGAAAACTAGAAACAATATCCCAACAGAAACAAGATCAAATAAAGTATCTTTATTTAAAACAGTTTACATTGCATTCCTAACCAAATCCATTATTTATTTATTTTCCCATTATGTGAAGTGAGATACAGTATATTTCTATTTACACTTACTAATCTTTCTAAACTATATTAACAAAAATCATTATACTCTTTCAAATTTAACCTTACAATTTTTATGTTCATTTTAAAACTAACATTTCATCTTTATAACTAAAATAAATTCTAATGCATCTTTTTAATGTCCTTTTAACATACTTTCAAATTCACTTTCAATAATATTTTGCAAACTAGGAATTACTAAAGTGTTTTATTCTCTTTGTGTATGAAACCCATTTTCAAATCCACTTTATAAGCACAAAACAATCCATTGGAATTCTCTTAATTACATCTGTCAAACCAATAGAAAATTTCTCCTAGCTCCAATTATCATACGAAATAAAATCTTTTTCTCCTTCAGAATGTCTCTTAAATAAATACAAACTTTTTGTCAAGAGATTCTCCAATATGATTTTTAAATATGTTAATAATTTCAATTTTGAAGTGGAGATCCCAAACCTGTACTCTTAAGAATTATAGATTTACCGCAATCTTCTTTGAATTGCAGTGGGGCACTTATAATTAAACCATCTTCATTGTAGGCACTGTTGGAGTCAGGTTTATATTCCAAAATTACAGTTACATCCTTTGCAGGATCAAGTATTTGTGCAGTAGTCTCAGTAGTTTGATAAATTTCTGCACTTAGTTGCATCTCTGGATCACTCATCTTTCTTCCCATCACTTGGGTAATTTGTTCCTCTTTCTTTCATGACTTCTTTGGAATATAGTTGAAGTGAATTCTTTTGTTTAAACACTCCTCCAAAATAATTTTTGCAGTCTGTCTGGCTTATGTTGCTTTATGCTTTAGCTCCCTCTTGTGGTCAAAATATAAATCATTTGTTTTTTAAAAAAACTTTATGGGTAAGCTGGCACCTCCTGGTCACTCAAAATCTATTAAGATCAGAAGATTTCAGCCTCCCACAACAAACGATCAAAAATCACAAATTATAACACCCAAGGTCAAATAAAGGTGGCAAATTCATGAACATGAAAGAAAAAAGCACACTTCCTTATTTTAGCTCACTTCTGGCAAACCTCCTCTTCATCCTTCAACAATAATGTCCCCAAAATAGCACTAATCTTCAAAAACAGGCTGTGATCGAAAAGATACTTTTTAGCTTAGGAAATATAATAAATACAGGTAGTCCTCGACTTAGCAACCACAATTGAGCCCAACATTTCTGTTGCTAAGCGAGACATTTGTTAACAGTTTTGCCCCATTTTATGACTTTTCTTGCCACATTTGTTAAGTGAATCACTGCAGTTGTTAAGTTAGTAACACGGTTGTTAAGTGAATACAGCTTCCCGATTGACTTTGCTTATCAGAAGATTGCAAAAGGGGATCACATGACGCCCCTGGGACTGCAACCGTCATAAATATCCGTCAGTTGCCAAGTGCCTGAATTTTGATCATGTGAGCACGGGGATATTGCAACGGTCGTGATTGTGAAAAACAATCATAAGTCATCTCAGTGCCGTTGTAACTTTGAACAGTCACTAAATGAACTGTTGTAAGTCAAGGATTGCCTGTAAAGCGTTTAAGAAATGAAAGGCACAACTTATTGTCAGTTTGAAAAATAAATGTATGCTTTTTTAACACCTCCCCAGCTTATGAATGACTCATCTGGCTGCTTCTGAGTGTTGCTTCAGAGTCTCCTTGCAAAGGAGGATCTTGAGCGACTCTGGGTCTCTCCCTAACTCAGGAGAGTCATATAAACTTAGGGAATTCAGTTTCTTTGTAAATTTATAAGACACAAATCTAATCCAAGCAGGTGACAGTACTGAGTTGACTTTGGTAGATGATAAAAATTTCAGGAGGGTCCAATTTAGTTAGTATTTAATTGGTAAATACTAATTTATTTCTACGCAGATTCTCAGTCATCCAGGTCATGGTTGTCCCAAAGGTGCTTTTTCAAGAGGCAACTGGACTTTCTTGTGTTTCTTTTGAAGAAGTTTCGCTTCTCATCCAAGAAGCTTCTTCAGCTCTGACTAGATGGTGGGGAGTGGAAGGATTTATATTGCTCGCAGACAGATGGTCATTTGCATTCTTTTTAGGGAGTCGTTGGGGCCAATTGGAGGTTTACCTGTGTCCTCAGGCTCACCTGGGTAGTGCAAATGTGTGTGGAGCCTTCTTGGCTGCAGGATGTTTTCTGCCCTGTGTCCCTTCACTGTTCAAGAAAGGCGCAGGCTGTTGGGGTTGAGTCTGTGTTGTCTGCATCTCAAACTGAAGCTCAAATGGTTCCTGTAGTCTGCAATGTGTTCTGGAAATCCGTTCATACTCCCTCACTATTCAAAGAGTGTTCATCCCAAAGTGCATTGCTAAATGTCTATGGAGATTCTCAGTCATCCAGGTCATGGTTGTCCCAAAGAAGCTTTTTCAGGAGGCAACTGGTCTTTCTTGTTTTTTTTTGAAGATGTTAACTTAGTTAGTATTTGGATGGGAGACTACATGAATTCCCAAGATGATTAACTAGAATGAAATATTTAAACATGATGACAATGTCCAACCATTTCTGATTGCTGTAATAAAAATTACATGGATTTGTTCTGTAGTAGGTAAGAGTTGAACTTAAGAAAATCTTTATCTTAAAAAAAAACCCATCTAGGATGAAATATAATAATTTGCATTCAGAAATTGTCACAGATTCACATCCAGCATTGTATTGTATCCATAAATCTAATAAGGAGGTAATGGGAGAAAATATTTGGTTGTATTCATACATTTGTATAATGTATCTTGCTTTCTAATGCATGTTTATGATATATAAATCTGTTTACTTTGAATACATTATGACACATCATTTTGTGTGGTTTTTCTTTTGGGACGTGTTTTTCCATTTTGGGGGAATTAGTTTTTAACATCCAGGTTGGTTGATATCCAATGGGTGCTTTAAAATCTTAGTAATGCATTAGAAATATAATTCTAAAAATGGCCATTGGGTGTCACATATGTGCTGCAGAATAATAGTAAATAATTTGCAAATGATAACAAGGTGCCGGTAACATGAAGTACATTTGAACTGGTTCTTGCAATATTAATATTCTGTTTTATATTACTGCTTCTTGATTGCTTTCAGAATACATTGTGGTAGTGCTAAGCCCATGAGAGGTCCTGATACTGCTGTAAGTCGAATCACAAGTGGTACCTGATCAACTTAAAATGTTGACCTGTTAATATTGCCATCACTGTGGGAAGAATTTTACATTTAAGAGCATTACGGTCCAAATATTTGAACAATGTGTGTTCCATGGGGAAAAGCAAAACAAAAAAATGTTCATCTATAAACAGAATGGAAACATTGTTTACGATTCACGTTTTCTTTATTGGTTTACAATCCATGTTCCATAACAGGATTTTAAATTTAGCTCTTTCTCTAAGGGCCAGAATACTGCCTTTCTCCACAGAGAGTACCCCCAGCTTAACAAGATTTATAGTTTCAGAGTCTGGTATATTCAACACCAAAAGAACTAGCTTCTCCATGAGTTCCTGCTTGCATACTTTGAGCAAAACAAGATCACTATTTGGGCACAGCAGTTTTTTTCTATAGTAAACAATTGACTACAACCTTTTTAACTTAACTCGGGCATGCACAGATTCCCCATCCCCATATGAACAAGGGAATTGCACTATCCACGGGGTCAGACATTTTTCTGGCTGGCCCTTTCTTGCCCTTGTTTTTGTAGTGCATATGTGTGTGCGCATTATCTTTGAGTCAGTTTTGACTCCTGGCAACTGCATGGACAAATCCCTGCAGTTTTCTTGGCGAGGTTTCAGAAATGGTTTGCCCTTGCCTGCTTCCTAGGGCTGAGAGAGAGAGACTTGGCCCAGAGGCAAGAGTAGAATCAAGTCTTCTGTTTTCTGGTTGGGTGGCTTCACCACCACACCAAACTGGGTCTCTGTTCCTGGTCTTAGCTTTTTCCATTTTACTTTCCACTGGGCATTGGAAACTCTTTCTACCTAATCAGTACTATTTCACAACTCGTGTAGACATTCATAGACATCACCAACCCTTGTATTTCTGTTGCCTTTTCCTGTTTTCTCCTCCGTTCTCCCTCTTTCCACCATCCTCCCCATTTACCCAATTTATATCAACCGGACCGAAGTCTCCCTTTTGCAAGCACCTGCCTCATTGCAGATAGACTGCCTGAATCCCATATTCCCCACATTGTATATATACCCTGGGGTCATAACAGGGCTAATATTTCTTCAGGTATTTGTTACAAAGAAATGGGTTTTAATTTGCTTTTGTTAGTGCCATCGATCATCTGGCATCTAGAATTATTGTCTTTGTTTTGGGAAAGGCTGCAAAGGTCACGGGGCAGCTGAAAGCAAGAGGATTTGGAGATTATATTTTAGGCTTACCCATATGTAACTGAGTGTAGGAGTGTTATGTCCTCTTTCCTTACTGAGCTGGATGGTTTTGTTTTTTTTTGAAGTACACAAAGTTTGGGAAATCTATCTTCTCATGTATCTTGAGTCCAGTCCCATGAAGCTGCTTTTAAACTGATCAGACAAAATGATGGTGGAAAATGTGATCAAATGTTTAAAGCATTCTTGCCACTTAATAAATTAGTAAGTTCACTTTTGGGCTTTTGGTTATATTTTAGCATACCTTTTTGTTCCAAACACCTCTTCCTAAAGATCTGTCAGAAGCATGGCTTTTTATCAGATGGAATCCAGGAACTGGCTGGGAATCCAATAATTCAATCCAATCTCCAGAATCAGACTAAAACTTCGTTCTAACTTTATGCTAAGAATCTAAGAATCTCTTGTTCCGTTATGTTTTGCTCTTCCTTCGCTTAGTCAAGACTATGATTAAGGTCACACATTGTTTTAAACCAGTGCTTTTTTTGTAAAAAAAAAAAAAAAAAAAAAGGTGCCGGAACTCACACATGTCACACAACCCACCTTGCTTACCCTACACGGTTCCATCCCAAAAAGGTGCCGGAACTCCGTTCTGAGCGTTCTATGAGAAAAACTATGATTTTAAACTATGATTTGCTTAACCAGTTTTTGTTGAATCAGCTACAGTTGGGTGACTCTTATTTTGAAAAGTATTTGATCTGTAGTATAGATAATTTTAGCTCTTTTATTCCGCCCCCCTTATTTTTTTAAAAAATGCTTTTAAAAATTGATTTGGTGATCTAAATTGGATTTTAAATTGTGTCTCTCTGTATAGGTAGGCCTCAACATACGACCATAACTGAGCCCAAAATTTCTGTTGTTAAGTGAGACATTTGTTAAGTGAGTTTTGCCCCATTTTATGACCTTTATGGCACAGTTGTTAGGTGAATCACTGCAGTTGATAAGTTAGTAACCTGGTTGTTAAGTGAATCTGGATTCCCCATTGACTTTGCTTTTCAAAAGGTTACAAAAGGAGATCACATGAACTTGGGATACAGCAACGGTCATAAGTATGAACCAGTTGCCAAGCATCTGAATTTTGACCATAGGGCTGCTATACAGATCATAACTGTGAAAAATGGTCATAAGTCACTTTTTTCAGTGCCGCTGTAACTTTGAGGAATACCTGTATTGAGCAATACATAGAAATGTAGGACATTAAAGTATTAAAATAAAAAATCAGACATACTTTTAAAACTTCCTATATAGAAATAGGATAGAGGCAATGCATAATATTTAGCATATAAGAAGCAAAATTCTTCACCAAGATAAAATTTTACATGGAATTTTCAGGTGATAGCAGGGATCCTGGATCTTAATTAGGGATCTGCCTGCTCTGAGGACTAATGAATAAGAAAGTATGTATTTGGCTTCTGTAACTGGCAGTAATTGAAACCTATGGATTAGATTGACTTACTTTTCTATAATTACTCAAAGTTTGGAATACCTGCACTTGCTTAGTCATTAGAACAGGACAGAGATTGAACCCCAACAGGGAAACTACCCTGTTGCAGAACCTAAGTAAGAAGCCAAAATGTCCTACTCCAGAACTTTATTCAGCTTTATTCAGAAATGCCAGTATCTTCATAAATAAAACAAACTATGAGTTTTTCTGTTATTTTTACCTGTCAACCAAGTCTTACTCTACATACTGTATATTGTGCGCACAAAGAACAAGGGAAGTAGATGTCAAACCTGGAATTAAAGAATCTTGCAGGCCGCGGAGACTTCAAAATTGCTTGAGCTTCTTTTACTCATAAATGTTCAATTCAAAGGCATTCTTTTTCTCATTCTTTGCAGCTGCTGATGTTCCGGTGTTTTTACTTGTTAGAGCAACACTTACCTTCTACCTGCATCTTTACAAACAACCACATATTCTCTCTTACCAACTAGGTCCTTTGTGTGCTACCTTCATAGAACTCTAATCTTCCACAACTGGTTCATCTTTTGCTCAATTTAATACTCTCCTGTTCTACAAATATTGCTTCCTCCCCATTCCTCATAATCTAAAGGCATCAGATAAAAGAAACAAACAAATAAGAAGAGGAATACTCTGCCTAACAGATTTTGCCCCTTTTTCTTACCTCTGAACTGATATTTGTTTTATGTAAGGGCCTAATTCCCTGGTGCTTCTCTTCTGAGTAGCACCATCCTAGCTGAATAAATGGGACTCTGGGGGTGTACATAGCTATAAACCACATGGTGTCAACCTTCAACCAAATTTGGCTGCAGCCATTTTCACTTCATTTTCGGTTGCCCCAGTAATGGGAGGGGGGAGATGTATTCTTTTAGTTTATACATAACAATAAATTGTTCTGTGGGAACCAAGGTCAAGTTACTTAAGTTTTTGGCGGGCTGAAGCTACCGTTAGAAAGCCCGCCAAAGTAGTCAATTGGGGATTGTGATTTATGACACACTACTAGGGTGGGGAGTTCAACTTGTTACTTTGTAACCTGGGGGGAACTTTCAGTCTTGGTTTCACCTTTGTTCGTGCCGATACTATGTAGCCATTAAATGTGTTCTTTGAGGAAAGCAATTTCCTTGGCGTTCTTATTTCTACTGGTCTCATCTATCGGAACCATGACACATAGGAGAGACAAATGCAATGGGATCTCTGGTCAGAAGCAGACAGTGTCCCACTGGTTTTATAATTACATAATCTGAAATCACCATAAGCCATCCAGAATGAAAAAGCAAGGACCTTAACTTTCTTCTGGGGGTGGGGGATAGTAGCAGGGTAGGTTAATCTTCCCTTGAATCTTCCATCATTGTAATTATGTGCAAATCACTTTTTTGTGGATGCAACCTACATTGAGACTGACCACAAGGACTTTTATTTTAAGAAGCTGCTACTGACTAATTCATATTTATACTTTTTAGCTTAATTTGTCAGGAAATCATCCTGGCTAGTGCAGAGACTCTGCAGGTGAGAGTAGGGAAGGTGAGCAGATTCCTTTGGGATCTAAAAACGTTTGCTTATGTGCGATATTTCCTTGATGACCGCTGTAATGTTTTTGAAACATTATTTAGTGTCTGCACTACATTCACATTATCAGGTGGTTCTGCCAGTGCAAAATCCACATGGATTCTCACATGGAGTGTGTGAATCTCAGCTTCCTTCCAAGTATGTCTGATCTTGGTAGTAAAGTCAGGGCTTGCTTCAAATTATTTTAGGAACTGCTTCACCCTCCTTTTCTTAGCACAATGCTGTTACTTTAAGAAAGCGTAATAGCGGAAATATTTAAAAAGATAATTAAAAAAAAATCCAAGATATTAATCAGGCTAGTAAAACTAAAACAAAATGCAACACGGCATGTTTGATGCACATTCAATCCATCCAAGCCATCCAATCCATCTACCATCTACCACAACTTTTTTGACCCTCTCCTATAGTTGACCCTGCTTCCCATCCAACTTGCTGTTGGAATTCACTCAGATGACCACCTCCACATTTCCCTTTATTGTATACCTACTCTTGCAGGCGCAACTGCTTTATAAGGTACACAAAATGTACAGAATACCACTAGTGGCTGCTTGAGGTCTTCCTTCCTTCCAAAGGAGTAGAGCACAGCACAAATGTCAATACTGATAGGCTTCCCCGAAATTCTAGATTTCCTTAACATCAGGATTATCTTCATGTTTTCTACTTAACCTACCCCAATACCTCCAATTAGTATATGTCCTTTGTTATTATTGTTCAATTCTATTTCATTTCTTCAAAGTACAAGATAAAGAACACAAGATGACATCCCCCACGGTTAGGCAGCTGCCCATTCACTAACTGCAGTAAAATAAAAACTCACTTTATGTGTCTCATAGAACACGTGTATTTTTTTCTTTCATTTCTCTCACCAATTGTGTTGTTTCTGTTCATGGAATAACAACTATAGCACATAGGCTTCTTCATTCATATGTCTGTAGATGCTGATCTGTTGGTCTACTTTCCTTTATATCTTTTTCTTATGTATATAATTTACTGGCAATAAAAGTGACTAGAGTCTATTACTACCAACTTTCAGCCTGAGGGTGCTCACCCAGTAAATCCATTCTTAATATTCTGTTACTGACCAGGGAGGGCAATAAGAAATGATTTATAACCATGACAACAGTTGCTGTGAGAGACTGGGATCAACAATGATCTCTTTCATGCCTGCATCAATGAGTTTGGGATAAAGAGCACTTCTATCCAGCTGGAAAGTCCATGTGTGCCACGTTTACATTTTTATCAAGGTAAGTTCTATTGAAAAGGTCAGGCACACACTCCCTAAATAACTTTCTTGGGAACAGAGGCTTTGTGACTGCATTAGGGCTGTATCATTCCATGAGGCTTCTTGATCCCCTTGCTTTCTTCTGCTGTCACGGCCATAAGAGTAAGGGAAATTGGGTTGTTGAAGTGGTTGCTCTTGCAGAGGGAAAACAGTTACTTCTCCAGTTAGATCCAAGTTCAGGAGAAGGGGGATTTTTCAAATGTGCCTGTTTTAGGTGATTATTATCTAAGGTCATTAATTTAAAGTCAGTGTGTTACTCTGAGGCATGGAAATGACTTGGATTCATTTCAGAATGGAGGAGGCCTGCTCAGCATTCTGATTTCATAACACAGAAGAGATTCATTGCGGAAGTATGGAGGACTATTGAGGAAAATTAGGTTCATTAGATTGGGAGGGATTTGGGAAATCATCTAGCACAATCCCTGAATCAGTGTGGGATCTACATCTCAGGCTGTCTCTACAGCAGGATTGGATAGTGATAGGGATGGTGGTGATGATGGTCTGATTCTAGTTCCAGACCTACCATGTCAGGTTAAATGATATCAGAGGCAATGTTTTAGGGAGAGGAAGTCTTACTCATTGGGATGCTATCAATTTGTGGGCAGTCCGAGCAGATACTCATATGTTCTTGCTGGCTGTTAGTACATTGGATTGCTATGCAGATCCCACTTGCCACCCCTCCCTTCCATGTTTCTAACAGCAGTTCTCTAGAGCAAAGTTTCTCAACCTCAGCAACTCTAAGATATGTGGATTTCAACTCCCTGATTTCCCCAACCAGTTCACACATCTTAACGTTTCTAGGGTTGAGAAACACTGCTCTACAGTCTGAGACAGGAGATGTCACAACTCTTTCTAGATTAGCCAGGGATTGAACCTTGTGTATATGAAGCACAACTTTGAGCTAACAATTCTGCTCATTAAAGTGACGAGCTCGGCTGTAAAGGAATGGAACTGAGAATGAAGCAGAAAGAGCTTTCTCTCCTAGAGGTGAGGCAGTTCCCCAGTCTGCTGTCCCTTCACAAACCTTTGACAACCTGGCATTGCCGATTCACTTTTGGGCCTGCCAAATAGCATGCAGCCATGGGGCTAGTTAGCACTCTGTAGCCCTTCCCTCACCTTTTTCATTTTGACTATGTTATCCTTGCTTTTAACTGTTTTTATTATAATATTAGGTGATTTCTAAATATGATAAATAATAAATAAATAAATAATAAACAAATTTCTTTGTTAGGATAGAGTATGGACCCCATTCTGATCTTGAACACAATCAAGTCTCCTTGTAAACTGAAATGCAGATTTTTACACATGGACTATACAGCAAACAACACTTTGGAACTTCCCCATGCATTACAGTTTGAAGTCTCCACTTTGACTGGATATTCTTTGGTCCTACAAGGAATGTTTTCCTTGAGGGGAAATTACACTATAGAAAATAACTGTTTTTGAAAGAGCATTGTAACACTCCTTTCCTTCCTCCTTTTCCAAATAGTCCTTGAATAGACTGTGCCTGACACTTGGATTTTTATAACTTTGAACATGTCATGATTTGTGGACCCTCTCTGTCTAATTTTTGGTTAGATAGGGTTGATCGTGTCATGATGTAAAGTAGATTACTGATTGGCATTGCAGTTCGGATCAGTATCTACCCAGCTCTGCCTTTGGGGTGTTTATCTGATTATAGAGTTGCTGTATTTTGTCAGCCTTGTTTATGAAACCTGGTGAAATTAAATGTTATTGATTGCAAAGCCAGAAGTAATTGCAAGATCAGCAAGAAGGAATTTAGTGAGAGATTTGTCAAAGAGGGAGACTGCAGTAACTAAAACATAAACTTTTAATTGAGTGTGCCAGGAACTAATTTCATTAAGATCAGACATGGTGGGCTTAAATTTCTGTGAGTAAATCCAGGATTGGGATGATATGGTAGCCTGGAGGTGGTCTGATGGATTTGTTCTCATTGTGAAGCATTTTATCTGCTTTCCTTAGCAATTTCTTTCTGTACAGGGAGTTGGGTTCTATTTTGAGGTAAACTTCAACCTCCTGATGTTTGGGGATATCTCTCTTAATTCCCAGCCACATCCTTTTGGATCAATGGCTTTGATCATTTGAAAATATTGTATTGTGTTTGTCACTAAATCTTCTGCAGATATGGGCATCACCAGTCTATTGCCTATTCTGAACTAAACCACGGTGTCTTCTTTTAAGTGATGCTTTAAGCATTGCAGCTGTTGGAAGCCTACCAGCCAGGCAGAGCATGCTTGCATGAAGAATGAGTAGCAAGAATCACTAAGATAGATGCACCAACATAGTGCCAAATTCTGAGAGTTGGTCCTACACACGTGAAGAGGAGACATATGAACAGCTACTTGGCAGATTCATTCATAAGGAGATCTATAGTAGTCAGGAACCAGTTTTCTATGAGATATTTGAATCCCTCAGTGTGTTCCTACAAGATAAATGTATATACTAAATGTTTAGCCCATTCTTCATTTCATAATTTGAGTTGACACATCTCAACTCTGAATCACAAATGCCCTGCAAATTAGATTAAATTGGCAGTCTACTTCCCAGTGTATTTGATATTTGGCTAGAGAGCTGAGTTCCAGCTTCTAAAAACAAATCACTGGCCATCAACACACCGATCAACCAATAGGAACCAATAAATACAAAGCATAGAATAGCCCAAAGCACACATTCCCTGAGGATGGGCTCCAGCATGAGTCCAAAAACTCAGAAGACTAAACCTCTGGTTCCGGTGACTGACCCTGATTTGATCTTGCAACATTATCCTACACATATATTTGCCTTCATTCTAAAAACCTTGTCCAGCATTCTACTGTAACCAACTGTAGTGAAAGTAACTGGGAATCTCAAACTTCTCTTCAGAAATCCATTAGATCTTTGTACCCTGGCTCCATTTTCTGCAAGGGCATGACAATTTCTGCCACCATCACTGTTGTGAAAGATGTGCCCATGGCGGGGAAGCTGGAGTGATGGACTAGAGTGTACTGGTAGTTTCCCAGGAAGGAGGGAACACATTCCAGAAAGGATGTGAGGAGAAAGAAGAGGCAACTCAGCCCAGAACTAGATAGAGGAAGAGAATAAGGCTAGCCACTCCTTAGAATCTCCCTGAGTATATCCATTAGGCTGAGAATACTAAGGGTTTAGTCAGACAAGATTCTGACTAAATAAAGAACTGAACTCTGACTGAATTGTTCTACATTATTATTTTTGCCTTTTGGTACTGTCCATGGGGTTCACCTAATGAGAAGGAAGGACTCACTGGAGAAGAGCCTAATGCTGGGAAAGATTGAGGGCAATAGAAGAAGGGGATGACAGAGAATGAGGTGGCTGGATGGGGTCACTGAAGCAGTAGGCGTGAGCTTAAATGGACTCCAGAAGATGGTAGAGGACAGGAAGGCCTGGAGGAACATTGTCCATGGGGTCGCAATGGGTCAGACACGACTTCGCAACTAACAACATTATTCTTAGCTTAGCTTGATACCTATTTTCCAGGTGACACCCCTGCTGACTTTCTCCTGTAACCCTATGTATGATAAAAGTAGGGCTGTCACAACCTGTGCAGCCTTTCTGGCAAGGAGTAAATTAAAAAATGCCAAAAGTAAAATAATTTCAATAGTGCCACTTCATGGCTATATTAAATCCACGGTTAGTGGATTCAGTCATTTCTTGGGAGACAAACCAATCTCACCAACTCAAGAAATAAACAAAATCAAACTATATAAAAATATAAAATGTAAAGTCTGCTTTAAGTCTTAAATATTAAAATGCAAACAGTGTCAATATAAATACATTAGCATTGTCATATCATATTTTTACAGCTGGAAACTTAGAAAGATTGTAGTGTAATGCTCCAGGCAAACTACAAGATGATGCAATTTTTCCTACAAATAGATAGTGAAAATTTCCATATGATTGCTACATTTACCAGAATATTCTAAATATAATTAATACATTCATGCACATGTAAAAGATATGCATAAAAGGTAGAAGTGCTTACAGTTCCTGACTTAATGATTTAATTTGTTCATTAGAAAAATGTATATGGCCACCTAATCAAGATAGGACTCTTTGTGGCTACCGGTGAACAGAATCAAAATAATAATATGCAAAAACCAAAATAATAAAAACAACACATTGTGCAGAGAGTGTTCCCAGAAAATACTTTAAAAATTAGACACTAGAGGGAACTAGAAGGCACTAAAGATGAGAATTAAAGGAGAACACACAAACTCAATTTACAAATAAAAAATAAAGCAAGATATTTTAACATTGGATATAGTAAATGATATATTTTTGAACAATAGACCCAGCAGTTAATTTTAAGAGTGCCTTCCTCTACAGATAATGTTTAAAAGCTGTTATGGAAGGGGAATAAGTTTCACCTGAAAAGGTTGAGACTGATCTGAAAGTGGATTTAAAAATTATGACCTACATGGAAAAGATGGTATACTAGACACACACACACATACACACACACACACACACACACAGAGGCTGATGTTTTACTAATTAAAAGGGACATATTAATAGCAAACCAAGAAAATGACCTGGATAATTTTCCTATATTAGATTTGCAAAAGAGGCTTGTTAAAGCTTTGAGGAAATCTGTGAGAAGGAATAAAGAAAAATGAAAATGAATCAAGTTCTGGGACATTATTTGAAGAGACTAAAAATCAAGATTGTTAGAAGTATATGGGAATATAAAGGTGGTTTATTTCAGGGGTCCCCAACCCCCAGTCCGTGGACCAGCACCAGGCCACGGCATACCAGCAAACAAGTGAAGCCCCATCCGCTGGATGCAGGCAGCGTGCGAAACCACGCCCCCTCTGGTCTGCAGAAAAATCTTTCTCCACAGAACCGGTCCCTGGTGCCCCAAAGGTTGGGGTCCTCTGGTTTATTTGATCAAGGTTTAATAGATAAGCTGTTATCACTGGTAATCCTTAATGGACTTTTGCTGACCTAAGGACTGAAATGATGAGGCTTTAGGGATTTGTTTATAGATAGATGGGATATGGGAAGAAGAGATCATTTTTGTAATTTAAGAGAAGATGATAAATTACTAAAAATGTTTACATTTGTGATAAAGGGGAAATCATTCCTTTACATTTTTCATTTCTTTACTGTATTCTTATTTTTTTCTGTTTTTCTATTTTTTTCTGCCTGGTGGGAAAATATTAATAGTTTTAAATATAATAATAAAAAAGATAATAAAATTAAAGAAAGGCAATAGAAAGAATAAAAGGTTCAAGAAAGCAAAAATGAACAAAAAAAGATTCCTTGTTTCAAATTCCTTCAAAACTTTAAGAAGACTGTTTTGTAAGAACAGCATGAAAAAAATGATTCCAATTACTCTGTTGAATTGGCATTTTTATTTCTGTCTTTATTTTTAAAGCCTGATTCTATTTTTTTATATCAGTGATAAATAGTTGTTCATATTGTTCTCTATAATCATTTCAGACAGGTTTTGTTCCACATCTTTTTCTATAGCAGCTTCTTCTAGTTTGGCAGTTTCTTCTGGGAATATAAAGACACAACAAAGTTGATGAAGTCGGTTCAAAATCCCATTGCCATTCTTCAACAATACCTCTGAACACCGTTATAAGTGGCTTATTCTACTAGGTCTCCAAATATTGAAAATAACTTTTCTTTCCCATGAAGATGCATTTTTTCTTTAAAGTCTTAATATTCAACATCAAATATTCCAACTTGTTCCTCTTGTCTTGCTTTTTGCTGTTTATTTTGAATCCATAAAGCTTTTGAAGATACAGTTTTATTTTCTTATATTAAGGACTGAAGGCACTCACTCAGTGTTTAATGTCCTTTGAAAGCGCTGACTGCAACTGGAGCAAAGATGGCAGATTCCTTTGTATTCTGATCCTCCCAACCTCTGGAGACTGCTGCTTTCCAGTCTCCTCAGGAGGAGCAACTGTACAGAGTGCAACATGGGCAATCTGGCATCTTCTCTTTCTCCAGAGATGGTCAAAGGAGCTAATTGGTCTCCATGTTCTTAGCTGCAATTTTCAGTTCTACGAAACATGGAGCCATCTTCAGTCGGTCATTTCTTCTTCAAAAATCAAAGTGGTTTTTTTTTATTTCTTCATTTAATTTCTTTATTATATACAGTATATAGCCACTCATTTTTAGGTGACTCTACAGAGTCTTGATTGCCTATTCCTAGTGTGTGTGCATTATGTTAATTAGTACATTGGCTTTACATTTTATGCTTACTTTTTGTATTACCAAAAAAGACAGACTGAGCAAGTTTAGGTTGTGACCTAATAATTATATTTTTTTCTCATTATTTATCTTTATCTTTAATGTTTTTCTCTCTGTTACAGCAAGTGTTGAAAGTGAGCTGTTTATACAGTCCTGGAACTATATAAGAACCTGAATAATCTTAATGTGGCCACCGTAAAATGCAGTTTAGCAGCTTAAAAGGCAAGAAAACTCTGAATTTGAAATAATCAATATTGGACCAATCATAGTAAAAATGATACAAAAATATTTTGTAATGTAGGGTTCTATATAAGCTGTTTACATTGGATTGGAGGTGCTTTAGCATCCAGGTTTAGAGGGCATAATTCAGTGTTTTTCAAACTTGGCAACTTTAAGATGTGTAGACTTTGTGCTGTTTGGGAAATTCTGGAAGTTGAAGCCCACACATCTCAAAGTTGCCAAATTTGAAAAACACTAATACAAATGGATGCCACCTTCAACTTGCCTCAGACCCATCATGGAGGCAACTAAGAGAGAAACTAAAGAGACTGGGAAAGTAATAAAAGGGAGAATAAACTTAAACAATCATGAGATAAAAGGCAATTACCTAGGCAATTTATCATAGGCACTTTATTGTATAAAAGGCAACTCAGAAACCTAGGAGCAATCATTCCAAATCATTCAGAGATATTCCACCTTCATGAACTCATTTTCAATGGGGGGATAGAAAACCTTTTTGCAATTTCCAAGATTTGATATTTACCCCAAGACCTGCATTAAAATATCATAATGAAGTCTCTGTAGTTCTTGCTCTCTTGATCTTGTTCAGTTGTGTGGGCTTAACAGCAGCCTGTATTTGGATTTCTACTTCTACTTCTAAAAAGTTATTTTCCAGCTTCTCCCAGAACAAGCTGGAACAGGCAGTTGAGATGCCTCCTATTGAAGAAAGATTAGAGGCAATGACCTCACATGTTCCATATTGGTCACCTGATGATGCCATAGACCTGGGGTCTTCAAATTTGGGAGTTGAAGTCCACAAGTCATAAAAGGGCCAAGTTTGAAGACCTCTGCCATAGCATAGATAGACCATCATTTTTCAAACTTGGCAACTTTAAGAAGTATAGTCATCAATTCCTAGAATTCCTCAGCCAGCCTGAATCCTCAGATCCTACAGAAGTGATTAGGTCAGAGAATATGCATCAAAGCATTTACTCTCCCCATACCTCTTTCCTGTTTGGAGGAAAATGCTAGTTCTTTGATCCAGCAGAGCATTCCCTACATGGAATTGGAGAACCACAGCATGACATTTTCAGTTCTACTACCAGTAATGGGCACCCCTAGAGACATTCTCCATTTCACCACTTTCCTCCCTCCTTCTTCTAATGAAGACAGAACTTCTATTTTGCTCCCTTGCTAAAGTAGAATAGAGATTGAAAGAATGGCGAGCCAATTTTTCCTTTCAGTTTCTGAAAGCACTTAAATACAGCCAAAGAGAAGAGTCTATATAGCAAAGATATCAAGCAGCAATTCAGATCAGAAAGTTAATGCTTCATAGGAATTGAACTGATTGGATGCCTCCCTTGATGTCTTACGAACACCATCTGGGAAAGGTGGGGGCATTATCATCCCAAAACATCTAGAAGATACCAGTTTGGGAAAAACTAAAATGGACCTTGTCTGTTTGCATTATAATAAACTGACCAGCACTGCAGTGGACTTTTCAGATTCTCAGAGGCCTAAGCAATAGTAATGAGAAAGTTTCTTCATGCATACATACAGATATCATATTTTATTATGCATTTGGAGGAAATCTCTTTGTATTGCAGGCAGAAATATTAAACAAGAGAGTAAGACTCAATGTCAGATTTTCTGTGGTGGAATCGATACAAAGAACAACCAGCCTTTATGAAATTCATGTAATTTTCTCTGTTGAAAATGTCAGTAGTAGGGTTTTAGCAACTGAAGCACTATGAGTCAGATTTGTATTTGTAAGGATGCCATTAATTTCCAGAATTGCCACTGAAATGACAAAAAGGATTAATTTTAACTAACAGCTATTAGGAAGGGACAGCAGTGTGAGATCTTGGGTCACTCCTTTTTCCACCTTCCTATCCTTTATCTCATTATAAAGTATTCCTGCAGAAAAGAACTGTTTGTAAACAAAACAGATTTTTCTTCTTGTCCCACTGTGGTTGTCCTGCTAGAGGCAAAATGCTTGCTATTATCCTCTATCCTTTCAGCAGTTTATCCCCAAATTCCATATAAATCTATCAGCAAATGCATAATTGCAGAAGCCTGGGTTGCAGTCTTTGCACATATTTAAAAATATTTGGGTCCAGTCATCTATAGTACTTTTTATCTTTCTTAACTTCCATGATAGTTTAAGTTTGGAGTTTGATGGCAGCTTTTTTTTACTTTATTGGTGTGTACTGTGGTTGATGGCCTAAACTAATCTGAAAGACTAAGGCAAATTGTTGTGTGTGGATTTGACCTTGAAGGCAACAGTTGCATACAAATGGAGCATAATCTTTCCAGTTTACAGGGTGCAGATAATTCCAGCTTCCTGGGTTTTAGAAGTACAAAGTGAAATTGGAAACTTAATGTCCATTGGTGAGCCAAAGCTTATTTTTACGGAATATGTAGCTGAATATAAATAAACCTCACCAATTGGTTTTATATTGCAGTGGTATTGAGTTTCAACTTGCTGCAGCAGCTAACGTAGTCAATTACCCTGCTGGCCAGGGATAAAAGGACCTGTATCCTTATGCCATTGGCTAGAACCACATTTTGAAAAGCTATTTTAAATACAGTCAAAACTTTCATAAGGGTTGTTACTATCCTATTGCCTTTGTCTAATCATGTTCAATCTGATTTACAATTGGCCATATTCCACTTCTCAATAGATTAAATGGAACAACTCTGTAGTGGCTGGATCCATGTTATGGGATACTGTTTACATCTGACAAGAAATATAAGGTGAACAAGATTCTCCTTCAATCCATACACATTCATATTAACTGCATGATAAGCCCTTTTAGGGCAGTGGCATGGATTAATGTACCAAAAGCATTTCTAAGATGCAGGTCTATTATGATGCTTTAAAGATATTTTATATGTGCTATAAAGGCTCAGTTCATGATCTTTCTAGAATGGTAGAAATACTAGGAACTTATTATTCAGTGTCTACTATCTACTCTAATCCAGACATCAGCATTAAACTCCTCCTTGATAAGTACACTCTCTTTCTAAGCCAGCCCAAATGAGATTCTTTCATTGGCTGCCGAATCTCCAGAAATATACTGCACCACTCCTTAATAAGTATTAGTGAAGTTTGTTCAGTCTGATTTTCCCAATTGGGGAAGTCCCCACTTCTGAAGTTAATTAAAAGAGCAGATGAGTGTAACTTTCTTCTTGGTTTTTCAGGTTGTGGTACAGGACAGAAATGGAGCTTTTGATTTATGTGCTGTTAATTTTTTGTGCAGTCAGACTTGTCGTGCTGAGAGCAATGTGGACAAAACCCACCAAAGGCCATCAAAACAGCTATATTTTTAAAATGGTAGCTCAAGCTCTGTATTTCTTGTTTTTTCAGAAATTTACAAAATTTGACAATGCAAAATTACTAACTATTTGGGATGGAGTGTTGTTGATCTGCAATTAAATCAGGGAAGATATGAAGGATTAGCGCTAGCTTGAAGAAGGATTAAAAACCAAATATGTTCCAATCTTAGCTTTCCTAGCTAAGAAGGACTTCATATGATTTAATGTCCAGTCTGTGGGGGTCAAATTTTCATGAATAGATCCTTAATGATTCAGAAATCTCATTCTTCACATCCCCTAATTTTGAGCATTGCTTTGTAAATGCCGCATGTTCCGTATAATAAACATTGGATATAAAACACTGGCTTAGGCCATGTCCTAGCAGCATCTCAAAACAACAACTGGCAACCATTTCTTAATGTTTATTAATGTTCCAACCTTAACTCTGTTTAGAACTGATTAAAAGTCTATTTTCTCCCTCGCCCCTTCTGTCTTAGCCAGAATGAATACATTCTTTCCAAAAGAAATTGGACACTGTGCAATTGGCTGCAAAGCTAAGCTACCCATGCATTTAAGACAATACTTACAATTAACCAGATTAATGACAGAGGAAGCCTAATGAGGCTCTCTCCAGATCATATGATTTCTATGCCCATAAGCCAATCAAGTGGCAAGCCGATTAAAGCATAGCTGGTGGGAAAAGGTACCCTTGAATGTCTTATACAGCCCCTACTTTTCCAGTTATCTCCCATCACTGAACCTGCTGTATTTACTCAGATTTTGGTCAATGATCTGTGTAGAATAAGGACATGGCAAGCTCATTCGGCCAGTAGATGAATCCAATGTAAAATGTAAATCCAATACAGCTTAACTGGTCCTTCTTCTTTCCACTCCTGTCCCTGCCAACATTTTCTACTGTTTGAGTGACACTTCGTACAGGGGCTTGGGGATGGGGGGGGGGAATCAGAAAAATCAAGATGGGGAAGCAAAAGAAAAGGGGCAAAGGTAACATTTCCTCTCACTCTTATGGTTGTAAGGAATCAATCACATCACACTTTTTGCCCCTCTTTGCAAGGCTTTCCTTCTCTGAGCTGCTGCTTGCTTCCTGAGAGGAATTCGTAATGTTCCCATGATTCCTTCTCTCCTCCCCCCATTCTTTTTGTTCACATACTTGGTTGCTTTGTTAGCTCATCACCTCAGTATAAAACTTTCCTGTTTCTTTCCTGTGCGTTCTTTTGGGAAAAGGCATTATTAAAGCTACAGCAGAAACGAACATCTTCAGAGTTGCAAAAAGCCCCTTTCCAAAGGTTAATTGAAACGTCTGGCAACACATGGTTACTGGCTTTGGCTCTGATTATATTGCAGCTACACAGATTACCCCTTGATGAAAAATTGCCCTTGCTCGAATTAAAGATTGCTAAGCCAGGGATATCCAAGGGAGGCAGGGGATCAAGATGATGGCTTGGATCACGTTGTCATGGATACCCTCTTGATCTACCTCTGCCCAGACCTGAAGTCGAAGAACAAACATTGTGGAAAAATCAGGAATGTTTTCTGACATTCTGACACGTTTTCTGACATGTTACCTGTGGACTCTACTTGATATTTCAGCTAATATGTTATTTTCCTGCATATCTCTCAAGAACGTTGATATTAGCGCCTTACCAAGAATGTCCTTTAGTCGAATCTCAAGCAGACCTGTTCTTGCATAAAGATTAGGCACCTGTTCTCACAACTGCTTGGCTATAGGAGAAAGTCTAGCAAAACCCATGGTCATTTTCTGCCAACTATAGGATTATTTATGTAAAAGATATGGGAATCCACTCCGGTTTTAAAAAACAGCAATTACAGTACATTTCAAATTAGTGGAACAGTTGAAACAATTAATAGAAACATACTTTTAAACATGATCTCACTGAATGAAAAAACAGATGCAATTCTGTTTAGCATTTCGTACACCATGGTTATGTTATGCAAATTTAATTGAAGAAGGATATTTGTGATAATACTTCAAAAGCTGGATCATACAGAATTCTGGCTTCTGTGAATTGGGAATGAACAGATAATGCAAACAAAAGCATGGATGGGAATTTTATTTTCCCTGAACAATTTAGGTGAGTATTTTAACTGAGATTAAATTGGAATAAGACTCTGAAAAAGAAAAGAAATGAAGTTACTTTCCCACACTTTTAATAAACATGGATTGTACTATCCTTCTTGCAGTGTAAATTAACCCTCAATATTCATCTTTTGATCCCTCTGGAACTGCAGAATGTATTTGGAGAATAGTAAAACCTTTTCCATTCTACTGCTGGTGATTCATGGATGCTTCCATTTAATTTTATTTGGCAACAAAACAGGGCTGATATCCCACTAACAACTTCTGAATATTTTTTTTCAATTTCCCAGCCTGGTCCACACCCTTAATATTTCCTGGTTCTTTCTTACTCAAGTGCTAATCAGGTCCAATCTTTTAGCTAAGATCAGCTAGATGCTGTCTAGACTACCATACAGGTAGTCCTCGATTTATAACAGTTCATTTAGTGACTGTTCAAAGTTACAACAGCACTGAAAAAAGTGACATGATTATTTTTCACCCTCACTACCATTGCCGCATCCCTGTGGTCATGTGATCAAAAATTCAGATGCTGACTCACAGTTATAATGGTTGCATGTCCTGGGGTCATGTGACCAGCTTCTGGAACTTTCTGACAAGCAGAAGCTAGATTCACATAACAACCGTGTTAGTAACTTGACAACTGCAATGATTCACTTAAGAACTGTAGCAAGAAAGGTCATAAAACAGAAATTTTGGGCTCAATTGTGTTGTAAGTACGTCTGTATTTTGTTTTATTCCATCACTGACCAAATGTCTGCAGGTCAGACAGCAGTTCATACTTTCTATTATAGCAGAGAAATATTGGTGGTGAGAGTAAAATATAGGTGGAATCAAAGAAGATTAAGCCTTTTTCCTTGTTAGCCCTGTAGTAAATATTGGAAATAGTATTTCTAATCTGTTATTCCAGAATGGTTTTTTCTGTCAAACGTTTATCTCCTGCTTTGCTACCTAATAAGATGGCACAGCCATTTCCCAATCTCCCTGCAGGACTCCATTTGGCTTTTGATGGTAAGTTATTGTTTTTTGTTGCTCCAGGTGTATTAAATGGGTGTGTGGTAGGAGAAATAGACTGATTGAATGAATATTCTTTCCTCCCGGTACTGTTTATTTCTTTTAATTAGGAGTAAAATTCTCTGGGTGTCTGTTTCAAAGCCAGCCTTAATTGGCTTTGATTTCAAGAAGACTTGATGCATACCCACGGTCATAAGATTGCAGCCTTACTTCTCCGAAAAGCGGCTAAGTGGCTATAAAATGCATATCTAAAATAGCAGTAAACACTGGGAGATTGGAGAAACCTCCCAATAACCAGAAGTAACAATCTACCAAAGCAAACAAAACAATTCCTATAACCAGCAGCAAGGTAATTAAAAAGTAATCAGTGCCGCTGATCACTAAAGGCATTTTTTTTTTTGACAGCAGGATTCTCGCCCCTCCAAGTCACTCTGAAGCTGGAGCCCAGAGAGCAGGAAAAGAAAATGGAGTTAATCTCCCTCTAGCTGAGCAATCAGAGTGTAAAAAATTATTAAATCACTACCTTGTTCCAAACTACTACAGACGGTAAAACAACAAACATCCTCTCAGTCTTCACTCTGCATGCAAAATAAATATAATAAACCACTCTCTGCCCAGTCTGGGTTTCTGTGCATTTATCTGGGCATCGGGGGAGGGAACATTTTGTATAAAGCTGTCAAAGCTCCATCCTTCTGTTACATTTGAAGCCTTTTGCTACCTGTGATGGTAAAAGGTAGGCTAACATTTTTGGCAAGCTGATGCTTTTGCCAGTAGCTATAATCATTCAAGTTGCTTTGGCAGCTGCAGTGGAGGAAGGGATGATACTTGTCATGGGAAATTCAGAAGTGCAGAGCATAGCACTGAGGAGAAGAGCCATGTTTATTGTGCTGATAATTGCACTGCATTGCACTGCTTTACAGAGAAGAGGGAGCCTGCACAATGACTCCCTTTTCACAACCCTGTAATCCTTTAATTCAGAGTAGAGTCCGGGCTGGACAGAAAAGCAAAAATGTTATAGAAGTTGAGGAAATCCCAGGGATCCGATTTGCTGGAAACGTTTGAGGCAGCTAAGCAAGGCCTTGTCCCTGCCCCTGCTGAGGAAGCCCATTCACTTGTTTGTTAAAATGGATTTGTACCTGCAAAATCAATACCCATGGTGCTTTTTTGGTTATTTGCAGGCATGCAGAACAGCAAAACATTTGAGTTGCCAGATGCATACATTGCCAGGTGGTTTTAAGCTCACTAATTCAATATTTGTGGTGACCTTATAGAACATAACTACCACGAATAATGAGAATTGACTATGTCAGGAATAGGGTATTGATGGTTACCTTATAACAACAACAGCAGCAACAACAACAACAACAAAATTCTCACCACAAAAGCAATTGCTTAAAGAAATCCAGGTGCTTGGCAGTAACTGGTTCCTGCTGGAAGACAGGAGGGAATCGGGCATAATCCATTTTCACTTAACACTGTTTGTCTCTCTTTAGCTGGGGGAATGTTGCAAGAATCTGCATAGAGCCAAAATAGCTCAGATCAATGCCAGTTGTATTTTAAAGTGAAATCAGCAGTGTTGCTATGTAAATCTGTAAAACCATCAAGCCACCTGGTCCCTTTTAAGGACCTACAGCAGAATACTATCAGTTGGAGCTGGGAGTGGAGAGGTAATATGAGAAGAGAATTCTTACTACTACCCATCTGAACACAGAGCTACTATGTGAGATTCCTTTCTCGTTGGTTGTTAGTTCTGATATATTTCTCGGAGTAGAATTAATCAGTCTAGCAGCCAAACACTAATGACTGAATAGGAACTAATTTTGGAGAGGCACAAATACCCACACGTGGATTTTTTGTAGGATAGTTACATTTTTTCTCTCAAATAATATATTTGTAATGTATAAGCTCTAAAAATAAACAACCAAATGAGGCTGGCTGGAATGAGCTTTCTTAGGGACAGATTCTAGAACAATGATGCCATGACTTGTATCTCATTGCCACAAAATGGAGAATCTTTGGCTTATGGGCCAAAGATAAAAACTTGATAAAGATTCCTTGCCATGATAAAAACTTGAGCCTTTTTAGCTCAGCAGATTTTCAGGCCTTTCTTGCTGCCATGCAGTGGTGACTCTGATTTCTGTGGGTTGGTGAATGGGGGATGGATCTCAAAAAATGTTTCCAAGATGTTAAACAACAGCTACATGATGGAAAAGAAAAAGGACACACATGTCATTGGTTTAACAAAGTGAACCAGGAAAATGAGATGATATCAACAAACAATATACAAAGATCTAGAATAGTTATGGGTTACCTGAAAAGAAATGGGTTTGGTCTTCCAAATCCATTCCATTCCCATTCAGAAATTGCGCTAGCCATAACATAATTATGTGGGAATCCAGTTAGTTGTGAAAAACCAGAGTTTTTCAAAGAAATTGCTACATAACACAATGTGCATTTTCAGTCATGGTATGATTTCAGAGGGGAATGAAATAACTAGGTACACTTGGTCCACAGAAGAGATGACTGAAGGGACATATGATAGTAATCTTCAAACAGCAGAAGGGTTGTCTCATTGAAGAAAGAGTGGACTTACTATCCTAAAGGGCAGGACCAGAACCTATAGGTCAGGGGTCTTCAAACTTGGCCCTTTCATGACTTGTGGACTTCAACTCCCAGAATTCCTCAGCCAGGCACGTTGGCTGAGGAATTCTGGGAGCTGAAGTCCACAAGTCATAAAAGGGCCAAGTTTGAAGATCCCTGCTATAGGTTAAAATTACAAATAAGTATGCTCAGGTTAGATGCAATGAGGAGCTTCCTCACTGTATGAGCTCTCAGCCAGGGAAACGGACTGTCACATAAGGTAGAGAGGTCAGTTTTGCTAGAGGTCTTCCAAAAGAGGCTAGATAGACATCTGCCAGAGATATACTACTGGATCCTGAACTGAGCAGGGGGCTGGCTTAACTTCTACTACCTCTTCCAACTTTCTGATTCTAAATTTTTATGCAAAAGCGGTAAGCACTGATTCAATGAGGCATTGTCTTCAATCTGTCATATTATCTACTTCACAGGATTATTTGTGAGATATGTGACAAGAGAATTGCAAAACAATTTGTTCCCTCAGTAATACTCTAATCCAGTCAGTAATTGTTATCTAAAAGAAAACATGAATGAGGAAAGGCTGTGAGGTGGCAATTTTGTCTACTCAGTAAGCAGAAGATCTCTCTCTCTCTCTCTCTCTCTCTCTCTCTCTCTCTCTCTCTCTCTCTCTCCCTCCCTCCCTCCCTCCCTCCCTTGAGAGAATTTACAGCATCTTTTCTCTACTGGGGATGTACGTTTGCTCATGTTATTAGCTCCTGGAAGCAAAGGCCCAGCGCACATAATCCCCTTTCCTATTATTGTTGAGACTTTTTCAGAGTTAAGATGCTGCCAGGTCACTCCAGTGCTCATCGTGCAAACCCCCAGGAGAGACAGGCCAGCAAAATCTCTTCCTCACGCCACCGGCATCTCAAGACTCCTTAGAAAACATGGTTGCTATGCAGCCTTGTTTGTTCACGGTAGGTGACACTGTTTGCTGGCCTGCATGTGTAACCTGCAAGTGCAAGCTTATTAGCCTAGTGCTGAAGAGGGTTGGCCTTGAAGGGATACCCACAGCTTTTGAAAGCTGCTGAGGAAGGACAAAATTATTTAAAGGGAAAGGAAAGCAGTTGTACCCACCTTCCGAGGCTCTGCCACAGACAGCACATTTGTTCAGGATCCTGACATAAAAGACTAGAGCAGGTGAGTGACAAGAACTGCCTTCACTGCTATTTGAGGGATCAGCCCTTTCCTCTAAGGCTGTTTACTCTGCCACAAGCACACAGCCTGTAGAACTTGTCATGCAGCCCTTAAGCTATTTTGCATTTATTTTTTAATTAAGGGATAAATGCTGTTCCAGATCTGATACAAGGCTTCCCAGGTGGAGAGGCTATTCAAACCCTTCAAAGAGAGGAGTAGCTATTTCTGGAAAACTGAAAAAAAAAGGCCATCCAGGAGATCCTTTTAAGGAGTGCTATAAGAGTGTAATGTAAGAGTGAAGCTGAGGAGGATATGACGAGTTCTTACTTCTGGTGGCCGATGAAGTAGCTAGAAATTTGCAATGGCCTCTGTGAAAATGAGTGACAATACAGTAGATCATGGGGCAGAAAAATGATCTCAGAGTAATTTACCAACCAGCCAATCGTTTTATCTTTTTTGTAAATAGCATAAATTGTGAGGTGGAATACTGGAGGGAAAAATCATCAGGTGGAAATGTGCACATATGGGCTCGTCCACTGTGGTTGAGGGTTATGGAAGCCGAAGTCCCCATAACCGTCCCAAAACAGACTTACAGCATCTGGGATTAGGGGCTTACCCCAGTGGAACTGTCATTTAATAATCATAAGTTATATTAGGCAGTGTTTGTTTGTTCTTGTCTTAATGTAATGCACAAATTTACCAACAGTGGATTAATATTATGTATGAGTTACTCTGGTGTGTTCAATAAACCAAATCTGTTTAAATATAGCCAATTGCTTTTATCAAATGTGTGAAAAGTTGAAGCCCAGCAACTCTCTGGAAAGCTAGTTCCTGAAGATACTTTGCATTATGGATGATTTGTGGCATTTTTTTTCTGGAAAAGGGTAGAATATAGGAGTCTCCAGCCCATGTTACCAAAATTCCTAATAAAAAAGTAGATAATCTCGAATTCCTTTCTATTAGAGTTCAAGCAATCTAAAATTTAAACAAACAAGGGTAATTTAAGTTATATGGCTTTGAAATATGAAGGTCTACCAAAAACCTCATAAGCTTCCTATTTTTTTTTTAGAAATTTGAATAATGTTTTGATGGCTGTGTTACTAAAATAATAATTTTGCAATTTCTATAGTCCAATAATATGGATCAATGTTTTTGGTTTCTTTACTGAGGAGTTTGAGAAACTTGGCAGAGATGCCATTCATCTGATGTTGTTTGTTGTACTTTGGCGATGTAAACACATCATGTTTTCTGCTTCTTCAAAAGTCTTATTGTGTCTAAGCCTGGGAATAATTTCTCTGAATTTCTCTCTAATCCCACCATTCATATATCCTTCAAGCTTTTTCTCTGTCTCTTGGTTTCCATACTTTACTGCAGCATTTCTCAACTTTAGCAACTTTAAGATGTGAGGACTTCAACTTCCAGAATTTCCCAGCCAACTGACTGGCTGGGAATTTTTGGAATTGAATTCCACATATCTTAAAGTTGCCAAAGTTGAGAAATACTGCCTTATTGTACCTGGTGCCTTGAGGAATTCTAAGCGTATGAAGGAACTCCAGATTCTTCTGCTTCCCATCCATCTCTACTTCCTGTGCTCTCTTGAATTATAGAGTCCAGGTTTCTCTGGAAATCCCTGTTGTGTCAGTGCTGCATAAGTATAACAAATTAACTGAACAAAGGCTGAATAGTGAAGTATTATTCTGTGCATCTGTGCATCTTGCAGCCTCCCTAGTAAAGATAGTAAATCCCAGGCCTTCTTTGGAGGACCTGGTTTGACCCATAGACACAGGCTGCAATGTCTGTGAGGGAATGCTTGCTCTTTCCTTCTGGAAATTCCTGAGAAAGTTTTTAAATTTCTGGCCATTCTCCTGCCATTGACAAGAAATATGAGATTTTCAGCTCCCCATGGGGTATGAAGCAGACGCTCCCTCAGCACATTATTAGAGATGTTTGCTTGTACACTTTCTCCCTCTGGATTATTGCCTTGCTGCTTGCTACTTACCGCAATACAGTCTGCCTCCCTATTGATGCTAGAAACTGCTTGGGAAGCTGGAGAGAGGAAGACATCAACCTTTTTTTGGCTTAGAATCTCTTGTCCCCTAAGTACAAAAAGCAAAAAAAAGAAGCAGAAGTGGGCAAAAAAGTGAAACAGCCCTAAGGCTCCTGATTTCTCTTTGATGGTAAGGGGGAGCAACAAAATATTCGAGCAATTTAAGATTGACAACTTTTTACTACTATTATTACTCAGCTAACTAGTCTATCTTTAACGAATAATGTTGAGTCTGGTTAGCTGTTTCTAAGCAGTTGGCCACTCTGAAATAATCTCTTCTGGTTTCATGAAATGTGTGAAAATCAGAAGTTATAGACTTGAGAGATGTTCAAATTATTCTTGGCTCACCCACTTAATAAGTGTGACATAGTCATGCTTCCCTGATAAAAGACCAACTAAAAACTTCTCAGGCAACCTTTTTTCTTTCTTTCTTGTAGTCTAGTTAAACCCAAGTGTCAGAACTCTCTGCTATGACCTGTCCGTCTTGGGTGGCCCTGCACGGCAAGCTCATAACTTCATTGAGTTACCAGGATGCCTGAATGACTGTGTCAAGTCTTACTTCTGAATTGTAAAGCAGAACTATTGATCCATAATCTTGGCTTTTGTATTCCTTTGACCCAAAAGTTGCATTATTACTTCTGTCTGCCACATTTATATGTTATGACAAGAAATTGGAACAGGTTTTCCCTGTCCTTATTATGGAAAAATAACTAACATAAATCTAAAACAAATAAAAAGATTTCTGATTCTTTACCATTTTAGTCTAAATCTCTATGTTAAGAAATATTGAAAAGCAAAACTTGCTTTGGATGTCATTTGGATTAGTCCTAACATATGTATATTACTTGGCATGGATTTCATTTTTTCTTCTTCCTTTAAATGTAAAACATACCTATATATTCATTTAACATAATGTATTTGGCTTTTGTTAGTTAATGGAAGGAGCAAAGAATGATGCATCTTGCCTTTAGCTCTTACATAGACTGTTCTTATGTCCTTGTCCCTCTGAATACCACCAGTAGCTCTACCTGTTGGAACTCGACTTTCTTATAACATTAGAAGCATACAATTTGCATTTTAAGAAAGCTAAGATCAGTGGGCTGCTTCTTAGAACCATAGACTCTTATTTTTCCAGAACACATACTGTCTCAACATGCTCAACTGTTTCTTTCTGCCTCTCTCTTGACCGTTCTATCTCCTTATCTTTCCTTTTTACATGTACACCTTGTTCCTTCCCTTTAGATTAAAAACAATTTTTACATTCCAATGTGTTATGTGTTATTCCTAAAGCAGTCACTCTGCTTGATAAATAGAACGGCTATATTGATTAGTGTGAATTGGCCAACGTTCTGGCTAGTATTATGCTTATTTAACATTTGTTTTAGCAGCAGCATTACACAAGATATGAGTAGGACTTAACCAGCTGGAAAGGTATGTAGTTTTATTTCAGTCACCTTTTTCTTATCTTTTCAGTGAGTTCACAGCTATTACAGATGGTTCATATCTACAAAGCAAAGTTAGTAGCCAGATGGTGTCTTTATCCATTAAGCAGCAAGCAGCTGTCTCCCTATTATTATCTTGGATTATAGTCACTAGGTCCAAAACTGAAATCTTATTCTCCTATGTACAATGCAAGAACATTCAGTATAAAATAACTAGGAAAGATTAAATGTTGAAATAAGAGATCCTGCCACAGTTTTCATTGTTAGTGAAATATATTTTTAGGTGGACTCTAACTAGCCCACTGCAGAAATTATTTAATGAACATGAATCTATGAGGCATAGAAAGTGAAGTTTCAGCTTGTGGAGTCATGCAGAAAATAATAGGTAGGAAAGTCAAATCATGAAGGTAATATACAAATGGCCCAGTTTTTGTAATTAGGTGGGAACTCAATTTTTGCCCATCCTTCCAAGTCCACTCTTTAGACTAGAGAGGCAACTGAAAACCTCTCAGAGAAGTGACGTATTAAAGCATGCTGTGGTT
Source organism: Azemiops feae (assembly GCA_023970755.1). Classification (NCBI taxonomy): domain Eukaryota; kingdom Metazoa; phylum Chordata; class Lepidosauria; order Squamata; family Viperidae; genus Azemiops; species Azemiops feae. Next base: position 1,323,021 of record JALGBA010004125.1, on the reverse strand, counting down.
CCTCAAGTAAATGGTGGGCTGAATGCCAGCAGGCCTCTGCCCCAGCACTTATAGACAAAATGATGGAATCAGGTTCAGGAGCTTTTTGTGTTGACCTTGATTGTACAGTTTAGCTAAGAACAAAAAGTTCTTTACTCATGCACATGCCAAAATGCAAAGCTCACTGCTTTCAGGGTTTCAATGGTAAATTCAAGTATGAAAATTTAGAATATGAGCCAGACTTAAAATGTAAATATTTCTTCACATTTTTGACATTAATTGCCAATTCTCTCCCGTTTTTTCTGCTCAAAATCTATAATTATTTTGCGCCGGTTTTAATTGTTTTAGAACTATTTGGCACCCAGGGTCACTTGGTTGAGACGGATCACAACAGAAATTAAATCAATAAACATATAATATAATATGTAACTGTATCTAGCCTGCACTTGAGCTACTAAAAGTTGCCGACTTACTGGTATGTCTGGCTCAGCTTTGAGGAAATATATTAAATACATATCCAATACAATGAGAGTGGCTTTAAAAAAAACAACAGAAAGAGAATAGAGAGACCTGATATTCAGCATATGATGGGCCTGTATTTGTGGTGGACATACCTGTATATCATCACTAAATACTGAAATAACAAGAAAGAATGTATATATTTGAACCAGTCCTCTTTCTCACGAAGAACAAATGCCCCAACTCATAGACTGATTTAATGTTGAAATGAGCAGGGAGAGGAATTGGAAGCTGTTCCCATCATGAGCGTCTTCATGACAAGATTCTGATCTAAAAGTCATTGAAGTGAAAAGAAGCATGTCATTGACTGCACGGTCCCTAAGAAGAATGAATAAGAATATACTCTCTGTCCTTGCGTCTTTGTTTAATTGTGAAAGCTTGTTGCACAATCCCATCAGCCACCTTTCAGAAATCCGTGCATCTTGGCCACAGCTCTAATGGAGACAGTAACAATATGTACTCTGAAAACATTGGGCAAGGTGTTTAAATAATTTGCTATGACCTAAAGTTGCCACTCCATAGACGTGTCAAATTACAGTGAGAGTTGGATTCAAAAACCACTCAGTCTCTCCCCTCCCTTATTCAAATTCACGCCTCTGCTTATAATCAGTCTCGAGAATAGTTACCCTGTGATTAACTTGCTTGAGGCAACGTCTTAAGGTAGCTATCCTTTTAAAGAATCATTTCCTCTGGGAGCTCAAGAATTAAGAACATAAAATAGGTTACAATTTCCTTTATGGGAAAGCTTTTAATAAGTAACATTACTGAATTCTAACTGTACTTCAATGCTAGGTATAAGGTTTTAGATATAATGGATTTTTGTGACTGAGTTTGCATTTTTAATAATTCTATGCTTTGGATTTTTAAAAAAGAATGGTAAGTCATTTCAAAAGGTAGTTGCAAGTATACACAACCTGAAAACAGGATTGTGTTGAGTAACTTTGCTCCCAATGTTGGATGTGCTATGTTTATTCTCTTGTTCAGCCTGCTCCCGGTAGTTCTGTATGTCACAAGGGTCTTACTATCAAGGAGGTACTATATTTCACTAAAATCTTTTCTTCTCTATTGTAAATTATTTTAAATCAGTTCTGGGCTCTTTTGCTTCCAAAGATATATCTTTTCCTTTTTCTGGGTGAGGGTCATTCAGGAATGTCTCTTCTCTCTTTGTTTTGTTTTCTCCAGGCTGAACATACCATATATACTCATGAATAAGTCAAGAATTATAAGTGCCAAAATATACCCAAAAGATTGGGTTTGGCTTATTGATGGATAGGTTTATCTGCAAGTATGTATGGTGATTCTTTTCAAAAGTATCCTTATGTCCTGTACATACTTGTATATAAATCCATCTGTGGATAAGCTGACCCTGGAACTTTTAACCAAAATACTATGAAAAGATAGATAATTCATGAATTACTTATGTGAAAATTAAAACATATGAAAAATTCAAGGTTTGCCTTATCTGAGGATGGGCTTATATGTGAGGGTATACAGTGTATACCCTCACATATTAACCATATTTACTACTTTTCGGTGAACACAGTGTCAAGCTCTGGGAAAATCAGGAGATTCAGGCAGCTCAAATGAGTATAATTATTTATTGCAAGCTTAAGCTCAAGCTCTCTACAAGAATCTGACCAACCAATGGTCAAAGGAAATGAGTGGGAGATAAGAGGCATTCAAGGTGGATGGACTTAGATGTCTTGCAGGCACACAGGGACTTATGACTTATGATGTATTTGACCCTTCCCTTGGGCTCACCCTGGTCATCTCCTGCATCCAGTTTCCAACATGAACATCTTCTTTTGTACTTTTGTACTTTTCTGTGCCACTTGGATCTTTACATTAACATTCAATCAATCAATCAATCAATCAATCAAAAAGCATGCCTCAAAGCACGTGTGTTAGTTCCAGAATTACCTTTATTTTTGAGAATGCCACTGACCCCTAAAAAAGCCTCATAACTTTCTTTAAAGAATAAAAAAGAGCGAGCCATTTATAGATGAATGATTTACTTGGAAGTGTAACCACTATCCTTAAGACTAAGAAGAGATATGGGAACCTTGATTATTTAGAAACTTTTCATTGCAGACGTTTCCCTTATAAAATGGGCAAGGTTTTTTTTAGCATGAAACTTTCAACTTGTCTTGGCATTTGACACTATCTTATTTAATCTTATTTAATCATTCATATGATCAAATTTAGTGATTCACAGAGCAGAGTGCCAAAGAGAAGAAATCTTCCATAGGGAAGATGTCTAAGCGATGGCTGTCAGGTTATAGCATGATAAGTGGAGAAATAAATTATATCCAAATTCATAGTTAATTGGCTGATTTCATGTTGAGACATACATAGAAGCACTCTCAATATTTCATTTTTATTGGATGAGTAAATCAATATTTCTTATTGTTCTATCCCAGGTTCATATTCTATTGTCATGGTTTAAGCAAGCACGAAGCGCTCAATTTGTCTTTCCAGATTTTGTCTTCACAAGCCAATCTCCTTGAAGTGTTTGATCAGGTTGATTCCTTATGGAAATGTCTCTTCTTTTTACTGTGGAATTAAGATATTTGTTATAATAATCAAGTTTGCCCATCACTGAAATATACATTACAGGCTCCTTCCATACTGTATACTCTAATATCCAAAGAATTTAGTCTCTTTTAACAAACAACTGCTGCACGTGGGCCACTTTCATAGGGGACATTTGGCATTGATTCTGAAATCACCACATGATACTTTTGCCATGTGATTGTGTTGGGTTCCCCAAGGTTCTTCCACCCACCTATTTTCATGCCTTTTTTTTTATGAAGCAGAAGAGTCATACAATTACAAATAAACATGAGTTAATTTAAATTGCATTCAAGTCAATTCAGTACTGATTATTGAGGATTCCTTGGGCATTTAATGATGTTGCTTTCCTGCCAACTGCCAATTAATTCAGTGGCAATTTTGAGTGGGTTCTTTGTGTTAGCAATTTCATAACCTGAATGCAAATCTGGGGCTCAGATCAGGCAAACCTGTTGTAGTAAATCTGACTTAATAATAATGTAATCTTGTCAGAAATCAATCACTTTCTTGCTCTTACATGTTCTTAAAGAAAGCACGATGTATATCTGAATCATTAGACAGAGTGAATTGTTTGCTTTAAGTGAAAGATGCTGGACGATGGTGGTGATAGCTCCCAGGTGGCACCCTCATTTTGAGGGCAGAACCACATATTTTCCAGGCACTTTGTCTAATATTCCCCAAGTGATTTTGCTGTCCTCAGTTGCAAAAAGGTGTTCTCTCAAGACAAGAGTCAGTAATAAAATTCAACTACTTATCTGTAGGATGAATGGTAAAAGTATCTTGCTGTTTGCTTCAGCCAGAGAAATGTCTCGGAGCAGTCTTGGTGAATGCAGTATTGTGTATTAATAAATTTCATAGATCATGCTTTGCCTTACTTTCAATTTGACAGATAAATATAGCAATAAATAAGAGGAACACCCATGGGATCACTGGACTCAGGACTCATAGCAGAGACCATAATACAGCATGTAGAAACTGAAGCAATCCCACATATACAATCAAAAGTATGGATCGATATGATGAAACAACACCATCATAATAAAATAGGAACAACTAAAGGTAAAGACACCTGAAACAAACAACATCATTTTGAAAGAAATAAAACTCACAAGAGAAGAAGAAAGCAATATATTGACCTTCCTGGATATCTTTATCAACAGAAGTAATGGCTGTTTAATAAAGTTTATTGTAAAACCACCCAAACTAACCAAGTGCTCCATTACCAAAGTAACAACCCAACTTCCCACAAGAGAGGCTGTCTAAGAACACTTTTTAGATGAGCACAAGCCCACAATAGCAACCCTGAACATCAGAAAAAGGACATAGATCATCTCTACAACATCTTCCAACAAAATGGATACCCATGCAACTTTATCAAAAAGTACCTAACCACTCAACCCACTACAACATAACTCACACAAGCTATGAAAAAGGATAACACTTCCATACATCAAAAACATCTCAGAAACAACCAACAGACTATTACAACTATCACCATAGTACACAAACCAACTAAAGCTCTCCAAAACATCTTAAGTAAACCAAAAGACCCAGTAGCCATTTAAAAAAAAACAGGAGTCCTCTACAATTTACAGTATAAGGACTGTAATAGCCACTATGTAGGACAGATAAAAGACTAGCAGAGTGCATCCATGAACATCAACTAGCAGCCAAGAGATGTCATGAAATCTCCTTAATTGTATAATATGGGGACAGACTTGACCATAGTTTCAACTGAGCATCGTACACCAAGTTAAGTCCCAAATGCTAGAAAATTCCTGGAAGCCTGGCACACATGCAAAGAAGCCAGCAACAGGCATGTGAAGATAAGTACATCCTATTCAAGTGAGACAATCAAAAAGCTAGAAAAGGAAACAAAAAACCAAAACATCTCTTCATCAGCAATCAATATTCAGATAAGCAGAGATAAACACCAGGATTAATATCAGACCATCGATCAAGCAGTAAACAATACTCCAATCAAGGAACAACCAACTCAGAGAAACAAACAATAAACAACAACCTAATCAAGGAACTACCATATAGTACCAAGAACATTCCTACCAAAAACACTTTTATATAAATAAAGAGCAAAGCCCACTGCTAGCATTGATGGGTACCTAGTTGGTACCTAGTTGGGTAATGAAATGTCTGCAAGAAAATAATCAAGCTCAAAGAGGACCCCACAAATTTGATTTTTCTGATACTGGACATAGATTGACCTGATTTGCATCTCCAACAGAAATGTGATGATTGTGACCTAGTGATCTTGTGGACTTTGCATTTCTGTGAAATTCTTAATGCAATGGTTCTTGATTGAAAACTTTGTAAGAAGGTGTATTAAAGTTATATTTATTTGCAGATTTTATATCCCTTATGTCAACAACTGTAAACATTATATTCAGTTAAAAAGAAATATGAAGCATAATAACACAAAATAATAGACTACTAAGCATAAAATCATTTAAAATATGGAAGGAAAAGAAAAAAACTGGATTCATACATTAGTCTTTAGCAAAGTAGTTAAGAGATATGGTGTCTCCTGAATGACGAGGAAGAGCCACTGCAGAAAAGGCCTTTGTCTTTAAGAGTCAGATGGATAGGTAGATGCAGCATGGCCTCTTCTGTTGATCTTGGTGACCATCTGATTCTATGGGAGGGAAAGGCATCTGCAGTTTCTTATGGTTCCAGATTGCATCAGGCGGAATAGGCCAAAAGCAAAAACTTTTGACTCAATTACTAATAGCCATCATCTAAAACTAATAATACAGTATCTACTGGTATCCCATTCAACACATTGACTCTTATATTCTGCTCAGCAGGCAAAGAGCAAAGGTGGCTCCACAAGAGCACTAGAGCACACAAGAGTAATCCAACATCTAATGTGAGGTTACCAGTGCATGTACTGTTGTAGCTAGAAAAAGCTATTTTTTTTGTCATATCTGCTATACAGTACCAATTGAAGATGGTATTTTCCTCTTAGTCCTTTATGAACATTTATGAATTTAGGAGCACCACAAATTATAAATCTGCTGTTTTCGAGGTGTTACATACTCCACCATTATCAGACTTCTCAGCCAAGAACAGGCAAACTTCCTAGTTGTCATCCCTGAGAAGTTTCTGGTTTATCAGGTTCCACAAGGCAACATAAAATGTCTTCATTGCAAACAACCTGTCCGACTTTCAGTTTCACATCCACATCTACTTACCACAGAATTCCATACCCTGCCACCTCGGAGAGCTGTTGTCATCTAGACTAAAGGCTAACTTCCTATTCTGTATTTGCAACTTGATTAATAACTCATACGACTATTTCACTCAATATGGCAATTGCATGATTTTTAAATAGATTATTTTTGTGTAGGATTTTTAAAATGTATGAAGCAGCTCTCAGTTCTTTACTTATTTAGCTGTTTAATGGTGGGAACAGTTTATGGCTAAATCAAAATATTTGATAGTAACAATTGTGTATTTAAAAAATTTTCTGGCAGGTGAGAATGTAATAGTCATAAAGATTATGCCATACATTGTGATGTTTATGTTGTCCCTTCGTGCAGAAACTGAGATATTCTGGGAAAGAAGTCACAACAGTTCTGGGTCCAGAAAAATGGAGTAGAAGTTGCAACTCCTTAGCTGTGCAGGTATCTCAGGCTCTTCGAGGCGCATGGCAACACATGATGATTTTACGGCAGGTAAAGACTTTCCTTCCTTCCTTCCTTCCTTCCTTCCTTCCTTCCTTCCTTCCTTCCTTCCTTCCTTCCTTTCCTTCCTTCCTTCGCTTTTTTTGTTGTTGCAAATTCTCAGAATGGAAGTCTGCTTACACACTGAGTTTCCCTGATCCCTCCCTGAAAATTCTGTCCTGAGTGGAGCCAACCTGAGGCAAAACAAGGGATATGCAAGACTTGAAGGATTAGCAAATGATTGTTCTCCCTTCTCCCTTCTATTATTCATTTTTATTTTATTTTATAGGAAAGTACCAAGCTCAGGTTGCAATATATTGTGGCAGCATTCCCAAACTAAAATCTGGATGCAAGTCATCTAGAGGAGGAAGCATTGATTCTACTTTGCAGCTCCATGGAAATGGATGGATGACAACACATGAGGGCGAGGACCCTGCCCTGGGTATGATTGGCAACCTAGATTTGGGTGTGGTTGTGACCCCAATAAATAGACTTAATGAGACTTAAGCTGATTTTCTCTAATATCCAGCAGAGCTGTGTATGAGTTTTATTGCCCAATCTGTGTGTATGTTCACACACACATTTCAGTGACTTTTATGTACACACAGAACTCCAAGGTGCTGCAGCTTGAGCAGTAATCTTGGGATTAGCTGAAGCCATAAAATAGCTATTATCAATATAGTATGGGTGAAATCTTATGGAAACTTACAAGTATTGAGACAATTTGAAAGAAGAATATATTAGACTGGGAGGAGAAGCAGAACTAGTCAGCCTTTCAGTAGTGATGTGGCAAATTTAAGTCTACCTCATGGAAAACCTATCCGAAGCAGTTCAACAATATACTGCATAATGCTGATCTGCTCTCAAACCAGGAACATATTACAAACACAACAAAATCAGAATTTTATATAAAGATATTGGCATCATGATATTGCTGTGTTGATTTTTAGATAGTATTCATTCTATGCTATTCAATAGTCTTTCAAATTCTAAGGCCTTTCAGTAGCTCTTTCCCCCCCCCCATCTCTGCACAATAAGCTAAATCTTTCAGAACATTACATTACTGTATACAGAATTTTGCAGAAGAGAAGCCATGTCTTACACTGCATCTGTCCGGCTGACTATCCTTGCATCTGAGGTTCTTAATCAACCCCCTGACTTCCTAGTTCTCTGGAGAAGTAAATTTCAGACTGAGTAACCAAGCTGCTCTGCTTAAATTATTCCACAGCATCTCTTCATTCAGTTTTAAAAAAACAATCATGTTTATGGGGAAGCAAAGGAGAACCGCCAGATGTTTCTTCTCTGGAGAGCTGCGACAGTAGACATGGCCTTCAGAAGAATACAGACAGTACAGTCATGAATGGCTCTTCACAGATACCTAATGCCCAGCCAAAGTACAGTCTCAGTGAATTGGAGATAAACAGTGCAGCCATGGAGACTGCTCAAATTAAGGATAAGCTCAAAAAAAGAAGAATGTCAGAAGGCCTACTGGCATCAAAAAAAGGTAGGATGAGTTCTGGTAAGAAACATTTATCTGTAACCTTTATATATAATTGCTATAAATCAAGTATAGCTTTCAGCCTTGTTTGGATAAGTTGTCATTATTCTAATTTTATGGCTGGAGGCTGAGCCAGAATAACGTACCCAGTGAAACCATAATTCTTGAATTATTGGCTCCGTGGTCTAAAGCTCAGTTAAGCTACATTATTAGAGAGAAGAATTACAGAGTTATTAAAAATCTGCCATTAGCACATACAATCATCAATCAATCTAGCAACACATACCTGCAAGGCAATTGGACCAAAATGATAAAGTATTTATTTAAAGTTAAAAGAACTGTGCTGGATAACATCTAGTGTAGTGCAAGTTTCATCTCCAATACTCCAGCAGGTGATGCCATAAACATACTGACTTCATTATGCTGGTCTATGATTGCAACAAAGATTTGATTTGATTTACTGACCTCAATAAGAAAACTGAGAGCCATTTTGCACACCAACTATTTTCAAATCAACCTGAAGGCTTCTTAAAGTGAAATGAGATTAATGCTTGCCAAATCCATGCAGTAGGTAGAATTACCAATTTTGGGCTCTTTGTTACATGTTACCTGTGTGCCCAGCCTTGTGTGAGTTTGTTGTATACACCTGATGCAATTTTGTTGTGTTCATTTTTTTTAAAGGCCCAGTTTACTGGATCCTTTTTCACTATTTTAGGTATAGCATACCATTAGATCTTGTGCCTTTGAATTAATTGTGAAAGATAATGATCTTTCTTTCCATATTTCAGTTAGGAGGAAGGCCCAGTTGCTACTTACTCAGAAACAGGATATAGCTGTTTCTTGGATTCATTTATGGAAGCTCATGATTATCATAGGGGTTGGATTAACCTGGTACTTTGACCTCTGCATGCATAGAGACAACTGCAGGATAAGAATGCATCATACCTTTATTCAGGGCATTTCCTGGTGTTAAAAATAACCCACTATAGGACAAAACTGATCTGGAAAACAAGTGATAATTTGTTATGCAGTCAGTTTGGTGCTGCTGAGGGACACTTCCTTGAAGTTTGACATTAGCCTGCAAATATTCCCACGTTTTTTTATCTTTTGTATTTGCAGGCTTGCTGGACAAAGCTGTTCCCAAGGGACCTGCCCTGAAACCAGCCATTTCCAGATCTGCTTCTCAAAGACTGCTGGTCACTCCCAAGCCCATGCCTCCTATTCAGAGCATACCAAACACCCCAGAGACCAACAGAGCTCAAGAAACAGAGCCACAAGTTAGGGAGAATGGTTCAGGCTCTTTACAGGCTGAAGGAGTTAATCCAGAATTAACATCCACCCAGCAGGTATAAAATATATGTTGCCTGTGCTTAAGAAATGAAAGCTCAAGTAGGGGGTTGGACTAGAAGACTTCCAAGGTCTGTTCCAACTCTGTTATTCTGTTTTTAGAATAACTTGATTTACTTTATACATCTGCTGTTAAAAACGAGGATTTGAATGTGTGGGTTACATAAATTCAAATTGCATTGTTCTGAAAATAGCAGAAATGTATATTCAAGTAAAAAATGAGCAGGTTCTAGTGAGATCTAAGATTAGGAAAGATTTAATCATAGAATCACAGAAGGGGCAGTTTAGACCACTGATTTGAAATCGCTTTTAAAAAGGAAGCTTACCATCTCTCCCAGTAGTTGCATTCAGAAATAAACTGCTCTTACCTTTAGGAAGGCTTATTATTTTACCTAGCACTGAACTAGTCTTGCTTCATGTAATGGAAATCCATTATTCTCCAGAGCTAGCAGCCCCCTCAGCCCCTAAACTCTTCATTAGGACCATCCTTTGACCTTCTAATAACCGAAGCCAAGCGGTCTTTGCTTAACTCCACTTCCTTCATCTAGCATTAAATCCTTGTAGAATATGGTTAGTAGTAGTGTTATGGTTCTTTCTTTCTTTCTTTTTGCTCTATATTACCAGAATGTGTTAATACGAAACAATGAAAGACCTTAGCAGACCACTGAGGACTGGTTTATAGATTGAGAGCGTGCAGTATAGGAACAGACAAAATAAACTTTTTCATCTAAGGATTGTTGATTCTCCTTGCAAATTATTGTTTCCAGAGAAGGAGCAGCTCACCTTTGCCCTACAACTCCCATCATTCCCAGCCTGCTAAGTCATTGGGAGGTGGACACCAGGTTCAGGAGATTGATGCAGCCATTGGGAATATTAGAGAAATATTCCTTGGGACTTTTGGGTTGGCAGTTTTCCAACAAATCCCCCCCCTCTTGTTCTCTTGCTTTGGTATCATTGGAAGACGTTAAACCAGCTTATGTAGAGAATCAGCAAAGTGAGGTGAACTGTATTATAAATTCATTCCTGATGCTGCAATAATTGCTGAGGAAGACTATATATTTCATATAGCACAGTCAGTGCGATATGAAGTTCTTCTAAAATTAAGAACTTGTAGTAACTTAGATATGACAATTATTAAACGGCATTTGGAGAGGACCAAGGATCCTGTGATTGCGTCTTATCAGTTAGGCTGACAAGTTGATGAGAGCCAGCAGGAGGAGCACTAATGCAAAAAAGTAATAGGCTTCTCTTCTGAAAAGCAGACTTTGGTGGAAGGTCAAAAGAGTTGCAAAATTGGCTAGAACTCAAAGCTACCTGGCAGGAATAATAAATTTATTCCAGTAAAGTTTTTAAAAACAAGAATTTAAAAGGAGTCAAGAACTGAAACTCTGAGGAAAAAAAGAAGACAGGAAAAACAAGTAGAGGGAGCTTTTATTCCACAGCTAATGTTAATAAAGTGAAAAGTTAGAAAACAAGGAAATACTTTAGCTTTCATGCGATGTGGATTTTTTTCCTCCCATCTTTTTGCTTCCTGAAGATTTCTGTGCAACTGAAAAATGTATGTTCTGCATAAATAGAGATTAGGTTTTTTGACCCTTTGAAGTTGAGCTTAAGTCCTGCTCGCTTTCTGAACACATTCCTGTAGTTTTCTTGGCAATAGAACAGACGTGGTTTGCCAGTGCCTTATTTTGGAATTTTTTTTTTAATTTTTCCAGTGTAACCTACAGCTCTGATGGCCTCCCATTCAAGTGTTCAAGCCTCTCAGACCTGACTCTGCATAGCTTTTCAACTTGACAATGTTGGCCAAGTGTTGCTACCTCCTGAAGCAGAGCCTGGTTTAGCTGGGGTTGAGAGGCATCTTATTTTCCCTTTGATTTATCTGGGTTTTTTAAAGAAAAATAGTCCAATTATCCTGGCATTTTCTTTTCCATTGCACCACCTCCTAGGGGCAAAGAGCTATTATATTGTAAAGGAGAACATAATATGACCTCTGATTTGCATTATGAAGTAGTATACCTACATGATTTTTCTGAATAGTCTCATTGACTCTTAGCTCTGCCAATATAGATTAGTGTTTTAAAGAAGAATTATTCAGTTCTTGGTACCTCTGCCTGAAAAAACATTCCTACCAAACAGGTCAAAATAAATTGCAAGAACTTCTGCTTATGTGGTATTGACAAGTGAGGTGTCAAATCAGTTGCTGGTTCTTGCATTAAGAATATCCTTTGTCTGTCAAAAGAACTTGGCTAGTTGAAGCTTGTTTGACAAGGTGAAGCCGTTGAGAAGGTTTGACTCAGACACAAGAAAGCTGAAAGCAGCAGAGACGTTCAAGCGGGATTGGAAGCAGAGCTCTGGGACAGTTCTCAAGCAGATCCCTCACTTTCTACAGCCGAGTGAATTAAGTGCAGAAACTTTCCTGAAGCCTCTCCATCTAATTAGAATTATTGCCTTAGCTCAGGGGTAGGCAACCTTGGCTCTTTTATGACTTGTGGACTTCAACTCCCAGAATTCCTGAGCCAGCATGATAAAAGAAAAGAACATAAGTATTTTTGTTTCTACTTGGAAACCGCTTCTGGACTTTGTGCTTGAGGTGGAAAAAAATGATATCACGATTTTGGGTTTTACCGATTAGACTGATTTGCCGATGCAGAAATGGCTAGTGCATACTATTATAGAAATGTAAAATGTTGAGATTTGATTTTAATGTCTGATTTTACTGCAACAGAGAGAGTCGGAAGTCAACGCCTTTTGTTTCTCCCCCCCTTTCTTCACACCTTTTTTGTTTTCCCTTTTTCTACTGTTGTCCCCTACTATTTGCTTTTGCATTTTCACATTTTATGTTATAAATGAATAAAACTAAATAAAAAAGATAAATAGCTAGATAAACAAATATGACTCTAGACAGCATATAATAAAACAAACAATTAAAAACAGGTAGATGCAAATAGGAAGAGGCAGTCTTTGAAATAACCTGGTTCTCATGCTCCTGTGACATTCAGCAGAGTTTTAAAGTTATTTTTTTCCCCTCCCATCCATCCCTGTAGATTGCACATGGTCATGATGAGAATCCAAAAAAATCTTTAGGTGCTGCCTTGATCCCACCCATCCCCAAGTTAGCAAAAGCATATGAAGAAAATTCTCAGAACGTTGCAGAATGCTTTTCAAGCTTGCCACAGGCAGAATGTGTCCCACTTGCTATAGATGAGTGTCCCAAAACAAGGTAAGCCTTTTCTGCTGTTCCTGTGCCTTTCTTTCAAAGTCACATCTAAAAAGCCTCATTAGTTGATTTTAAGACAACCTTCACTATCTGGCACCTTCCAGATAGGCTGGCATTGCAATTTCCAGCAATGTTTTGATATACTTGCTGGGAATCCTGGGAGTTATGGTTCCCGTACATCTGGATCATGCTGATGTTATATTGGAGAAGGGTTCTCCAGCAGGTTACAAATTGTCCTCTGTAAACTTTCTCAATTTCAATAAACAATAGACCATTTTAAATCTCACTCATTCAAATAGAAACATGAGTCACACTGCAGTGCTGTATAAGTAAGTAAATTTCTTAGATTCTGAATAAAAAACAAGAATTTGGCTGAGTGAGACCAAACTCTTTCTAGTTCTTAAAGTGGAAACCAAATGCCTCTACAAATCCCACAAGACTGATGTCCTCTCTTGTTCTTGCTTGTAGCAGCTTGTGATGAAGGATTTGATGCTTATGGCATTGTATAATAACCGAACAACTGGTTGGGAAATTCTTGGTTCAAATCTCTGTTTTGCCTGTGTTTGCAAACTAATGAGTTAGGCATTTCATTGTCTTGATTAGCTTACACTCTTGGCCCCCTCCGGACACTCCCTGCAAAATGCGAGTTCCAACAAGTTGAAACTAAGTGCTATAGCATAACAAGTCTAAGTGCTATAGCAATAGAATAGCACTTAGATTTATATACCGCTTCATAGTGCTTTACAGCCCTCTCTAAGTGGTTTACAGAGTCAGTATATTGCTCCCAACAATCTGGATCCTCATTTTACTGACCTCAGAAGGATGGAAGGCTGAGTCAACTTTGAGCCGGTCAGGATCGAACTCCTGGCAGTCAGTAAAGTTAGCCTGCAATACTCCATTCTAACCACTGCACTGCCACAGCTCTTTCTATCAATTAAGAGCCCCCTAGATTTTTATATTTGTCTTTTTTTGTGAAAGACAGTTTAATCTCTCTCTCTCTATTTTTTTCACTTTTCCCCACCCAATTGTCTTTAAGGTCATTGTCAGAGCCTGGTAATGGTGAAGACAACAGCCAAAAAACACTGAGTACGTACTTATAGTAATTTATTTGAACAAACAATGGAAATTTCAGGGTAAGTTAAACGTGCTTCAAAGTAAGTTTTTTGCAGTGGAAATGCCCTGTCTCATTCGTGGAATTCTGGGTGGTTGATTAGGTAATTCTCTTATTTTTCCTTCTTATGTGGGAAGGATGGACAACTCTCTTTTTTAAAATTTAATATATAAAATACAAAGAAAAATAGAAATAGGAAATTAAGGGAAGGAAATGGAGAGGGGAAAAGAAGGTGTGAGGTACAAGGGAAAAAAAAAAAAAAAGGCATTGACTTCCGACTCTTTTTAGCACAGTACAAGATAAAAACACTCCAGGCTCAACTTTTTGCTTTTATACATTAATATATAACTAGCCGTTTCTATGACGACAAATCTATCTAATGGACAAAATCAAAGTCAAAGTTTCAGAAGTGATATCCAGAAGTGATATCCAAATAAAAAACATACTCAAATATATTCTACTCTTTGAATAGAATGATCAATTTAACCATTCCTGTTTTATCTTTCTTGCTGTGGAAATAGTATATATTTCTATTTGCACCTAATAATCTTTGTAACTATCACCATGTTTATTAACAAACTTAATTATATTCTTTCAAATTTTTTGACCTTACAAAAATACTCTTTTTTCCCACCTTTTTTTTAAAAAAAATCTTAAACTTAAACACTTTTCTAGAATCAAAACTTTCTAATGCATCTTTTTCTTTAACTTCTTAACATACAGGCTTTAAACTTCAGTATTAAGTTTGGCTCCCACCCTCCAAACTACCCTTATAGACTTTTTTTTTCCTTTAAGGGTGGACAACTCTCAAACTCCTGATTGGTAGGCTCAGTCAGAACAGACTGTATGAAAATATTCAACTGTACCTTAATAAAAGGAAATTAAAAATGAAAATGATTTTATATAACTTTTGGTGACTTCGTGGAAACATTCATGTATAGTAGTTTTTTAAATGACAATGTGAAAATGATACAAATGAGATTCTTAGAATTTTTCTGGATACTTTTCTACTTACGTTGTAGCCAGGAGTGGACTTGCTTCATTTTTTCAAGATTAGCCAAGATTGGCTGACTATTCCCATCTTCATCTTACCAAGATGAACACTAGGAATTTTTTATTTGTGTAATATCTTAATTTTACTTCTCCGTCTGAGCTACCTGACAAGATTTTTATGAGAACAGATCATATATGCTACTTTGTGCACTAGGGAGGAAGGCAGTAGATAAATGTAAATGTTATAAATAAAAATTAGTGAAGCTGAGAGAGTCTATTTTTACTGTCATGGTGCTGGGCATTGTGTTATTGTACCAGCAATCATGAAACTATATTACTGATCTGCTGAACAGGAAAATGAAAGTGCTCCAGGCTGGAATGAATTAAACATACAAAAATATGTTATTGATTTTTAAACAACATTGTTGTATAAATTATGATTGGCTTGAGTTCATTGTTTTTTAAAGCAGATCCTTTTTAATTCTCACTGGTACAAAAAGCTCAGCTGGAGAGTCATCCCTTGTTGTGTGTTGAAATGAAATGTCACATTTTATCCTGGGGTGACTGCCTGGTCAAAAGTGTTAATTTCAAAGGGTAAAGCTGCTTGCCTTGATAATTATTTCACAGCGGAGATAGTTTGAAAACAAATTTATTGTAATGACTACTTTAAACTAGCTGTATTCTTTTATGATGCAATTTAATTTCTTTGCATCAAGAACAAGTATTTCATCTGGATCCAAAATCTGGAGCTTAGATCCAGTATCTAGCAGTCAAAGATGTTAGAATGCATATCTAATATCTTTGCTGTTTTCACTAAACCATTCATATAGCATGCCCTGTATATGGGATACAGTAAGATAGCAAAGCAACCTTCTTGTTATTTTTGTCTTTACAATTTTCTGTGGCTCTTATTCACTTATTCTTTTTTCTGTTTCTATCCTGATCTTAGGATAAAATAGAAATAGAATAGAATATAAATATTTATAAATTTATAAATAAATAAATAGAATATAAGTATAAAGGTCATTTAGGCCATCATTCAATCCCTGTTCAGTGCAGACTATAACAATAATACCAGAAAATCTTGGACAGCACTTAGAAAATCTGCATGTTGACAAAATTTCCACCTGTTAATTACAAAAGGCCACACAGCTTGGATCTGCACACATACTATGCTGATACAGTGCAATATCCTAGGTTCTTGGGAAGAACTCAGTGTTTATGAAGGCCAACACTGGCTAAAGAACTAGCAGCTGTGATTTCACATATTTCTGTATATAATAACAATAACAACAACAACAACAATAATAGAATTATAACAGACAAGCTCCTGCCACATAACACTTACTAACACCATTAATTAACTTTTACTTATTCTCCTACCTCATTTTGTTCCTCTTTGACTTATTTGTGCCTATTATAGGATCAGACTATGGGTCTGTCTAGCAAGATAGGGTTGGTGCTCCCTGATTGCAGCTTCTTCCAAGATTTCAGATGAGTTGCCTTGGAATTGAGCCTGGAACTTGAGAACACACATGTTCTGCACATGAGCTCTGCCTAACCTGGAGAGGGTACTTCCTACTCTAACTTAGGTTGTGATGATCAGCCCAGGGAACAAATCATTACTGTACTGCCAAGATAAAAACTTTCCTTATATAATTCAACTTGCCAGTTCTTGACAGAAGAATAGGAAAGAAGGAAAGAGGCTACAGTACTTATTCTTTATTTCAGGAGTTGAAGGGCGGGAGGGAGAGGCAGAGAGAGAGAATATGGACAGGAGTGATTATCCACTGGAACTAACACAGTTAGAAAGTGTGAACAGGTCACTCTGTGCCAAGGAAAGAAGCAAGTAGTTTATTTCAACCTTCCCATGGATTGATGGTTGGTATCTGTACATTTTTTAAATCCCAGGTAAAACAACAGAAAGAAGTTTATGTCAATTTAATAATGAAATTAGAATAAACATATATGGCAACCCACCTCTGGGTCAGCTGAAAGGTTCCATGCTTGTAGACATTTGCAAGTGAAAGAGTAAAGATGGAGGGATTCTTAATAATTCCCTCATCAGTGGCTAATAGTCATTGAGAGCCTATCCCAGACCTGTGAGTTGTTATTTAGGCTCCTTTGAAAATGGATTTAATGCTCTTCTGGAACTGCACCTCATCTGGGTCTGAAATGAGTCTATCAGCTGGGTTCTCTGTCAATATAGTATACAAAAAACTTGCACAAGGCAGATTGAGTTTTCACAGGTGATTAACCTGACAGTCTAGCCCTCTGTCTTAACTCATTTTTCCCCCTAGTGCAGTCTATTCTGTGTTTAAGGAAAGTGATTTATGGATATTTTCATGCTGGGGTGAAGTTTGATAAGAGAAGATGGAAAGAAAGTCAGAGGAAACACCAATCTCTGACCTTAATGTTTCCTAAACTCCATAAATAAGAATAGCACCATTTACTGACATTGTTTTTGTGGCAGGATGAGGATCATCAATGGGGACAGTAAATTTTATACTAGTGTAGTGCTTTAACCTGTTTATGAACAAGAGCCCTTTAACTCCATCTGCAGTGAATGATTCAATTTGCTGGAATTCCCCTTGATTCTTTTCTTTGCTCTCGCTGTCTTCACAAACACTTTTTAAAATTACAAATATAGTTACAGTCCACAGTAATATATTCCTTTTTTTTAATTGGCTTGTCAGAAACTGGATTGTCTGAACCTGCTTTCCAGAATGGCTTTCCTGCACCTTTGAAGATTGTTGGGGGGTCACTGGCATCCTTACTGCCACCGGCCACCTCCTCCCTCTGTCTGGCCAAGGAAGAAGGCTTGCTTTCAAATCCTCACCTGTTAAAAGATGATGAATGGAAAGAGAGCAATGGAAGGGTATGTTTCCGTTTCCATCATTTTGCATTTTGGCATGAGGTGAATTTTAAGATTGGCATTTAGCAAGAAGAAGTAAAGCAAATATTACAATAAGGACTCAAACTGGCATGAAGGGATACTGGGAATGCTATTTGGAAGGCAGGCATCATAGCTGAGCTTGATAGGCTCTACTCTGTCATTTGCAAAGCTGGTATTATCAAGCAATCAGTGAAGAATCTCTCCTGAGATACTGTCCTCAAGCTTTGGAAAGGAATTTCTGGTGGAGAAGAACTAAGGAGAGAGAGGGAGTGGGGCCTAAGCCCAGAAATGATACTGGTAGGATGAGCAACGCAGGAGGTCAGCCATCAATATGAATGCTTCCCTCTCCAACAGAAAGGCAGTGATAATGAATTAAACAATGAAAAACTTAGTGGCTTCCTCACACTTCATTTTGCCCAATGATAGGGCTGGCCTTGGCTGGAATTCCATCCATCCATCTCTCCATCCATTTATCCATCCATCCTCCTTCCCTTCTATAAAGGCCTTTTTTCAAGATCTCAAGGCAGTCTCTCTGCCCTATCTTTTCTCTCCACAAATTGCTCTTTGAAATATATCGTGCAGAAAAAGAGTCCCTGGCTCAAAATCAACCAGTGTATATTCAGTGCAGAGGCTGGACTAAAAGCTAGGTTTTTCCATTCCATTCCAGCATCTTTAGTACTACGCTACCTTGTTCTTTTCAAAGATTTACCAAAAAAGGCTTATAAATAGTTTGACTCTCAATATATAGGTAGGTAGATAGGTACTAAAGTGGTAGGAATAAATTTGAGTCATTTGTTATTAATTACTGTGGAATATCAACAAAGTCTGTATGATATCCACATGCTCATACTCCACACATAGCAACAGCCATAAGAATGAATGCATAATTTAACTAAAGCATTGCATTTTATGGAATGCAAAAGAATACATGTCACATTGAAAATGTGTGATAATTATAATAAATGTGAAGTAGTGAATTGATGTTTGATAAAAAGCTATTTATGTTCAACGCAATGCTAAACTGATTAGGAAGGATATGTCCTAATACACTACAATCTACCACTTCCATTTTACCTGTCCCAGATCAAATCGTTTCTAATCAATTCAGCATTGTGCTTCTTAAGCTTTTCTATCTGGGGGGCTGAACAGCTTCAGGGTCAGTATAGGCTTAACATCAGCCCCAAACTAGCAGTATGTGTAAGTGATTTCATAAGAGATTGTCGGTATAAAAAAATTGCTGCAGGTGTTTTTTCTTGCTCTAATTTTTTTGATGTTGTACAACATCCCTTAATATTTTTTTCTGATTGAATATCTGTCTCAGATTAAGTTTTGTCTAGCAATTCCAACTTTGGGTAACAAATAATATGAGATAAGGGGAATACAGGATTAGAGTTCCTTATGCTTTCCTTTGAAAAGCAGCTGGTGTGGTTTTATGAATATAACAAATTGGATTGATTCTGTATCATTAGGAACTGGGCTTTAATGCTTTTTCTCCTGCACCATTTCACTAATGTAAATTGGGCTCCTGGTCTCAAAGCTGCTGTTAAGCGTGAAAGAAACTTCAGCAGGTACCCATGTTACATATGGTGCATTTTCCCCTCTCTGCTTTGCAATTAGTTTCAGACTTAAATCAAGTATTAAATGGCTGGCATTCAAGTCTCTTCCAACAGCACTGCTCCCTCTTCCATCTTTATAGAAACTTGTAAAGATGCTCAGAGATCTACTGAGAGAATCTGCCATGTCATGATTCATGTCTAGTGTGGCTTGAATCTCTCTTTTTAAAAACCCAACTTGAATTACACATGCTAAATTGATGGAACTTTCCATGGCCATCTATTCAGGTTGACTCCAATGAAAAATGAAGAGTGTGAAACTATCATTCACACTTATAAAAGATTTATTTTGGGTTATAACAAATTAATAATGTAACAGATTAATCTTTGCTATTGTGTACAAGTTACTCTCTCTATATATGCATCCGCACTCATACACATATACATTTGTATGAAGTGTGTATGCTTCTATTGTGTCCAGATTCATGTGACAATATCCAAGTCAGCTCAGGAGAAAATGCGTCAGAAGCAGCTAAAGGAGATAGAGTTCTTGCGTAAAGAAAAGGAAAAGGAGAAAGAGAGAGAAAAGGAAAGATCCACAAAAACCCAGGAACAACAGTCAAGGAATGCTCTGGATGGTATGTGATTACTGTAAAAGAAGGGGGGAAATCTACTTTTGCAGATGGCTTATTTTGCCCAGTCACAGTAGAAATGGTCTGATGCCAAGTTTAAGGAGCCTACCCACTCCCCTCACCCCTGCACTCACGGTGTCCTCTAGTGAACTTAAGATGGATTAAAATGGAGCCCTAGACAGCAGCATTAGGAAAAGTAGGTCAAACAATCCAGCTCTTTTAGCAAGCAAATTGTCTTGATCGGTTTGAAGCTGCAGTACCCAGCAGAACATTAGTGGGGAGTTATACTGGCAAATTAAAATTCTGATAGTAGTAGCTTTGCACCACATTTTTTAAATAGTGCCAGCTAAAATGAATTTTTAAAAGATTTTTTTAAATTAAAATAACTATGTGCCAGTATTGGCCCCATTCATGCTGGGTTCTTATCAGCAAGACCCAAGAAAGAAATGTGAAATTTCCTCTGAGGAGTTTCCTTTATTTATTTATTTTCACCTATGGACAGAAATTTTGCCAAGCTAAAGCAACTGTTTGCATCACTATAGATGAGAATTGCTAGGGAGGCATTTTATTAACTGTCTTTCTAGTGACCAGATTATCTAAACTTTGCTGTCTCTTTGCCCTTTGGAATTCAGCCCCTCTCTCAGTTCTCAATAGAGTTTTGCATAATCATAGATTCCCTTAGCAGTCAGAAAATTTAGCATACAAGATGAGGTTGAAGACCCCTAAAAATGTGGTAATTGATAATCTCAAAACTCTTTTTTCTTGAATTATGTCTTTGGGCTGGAATGAGATTCTGAAGGTTTGAGAATCTGTTGATGTAGGGTTGACATTAGATAAGATTGCCTTTACTCTGAATAAAAATGCCAGAAAAGAAGAAAAATACATGACATCAGATACATTTCTATGGGTTTTATGTTTTAAAGATAGAGAGTCCCTGTCAGGGACAATGTTGGATCTGATGTTACGTTCTGTCAGAACCACATATTTTAAAACAGCAACAGCAACTGTCTGTCCAGCAATATTATCTTCCCAGAAATCCAGAGTACACAACACTTTCAGATTGAAGGCTACCTTTGGCTTTTGTGTGACATAACGAGACTTGCATATGTAAAACTATTAGGGTCCAGGATAAAAGCTAATTTTAATTTTACCCAAATTAAAATTACAGTTAAATCAGTTAAATATAGTAACATAATCACTTTCCATGGATTTAGTGGTTTGCCTCTTCAAGCACATTACAATTTTTAGTTTGCAGGCAACTTTGAAAGGTTCTCCAGGGGCCACTTGAACAGATTTTGAGACCGTGGGTGTATTTAGGACCACAAGGTGCACAACACTATTTAATTTCAATGCAATTATAGCACAGGGAAAATATTTTGTAGAAAGCATTTATCCGTTTTAAGTATATGTATGCTCTTAAGATGTAAAACTTTCAGAAAAAGCATCAATGTTGCTTCCATGAACTACGCATTGTAAGTTTAGGGGCATTTGTAAGAAAGTTTGGCAGTGCTCTCTGCTGCAGCAAGGAAAGATACATTCTGCCAAATCCAGACCCTTCTGCCTGGTCATTTTTTTATTTTGCTTTTTTTGCTGACAGAATTAGGGGGGAAAGGTTTTTTTTTTTTTTAGTGCAATTGCTCAGTGTGATGTTTTTTTAAAGTGGGCCTTTGGAACCAACCAGTATACGTGGAATGAAGATTATCCTATTGAGCTATCATCTTTACTTAATACACTGATTAATTCAACTTAAAAAAAACTTCTGCTTGATTAAGACAGCATCCCTGATTAATTAGGTAGCTGCTTTTCTATTTCCTTTCTTCAAAATCTGAAACATTTTACCTTTTGGTTCACATGAAAAAGAATGTCAGAGTGACATATGTATGCATAATTTAAAACTATTGAGTTATTTTGTGTGCAAATGTTGAATTATTGTTGAAGTTCTTTCGGAAGGGAGTAGGCAGAAAGGAGTGAACCAATTTGCCACAATGACATGAATCAAGGCAGACAAACTAGACTTACCCCTTGGACCGGGGAAAGATACCAAAAGATGGTTAGAAAATGCTTACATGGGAAATTGTATTTTTAATGCTGACATTGAAGCAAATTCCTTGTCAAAAAATGGAATCAAGGTGATAAGTATTAAAAAAATCTCTACTTTTTTGATGAGTTTACATTAACAAGTACATACAGTAAAGATTAATGTGTGGCTTGGTGTGTCTGAAGGTGATATGATCATAAGCAGTTGAATTGTTTTGGATATTTTTAAAATAAAAATGTATAACACTGGAATATTAATGAGGATAGTAAAATAGTCTTGATCATTTATTAATGCGAACATCCATTGGTACAACAGTGCAGTGGATGAATTGTTTTCTCCTTCCATGGTACGTTCTGGCAGATGTTTCTTCCTTCATCCTTCACTGACCTCCTTAAATTACTTTCTGCAGGATCCAATTGGCTTCACCACAATGGAGCCACCCCTGTTACTCTCCACCTGAGCAACCCTTGCAGAGCTTCTGTTGGGATGGCCTTAAGGAAACGAGTGAACAGGCCCTCATTGCCCAGCATCCCTGTTATCAGCCAAGAGAGCAATTTCCTGAGACATGCATCAGGTGTGACATAAAAATTCTGCCAGCTTCTTATATGCACCTCTTTTGCTTTTGCCATAATATTAACTGGAAAGGACTTCATAGATGTCATATATTTGTTCTGTAGGAAAAAGTTATAAAGAAGGTGCCTGGACTATACATTATAATATTAGATGACTTCATGACAGCAGTGCTGTCTCTCACTGGGTGAGAAGAGCCATTGTGAGGATGTACCTGTAGCCTGAGTTGCTGAGATATGATTGCTGCTTTGTTGGCATACAATGGCAGCTCCATATTTGAGTCTTAAGTGGTTTCTTTCACACCTCTTAAACAATCATGAAGGAAGGACCTGGGAGGAAGGACATGGAAGGAAAAGATGTGCATTTTCTTCTTCTTCTTCTTCTTCTTCTTCTTCTTCTTCTTCTTCTTCTTCTTCTTCTTCTTCTTCTTCTTCTTCTTCTTCTTCTTCTTCTTCTTCTTCTTCTTCTTCTTCTTCTTCTTCTTCTTCTTCTTCTTCTTCTTCTTCTTCTTCTTCTTCTTCTTCCAGAACCCAGAGTATTCTTCTTCATATTTTCAGTCGGATGTGACTTGGATATACTGTATATTGATAATAACATTTGAGTGTAATTTTATGTTTACAGCTAATTCCCTGCCAGCAAATCTCCAACAATCTCCAGAATGGGAAGAGGACCTTGTAAGTAAGGATGCCTTTGAGATAAGACCCTTGTCTCATCCAGAACATGAATTAATCGAGGCTCTCAAGTGGCTCAGTAGCAATGATTGGTAAGGAAAGGAAGAACACTATTTTCTGAGCTGTGTGAAAGTCTGTGATGTCAAGATCTAGTGCAGGACGTACATTGTCCAGAAAGAACTGCAAATGGCCACCAAATGTTAATATTTGTCATGTACGCATAAAGGAAGGTTGGGTAGGAAGTGTAATACAATCATGTATCGTTTCAAAAAAGGAAATGTGTTCAGAATGGGGGAAATGGAAAAAAGACAATGGGAAAAGGTGGCAATGTTCTCAGATATATGGGTTTCCCCCAAATCACACAATTATAATGCCTGTGTGATGAGAAGGCTATGGGGCTTGCAATCTTCACTCCCTGTGCCCAGGAAGAAAGGCAGCGAGGGCAGATTTACAACTTTTCCCCCCAATATGAATTCCCAATAGCAGCAATTCATGCCTCATTCCACCTCTTGTGATTTCCTTTCCATGATGGTACCTTACAGTGACTGCCCACAACTCTGTGGCTCTTCTGAGATTTGGCTTTGCCTTGCATTATGGCCAGTTGATGTCGCATGGGTAGCTTTTTTTTTTTTAATCACAAAAAGCCAATTCAAGGAGAAAAAAACCCAAGAAAGATGGATGGGTTCTATGTAATTGTAATTTTTAGTGCTCCCTCACAGAGCAGCTGGTGGGGCTAGCCATTTTAGGGAAGGAAGATGCTGAAGTGGAGACATCTATAGAAGGTATATATAAAAAAGTCAAATTGGTGCCACCACTGCCCCCATTTTTTGCCAAATTTTGCATGTGCAATGCATATTTAAAAAGAGCTGGACTTAAAGTGCACAGCTGCCCTTTTATCCCCCTCCCACATGCTCGTCCTGAGGATACCCACAGTGCGCCATGTAATATGAACATGCAGCTAAGTTTGGAAGGCCAGGGCCAGTTGTAAATATAGGTAATGAATAACATCAGACAAGCTACTGTTTGAGAGAATAAAAATTCCTTCAGAATTTTTCAGAAGCATTGTCCAAATGAAGAGCATGAAAAGGAACACACAGAGATGCAACTAAATATAAAAACAGCATTTTTTAAAACAAAACAAAACAGATTAAAAGCTTTCTTTTCTGGAGGGGGGCACTTCTGCTGCATTGGTCTCAGCCTTTTCCAAGAATGGAGCCTGTTATGCAGAACTAGTAGATAAACCACCTTCTCTTATTCAGCTTAATTTGCAGGGGATCCTGTATGGTATATACACCACGTACACTGGTGATAAAACATTTTCCCATCAGTAGTTCTGAAATCCACTGTGTAGGAGAACTTCTGAGTCTTTACTTTTCTACAATTCTGCCGAGTTACTTTTGTGACATATCTCATTTTCACATACAGTCTTACCCAGTATGAGAAATGAGGTTTCTGCAAAATGCCAGGTGAGACTAATGGTTTCTCTTCTCTTTTTTCTCTTTTTCCATCTTTCTGATAACTGCCTCTCAGGCACCTGAAGGAGAAAGGACTCCTCAACATCATATGCTTGGCTACCTGCCATTCAGAAGTTCTGCAGGGTAGACTTCATGACGTTTCCTTGGCAGCTACAAAGGAGGTGGGAAACGAATATTTAACATATGTCCAATCAATCTTCTCTTGGTGGATTACCTGATGCTTTCCAATCTGTTTCCATTTAGTCAGTATGTCTCCAAGCAGCTTTTATACTTTTGTGCACCTGTGTGTCTGCGCAATGTGTGCTATTTATATTTATTTACACTAAGAAAAAAGTTAATAAACTTTTTATTATCTTCAGGGTGGGAATAAAATTACAGGAAAACAAGGTATATAAAGTAATCACATGTGCTCATATCTGCATTTGTATAAAATTGTTTTGAAAAATATGCTTTAAGAGAATGTATAATTTATTCTGATGAGGAGAAGGATAGGGGAGCAAAAGAGGGAGAGAATGGAGCAGAATGAAACGTGGAAAATCCATGGTTTCCAGCAGAAGATCCCAGGGCTCTGCCTCTACTATTGCAAAGTGACAGGGGCTGGAACTCAGAGGTATAGTTTTCGATGGCCGTGCTAGGCTAGAAACTAGGCAACTGTGAGTTATAGTCCTGTTTAAGTATGAAGCCAGCTGGAGGACCTTGAGGCTCTCTCTTAGCCTTAGGAAGGATGGAAGGGCAAATTCCTTCTGAAAATATTGCCAAGGTAAGTGCAGGGACTTGTCCAAGCAGTTGCCCTGACTTGAAGGTACCAAAATAAATAATAAATAAAATGTAAGAATCTAGATGTCTGGATCATTCATGTTGACTATAAAGGACATAAAACAATACTTAGGAGAAGGGGAATTCTTCTGCTTATGTGTATTTGAAACTGAACGAGGAGCAAATTTTATATTCACTTGTATATATACAACCAAATGTGTGAAATCATAAATTCTTATGCATTAAATAAATCTATTCTTACATATACTGTATATTTATGTCATGTTGTATAGTTACATTCTGCATGTGTGCTCTGGTAACTAATCTATTGTGTATCAAAATTAAAGTTTGATCAAAAGTAGTGGAAAGTTCTCAAATGTTGTCTTGTTAAATACCTTGCTACTGAAAGTTATCCAAGGTTACCATGAAACCATTCCTTCATAAACTTGGCTTGTGCACAATGCTGAAGGATAATGGGATTTATTTGGTTTTTTGCTTGGAATCATAACATGCTACAGTGATATGAAAATGATATGTCTTGGGCCATCATGATGTAAAGCCTGCTTTTTCATATTTACATCCAGATATTGCCAGAATATTTAAATAATATAGTTTGCAAAGCAATGTTGTGATGCAAGTTATATTTTTTGTCCCCTCCCCTGGTAGAAGCTCATGCTTAGCGTGATATATGAACTCATTTATTATGACTTAGTATTAAGACGCTAATGAATTTGATTAAACAATGCCATCTCTCAGGACCTAGGAAGATGCCTTTTCTGTCTCAGCAGCTGCGCTTTGAATAGCATTTCTCTGGAGATCCATATGGCTCCCACCTAATGGTATTTAGAAAGTCATTAAAAACTTGAGTTTCCTCTCAGATCTTAGTATAGAATGGTGGTTGTTTCTTTGTCGTTGCCATCCAGAGTAATTTAGAATTGGGCAGCCTCCAAACTGAATGAATGAATGAATGAATGAATGAATGAATGAATGAATGAATGAAGGAAGGAAGGAAGGAAGGAAGGAAGGAAGGAAGGAAGGAAGGAAGGAAGGAAATTTTTGTATATAGTCATAGATTTCCAGGCCTTCTGAAGGAAAGACTACTGTGCCTTAACTACAAATGTCTTAATTCTCTCTGTTCTACCAATGGAATTTCACCGATTTTTATCATTTTACCAAGGAAAAGGGAAATAATACCTAAATTACATAGACCAATCCAGTACTTGCGTTTTCCATTTCCCCAGACCTAAATACTGTTTGGCCTTCTTATAAAACTCATATTGTATGTTGAGAGCTAGCTAGTTCTTGCATTCCTGGGAGTTAATTTCATGGACTTTCTGTTTACTGTATTTGGCCGCTTAATGGTGAGGTTTTATTGCTCTCATTTTAAACCCTTCTAATAAAAAGCAAGAGCTAAACAATGTCGCAAGCCAACTCCACACTTGTTCATTGTTTGCACAGCTGATAGGCTGCTATCAGCAGAGTTTTCAAAGGCCATTATGCTTCCTCTCTAGGCAAATATTGGGAAACCATTGGCATATTTTTTTCTAAAATTATAATAAACTCCCAGACTTTATTCAGGAGTTTAAAAAGTGTTAGTCAAGACAAAGGCAAGGCAAGATCTGGCTGTCAGATGGAATATAGCAATAAAAGTTTTCTATTTCTTCTATCAAGGACCTGGGAGCTTATAATAGCTTTTTGGGCAAGTACATATAATCCCTTGGTACAAGTTCTCATGGAATTTGGAAAATATACTGTAAAAATTTGTATAATAAATTTCTGTATGTAGAAGTAAGATATAGAAGTAGGAGAAAAGTAAGAGCCAGTTTGGTGTAGTGGTTATGGTGCTGGCCTAGAAACTAGGAGATTGTGAATTCTAGCCTTATCTCTAGCCAGCTAGGTGACCTTGAGTCAGTCACTCTTTCTCAGCCCACTTCACCTCACAGAGTTATTGTTATGGGAGAAATACAAGGAAAGAAGTACTATGTATTTTTGCTGCCTTGAGTTACTTATAAAGTAATAAAAGTGGGATAAAAATTTAATAAGTAAATAAAATAAGCGATACTAGTTTTAGATATCCAATCCATGGATTTTGCATATTGCTGAATTTTGGAGTCTTTATTTGGATAAGAAAATAGCCCTGTATTGATTCTCTGGCTGTTGTTCTTTACCATTTGCAAAAGTAAATAATATCATATGACTTTCTTTTATCAGGTTAGCAACTTACGATCTAAAGTATCTAGGTTTGCTATTGGGACACTTGCTGAATTGTTCAAAGCTATGAAGAAGCACATGGATCAAGAGGTTGAGGAGATTTCTCGAGTCCTGCTTCAGAAGGCAGGTGATACTAGTGAATTCATCCAGAAAGCAGCTGACCAGTCCCTGGGGATCATGGCACAGAGTGTGACTCCATCGCGAGCAATGACAGCCCTCATGGCCAATGGAGTGAAGTATGTACAATGCCTTTTAATCTGCAATCTCAATCCTTGCTGGTCTGTGGGCATGAGCAGTAAGTGCTAGCATTTACAAAAAATAATACTGCTGGAGGAGATAATTCCACACCTCTGAATTATTATAGTAATTTGGGAAAATGTATAACCCTTCAGATGTAGCTGACTATAGCTCCTAGCATTTCTCACTATTGAACATGATGAAGGGAGACACTGAGTGTTATAGTTTAGCAGCACCTAGGATGCAAAATTTTTCCTTATCCCTGCAAAAGGATGGCTGAATTTTTCTGTATGAACCTACAAGCGGAAACCAGAAATTTGGCTTAGCATTCAGTTCTTTGCTCCTATGCTTATTCCATTTGTCCATGAAATGGAGTAGCAGAGAAAAATCAGAAAGAACACTATGCAACCCTGTAAATTAAGCTGGAAATTTCCTTTGCCATCACGATGGACTGTGTCTCCTTTCCTTTGGGAAAGTATTTTCCCATTCACACTCAAGATGCTGTAGGATAAATGAAGTAGGTGTTGCTGATCAAGGTGAGCTAGAAGAACTGTTGCTATCAGCCCACACCTTGGCAGGTTTCTACTTTGGCATGGAGACAAAATGTGCCCTGTTTCTGACAGCTGTGATCATTTTGTTGCAGCCACCGAAACCCCCTGATTCGAAAATGTGCTGCTGGACACTTACTGACAGTCATGGAACAAACTGGGGCTGAGAAACTGCTCTCGGGCAATCGGGAGAGTACGGAGTTATTAGTGCAGACATTAGTGAAGATGGCTCAGGACTGCCATCAAGACACAAGGTACCAGCAGGAAGTGCCGTCTCCTCGATGAAGATGGAATTTTATTCTCCAGTGATCTTAATAAGATTTCCTTTTACTCCATTAGGTGTTATGGCCGGAAGATGCTGAACATGCTTATGTGTCATTCAAAGTTTGATGGGTATTTGAAACAAAATGTACCATCACATGACCTGCGGGATGTCATGGCTGCAATTAAACAAAAAGTAAGTATGGAAGCCCAGGGACAACCTTGGAAATGCGTAAATTAAAAGGGGAACCAGAAGATCTGATACTGTACATGGACATTGAGTGAACAATTGAGTATGTTTCAGAAATGACATAAAAAAACTAATATACCACTAGCATTCACTTATAGCAGTAAAAACATTATTTTCTTAAGTCTGCTTTATTAAATACACCCCAACTGGCAGAGTTCACACAGCTTAATACATTCAACATGGTTTCCAAGCCACAATGGCTGCTTTTGTATAACATTCTTAGTCCAAATCAGCCAAATGGTTTAACATGAAGTATAAATCAGTTGGCAAGAAAAAGTGGGTATTTGTAATTGACCAGAATGTTAAAATGACTTTGTGACTTTATCTGTAGGGGACACAAGATTCAGCCTCCCAAGCAACTTCTGCCAAAAGTTACCGAGGATCAAAGAATGGCAGTTTGACAATCTCACTGGACAGCCTGTCTTCGGGAGAAGGGTATGGTGGGGAGCATCATTTGCTTCTGTGATTAGCTGGATTTTGGATTTTGGAAAAACACAGAGCATGTCACTGGGAGACATGCTGTATTTTTTTTTTTTTTTTTTAAAAAAAGCTCAGGTGCCTGTTATATTCTACATGCATGTTGAGAGGCCAGAGTCAAGAGAAAAGCTTGTTCCTTTTCCATAGCCTTTCCTTTGCTGTTGTTTTAAGCACAATTCATTTGCTTGAGATGCTTGATGTTTTCCTCATGGTTTATGCCATTGCTGAAAACCCTTAATTTAGGAGAGAAGACTGATATGTGAAAACTTTTGTCTGCCCTCTAGAACAGGGCTCTTCGAACTTGGCAACTTTACGACTTAAACATAGCTGGACAAAGAATTCTGGGAGTTGAAGCCCACAAGTCTTAAAGTTGCCAAGTTTGGAGATCCCTGCCCTAGAACAGAGCTTCTGCATCCAGACAGCACACCTTCAAGTAGCCTTTAGATGTCAGTGAAGCTTTGATAAGCACCCAGACTTATTGTATATAGGGTGCTACTCCTCTTCTCTTTTCTCTAGAATGCGTATAGGTTTTCTTGAAAGTCTGCCATCTCAGAGAAGCAAATTGTCAGCCGAATTTACCATTTGTCTTCCCACTCTAGCTGCAGAGAGAGCTTGATGGCTTGGGGAGAATGTTTTGGAAATACACACTGCCTGCCTGCCCTTTGCTGCAGAGCTCCACACCTGGTGGAAGCCATCTCTCTTGGCACTGAGTGAGCGACTCCTCTGGATGGCATTGCCTGGGGCATGAAGTTACAAATTTTAGCAATTAGCAGGACTAGTAGCAATAACAGAGCAGCAAGGAATAAAGAAAAGCAGGATATATTTTACAGAAAGAGAGAGAGGGAAATTGCTAATTCATAACTGAGGAAGAATTTTGGAAACTTTTTAGATTCTGTGTTTTTAATCATTTGAAATCATTTGCACAACCAAGAGAAGAGTTTTCTTCTTTTCTCTGTTCTCCAGACTTACTGTTCAAATTTACAGCTTGTTCTTTTTCTCTGTGGACTCCCTTTCTTTTTACCCCCATTTCCTTTGTATAATTCACACTCTTATTGTTGTTGTGAGCTGGATATGAGTTCTTTAGTCTCTTCCAGAAGGCTAAAAGGATACGTCATCAAAAAAAGTATGAGAAAAGGGACCTATAATGGATAGATTATAATGGATAGATAGATTGTTGTGAGCTGGATATGAGTTCTTTAGTCTCTTCCAGAAGGCTAAAAGGATACGTCATCAAAAAAAGTATGAGAAAAGGGACCTATAATGGATAGATAAGAAACAGTCCTGTGTGGAGAGGTAGAATCCATTAAGTCATAATAATTTCTATCTCCAGCTTTTATATTCACCAAGTTTCAGGCTGAGCATCTACAACTTTTTAATGCTATTTTGGTCTCTGAAAAAAAGAATAGCATGCTTGATCCTATATTAAGTCAAGGGGACAAACAGATATGTTTGAAGGAGATATGATTGGATGTACTCTTGCCCTTGATCGATCACTCTGTGGTGAAGATTGAGCTGTTGCAGCATGTTTCCCTCTGCAAGGCAGAAATCAGATTAGATTGGAACATCTCTAGACTTTGAATATATCCAGGCCATTATTTGGCCATGGCTTATAAAGATCCCATCCTATCAAAAAATTTTGAGATTGTTAACACCTCAGTATAGGTGACAGAATTCCTTACCAGCTTAAAGATGTTGATGGTGAGATCTTTATTTAAGAAGCTTCTTCAACCTATTGCAGCAGTCACTTCAATATTCCATGTTTAACTGAGCTGAAGGAGAAGGCTGTGGCAGTGTAAAAACTGAGAGAGAAAAGAGTTTATCCAGACCTTTTCAATCCAAATTAAGTCCTGGATTTGACATACAGATATCTTTGGTCACTTTGATAAAAGATCTGTGCAAAGTGAGAGACGGGAAGTGAGTCCCCATTAATATTTCTGGATCTCTCACATCACCTGTTTGTACAATTATCTTTTTCAAGCCAGAAAGTTGGAGACATTAATTTATGTAGATTCCACTCTTGTCACTTTTGGTGGCTTTTGAAAATGGCATAGGCAAACATCAGTTCCATCTTTTGGAATTATTCTATAGATTCCTGTTACGAATCTTTATTTATTTATTATTGTTTGTGAAACCCTTGGGTAGGATCATATGTAGTTCTGGAAATTTTTATCAGAACTATGCTGATGATATTGATCTGTACTTGACCTTTCCTAGAAATTCAGGGCTGACTTCTCAAGAACCTGTAAGGGACTGAATGTGAAAGAATAAAACTAAGCTGAATTCATCCAAGATGGAATTGCTGTCATTTCTATGGGACAGTCTTTAGGATTCATATGATATGTTTGTTTTGGAGGAAACAAGCTCACAATTTAAAGTCCTCCTGAATCTAGTGTGCACACTGGAAACACAGAAGATCTGTGCCAAAAGTACCCTTTTATCAGCTTTGGTTATAAACCAGTTGTGTCCCTACCAGTGGAAGAATGATTTGCATCAGTTACATAATGATCTCAAATTTGATTTAGGGTAATGCATTTTTGTGGGGCATTTTGGAAATTGCAATTAGCCCTGAGTATAGTGGGCAAATTGAAGTTTCTCAAAAATCATCCCTATACTGAAATACCTACCCTTCATGTCAGTTTATTTCTAAGACTAATTAAAACACTTACCTTGCTGTGGAAAATCTTACACAAGTTTAAGTCCGTGAAACTTCTAGCGCTGCCTGCTTCTCTATAATCTGCCCCACACCCTCAGGACTTTTGCAGATCCCATTATAGATGTGTCAAACATCAACATCTCTCCCAGTTGTCTGGGAGAGGAGGCTTTTAACAAGCCACCATTTGCCAATTTAGAGTGTTTAGAGGGGTTTTTTTATTGCCTTGTTTTTAATTGCATATATAGTTTTTAATACCATAATTAGTTAGCTTGATCTTTTATATGCTGCTCAGAATCACTGAGAAATTAGTGGCTATACACTTGTAAACTCAAGGAAATAAATTAAAAGAATCTCATCTCCAGCTTTTCCTAATTTACCGTACTATTCTGAAGTTGATTTAGAGTTTTCCATCTTGCATCTGGAATGACTCATGAAGGTTAAGTGAACATTGTTTAACTTGCATGGTATATTTGGCACACCAAAAATGGTGTTTCCTTTCAGAGCTTGATAAAATTATTTACTGTAATATCATATGTTTCAGAAATATGGTGAAAAGCTGTTCACTTTTCAATTCCAGGTCTACCATGGATGTTCTTAATTTCTCACAACCTGCAGCTCGTGGCTCCTCACTTCGCAGCGTAGAAATAATGGAGCAGCTGAAGGAGTTGAACAAACAGCTTGTGGCCAAGGAATTTCAGATACGAATAGATGGAATAGCCTTACTAATGGACCATTGCAAGAAGAACCCACACTTTGTCTCGTCAAATATTGTGCAGGTATCCATTATGAATACCAGTAAGCTTAATTAAAACATAAATATTTATTTAAGTTGCAAGGGCAATACCATCCTAGCATCCAGCCAGATGCATTAATTTTACTCTTTTTTTTTACTTTTCTCCAATCTATTATTTTTTATGAATAATTCTTTATAATAGTTGGGGCACATAGACTCTCCTTGTTGGAGATCCAGTTCTGCTTTTTCTTGTTAACTGTTAAAACATCAGGAGTAGAAACAGTTCTACTTTCATCTCATGGAGAGACTGATACTATTAGTCCGTCAATTTAAAACTACTTCCCATAGGAACATTAGAATATTTCCTCTACCTCTTGTTTCCCACCTTGAAGGTAGACAACTTAGAAAGGGAGCTTTCTTTCATACGATATAACATCCTTAATGACCAAGTTATCCTATTATACCTTAAACATTAACAGTTCCATTTTCACATCTGTGATCTTACGCTAAATGTGACCTTGGTGAATGAATTGGAGGGTGGTTTGATTTGTTGCAAATGACCTCTATTAACACTCGATAAATGAGGGTGAATACAAGAGATATTTGTCTGGAAAAATATATTAAAGCAAATTTTCATGTGCTGGATCATAACTTGTTGGACAAATTCCCACATTTTCTGTGTTTGATATTTATGGTAGAATTTACTTGCTTATTTTCTTAATGTTAACAGATTTTTGATACTTTTACACTGAGGCTTCAGGATTCCAACAAGAAGGTGAACCAGTATGCATTAGAATCAGTTGTCACCATGATTCCAGTGCTTAAGAATGGCTTAAATCCAGTCCTGTTCTATGTGGTGACTATAGTGATGGACAACTTAAACTCAAAGAATTCTGGGATTTACAATGCGGCAATAAAGGTTCTGGACACAATGATTACTTATTTAGGTAATGGTTATCTACTTGCCAGATATTCTATTTTTGTGTTTGCTGTTATATCATATCTTTCAGCCCATCAGATAAAAAGACTTAAAGAATTTTAAAGAAAGCAGACTGTGAATGTGCTAACTTAATGCATAGTTTTGGGGACATACTTCTTTTGAGTTACAAATTACATTCAAAGTCTCTCAAACTGCAGATCTCAGTATATAAGTGCATTTAATTTAACATATAAGTTTAGGAAATGTGATTTAGAGCAAATCTCCTGACAATTTTAGTTAACAGTGGTAGAATAGCTCTCTCTCTCTCTCTCTCTCTCCCCCTCTCTCTGTATGTGTGCCTTTAAATCAGTGTTGACTCCTGATGACTGCCTGGCAATGTTTTAATGGCAATGTTTTTTAGAGGTAATTTGCCATTGCATGGGGTTGAGAGAGAGAATCTGGCCCAAGGACACCCAGCTGGCTTTGTGCTAAAGGCAGGACTAGAACTCAGAGTCTTCCATTTTTTAGCCTGGTACCTTAACCTTAAGACTTCAGTTTGCTGGATATAAAATAAACTCATCTCGGGCTCTATAACACTGCCATCTTTTACTTCCTCTAAATTCTTATATGAAAATGAAATTTTATATATATGGGATTGGGGGAATGCAGTATTGGATTTGAAATAACAAAGGCCTTTGTAGTGAATTATTGCAGATTGGTGGAAAATTATGTCCCATTAAAAGTTGACACTGCAGTGAAAACACATCCTACCCCAATGACCTGGGTGCTATAGCTATGGAGCTATCTCTGTATTGTTCTTTGTAGGGTAGTCTGAATTCTCACGTTTGCTTGAGAGGCCAAATCTGCATATGCCTTAGAACAGTGATGGCGAACCTTTTAGAGACTGAGTGCCCAAGCTGCAACCCAAAACCCACTTATGCATCGTCGAGTGCCGGGTGGGCGTGTCCTATTGGGTGGGCGTGTCCCATTGGGTGGGCGTGTCTGTGGTGGTAACGGCAGACTGGGTGGGACTAAAAAGTTCAATCACTCAATTCCAACTTTGCAAGATCTTTTTTTTCCCCGCGAGAAGTTGAAATTGACTGAACCTTTTTTTTTTGCACATGGTGGCGGAGGCCTAAAGTGAAAAGGTTTTATAAAACCCAGCTGAAGGCCTAGGACTGGGGCAACGGCACATGTGCCCACAGAGAGGGCTCTGAGTGCCACCTCTGGCACCCGTGCCATAGGTTTGCCACCACTGCCTTAGAACTAGAGCAGTAGAATCATGAGAAGCTAACAAAATAATTTTAGATTGCAGAAGTGGAACACCACTTTGATGCTCCACCATGTAAAATTCAGTGCTAGCAGAACACTAAGCCATCTCTTTTTTATGATTATTTTTAACTGAATAGAGTATAAAAAAGGTTCCTACATGCAATTTGATGTAATTGCTACTCGATTCTGCTACTCCATTTCTCAGTTGGCAGCATGAATAGAGATAAAGCATGGGCATGCTAAGGATCCTCTTCATTAAACAATGCCATCTACAGGTAGTCCTTGACTTATGTTGGTTGCTTACCCACATTCTAAGTTATGGCAAACCCCTTAAAAGGACCTGGATTCAAAGTGGCGATGGCTGTCCCTCCCATGGTCATGCGATTGCATTGTGGGCACTTGGCAACCAGCCCATATCTATGGCTATTTGCAACATCCCATGGTCATGTGAATGTGATTTATGACTTTTTGGCTGCAAACCAGTGTATAAGTCTGGTTTCCAGAAAAAAATACCTATAGCGAACAATGGGCTCACTTAAGCACCACAGTATTCATCTACTGATTGCGGCATTTACTTAATGTCCACCACATTCGCTTTACAACTACCACAAAAAAGGTAAAACTGGGTATGATCACATGATGACAAGTTTAATGACTGGCACAACTTACTATCATAATTGCAGGCTCAATTACGGCCATAAAGATTACCTGTAATGGGAGCTATCTCTGTTATATTTCCTTACCCAGGGGCCCTCACCTTGGCAACTTTAAGACTTGTGGACTTGAAGTCCCAGGAATTCTGGGAATTGAAGTCCACAAGTCTTAAAGTTGCCAAGATTGGAGACCCTTGGCCTAACCAATGGACAGGATATTCCCTGAAATTTCAATGACCTCAATTTTAATGACCTTCTGAAAGATGTTAAAGACTTGTTCTTCCATTAATCATTGGACATGGGTATTAGCTAGATTTAATGCAATGACTGCTTTATCCTTGTACATAATGCTGTTTGTTTTTAATTATTAATGTGGATGTCTGATTGATAGTTATCTTCTCGTAGTCACATCTTGACTAGGCAGCCTTATAAATTGTTATATATATATATTTATTTAAATTAAACTTGGTAAGTTTGAACCCTGGTTTACTTTTTCATTGCTTACTGTATTATATGAAGACAGGTTTTTTTGGTTAGTGTATGGTTCCATGTATCGTGCAAATCTAGAAATTTCAGGGACAAGGTTATGTGCGTTGTGTGAATATAGCCTATGAGTTATTTTTGCTCTTGATTTGAGGACAATCTCTCAAATAAGCTTCTTCTGTGCTGGCTTTATAGAAGTCCTAAGTTATGAGCTTCATCCAGCTCATTCTCCTATCTGTAATCCATAAATATCTCAAATGCGTACTCTTCTTCTTCGAAGGAAATTTATAGTTTACTGAGCTCATTTCTGAAGAACAAACAAACATAAATCCATGTCTAAATGACGGCTTCTTTCAAACATTGTTCTCCAAAGGCAGAAATTGCAATTGCCAATAACTACAAAACCAAGGACTGCTGTAAATTTCATACCACATAGATTTATATCAATATGAAAATGCTATACTGGGTGAATAGGCCAGACATATTATAGGATTTCATGAATCACAACTGAAGTTAGTACTGACATACAGATGTCCTAGTAGATTTACTTATATCCAAACCATGTCATATTTCTGCCTATATTGAAGAACACGAGCACTGAATTTAGAATCAGAAATTAATTTTACTGTGTTTTAATTCGGAGGGA
This sequence comes from Azemiops feae, assembly GCA_023970755.1. Lineage (NCBI taxonomy): Eukaryota > Metazoa > Chordata > Lepidosauria > Squamata > Viperidae > Azemiops > Azemiops feae. The sequence continues at coordinate 1,286,172 of JALGBA010004125.1, read as the reverse complement.
TAGCTAATGTGTATCATTGTAAATATTGTTGAACTACAGCTCCCAGCTTCTTTAGGAAGCACAATCAATGCTGGGAGAAGCTATTATTTGTAGTTCAGCAACATGTGCACAGGTTGCCTATACTTGGCTAGAGGCTTGAGCATGCACAGAGAGTATTCTCCTTTTATCTAAACTCTTTGCTTCTTTTACACTGGACCCCAGTGGATTACTTCTGAGAAAAATAACCCTGATACTGCAATTAATTCCAAAAATGTCCACCAATATTTCTATGGATCAGGATAATTGACATTCTGGAAACTATAGTTCTTTGTGTAAATTCTGAGTTTGGATTAACATTATTTTCCTTCTTTGACTGGACTGGGAACCACTTACATTATCTATGGATCCTTTAGGAGCTTTGACCACAAGAGGACAGTATGTGTATATATTTCTTTGTCTTTCAGGGAATGTATGATTGTCATTTATAAGTATGGGACTCATATGACCTTGGAAATCACAGGTTCTAGATGTTACTGGACAGAATATTTTTTGGATTTGAAAAATATAATGAGTTCTTAATAACTAGCTTTTTTTAGTTTTTGAAATTTAATAAAATTCTTTAAAAAAATAACTGGCTTCCTAAATGTGGTTAGCTGATTGTAATATTATGTTAAGATACTTTTTCCTTCCTTTCCTTTTGATTTTCATTACTTTATATATTCATTTTCTTTCTTGGACCTATTTTCCATGCAGTAACATATAAAGCATATAGAAACCTCCCTTATACTGATTTTATGAAAAGCCTATTTGAATCAAAATATCAGATGGAGAGAGAGAGAGCAGCAAGAAAAATAGCTTAATATAATCATCGACATCAGCAATACTTTTAAGATATACAATTAGATTTACATTTGCAGAAAGGTCCTGTTTGCATGGATGCAAGAACAAAACTCACTCAAAAGGAAGTGTTCTCTGACTGTATTTCAGAATTTGAGTTTTTTCATCTGGTACCTGATTCCTCACTTTGTGAAGGCTGGCTGCAGAAGATTAAAAAAAAAACATTGCTGTCAAACATTACATCCCCCCATTTCTTGACCTTCTGGGAAAGCAGCTCTAAATTAATCTCCTACCAATAGCTTATTGGGCCTTTCATGATTCTCAGATTTTTGAAATGTACAGCACATCTTTCTGGAAGACAAAAAAGAGAGAGAGAGAGAGAGAGAGAGAGAGAGAGAGAGAGAGAGAGAGAGAGAGAGAGAGAGAGAGAGAGAGAGAGAGAGAGAGAGAAATGTACCGTGCTTTACTTTAGAATGAGTTTTGAAAGTCAGTCTTACAAGTGAACTAAAATCTTTAAAGATAGTAATAAGGGGGCAAAGATCATCAATAATTAACACCCACTCTCCACATTTGATATTAGCACTTCAAAGCAATTGTTCTTCCTGCTGCAGCAAACGGTGATACCTGCCATTAATCACTAAAAGGACAGAATTGCCTGGCTCAGAACATCATCCTCTTCCTCATCACGATCACAATGGATGGCATTGATCAGAGCACGAATTTTTTGCTCCTTGCTATTTTGTTCTCTTTGATTCTTTGATTCTTCTTGGCTGCGTAGCCTGGGAAGGAACAAGTTAGGAAAATAATCTTTTTTTAAAAAAATCACCTGCCAACCCATCAACACTTGTCACATTTAATTAATGTGTATTTATTTGCTGTACCATTTCCCTCCATCATGATGGCTTGGAATAGATTCCATTTAAAATCAAGTGGGCATGCTATCTATTCACTGAAGGCTGAAACCTGGATCATTGTTAAATGCCTGATCCTGGCTTGTCAAAAGCCAGCTAACATACAAATGCTTTACAATCCCCCCAAAATGACTTCTAATGGTATTGGTTGTTATCTGAAGCAGGAATTCTAGTCCTAAGGCAATCCACCAATGCTACTTCATATCTCTTTATAAAGTGGCATGGAAGAAGTGGCATGGTCATACATATTTTGCATCAAACACTTGCATAATCGCTGAAAGAACTTTAACAAAAAGATAATGCTCCACCTTAAAGAGTTGTAGATGCTGGTTTGAGTATATTAGTACATTGTTCAATAAAATAGTTTGTTCGTAAAGGCATACTGAACAAACAATGTTTCTTCACTATGCTTTTAAAATATCATTATTTAAAATAGCTTGCATTTTTAAGAGTGTGAAATGGATTATTGCAAGGAACGTTGATTACATTTGAATGCATTGGGAGAAGAATGTCTGGCCAAGCAGGATCCATTGAAGCCTAGTTTGATCATTTGCAAGCAAAAGCTTCAATGCCATGATGATAATTTTTTTTTGTAATTTCTGCTTGTAAGTTGATTTCACAGAGTGTCAGAGACAGAATGTTCATACATTAGTCACATTCCTTCAAGCTCACTACTTCTCCAAGCCTTCAATTCAATTGAATTAGTTACTGGGGATTTTGGTTATTGTGATCCCAACACATTGGAAGAATGCAAATTGAGGAAGATTAGCATAGGTTTATGAAGGATAGTAGCTTGTAGGAACAAATCTAAATTTGCAAAAAACAATTTCTTCTCAATTAAAGCACAACAAAACATGAAATTGTTCATTGTTTATTATGTTGTGTCTTGTGCAACCTCCCACATTCATTCTTCAGTGGTCCATAATAGTTTGCATCCAAACAATATGTTTGTCCCTTTCAGATAACCTATTGCTGCTTCAAATATTTGCCAGCAGAGTGCGTTTTCTCACTGGCCGAGCTCTGCAGGACATCACAGATCGTCTGGCAGGTCAGAAAAGACTACGTTTGGTGTGGAGTTTCTTCTGAACAATATTTCTGATAACAGTAGGAGACAAAGAGTTCCTTTATTCACAGCTCAAGCCAGCATATTTCTATTTACAACTTTTTAAACTTGAAATGAGAAATGACTGCTTATTGAGTATATGGGCCAGCACTTTCTCTGGAGGATCTCTGGCTTATTAGCACAGACATGTCTCAGTCTTAGAGGTGTTGTTTCTAGCAACATATTGGCAGGACAGTCACTTTGAAAAGATTGGTATCAAAATAAGTTGAATCGGTTGGGCTCATGTCTCCAAAATAGAGAAGAATATCTTGCAAAAACATATATATGATTTACTCCACAGAGATTTAAATGTTGTCCCATTCCATTTGTTGAGGGTATTCAGCTGAGTTTATTTCAAAATAAAGATACAAAATTGTTTTTCTGCAATTTTCTGTGTCAGTTTTATAAATATTGGATAAAATCAAATATTCCACTTAATTTGCATTTTAGATACAAACGAATAAGTAGGTGTTGTTTCTACTAGCATTTTCTTTCCCCTTTATTCTTTGATTTTTAATATAACAGTTTTTCAATGGAAAACAGTGAAGAAACCATTGAACAAAGAAATTGATATAAGCTTTGACAAGAATTAAAATATAAGTTTAGACATACAGCCATGATTTAAGAATTTTTTTCCTAACAAGGAATGAGAGGAAGAAGAGATGATGTGGATAGAACATTCTCAGTAAAATAAACCATGGTTTCTTGGACCAAAGTTGTTATGTCCTTTCCAGGAATTTGGATGACTCAGGAATTATTTCTGAAAATTGGTATCTTGCCCCTGCCCCAAACCAATTGCTACGATCTCTTTAATCGATTGGACAACAGAACCAAAAGTTTGCCAGGGGTCCAATCCACAGCTGTATTTAGCTGAAGTTAGATCACAAACTTCTTATATCAGAACCCCAAAATTGAAATTAGTTCCTTCAATATATGCATCCTAAAGCTTATCATGATCGTTCTTCATTGGCCACTGAGATGTAACCGGACTCTAGATATCCTCATCAGATATCACTAAAAGGTCACTGGCATCACTGGTGTTTGACTCTTAGAGTACCCTTTAGCTTAGCTTTGCAGCTTAGAAATTTGATACGGACATTTTAAATAAGTGTCTATTTGAAATAGATAACCAAGCCATCTATTAGGCTGTAAATCAATCACTAAAAACAAGCAGCATTCAAGAGCTATAATTTTTCCTGTAGCGGGAAAAAAGCACTGAAGCCACAAAACTGCAATAATGATCATTTAAGATCAGCAGAACTTCCATTTAGCAAAATTACCAAATGGCTTTATAATAAAACAGTATTTATCCTAGTCCTCTAATCCCCAGTTTTATGCAGTATAAATGAAATGGCACAACAATGACAAACAGACTTATTATTGATGTATACTTTCTCAATTTCTGGTATTTTTTTTTTACTGCTTATGAAATGTTTTGGATTTTTAAAATCTGTATGGATTATACATATCTACTTTTTCCTTTGGATTAATCAGTAGCTATGTTTTCATAGTTTAACTTTTGAATACATAGTGCTTTAATACTGTCCTCCCAACTATTTGAGTGAATGATGAATAATTATATTTCTTGAAAACATATATGAACCATTATGCCATAATCATCCCTAGCCACAGACCAGAACAATTATGGTAATTTGGCAAAAAATATCCAGAGGATGTTGCAGAAATTATTATTTAGCATTTCTATAGGTTTTACAATGAGCAATGAATTTAACATACTGTACATTGTTTCAGTAATTCTAACATCAACCATATAAGATAGGTCATTGTTATCTCACATTGCAGGCTAAGCGACAACAACTTCTTTAAAGTCACCATTAGGCTCATAGTTGCAGTGAGAAGCTGTAACAAAAATGACACCCAAAATTTAGCCAGGGTCTTTCCTCTGCCCAAAAGATGGAAGGTATATTTCAGTCTAGTCCAACCATCCAGGAGTCTAAGCCAAGTGTATCAGGTTGGGAAAAGCTGGTGTTTTTAACTTACACAATCTGGTGTTCCACATTCCTAAAGCACGTGAAGTAATCTTAGGATTAACAACAAAACTATTTTCTTAATTCATTTAAGGTTGTTTTTTTTTTTAAAAAGAATAACCAAATATCAATAGTCAAAGCTGCTGCTGACATACAAAGTACCCTTGTGCAGAATTCCACTTAGCTCCCCAAAACAATTTTTAAACATTCAAAATGTATTTTATGCATAGTTACGTAACAGAAGGAATTCACAAAAATTTAGATTCCAATCACATTTATGTACAGTTTTTGTTTCCAACATATTTTGATTTTCTTAGCTTTTAAGTTTGCACATTTCTTTAGTAGTCACAGGTATGTGTTCTGTCACTGATCTCTGCAGCTGACTGTGCATACATGAAGTCTGTGTTCCTATATTATTGATATTAGATCTCCTCCAAAAAAAAAAAACTTCCGAAGGCAAGCCGGTCCACTGGTTAATTGTCCTCACTGTTAGGAAATGTCTCCTTATTTCTAGGTTGCTTCTCTCTTTGATTAGAATAGAATACAATAGAACAACAGAATTGGAAGGGACCTTGGAAGTCTTCTAGTCCAACCCTGATCAGGCAGGAAATGCTATACCATTTCAGACCAATGATTGTCCAATCTCTTCTTAAAAACTTCCAGTGTTAGAGCATTCACAATGTCTGGAAGCAAGTTAATTGTTTTAACCGTCAGGAAAAATTTTTCTCAGTTCTAAGTTGTTTGCCTCCTTGATTAACCATGACCATTGTCTTTCTCGGATGGTCTCATTCTACATAACTATGCCATGTGGCTTTTGAGGCAAAGTGGGGGAGACCAGACACTGATCAGATGTGATGTGTGTCCTTCTCACCACAGAGCACTGTTTTCTATTTAGCTACATTTCACCTGATTTTTTTTCTAACTTGGAGCTAGTGCCTGCTACTCAGGCAATGTACTGCGGTGGTACATAATTTGTATATCAGTTTGTGGCACCCTGTCAATAGTCAAAATCTCAAATAAATAACAACAATACTGGCATTATACTAGCATAAAGCACTAAAGAGTTTGTTTAAACAGTTATACCTTATTTTCCATTACTTGAAAGAAGTTTCCATGGATATTTCCATGGGGACTAATTTCAAGAATTTTAACAATTCTGCAAGATTACTTGTTCTATTATAAATCTTATTTCAGCTGTTGATAACTTCATTAGAAAAGATGAGCCCATGTTTGCTCTCTCCCTTCAAACCACTTTATGACTCTACTGCTATGGTCTATTGATACAGTCCAATTGGCAAGGACTGCCTACATAAGCAATCAAGGAATGGACAAAATGCAGCAATGAGGAAAAAACTGCCACTATTACTAACGCAGATAGCAGATTATTCTCCTGAAAGATTTCCCTTTTATAAAAAGGATTGATGTTACCTAACACCAACATATGAAAATACTAGGCTAAAATTTAAATAAATAACAGTTATTGTGATCTATTTAATTGTACAATACTATTAATGCTTATATGAGGAGAATACAGTGGTACCTCGGTACTCAACTGCTTTGAAACTCATCAAATTTGGTACTCAATATATTTTGATGTGAAAATTTTGTCCCAGTACTCATTGTTTGTTTGGTACTCAATGCACAAGCTAGAATTTGTTGATGTCAGCTGCTTTATGACTCACTACATTATTCGTTATGGGAAAAATTTGTTTGGTACTCTTTGTTTTTGGTACTTATTGTACCTCCCAGAACCAATTAACGTGAGTACCTAATTACCACTGTAATTGCAAACATAACTAAATAAGCAGTTGATCATTGAAAAGGAAATTGACTTAACAGTTTTTCAAATTTCAGTGCTATGAGTGTGATCCTAAAAGTGAGCAACTATCTAGTTCACTCAATGGACTTTAATTCCCAGAATTCCTGAACCAGCCAAGGTTGAGAAACACCGTTCTTGTTACTTAAAGATCTGCAATCTTCTGCTTTCAGGTCTTGTGGCTGTTGCTTATCCACGAAAGCCTCAAGTTGCAGAACGTCACATCCTTCCTGTTCTCTGGTATTTCCTGAGTAACATGATTGGTAATGGGGTATTACCTGGGAAGAGTGGAAATGTGAGAACTGTGGTCTCTAAACTCACTAAAAGCTTGCACAAACAAATGGGGCTGAAACTTGAGGAATACGCTTGCAACCAACCACAACATGTGATCAAACTGTTTCAAGATCTTCTAGATATGGATCGTCACTGAAGAGAGCCTGTTACTGTTTCTGGAACAGTTATAGTGGGACATTTCAAAGAGGAGCAAAAATGGATAATGATACAGAACTTGCCATTACTTAAGCTTTTTATTTTTGAGTGTCCTGTTGAAAGCTTTTAGTAATAACCTACAATGGAAAATGTATATAATATATTTTGCTGTAGAATTAAATCATCTATTTTTTTAAGGTTTAAGCTCCTCCAATTTTGACCCATAGAGATTTCCTCAATGACAATAATGCATAAATGGCACAACTGTAACATTTATATGTGTAAAAAGAGAAAATTATTTATGTAATATACGTTTGTCAACATTATGTGATAAAGTGATAGAGGTAAATTTTAAACCATAACAGTGCCTCTATCACTATGGATTGCCAGTTAGAGATGATGAATTATATGACCATAAAAAAGAGGCCAGCCTAAGCAAATACCAATTTGTGGTAGCTTCCAAACTGTCATGTAAGCTGCCCAGTAAAGTTTTTCCTTAGGTGGTTACTGGAAAAAAATTGTGAAAGGAAGAAGAGGAAATCTGAATATAAATGCTGGACACAAAATGCATAAGAAATATTCCAAACAATATTTTTCTTCCATTCAGTTGACCTGTTATAGAGGAGATGATACACTTAGCACCGGCATAGTATATTCTCATTTCTTTATTCTTTTTTAAAAGCCACCAAGGAGAAAAAAATGGAACACCATGCAATGCCTCTTGTCAGGTAGGTTTGGTTGCTGTCTGGAAGAACCAAGAAAATCTCATTTATCTCATATATGTTAGGAACTCGAGATGATATAACTTGTCACTACTTTCTGTTCATTGTTTTTGAATCTGCCTCTCCTCACCTAATTAGCAAAGTATCTATACAGCGCTTCCTTTAGTAATACAATACAGTAGAGTGGTTTGGAACATCTGGAATTGTCTGGTTGTGCTCTAGAAGCACTAGCCTTCAGCAATGATTTCCACATTGATTCTGAAATACTGGAAGTAAAAATTAATCCCTGCAGAATTTCTATATGGACAGCTGTCACTTGCTAACGTGGCATAAATGTCCATCATCATTAGATCAATATTTTTTAAAAAGTAAAATGTTTTAATTATTAAAAATACATTTTAGCCTTCCTTTATTTGCATTTACATTTTGATCCTCGATGTTCAAAAGGCATTATCAGCCCCAAAGGATAGATCAAGAAATCAATGCCATATTGGTCAAAAATTACTTTTATCAGAACAGCTATAACAACAGGCTCTTGCAAGTCTAAATGTGCTTCCCACTCTCTCATTTTATATCCATGTGAATTAGGGATGGGTTTATCTGAGGCATTTTCTCAGATTAATTTCTTGGAATGGATTTAAGCCACACTTGTCTGATCATTGACTTGGAAATGGATCTTTCCTTTATCCTTCAAGGCAATTCCCTGTTGTCTCTACATTAACTTGAGAGTGAGGTGGGAAGGATTATCTGAATGAAAATATGCAACTAACCTGGGTATTTTGTCTAAACTAGCAGTAATCAGCAGTAATTAGTACCAGAGGTTTCTAAGTGCCCTTAGACTGCTAATAGTTTGCCTCTCATGAATGTCTGGAACACAAAAAGCTTTCTGCCTTAGTCTAAATGTAAGGCCAAATGAAGTGTTCCCTGAAATCAGACCCAAAGCCTATATATCCTTTGGGATAGGGAGGGGGAGAGCATAAGTGGAAAGTGAATGCAATTCTAATAATAATCAAGTTGCTTATTAAAGTCTTTGACAAGATAAGAGCAAAAGTATTTACAGAAAAACTCAAGTGATACTGGTGTTTTTTCTTGTGACTTTTTAAGAGATTCACAAAGCCAAGAGGGAAAGGAATGTGTCAGTTTGGGGTGAATTGTTATAAGCACACTGAAGATATTCAGCTGTACCTCACCTCACCAAGCTATGTCGGGAATATTGTGGAAAGCTTGAATCAATATCTGAAGGCTCAGGTAAAATAAACCCTAGCTAAATACCTATCTCCAGGATTAATTGCTGTATGTCAATAAACATCTGAAGACATCAGTCCCAGTAGTTACTCTGAATGAGGTTAAGCCTCCACAATAAGTTGGTTTCTGGAGCTTTTCTTGGACTCTTGGATACTGCCTAAACAAAGGTGAAGATGTGGCTGGGGGAGGAGGTGTGTGCCAAATGCCTACCTGGACCCAGATTCTGATAACTGATGCCCTAATCTCAATATATCTGGATTACTGTAACATGCTTTATTTGGGATAATATTTGCAATATTTGGAGAAGCTGCTAGTCCCACTAGGTGGAGCAAATCAGCCTCACGGGATATCTAAAATTACTTTTATTGAGATTGATATAATCACAGAATTTTAAAGTCTTATGGTGCTATATGTCTTCTTAAGTAAATTAGGGAGGTGTCTATCTGAGCTGGTTATGAATGTTATCTGGCAGTTCTGGACTTTAAAATGTTTCAGATCCTTTTGCTTAGAAAACAGTTCTTGCATATTTCCATCAAGCTCATCTTCCTTATTCTCTACAGAAGCTGTAATGGTCCAAGATGTGAATCAGTCCTACTATTGTAGGGCAGCACCACTTCTAATAATTTTTGCACTGGTTACCCAGGAGATTTCCAAAATCAGCTGAGGCTGCACATCTAGTAAGAACATCTCAAGAGGTTTTGCTGAAAGTCTTCCATTTTTGGTGGGCATGGACTAGGTGACAGACCTTTTCCAAGGGAGGTGCTCTGTGCTTTAAAACTCTTGTGTGTGTGTGTGTTTTGGGAAATCCCCTCCCTCTTCATGTTCTGTGAGGCCGATAAAACAATCCTATTCTAACCTGCTGATTGTTTAATGGCATCCTCCTTGTAGTGGTCAATTAATCTGAAATGCTGCTTGTATGTGACTATGCCACCCACATTCTCTGGGCTAGTGTGAGCTACCCAATCTACACATGAAGTAATGCTAATGTGGAATTGCAATTGTGAAAATTTGGCACAATTATACAGTAGAGCAGGGGTCTTCAAACTTGGCCCTTTTATGACTTGTGGACTTCAACTCCCAGAATTCTTCAGCCTGCGTGCCTGGTTGAGGAATTCTAGGAGTTGAAGTCCACAAGTCATAAAAGGACCAAGTTTGAAGATCACTGCAGTAGAGCAATTCTTTCCTTAGTGCTGTTCACTTTAAATTCATAAAGGGGAAAGCAAGAGTGTCTTTGCTCTATAAACTTATTAGGTGCATGTACAAAGACTCTTGGCATTTTCTAGGTATATAGCAGTTTTGGGTCTTCTCAAAATCCCATGTATTTGGGCAAGACTAGGTTAAATTCTCCTTCCTCTCTAAATTCACATTGTGCGGCTTATGAGTTGACTATGCATATATGAGGGGGGAAAACGGTTTGAGTCCCAATCTCCCTTAAGTAGCTTTCTGCTCAGGAGATACTCCTGCTAATGGAAATAGACAGAAGTCAGTTTTATTAACAGTATTTCCTTTTTTAATGGTCTGAAAAAACATGCAAGGTGAAACTGAGAAGGCAGAAGCAGAAGTCAATGCCAGGAAACAGCCTCTTTCCTTTGGATTGGAATCTTTTCTGGGAATAAAAAGACTGCTCAGGGTTAGGGGTAGGAAACAGATGGGGTTAGATGGAGTGCCAAGATCTGCAAAAGAGAATTGGCAAATGCTTCCTACTGCCCTTGATTCTCTTCTTTCAGATAGGATGAGCCGCAGACACCTACCGACCCATCCACACTATATGAGTGAGAGGGGGGGGAGAGGGAGGGAAGGAGAGAGGGAGAGGGGAAAAATACATATGGAGGAAGAGGAAGAGAAAGAGAAAAGCAACAGCAGCATTTTCTATTTTCTATTGCTGGGGCTTCATTTTTTTGGCAAGGGGTTCAGAGAATTTGTTTTATTTATTAATTAATTAGTTTGCTATTCCACCTTTTGCCACCCTGAAACCTGCCTTGCAATTTCTGAAGTTTTATTATTTATGTAAAAAGGATCCTGTTCTGCTGCCTCATTCTCAGGATGCCTGAAAACATAGAACTGTTATAATCTGGATCTTTCTTTTTGAAGAGGCATTATGAATCACAATCACAGTTACCTAGCACCGCCACAAAAGGATCAGTAAGTGTCAGGACAGTTTAGTTGGCAAGAGTTGTGCAAAGGCTTAGGTTTCATCAGCCTCTGCTAGATTTATCCTGTTGACAAACAGCGTGTGCCAGTTTCTACTCCAGTTTTCTTGTTTAACCTTCACAAGGACACAACAAGCAGCATTAGACATATATACACACAGACATGCATACTCACATGGGTATACATACGTGCAATTACACACAGTACAGAAGAGAGCAATTCAACTCACACAGAGCAAACATAACGGTATAATTCACAGTGTGGAAATATAGAAGAAAACTTTGGTTAACCAGTTTTAAATTGTCTTGTTATTATGCTGCTACATCCCATTTTTTTTCTGAATAAGACAAAGAGCAATAAGAGCATAAATGTAATATTTTTCTTACAATGAATGTGTATTAAAACGGAATTGAATTTCAAACTGGGCTCTCAATTATTTGTTCCGTTCCTACAGATTAATTTTGAAATGGCCTTTTAACTTTGAAATGGCACCTTGGATGATTTTGAGACAGTCAATATCTCTCACTCCAACCTATTTCAGAGGACTGTTACGAGGATAAAATAGAAAATCCCTCAAGATTACCTTGAGCCTCCAGTGGAAAGCAGATATAAAGGGAGTAATAAAATGAATAATAATCAGGAGAAGGAAGGACTGAAGAATAGGAAGAGAAACAAAACTACGCCAGACCACATGCTGCTAATAGTAGCATACAGCCCTTAATACTTGAAAGATCAAATAATGCTTAAAATATCAAATAAGCATATTGATAAGAATTCTTGGGCCCCAAATAGGCAAGATCAACATTTTATATATTAAGGAAAAATACCAATTTTAAAATTGCATCCAAGAAATGCAATTTTTGAGGCACTTCTCTCTGAACGAGTTACATTATTCAGAGCATTGAAACAGAGGTTCCAATTCCATGTTCAAAATTTATGTACATGCAGTTTGCATATGCATGAAATATGTTAGGTGGGACAAAGAACAAAGGAACAGATGGCAAATGACCTGGGAGAGCTTTTCTGGAGATTGTAGAAAACAGCTAGCAGAATAGTTCATATTGGGCTAGATGGAAAATGAGTCTGATTCTGTAGACTTGACTTAAGAACCATCTTTCTATTCTCCAAAGACATTCAGGCTACTCAAACTGAAATTTGATCCAACAGATTTACAAAGAGTCTTAAATCTTGCCATGCCATTTCAAGCACAACTTCATGGAAATAAGATTTGTTATATGGAGAAGTCTACAATAGGAGGTTTTAAGAAGGAGATCTTAGTAGTTATTTCCGTAGCATCCAATCCAGAGGACCATGTGTATATCCTGCTTAGTAGTTTTTCAAAAATGTGTACACGTGTGCGGATATACCTAATAGGGATAGAATTTCCAAATCAAGTGCCTTTGTTGGGGGTATAAATCCTCTTCCAAAGGCAATCAAAATAAATCACAATAGATGAAGACAACAATTATGGGAATTGAAGTTCAAGGGCAGGAGTTTACAAAGGATCACTTTAAACATAAAAATTACATGAGGAGAAGAGAATATTTTGTAAGATTTGATCCTTGGTCTCTTCAGTATGTCAGGTTTGACATTATATAATCCAGCTTTGTTCCATTTTAGTTAGAGAAAGTTTAAATGAATGCATGTACTCTACCTCTTTAACTGAAAGCCTGGGGCTGCCCACTTTGGATATCAAACACCTTGGAATCTTTTTTCTCACAATGCCAAGATAAAACAAACCCACACAGATACCAAAAATTGCAAGTCTACAAACGTGCGAGGTCTTATGCTTCCTGATATTTCTAACCCTCCATAACCTGAGAAAATGATTGAAATGAGTATTTACATGTACTTGTTTACATGTCATTTGTAGATATTTACTTGATGGCCTGTGTTTTGTGTGGGCAATGCAACAAAGATTTTTCTCTTGGTTGTCTCTGAAACCTTCCCACCCTTCTGCAGATTTCTTTATGAGCAATTGTTGTTCACAGCAGGTTTGCCTTCGTTCGTAGGCATGATAATTAAGCCGAGCAGTTAGCTTAAAGCCCCCTGCATGTATAGGGAGAGAGAGAGAATAAAGAAATATTCTCTCTATTCAGAAATGCCAATAGGATCTGCTTGGATGCTATTTTTAAGACCGAGATGTAAAATCAAATGTTGGGATCTGGATGAACACTGTCCATATTATTAGTGCTGTATGGTTCTTATTAGTATTAGGGGCCAGATACAAAGGTAATCCCTCAAGTGTGGCTGACAGACATGACCAGGAACAGAATGTCAAATTCAGCAATCCCTGTAGGGCTGAGTAAGCAGCCACTGGAGAAGGAGGCAGTTATAAATAGATCTGAACAATCTTTTCCCACCTGTTGCTGAACTTAGAGCTGCTCTTGGTTTAGAATGTGTATAGACACAGAAGAAAGTTGTTTTCCAAACCTGGAGCAGTTGTGCAGGCAAGAACATTTTAACCATTAGCCTCATATGGTATCAGCAACAGTGCTTTCCCCAGGGTCAAGGTGGAGAATATGTTCAGTGGCATCCAGTTTTCTCCCTCAGTCTGTTCCCTTGAAAAAAGCAATTGTGAAGACTGCAAACTAGCAAATAACCTGGAAAACAGTAAGAAGTTGGGAGGAGATGAATTTTTAATTCCTTTCCACTTCTTTCTCTCCTGTTACTGAAGAAAACTATACAGATATATCAAACGTTCCCCTGTAAAGTGAAGGCAATACTGTGGTGCCATTTTCAGAAGAAAAAAAAAGGAAATCAGAAGAGGGGAAACAGTTCAATAGATCAGAAAATCTGTCTTCCATGAAAAACGTGTGTTGCAATGTGTCCTGAGGAACCTAGTTATTGGTCTACTACAATGGAGAAATATATTCATTTAAAGAAATCTACTTAAAGTAAGTATTCCTAAGAATACCATAGATAGCCAAATAGCCAAATGTACTTTAATCAAGACTCAAATTATCATATTTTGGATACATTATGTGAAGATCTAGCTCCTTTAAAAAGTCTACAGTGCAAGGGAAGTGAAGAAGAGAATGATCAGCAGCAGGGTGGAAGGAATCAGTTACAGTGGCAATTGTGCACTATGGAAATCTGAAAATTTGAGCTTGGGGCAGCTTATCCTCCCCCAAAATCCACCTATATGGTCACTAAGTGTAAACACCAACTTGATGACACCTAATTAATCAATTCAAAGTAAGGAGGTTACATAATATTGTATTTATTTTCGGTTCCTACTTAGGATTCCATTTTCTTGAACCACGATTCTTGCCAGATGTAAAAAAAAAAAGGTAGGGCTCCCATAAATAAAAACATTGTGGCCACTTATGTCTGATTTAGATCTCAGCACAGCGAATTTCATGTTGTTGAAGCTGTATGATTTAAGCAGGGCATATATGGCCTCTGTGCCAAGAAAGCTATTGTACAGGTAAAGCTTTACAGAAAAAATGTTTTATGAAATCTTTATTTTGTGTCCTTGCCAACTTTTAGCTTTTGATTGGGAATGTGACACCCCATAAACGTTCATACAATGTAATGAAATGTGATGAGAAGCCAATGAACAGCCTCATTGTGTGTCAGGTTCCCTGCTATAATACTGTCTATATATCCACATTAAAGCAGTTAAACTTGCAAAGTGTTTCTGTTTATTGTAAAAATAAAACATACCTTTTGGCTAACAATAAAACTGAAGACATTCTCTCATGAACATTTTGGAAATAGCAGTTAATAAAATGAACCCAATCCTTTTTTTTTAAACTTCTAGAATAAGAACAAGCATAAAATAATACTGAATGCTACTTATTCTTTGGAAAGTGGCTTTAATGGATGATAACATATGCATATGTTTTATCCCAAATAAAGAAATGCAGATTCCTATTTTAATTTAGATTTCATAAGTTAAAAATAAATCCACAATTTTAAAAGAAATCACATTCTTCATTCAAATCAATGTTGCTAGTCTTAATTTTATGTTGCATAATACTGTTCCTTGGCAACTGGTGAAAACATGAAGGAACTGCTTTAAGAAGTCAGTGATAAATTGGCTATGAAATTAGCAGATATCTCCAATGTTCACCCAATCCTTACTCTTTTCAGAAATCGTTCAATCATAATCAGCAAGGCTGGATTTTGTAGCCTGTAAAAGAGATATTGATAGCACGGTTTTATGCATGGCTGAGTTTGATCTGAATTACTACAGTACCATGAAATAATGAGAGACTTATACTTAAAGTGCTTTGCTTATAATTCTTATATAAATGTTGAGATTTGGTGACAACCATAGAAATTTTATTGTTTTGCTTATTCTGAAAATGAGTAATGACATTTTTCAAACTCTATTTCATTTCAAAGTTTGCATAGTATACACATAGATCCATCCCAAAATGAGTTTAAAATTGCCAGAATCAGCATCTAAGATCAGTTTTAAGAGAAAGGTTAGGAGAAAGTAAGTGGGAATGCCTAAGTGATTATGATACTTGATTTTTACTTCCATTATAAACAATCTTTGAACTGGTTCATTTAGGGTTGTTTTTCTGAATGTCCACAGGGAGTATAGGAATGTTTGTAAAATAATTTTTAAAAGATTTGATTTCTGTCACTAAATATACAGCATCCTTAAATTTGTCCTTTAAAACTTGGTATATTTGATGTTTTAAAGGAGTAATTTAAAATCACACAGCCTTCATTCTATTTGGATTTAAAATGCCAGAATTACAGATTTTTTTAAAAAAGGACTCTCCTATGAAAAAAATGATAGCTTAGTTCTTTTGATTTGCCTCTTGGATCCTTAAACTTGGCTTTTATGATGGTCCCAAGGAATAGAAGTATGTCTGCAGACTTCACATCTGTTGGACCCCAAATGCTAAAGTTACTGTATATATTCACCTCAGTTCACAGATCAAATATGAAAGATAGATGACCCCTTAATTGTTAAAACTTGTTATTTTAAGTCAAAACTAGACCAGCCATGACCCATTGGGCCATTGTTTACCTAAACATAGAAACAGAATGGCCACAGGTAGACAAGATATCAGTTAGAGTGGGACTGACTTCCAACTTGTCAGCTTTCCCATTGAGATTCTCTGTGAAAAGCTGGCAGTGAGCATTAGAAATCCTTCCCTTCCCTTCTTTTCCCAGCCCAGTCCAGCCCACAAGTAACAGTTGCTGCTAAGTGGAGGAGGGAGCAAGGAATTCATGGCTGACCAGCATAGGGTAAATTCAGAGGGACTGTGCTTGGATGGGGTGGATGCACCATTTCTTTACTGACTTTCTTTCTGCAAGCTTCCCACAAGCAAAGACTTTGCTAGGGAAAAGGTGGCAAGGAGCTTCAATAATCATATCAGTTCCTTCCAGGATCCCCACAACTTGTGGGAAGCTCTGGGAATGTTGAAAATGAGGACCACCGTGGCCAACTACGGCAACACAGCAGCAGCACTGAACAGCAGGAAAAAATGAAACAGCAAAAAAAAGTCCCAAATTTCAATTCTTCTGGATTAAAGGGTCCCCGCATTCTGTAACTTAGCTGTTCGAAGTACCTTTGTTGACAAAGTTTTATTCTAAGATGCAGTGTTTCACCCAACTGAAGGTCACAAAGTATCAAAAAGAGAGTTTTAGTAGTATATAGATGAATAATTTTCCTTGTCTGTAAAAAGGTGCCCTAGATCAGGGCTTTTCAACCTTTTCACAGATTGTACCACTTTTAGGACATGACAATATTTGAGTACCACCAGTGCTTAGCAAGGTATCAAAAAAATTGATGACTAAAAAAAAAGGGGGGGTTGGGTTTTACTGATTAGATTCATTTGTTGTTATAGAAATGGCTAGTTTATAATATTATGGAAAAGTAAAAAGTTGAGGTTCAATGTTAATGCTTCCTTCTACTGCAACAGAGGAAGTATGTTCTTTTTCCCTTCTCCCCTCACTTTCCCCCCCTTTTTCCTCCCCACTGGGTCCTACTATTTGCTTTTGTATTTTTGTATTTTATTCTATAATCTAATAAAATATTACAAACTGTAGAAAAAAAGTTAAAAAGTACCAGTTTTAATTTCTTCGGTGGCTGCTCCTTTGCTGAATCACTTTCCCTTTGCACTGACAAATGTATGATGAATTTATCCATGTTTATTAATATGCACCACTACCAGCTAGTTCAGGGGTCTTCAAACTTGGCACTTTTAAGACTTGTGGACTTCAACTCCCAGAATTCCTCAGCCCTCATGGCTGGTTGAGGAATTCCGGGAGTTGAAGTCCACAGGTCTTAAAGTTGCTAAGTTTGTAGACTCCTGAGCTAGCTGGTTTGCCCTTCTGAGCTCTTCCACAGTGTAGTAAGAATGCCCCCCCAATCCCTTCCCTGTACCCTTAAAGACACAGGAATCAAGTGCAAAGCAAGAAAATAAAGAAACACAATCTCCGTTTTTCTCTCTCTTTAAGCTGCCTCAGGCATGTCACGTGTCACAATGTTGCAATTCTAGATTGAAAGGCTCTGGCAATTGCGAAAAGCTTTAGCTTTAAATTAAGCCTGTTTACCTTGAAAGAAAACTTTCTAAAAGCCACAGACAGACTCAATTAAAGGGGGTAAAACTAATTACATTTCTTTAAAGGGATTAAACCTTTCTTGTTGTCTTTTTTCCCCTTTCCCCACCCAAACCACGTTCTTTTATAGCCTCTCCTCTCTTCCCCCCCTTTTTCTTCAGTTCACCTCCAGCTCCGAGCTGCTTCTGGAAGCGCCAATCAGCTGGAGCCAATCAGCTGGAGCCCTGCCGGCTTGAGCCCAGACAGTCCTGCAGCTGCAGCTGCCTCTCCCTCAAGCTTGGCTCGCTTAGGCTCATTCCCCTCCCCTGCTACACTTGTCTAGCAATCGCGTACCACCTGCCATGTGGCAAAGTACCACAAGTGGTATGTGTACCACCGGTTGAAAAGCCCTGTCCTAGATCATATTGAAAATTGGTAGGCCAATTCTCTACAGGGTAGGCAGAAACACACATTTTTCATTCCATTTTCAAATGCCGAAGATGTTAGCAGCACAAAACATAGGGTATCGCCCATTAAAAATAAAAGAAATTCCTAATTGCTTCCCAAATGAGCAGACAGCAAAGGCTCATACTTTTCAGGTTTAAAATGCTAGCTATCCACAGGATGTGGGGATATTGTATTGAAAAGGATAATTTTGAAAGATATATTAGTAATGGGAGTAATATAAAAAAATGTGAATGTATTTTTAATCTAGAAAATGAAAGAAAAAGAGAGAAAAGCTAACCCAATTTATTTTTTTTCTTGTCTTTTGAGTTCTCAGTGAAAGTCAGGAGTGGGTTAACCCTGCGAGCTGGCAAAAAAAATACCCATTTTATTACAATTGCAGAAGCAGTCTGGGGGATTTGATATAAAGTTTATTTCACAATTTTTTCATTGAGTTCTGCAGTTTTTCTCTAAAATTTTTTTAGCTACTACTGTTTTCTCTGGTGGTTGTCTCTTTCTTTTCTCCCCCCCCATATATTTTATTGATTTTTTAAAACATAAATCACTTAATAGTTGGTAAACAGTTTGTTTGCTGGGTTTACATTTGTAAAGAAAAATCATTAACAATTGGTTTCTATAATCCATAATCTACATAGTACATTTAGTTGATTTCCCCCTTTCCCCAAAATGTCTTCTTTGCAAACCTTGAAATAATACAGTTTTTATTATTTTGATAAATAATAGTTACATATATGATTTTCCCCAATATTCCTAGAAATAATGATCACATCAATATAATATTTCTTTTCCATCTAATCATTCTGGTTGCCTCATCTTATATCCTGTTACAGTCCTTATTTAGATTTGTTTCTCCCAAAAAGTTCAAAATATTCTTGCTGGTTAAGATTTTCTCAACAGATAATTACATTTAAAGATTTAAATCCATTTTTCCCATATAAACCATCTCAATACTTTTACATTTCTTAAAGAATAGGTAAAAACAGTAAAGAAAAGGAAAAAAGAGCAAGAGTAAAGAAACATAAAAAGTAAAATACTACTTAAAATATATATTCCTCCTAAGCTAATATATATTCATTCCCAAAATTTCTTATTCTTTTTAACCATGATTAATATATATATTTAATCTTTAAATATTCCATTTAATATGTCTAGTCATCTAATCCTTTGATTCTTATTCAAAACATTTTTTTCTTTTTTATACATTATAATTTCTCTAAATTCAGACACATTTAATTATCTAAAACATTTCCTTCATCTCTAGGCCATTTCAGCAGTATTATATTACTTATATCAAGAAATAAAATAAAAAAAGGGGGGGAAAGCATACAGTATTATTTAAGGAATTCATCTCTCTTAGAATGACATATGTATTCAGAATCTTTTCTATTTCTTTAACCATATTCAAACAAATGTTTCTTTTTTAAATATTCTCTCTGGTGGATGCCATCATCTATTTTCTTAATTTTCACTTTGATCTTTTTCCTTTGACCAGTATCTTTCTTGATCAATGTGTTTTGCTGAATCAAAATGTTTTTCCATATATTCATGACTGTTGCTGTAGGTATAAGAAGTAAATCGAATAAAGTGTCTTTATGTGAGGCTTTTGCCTTTCCATGTTTCTTGAAAATCTTTTTCTCTTTCTCCTTCTTTGCTTCTCTTATCACTTCCTTTCTCTCTGATGTTTTCAACATCTCTACATTCCATTTTATCCAATCTGTTTTTTTGTCCTCAGATTTATTTTGTAGTCTTAAGGGATGAGTTGTTTTTTCCATTTCTTGTAAATTTTTCCCCACTAGGATTAAATCATGTTTTCTTGCTTTGTTAAGTTCCATCTTTGAGTCTCTATTTTCAATTTTATGTCCACTTATTTGTTTTGTCTGCTCCTTGTCTGTTGTTGTTTCCTGGAAGTTTTTTTGTTGTAAAGTTAACTTAGACATAAATTGATTTGCATATTCAAAATTATTTTGGATTTCTTTGTGATTTGAACTCAGTGTTATTTGAATTAATTGCAGTATATATATATCTCTCCTCCTGAGAGGTATTTATGTTTTCTTGGTGTGTTCTGTCTACATGTCTCTGATCCATGATGGCCAAAAGTTGGAGTTTTCCTTCTTATCTGCAAATAGCGTAGAGTCCCGGTTAAATAGATATTTGTAATCCAAAGAGTTAAAAAAAGATTTCCCCCCCTAAAGTTTATAATTCTCTCTTTGTCTGCAGCCCAGATTGTTGTCTTTTTTTTGTCACAGCTGTTCTTTATTATTAAAGCTTTGAAGGTCACAAACACAGATTAGCTTTTCCCAGGTTTTGGCAAGTTCTCTATGGAAATCATAGCTGTCATAATCTTCATCCACCACTAGGTGTCAGCATCTATTTAGTTTTCAATATGAACAATGGTCTTTAAAATGAGAGTTGTTAACCATTCAACAATCTTAAACTTGTCCAAAGTTAAATTTTAGCTTTCAAGTTTATAAATTTATTTCACTACCATATATTTTGATCCTCCATAGAAATTTTAATTCGCCGCTTCCATTAGTATAAGGATGGGACGGAAGTCCCCCTCCTTCACTTTCGGAGGTATTTTGCTTCTTGGGGATCTTTTCCAGGAAATTAAGTGTAGGATAGAAAAGGGAAAATCAGATTCCTCACCCAGTTTCAAGCAAGCTGTTTACTGTAGTGCTGGTTAGTTCTTTTGGACTCTGGTTGCAAGTAGCTTGGGCTGATCGATGAAATACAGCCTTTCTCCTGTCGGATTAGAAGGCTTTCCCCAAGACGAACGGAATGACTGCCGTCATTCCAGAGTTGCCGGGGCACTTCTTTCTTCACCGCCTCTCCGGGGCAGCTTGGACCCATTAGGATCTCCAGGCAGGACGAAAGTTAGCCGCGGAGGGGGCAGCAGTCCGCAAGCCCGTGACCAGTCGCTACTGCACAGGACCGGAAGTCTCTCTCTTTCTTTCTTTTCTTCTTTCTGATCTTCTCCCATACTTCTATTCTTTATTCATCATTCTGCTGCCAAGGTTCTCCAGTTGCCTTATTGTTCTGGGCTTATGCTGCCCTGTCTTCTACTGACTTCTTATCAACTCCTGCATCCAGCAGACACATCTTTCTTCTCTGATATTCTATATCTCAAAACATGTTTGTTGATGATCATTTCTTATTTAGATCCATCAGTTTCCTTTTTCTATTCCCATCAACAATGCAGTACTTTCTTGCTTTCCTCTTATTTCTAGAACTGTGTAGCAAAACATATCCTTAGAGGTACTTCTCTTATTTCAGTGCACAATTCTTCATTAAATTTGGAGATATGCGTTTGTGGTCAATCTTTCTATACTTTTTATTTTTAAAGAACAAAATATTCTTTGTTGGTCAAGTTTGATAGGACACATATGGGTTTTATCTCCGGTGCATAAGCTCTCAATGTACATACAAGCAACAAAGTGATAAATCATAAATCATAAGATACAATCATAAATCATAAGATACAACCAACAAAGTGATAGCCATAAGATACCAATAGGAGTAGGTAATAGGACAGATGAGAAGGATAATACTTCATGCAAAAATGCAATGCACACAGTTTAAAAGAAGTCTGTAGAAATTGACAAACACTTTGTCAGAAGGACAGGACAGTTCTTGCAATAGTACTCTAGTGTTTTACTTCTTATATACATCAGTCACCACACTTTATTTACCTGGCACTAAACTGTCAGGACAGCTCCTCTTGCTGGCCTTGTTATTGAGGCAGAATAGAGATTTGCTTTGATAAAGGGGGAAATTATAGTGGCATACCTTTGTGTATCCTCCCGGGCTGGAAGAAAACCCCTTGAACAGGCTGCTTGGATGTGCATTTAGTTGGAAAAGAAAAGCAGAATATCAGAATGATGAATTAAATAAATCTGTATATTTGAGTGGCTTCTTGGAATAATGTAATGAAATGGTAGATAACCTGCAGACCTAAGCTCTTCCCAGTTCATTAGAAAATATTCAATTACGCTGATGGGAAATGAGAAGAATAGGTGCATTAAGCTTCCAGTAGGCGTAACACATTTTTTAATACTAACTGTAAACAATATATTAATTCCCTACTTTCCAAAGGCTAATATTATGGCTCTTTCCGTTCTGATTACATCATCATTGCTACACTATTGGGGAAAAAAGATAAAATGTTATATATAATTTACCTTCCCTTAAGCACTCAAAGCAGAGGGATACAGATGTTATATACCGTGTTTCCCCGAAAATAAGACTGGGTCTTATTTATTTTTTTGGCCTCCAAAAGCGGCATCAGGTCTTATTTTCAGGGTAGGACTTACCATACCTCCGGCATCGACAGCCCCACCCAGCCGGTCCACTTCTTCTGGGGCCAAAGTTCTGCAGTTGCATTCAGGCTTGCCTTTTGCAGTCAGGCCTTTCCAGAAGGCCTAAGCAGCCGAGTAGCAAGCTATGGATTCAATCCATAGCTTGGTGCTCGGCTGCTGAGGTTTTGCAGAACCAAGCTATGGATTGAATGTATAGCTTGGTTCTTGGCTGCACAAAGCCTTCCGGAAAGCTCTGTGACTGAGAAATGCAGGCCTGGCTGCAGAAGAGGCCTCAGAAGAAGAAATGGGCCGGCAAGGAGAGGCCTGGCTGCAAGGTAAGTGGGTGCAGGGCGGGTGGGGCAGCTCCACACCCCCCACCCCCGCCCTAGCTTGATTTTTAGGTGTGTGCCTCAGCCCAAAACTAGGGCTTATTTTTGGGATAGGGCTTATATTAGGCCTACCCCCAAAAATCAAGCTAGGGTTTATTGTTGGTGTAGGCCTTACTTTCGGGGAAACATGGGTATGTCATCACTGCATGTACAAGGTTTTATAAAACGTCTCTGTTTATATTCTGTGTGGTGTTTTTAGTTTCATTGACCAACACAACTGTTTTGGTCTTATTGGGACTCATCAGGCATGGGTAGCCTGATGTTATTCTAACTTCTAAATTCTTTCACACTCCAAAATGGCACTTATATTTTTGCAAAAAAATAAATGCTTAAATTGCATATTTATTTTATGAAATTTATAAAATTTCCCAATCTGTTACAATTGTACTATCTGTTGTACACATGAAGATATGTAATATGAAGAGAAACAGGGTTACTAGCATTCTGGGTTGTAAGCCAAGTCAAGTCATTGAATTGAATGTGACTCCTGGTGACTCCATGTACCCATCCATGCAATTTTTTGGCAAAACAACAGGGTTAATTTTTCCATTGCCTTCTTGTAACTGTCCAAATTTCTCTGCTGATTCCATAGCAAAGATATAGTTGATAGCAGATTCAAAAAATTCAATTGCAAAAAGTAACAGAAGAAGAAAGTTGGAAGGGACCTTGGAGGTCTTCTAGTCAAACCCGCTGCTCAGGCAGGAAACCCTGTACCATTTCAGATTAGACAATGGTTTCTAATCTTTTCTTAAAAACCTTCAGAGTTGGAGCACACACAACTTCTGGAAGCAAGGTCATCTCACTGATTAATTGTTCTTTGAAAGATGAACTTAAGGAGCCATAGTGTGGCATCCACACAGAAGGAAGGTGCACCAGTGTGACATTTATTCATACAATTTAGGCTGCCTGAGCCAATGACAAAGCATCATGATGCAAGCCCAGCCCCTCTTCCTCATTCATCATGATGTTGTGTGCATGTCTCAAAGGGGCTGAGCTTGCAGTGCAACATACTGGACAGATTTTTTTCTTTCTAAGGAAAGCAGTGACTGCTTGTGCATGCCTCTGAAGCTACAGTAAATGCCACCCTGATTGCAGGTTTCATTAGGTAAATGTTTGAACATTTGCCTATACAACAGAAATCTTTAGTTTCAGCTTAATATTTGTATTAATCAGTCCTTGATTTAAAATTACACAAATACAATCTAAAACACAGAGATTTAATAGTATAAAAGAGAATTTCGTCCATTGTAAGATTTCTTAAAGTACATTTAAAAACAAAAAACAAATATATATTTAAAATAAACATCAAGTTATATTTATATTTGGTTTATTAAGTCATATACATGTGGAGAAAACCTGCAGTGAACTTTACAAAAATATGCATAATTATAAAATAAAAATTTAAAATACTTTTACAGATTTTTTTTAGAAAAACCATCCTCATAAAACAGGTTAGTAACAAATGATTGTGCTTACATACAGAAATTCTTCTTGGAAAAATAAATCTATGGCTTTCATGTTTCACAATATAGACTATTTTCTGTTTTAAAGCAATTTTCCCAGGCTGATGCCCTCTAAATCTGTTTGATTTAACATTGTTTGGGGATTACTGGAATTGAATAATCTAGATGTCCAGATGTCCAATCCATCTGGTGTATGCTACATTGGGAAAGGATGCTTTACATCAAGATACATAATTTAGTATCCCATCAAACAACTTCATCAACAATATTAATGCAATGGGACTCTACTCTTTCTGCAATTCTATACTGAAAATCAAATGAAATTGAATGGAATATAAGAAAGATTTGGTTTATTGTACCTTCGTCTCTTCTCTCAAATCCACATCTTAGAGCTGCTATAAAAAGTCTGATTGTGTGACACATTTTTTTCTAATCAAGATGAAGCTTGAAACATGGAAGCAGTGTGATTATACAATGACTGAGGTTACCTCTAAAAAAGCAGATTTTTAAAGAAATCATTATTAAATATAATTGATACTCTTGTGTATTGGCCACTTGATTTTTATTCCCTTATACATTAATGATGGCACTGCAGAATAATGTAAAACAAAGATGCATAGCTAATCAAAATACATGGATATACAGTCAAAAACTAGGTGATACATAACCTAGTTTTGCAGTATGTGTGGACTGGCCAAAGATAGGATCACCAAGGCCAAAACCACCTTTGGGGTTTCTATTCTAATACATAGTTCATCCTAATTATTTATACTATATCATCTACTTACTTCATTTACAGGCAGATTTCAGTGCTCTTAGTAATATACATCATATCTATCTATCTATCTATCTATCTATCTATCTATCTATCTATCTATCTATCTATCTATCTATCTATCTATCTATCTATCTATCTATCTATCTATCTATCTATCTATCTATCTATCTATCTATCTATCTATCTATCTATCTATCTATCTATCTATCTATCTTTGTCCAACGAGTTATGTGCACTGTTGAATCATGCTTCCAGATTTTTTAGCAGATATTGCTGCTTTTCTATTAAGCTTTCTGTGGTCCAGCAGAAGATACTACTGTTGATAAGACTGAAAAGTGACTATGAGCATTAGTGTGGTTATGGACACCTCCTTGGTGCTCACCAGACTTTCAGAAATTCTTAATTCTTTTACTGTTGTTCTTAATGTGTAAATAATGAATGGCAAGTAGCAATCACCTGTTTGTTGTCTAATAAAATAGGTGTTTGCTACTGACTTTGCCTACAATGCCATCCTTTTGTGGAATAGGCATACCCACTCCCATGTCAGTCTTCTTTCTTAGTTTAACAACAAACTTTCATAAAAATATAAGTGATAAAAGAGACTCCTACACCAGATGTTTTCAGCAGTTGCTTTCCCTTGTCATTCCCTAATTCTGATAACTCCTTTATCAGAGTTATCTAAAATTAGGTGTTGTGTAGGAGATGTCTGGCATTTTACATGCTTTCTGTGGCTTACAACACTCTGACTTGCAAATATTGATCTTTCCATATTTTAAATAGATACTCTATTTTCTAAGCTGTGACTCTATATGCATTTTAGAACCTCACAATGTTCAGCTGTCAGATTCTACCCAACATTTTGTCTTCTCTGATATAATTAGTAAAAGGAATGCAAGTTCCATAGGACAACATGTAGATATCCTCAGTCTGGACTTTGACTTCTTCCAATCTTACTACTTCCACTTAGGCCTTCTGGAGTCCTTGGCCCACAATGTAGAGTTCAGGATAAGAAGATGACTTGCCTATTCCTTTTCCCTCAGAGAAATATTTGCTTTTCCAAGAATCTCCTTCCTTTAAAAGGCCATTTTCCATGCTGCAAAAAAAAAAAAGCCTAGTGAAATTTAATATTTCAAATAAAATAACAGGAAAGGAATAATCTAGGAAAGGAAGAAAATTATCAGTTCATTTTTAATTCCAATTTCTTTGTAGAAAATGATCAATAAAATTATCCCTGGAGGACAAGAATTCCTAGCACAAACATTTTGCATTCCAAATATCATATTTCAGTGACCTACATAAAACATGCACACATTAAACACATATTCATAGAATGGATTTTTAAAATAAAGTATTCTTTTTATGTAAAAAGCAGGAACGTTTGAAAGGCACTGAAATTACAACTGTGTTAGAATTATTAGTAATTGTCCAGCATGCCCATTAGTTTATGCCCAGAAGTGTTTAGAGACTTCTGTGCATGTGTAGTGTAGTAGATTAGGTATTGTTTATTTACAATCATGAACGCTTATTGATTGATTTTTGACCAATTGTAGTTTCATCCTAGTGTGCTTCATAGGGTTGTTATGGAAAAAAATGGTAGAGAAAGTGCTATGTATGAACTTCTGGAAGAAGGATGTGATCTACACTAACAGCTAATGTAATTTTTTTTCAAGCATTCTACCATAACTAGGCAAATTGAGATTATCAGGATGTTGAATTTTATGCGTATCATTCAATTTTCCTGAATTTTGGTAGAACCATAGGATATATATTGTCATCTTATTTAAAACTGGCATACATACTACCAATGAAGGACAATATATGTAGCTCAGGGTTGAAATGAGGGGTCCTTGGTGCTCAGAGTGTGTTTGGTTGTTTTCTTGAAGACACTTCATTATCCAAACTAGGTAACATCATTAGGGCATATAATCTGGCATATATGTTTTTGTTAAAATTTTTAGGGGCAATGAAAAAGAAAATTTACTAAATATCTTCAGTAACAACTACAGTGAGTTATGATGGTTGATGGAGAAAAATAATACAAATTCATAATTGAATACTACTTTTAACAGAACCATAACATGACAAAAGAATGTACATCATTAAGGTCTCATCATTGCATCCTCTTAACCACAGCATGAACATGCCCCAGGAACCACATTTTTGTGCCAGTCCTTATGTTGTTGCCTTCATCTCATTCCTCAACATATAGTTGAGGCTGCCTAAAATTGTCTTAGGCATTCCATTTTAGAGTAACACATATCCTCTTCTTACACAACTTTGTCACTACAACCAAACATGCTTTAACAAGAATGAGATTATTCATACATTCAAGGGATCTGAGAGAGGGATCTCAGCGTCCTAGTGGACAATCACTTAAATATGAGCCAGCAGTGTGCTGCAGCTGCCAAAAAAGCCAAGACAGTGCTAGGCTGCATTAACAGAGGGATAGAATCAAGATCACATGAAGTGTTCATACCACTTTACAATGCCTTGGTAAGGCCACGCTTAGAATACTGCATCCAGTTTTGGTCACCATGATGCAAAAAAGATATTGAGACTCTAGAAAGAGTACAGAGAAGAGCAACAAAGATGATTAGGGGATTGGAGGCTAAAACATATAAAGAACGGTTGCTGGAATTGAGTATCTCTAGTTTAATGAGGAGAAGGTCTAGGGGTGACATGATAGCAGTGTTCCAATATCTCAGGGGTTGCCACAAAGAAGAGGGAGTCAAGCTATTCTCCAAAGCACTTGAAGGCAGGACAAGAAGCAATGGATGGAAACTAATCAAAGAGAGAAGCAACCTAGAACTAAGGAGAATTTTCCTGACAGTTAGAACAATTAATCAGTGGATCAATCTGTCTCCAGAAGTTGTAAATGTTCCAACACTGGAAGTTTTTAAGAAGAGACTGGACAACCATTTGTCTGAAATGGTATAGGGTTTCCTGCCTGAGCAGGGGGTTGGATTAGAAGACCTCAAAGTTCCTTTCCGACTCTATTATTGTTATTGTTATTGAGGGAAGGATCACTCTAATTCCTGTTAACCACCTTAACTGCCATGGGTATGTCCCATCTTGCTTCTGGGATCCATCCTCCATGTCTATTTTGACAGGGATACAAGAAAGATCAGACAGTAAAACAACAGAGATAATAGCTTTAGGTTTGGTCAGTTGCATTGCTGTTCTGTTACCATTGGATACCTTATAGGTTTTTCCGGCATATATCATAAAAGATTCTTATGTGGCCATTCTTTTCATTGTTTTTATTACTTTAATGTTGTGCGTGTGTGTGTGTGTGTGTGTGTGTGTGTGTGTAGGGGGGAAGTGGTGCTGTTGTTCATACTCCATTCTATTCCCAAATTGAATGGCTGTGGAACATTTTTTTCCCTTCAAGGGGTAAATTAGGTAAAGAAACTACATGGAAAAAGTCAGCCACAGTTTCAAAACCTACATAGGCAGTTGCCTAAAAGTAACCATAAAACAGAAAAGTCACAATGCAGATGGACAAAACCTAATGAAAATCTTTAGAGCATGAGTGGCTGCATCACAATGTAAAATTAAGAGGCAAGTAATGATTTAGATATTAATTTCATGTTCTCCAATCAGAATTGCTTCTAGCATTTCCTCTTACTGCAGTTATATATTACCACAATTACCCAATGTTTCCTTCTACATATATACACTTCCTAAAAATTGTCTCAAGTCCTTTCAGTAAGGTAGGTTACTTTTATTAGGGAAAATCCCATATTTTATACTATTTATACAACAAAATGCCTATGTATGTTGATTCTCACATATAGTAAAATAAATCATAATACTATATTTTGGATTATTGGAGTAAAATATTGATAGGAAACTTTAAAAAATTGAATTATGGCAGATAGAACAGATTTTGTAGACTAAAAATAAAGAGAGCACTATATAATTATGTAGAAACTTAATATAGACATATATCAAATCCAAGTTTTGTACATAAATTGAATTTTTACACATTTTATTTACAGTAATCTGTTTTATAATATGAATTACTTTTATTGATAGATTTAACCTTAAAATAATATTTTATAACACAATATACTTTTATATTATGTTTTTATGTATATCCATATCCCAGTGATTTAGAGGCCTATTCCCATAGTTTAAAGACTAGTTTCTTGAGAATTTGGAAACAATAACAACAATAATAATTTTACTCTGGCTATATTTGGATATGATGCCTTAACATTAAGTGAAATATTTGATTAGCATCCCTTTTCAGCTCCTAGCCCAATCATTATATCAGTGGAAGATTTTAATCTGGTATTCATTAGCCTAAAATAAAATGCTCAAATATTATATGGTTTTGTAGTGTTTCTTCATGCTGTGTCCGATTTTAACTAATGACCAAATGAAGAATAATCTAATCTACCTCTTCTTTCCATACCATTACAGAGATTTGCTGGCTCCCTTAGCTTCAAAGTCTGAAAGTCTGTTCTCTTGTTTTTCAGGGAAAGGAAACTTTCAGGAAACTGTTAATGGACATTACTGTACTGTACAGTTCTAATTTGGGGCCACTGACACATTGTTTTTGTTATACTGCTGAATCTGATGAGAGTGTAAATGTTCAGTAGAAAACTGTTACCCAGCTTGTTGATGTAATAATCTGTCAAACAGTCCCCCCCCCCCCATTTATTTGTTTAAAAGCTATCAAGCTGAATCCAAGCTTGAAGATAGCTGATTTAAAAAACAACAACTAAGGCCTCTTTCCTCTTTCAAAAAAAAAATGGCCATAATAAAATAGAAGCAGTAACTACACAGTCTCTGAGTAGACTTCCCCTGAGGGTTTTACTGGTTGTCACAAGATTACAATCAATCAGAACAGAGCTGGATCTTGGAGGTCTTCTAGTCCAGGGCTTTTCAACCTTTTCACCGATTGTACCACTTTTAGGATATGGCAATATTCGAGTATCACCTAGCAAGGTGTGAAAAACTTGATGACCAAAAAAACCCACCCTGTTCAAAGTTGCAATTGCACTGAAATGACTTATGATCATTTTCACACTTATGACCATTACAGCATGCCCAGGGTCATGTGATTTATATTTGGATGCTTGGCAACTGATTCATATTTATGATGGTCACAGTGTCCCAGGGTCATGTGATCCCCTTTTGCAACCTTTTGACAAGCAAAGTCAATGGCAGGGCTGCTGGTGGCCAAGTGCCAAGTTCCCTCCCTCCCTCCTTCCCTGCCTCCCTCTTTCTCATGCCCACCTCCTTCTGAATTTGAATCCCCCCATATTTTTTCTGTTCCATATATTCATCAAACAAGGAAAAGCCTCCAGAGACAGAAAAGACAAACTGCTGAGTGAACTAGCTTAAAAAGGCACATTCCCCTTTAAGAATTAGCTACTGGCTACTTCAAAATCCCTTGCAGCAAAACTTACAGCTAACAATAGCAGAGCAATAGAAGCTAACATGAGACATCAGCCATCAGCCAAATAGAAATTGCCAAACACTCCTTAAGAGCACAAAGCCCACATTGCACAAATCCCAGAACTTCAAAGTCACAAAAGCACATAAGAATCCTTCCACTCTCCATCTCCCTCCCTCCTCCGTGCCTCACCTCCAGCCATTGCTACCTTTTTTCATTCCTCTTGAAGGGCGACCCCTCCCCCACTGCATTTCTTGCCTATTTGCTGCTGCCAGCACAGGTGGCTGCCACAGCAGTTGCAAATCAGCTCATGGCCGGCCTGCTTGATTTGATCTCCTCTCCTCCCCCCCCACCCTCCTCCTTCGGTGCAGCTAGAGCTGACTCGGCCTCCTCCCAAGGCTGCTTCTTTTTCTCTCTCTCCATCTCCTGCCTCCTTTTATAGGTCTCCACCCCCTCCTCCTCCTTTCTCATGGGGGAGGGTGAGCCAGAAGTGAGCCTGGGGCTTTTGTCTCGCCCAGCCACTCTGCAGCTCCAGAGGACTCTCTCACTGTAAGTCCTTGCCTGTGCTGGCTCTTTCCCTCCCCCACTACACTTGGCTAGGCAGGGCTGCGTACCACCTGCCACTTGTTAATGTACCACAAGTGGTACGCGTACCACAGGTTGAAAAGCCCTGTTCTAGTCCAACCCCTGCTCAAGCAGGAGATCCTATATGATTTCAGAGAAGTAACTGTTCAGTCTCTTTTTAAAAACCACCTGTGATGAAGTACCCACAACTTCTGATGGCAAGCTGTTCCACTGGTTAATTGTCCTCACTGTTAGGAAGTTTCTCCTTTATTCCAGGTTGCTTCTCTCCTTGATTAGTTTTCATCCATTGTTTCTTGTCCTACCCTCTAGTGCTTCGGAAAATAAGATGACCCCCTCTTCTTTGTGGCAGCCCCTCAAATACTGGAATACTGCTATCATGGAACCCCTACTCCTTCTTTTCTCTAGACTAGCCAACCCAAATCCTGCAACCGTTCTTCATATGTTTTAGTCTCCAGGCCTTTAATCATCTTAGTTGCTCTTCTTTGCACTTTTTCCAAAGTCTCAACATCTTTTTTATAATGTGACCAAAACTGGATGTGGTTTTGTGATTCCAGGTGTGGCCTTATTAAGGCTTTATAAAGCAGTACTAATACTTCACATGATTTTTGATTCTTTTTTTTTTATTATAACAAGTTTTATTGAGTTTTTTAGTTTTACAGCCAAGTGCTTGGGACTCATCGTGGAGATAGGGCACTCCATAAAACAAAATAAAACATACAATCATACATAAACAATTTACACTTTTTTAGATCTTCCCTCTCTATTTTGTCAATCAAAGAAGCAAAAACAAACAAACAATACCAAGCTATCAACAATATTTCCACCCATTTTAAGCTTAATTAACTATTAACATATTCCAACTAACATTCCATACACATATAATGTACGGTTCGAGTATCCATATAGTAAAGACCATATTCCAAATATTCAGTTTGCATTTCTCAATTAAGTATAACTTTACATTTCCAAACCATTTTGAATTAGCTTAAATTGTTTCTAGTTATTTCCAAACTAAACATATATAAATATATTTTAAAATTTTTTCCACTATATTCTATTTCCTATACTAAACATTTTTATAAATCAATCCATTCTTCAATCAATACATGTAAAGATATCGTTAGTATTTCACCCATTCAGTTTATATTTCTCAATTAAATTCTGTCTCTTATTCTGTCTCACATACATATTTTATAAATGAATAACTTTAGATTTTTAAACCACTTTAGCTTAGTTTAAATTATTTCTAAATTATTTCTAAACTAAACATATATAAGTATATTCCTTTTTTCTAAACATTTTTATAAGTCAATCCATTCTTCAGTCATTGTCTAAAAATATCCTTAGTATTTCACCAATCTCAATACAACTCTTAATTTGCGCATTTCCAGTTTCCATAATTACCATTCCAGACCATAATCAAATCCATAATTCAAATCAATATTAGTCAGACTAAAATCCTAAACCTTAAAAATCTCAAAAATATTAGCTCACTTGAAGTCTTTAAAAACCATTTTACCCATCAATTTTAACATTCATTTTAAACCTAATTCTAGCTTTCTTTTTATGCCAAGCAGGTTTCCACAGTACGGCTTTCAGCTCCTCCCATCTTGATATTTGGTTATGCACATTTTCCCACAGTTGCGTCTGGTCATCGTCTTCTTCTCTTTTTTCCAATATTGTCTGCACTATATACTCATTCTTAGCCAGTGTGGTGATTACTCGTTGTTTATATGTACTATCAGGATTTTTAATGTCTCGTGTTAGAGAGTCCATTTCTGTTGTTTCATCTATAGATATTTCACTTAAGTTCTGCTTTCGGTCCTCAGAAATCTCCATCCTTTGTGTATAAGGTGTAACATCTTCCTCTTCAGTAGATTGTAAATATAGATCCTCCATCTCATTAAATTGTAGATCCAATTGTATATCATGTTCAATTAAAGTTTGAAATCCAGTTTTTAGCTCTAAACTGTCATTTCTTAATGTCCTAAAATGAATCTTTAATTCTTCTCTCGTTTCCAAAATTTTTGCTAATATAAATCCATAATTAAGCTGTGAATAAGCTTCCATCCTTTTTTTCTATAATAAGAAAACAGCAGTGTCTAGGCGTAGCACCAGGTTCAAAAGTTCAGCTATGATTTTTGATTCTATGCCTCTATTCATATAACCAAGGATTGGTTGTATAAACAGAGGCATGATAATGAATGAGTAGAGCCTCCATTATTAATAATATTGTGCCTGCTTTGTCACATTAACATGATTTGGTAAATAAAATGCATACAATCATATAATGTACAGGTTGGAAGAGGCTATATACTGTGCATCATATAGTACAGCATTTCTCAATCTCAGCAACTTTAAGGTATATAGACTTGAAACCTCAGAATTTCCCAGCCAGTATGCTGGGGAATTCTGGGAACTTAAGTCCATTCATCTTAAAGTTCTTGAGGTTGAGAAACACTGATCTAGCTCAACCTCCTCTTTAATTCAGGATTCACTAAAGTATCTTCTTCACCTCCTATTTGAAAGCCTACAATTAAGAAAGGGGCCACTGCAAATCTTGGTAGACTCTTCCCTTCTCCAGCAATGATGGTTAGGAAATTCCTACTGTTGCTGAGCATAAATATATCTTTCTTTTAATTTCAATCTGCTAGTCCTTATTTTCTCAGTTGCAACTGAGAATAACTTTTCTCTCTTCTGCAGGTGACAAACTTTAAGATATTCCTGGACAACTATTATATATCCTCTTAGATTTCTCCTTTATAAGCTAAACCTGCCCAAGTCCTTAACTATTCTGGTCACCATATTCTAAGTGTGGCCTAACCCCACAAAGAACAACAGTTACCTTTCATGGTCTGCATTTAATGCTTTTGCAGATATAGCCAAGGACTGTGCTGATCTTTTTAGCAGCTGCATCATACTGTTTGCTCAATTTCAATTGCAGCTCTATTAGGATTCTTAGATTTTTAAATACTGGAACAATTTTTCACACGAAGAGATTCCAGAACAATCAGCAACAATGAGTAAGGAAACACAAGAAAACTCAGCACGCTTCATCAGCCATGGTAAAATAGTAAGACTACCAAGAAGAATTTAGACTATTAAATATATGTAAAACACCTAGACCTGTAGAGATAACTAAAAGAAGAATATTATCAAGTAATAAGCAAAATTTCTCCATCTTTGCAAACCTGTTTATTATATCAGCACACTACCTTTTCTTCAACAGGTTCAGAGCTGTTAGCTTCAGTGAACTTTATGAAATGTAGTTACCCAGAAAAGAACTATAGCCAGCTAGTCAGTTTCAGAGATGAGAACATTTGAAATAGTTCTCAAAGTAGCATCACATGGAAACCCAATAAGGAAGAAGCCTGGCCAATGCTAATGTCACACTGCCTGTGTTCTCACAATATATCAGAAATTAGGGCAGGATGATTATGTACTATTAAAAACAATGTGCAGGTGTACCACAAGGAGATGTGCCCCTATTCTATAAGCCTTTACTCATCAGAACTGGCTTGTCAGAAAAAAGCTATGAATTATAAACCATGAGGATTCTGACAATCAGACTATACATCTAAATGCAGTGAAAAGGCTTTGATATTAAGACTTCTTACCTTGCTTGGTTAAGCACAGGGTCACTCTCTGCTGTAACAAAAACTGGCAGTGGAAGCTGGAATCCAGGCCTGTGGTCAGAGAAGCTCCTTCTGAGGCAAGGCTGAGGACTAGCGGCACTGTTGATCATCCTCTGTTGATCCACAAGTTGCCTGAGCTGCATGCTATTTCTCCTTATAGATGTTGAGACTTCAGGCTGGGCCATAGCCCCTCCCATTGGGTTGATGTTTGATGACACCACTGGCTTGGCTTCAAATAAAGAAGAAGTAGCTAGGCAAAATATTGAGTGAGCATTGCTAACAATCTTTGGGGAGGCAGAATGTGGCTCATCCTTGGAATCCATATTGTTTTGTAAACATCTATGAAACTGAGATGGGGAAATGGATGGAGAAGGAGTAGTTGCAAAAGGAGATGGGCTTGCTTCTTGATCATAGCATGGTAGATTGGACACCTTTTGATTCTGGGAGCTTTGTTGTTTGCGTATCACTGGAGGATTAGAGAGATTTTGCTGAGGAAGTGGGGAAATCACTTTCCTCTGTACTGGGGGACTTGTTGACCTGGAGTGAGTTGAGGGACTAGGTTGCTGATGTAGAATGGGAGAAGAAATGTGATGAATAGCTCTGTAATTAAGTGGTGGACTTGGAAATCTCTTCTGATTGGGAGGTGAGGAAGGTGGTATTCTTACTGGTGATACTCGGCTGATAAAACTTGATGTTTTCTCATTTTTCTTTAATAAATCAGGAGAACTTTGCTTTTCAGGTAAAGGAGCTTCACTGTTACTCATGTTTCCCAGATTGCTCCCATTTGGTTCTGATGTCTCTTTAGGATTTGTAAGAGGTATTATTTTACGAGACTGTTTATATAGATCTGCAACTTTTTCCATTTCATCTTCCCTTTTGCGGCAATCAGACATATGAGTTGCATTCAACTCCAATAAATATTTATTTGGTATGGTATCTACCCCATTATTTGGTGCTTTGTTGACAGCTGGGGAATTGCTGAGATTCTTATTTGGTAACAAGTCAAGTGAACAGAGGGAAAGTTTCATCCGTGGAGAAATCTGTGTAATTTTCTTGGTGGTGGACTGTTCATCTGCTCTGGTAGTCTTATCAGCTACTTCCAAATAGCTTTCTTCCATTTTTATATCTCCTGAAGATTCAGTTGATTCATGTAAAATTTCCATTAACATTTCAGGTGGTGGAGGAGGTAGGTTTTCTATATCAATCTCACTAGAATCCTCATTTGTATCATGGCCGCTTGCAAGTTCCATTGAACTATTATCACTAAGAGTACAATGTCTAGTTCTGATGTTTTTGCAACTGGTATCTTCTAATGGTGAAACTTTATGTTTGTGATTTAAGGGCACAAATCCTTTGGGAAGTGGAAGGTTGGGAGAAATGCTTTGAAGTCCAAACTTTCTGACACATTTTATTGGGCCTAATGTTCTTAAGTTTGAGGGTTTCACCAGACTTTCAGATGGGCTAAATGCTTCAATTAACCTTTTCACAGATTTACATGGAGTGTTTGGTTTGGGGGTCCCAGAAGAATTTTCTTTTTTAGCTATCAAATCTTTTGAAGACATGCCAGTTTTGATCGATTTTTTACATTTTACATTTTCATTATATCTACATGAAGGATCAGGCAGTATATTGAACTTTTTAGCAAGAGATGCTTTCAGTTTATTAGTGGAAGTTCTGTGAGTAACATGCTCAAAATATTCTAGGTCAGACAATTCTTTTGGATTCAATATTTCCAATGTATCATTGATTTCCTCTTTTCCATTTAATTGATAAAATAATTCTAGCCTTCTGTCAAGATCTTTTTGAGTTCTTTGAAGTTCCAAAAGAGTTGGGTCCTCAGCATGACTTTTGAGAGACTCCTCAGACCTAGACCGTTTCTGTTTAATCCGTGTCTTATGGCCCCCAGAAGCTGTACTAGGTCTCGGAAATTCCTTTCCATTTTCATCTTCCATCCATGCCCTTTGCCAACATTTAGCTGGAACAAATTTTATCTTTTCGCTAATAGCGTCTTTCATTTTGAGAATTATCTCATTATCTATTTGTTTGGTAGAAGACTTCTGTCTATTCTCTCTTGCTGCAGGAAAAGATATAGATCTTTTAGATAAAGCATTTTTTTCTTTTTCAGATAGACTTATAGAGTCACATTCTTCCTCAGTTAAACTGTTGGCACTACTGTCTTCATTTGTGGAGGAAATGCTACCCAATTCATTCTGTTTGAAGCTATTACTTTCCTGGGTTATATCACAGTGCCCAGAGTTAAAGGTTTTCAAGATATTTTGATGTTGGAGAAAAGCAGATCTACTTTTTGATACTAACTCAGATGATGATATTACATTCCTTGTCTGTGGAGGTGAGTAAGATATATTCTTCAACTGTTTTTCCAGCACACAGTCTTGGGACATGCTTATATCATCCCTGGAGTTGCATGGACATTTATGAATGGTCTCACAATTTGTTTCCATTCCATGCCTATCAATAATATTCAGATCTTTCACTGATTCATTGTCAATGCCTATTCCACTGTCTTCAGAATAAAGAGTCATATCATCAAGGTAATGATGGGAAGATCCAACTGCAGATTCTTCAAGATTCTTTATTATCCTGACCAAGCGTTCATCAAGATGTTGCTTTGCTTTCATTTTTTCTTCTAAGCTGGTACTTGCAGACTGCAAAAAGTTGCAAGACTCCCGCAGAACATCAGAGGCTAAAGAGGCCACAGTTCCATTTAACAACTGCATTTTGTTGACAGTGTATTGTAGTAATTGTTGCAAAAGATCTGGCTGCTCTTTTGGATTTTCTTTGCCAACTGGCCAAACCAGGTTTTCTCCCACTTCTTTGAGCAGATCTTCTCCATCTTCAGTAATTTCTTCTAAAAGGTGGTTGATTCCATCAAAACGAAAAAGCAAAAAGTTCACCAACTGCTGCACAATTAGTTGTGTTTCAGTAACCTGATCTGTCATGCATAACATAGCCTCATATTTGGCAATATTAGGATTGAGATATGCATATGCGTTTTGATGGGCCTTAACAAGAGCATCTGGGAAATCTACCTTTTTCTCAGGCTGACCTACAGAAGGACTGGATTTCTCTTTAATTTTGCAAGGACGCCCTGGTTTTCCCTGCCTGTTCCTTTGCTTCTTCCCATGTTTGGGTTTTTGATTTTTGTTGCTTTCACTTTTATCTCCCATGGTAGCATCAACCTTTTCTGACTCACAACTTTTTTGCTTTTTAATCATAATTGCTTCCACCATATGTCTGTCTTTGTTTAACTTCATCGATTCAGAAATGGCTATCTCAGTCTCTGAGACTATCTTTTCAATTTCTTTCTCTTCCTGGTCCAGCTCAGATAGCAAAGGATCCTCAGATGAGGAATAGAAATTAACATCCTTCTCTTCATTTGATAAATTTTTGAAGAAGTGAACTTTAAACTGAGCCTCCTCCTGTCTTATTCCGTCAGTATCATAAGAAGAGGAGTCTTTGATCAGCAAAGGAAATGAAAACCCTTCACCTCCTTGGTCAACTAATGTAATTCTTTTATCCATCAACTTTGTTTCAGGATTCTTAACAATATCACTACGTGAAGGAGTACAACCCATTGTGCTCTGTTTTCCTAAGTTTCTTTACTACTGAAAGATAGCCAATAAATTAAGCAAAGATGAAAAAAGAATGAAAACTCACAAGTTTAGCTGATGTTGGGAGCTGGCATTTTTTGAGGAAAGCATCTTGAAGAACCACTGCTTTACAGATTGCCTGCTTATTAAGAAACCTCCAGTCCCAGCTTGGTCAGTGTATTCTCCCCTTGAACAGTTTCCCTTATGAAAAATATCTGTGGCATTTTCAACTGAGCTAGGAGATTAAGAGTGCTTATGTCTCTTGCTTCTGCCTTAACAGATGTCAACCAGAAAGAAGGATTTAAGCTAATTAGGACAAGAAGCCCACAGCTAGTTTGTTGCGCTTGGAACAGGACAATTCCTGTTATGCACTGCATTTTACAAATTGGCTTATGGCCAACTGCAATGTGTTCTCATTGTATTTCATTTCTAAACTTTCTTTGGGGTCTGAAATTCCAAAGACAAATGCAGTTGTAAGTCAGTTCCAAGGCAAAATACTACTGCATGGTCACCTAAAAGGACTGAACGTGACCTTGGATGACTAATGCCAATTAGGAAGAAACACAATCTACAAAGCCAAAGAAAATGGCATTAAAAAGCTTATTAAGCCGTTCAGTCTTATCCCATCTCAAGATCAGCGTAAGCAAGCATTCAATTCCTTGAAGACTTTCTCCAAGAATGCTTTGAATAGTTTTAGCTCTCCTCCCTTTTAAGTTTCCAAAACGATAAAGCTGTTTTGCATAATTCTATTTTTCAGAGTTAAATAATGATCCCAATTCAGCATGCACTTTTTCCCCCAGCTCTGCTTTGATTTCTTCAAGTGCAAGAGCACCTGCAGCAGTTCATGGGAGACTATGAATTATTCACCAGAGTGATGTCTCTCAGTATCAAAAGAGCGCTCAGTAATCTTCTCTTGCCCAAAGGCTGGATTAACGCAACCAGGTGCAGTTGATTAGTCTAATGAAAATGCCCTTTATATGATCTTGAAGGGGTTCCCAATCACTTTACAGCCAGTACAAATAAAAGATGTTGTCAGTCTGAATACAGATCAGATTCTTGATCAAGAACAAGCTAGTGAAACACCTCACAGTCATGGTAGATCTATTCTAATGTAAATGCTTGAATTGTTATGAATAATCTTTATTTTTCCAGGATCTTGGTTAATTTACAGTTCTTACTTCACAGAACTGCTGTAGATTACATTAAATCTCAGAAAGAATTCAATACTGGGGACCTAGTATTGGGGACCTAGGGCAATGGGCTTAAGTTGATCATGAAATGGAGAAAATTAAAGGAAAAGTTTGTCTCCCCTGTCATAATGGTAGAACTCAGATCATTGAATGAAACTCAGCATTGGAACATGTGGGTCATTGATAATGAATTTCTTCACATGCTGTATGATCTATGTAATGTGTAGTGTTAGCAACAGACATGGAGATGACTATATACTTGAAAGACTTTAAAATAAGATATAGACAAATCAACGGAGTATTGTGCTATTAATGACTATGTTAGCTATTTTTTCACACCATTTCCTAATTAAGGGATATAAGATGCAATAGATAGGCTTCTGATGCAGTCTATATGCATCTTCACTATTACTTGTATGTACACTGAGAGCTTATGCACCAGAGACAAATTCCTTGTGTGTCCAACCACACTTGGCCAATAAAAAATTCTACTCTACTGTACTCTACTCTACTGTACTGTACTCTACTGTACTGTACTCTACTGTACTCTACTGTACTCTACTCTACTCTACTCTACTCTACTCTACTCTACTCTACTCTACTCTATTCTATTCTATTCTATTCTATTCTATTCTATTCTATTCTATTCTATTCTATTCTATTCTCCGCTATAATAATAATAAAGGTGGAAGGGACCTTGGAGGTCATCTAGTCCAACCCCCTGCTCAGGCAGGAAACCCTATACCATTTCAGACAAATGGCTGTCCAGTCTCTTCTTAAAAACTTCCAGTGTTGGATCATTCACCGCTTCTGGAGGCAGGTTGTTCCACTGGTTAATTGTTCTAATTGTCAGGAAGTTTCTCCTTAGTTCTAGG
The DNA here is from genome assembly GCA_023970755.1 of Azemiops feae. Taxonomy (NCBI): domain Eukaryota; kingdom Metazoa; phylum Chordata; class Lepidosauria; order Squamata; family Viperidae; genus Azemiops; species Azemiops feae. Next base: position 1,245,789 of record JALGBA010004125.1, on the reverse strand, counting down.
TTGCTTCTCTCCTTGATTAGTTTCCATCCGTTGCTTCTTGTCCTGCCTTCAGGCGCTTTGGAGAATAGCTTAACTCCCTCTTCTTTGTGGCAGCCCCTGAGATATTGGAACACTGCTATTATGTCCCCCCTCGTCCTTCTCTTCATTAAACTAGACATACCCAATTCCAGCAACCATTCCTTATATGTTTTAGCCTCCAGTCCTCTAATCATCTTTGTTGCTCTTCTCTGTACTCTTTCTAGAGTCTCAACATCTTTTTTATATCGTGGTGACCAAAACTGGATGCAGTATTCCAAGTGTGGCCTTACCAAGGCATTGTAAAGTGGTATTAACACTTCACGTGATCTTGATTCTATCCCTCTGTTAATGCAGCCTAGCACTGTGTTTGCCTTTTTGGCAGCTACAGCACACTGCTGGCTCATATCTAAGTGATTGTCCACTAGGATTCTATTCTATTCTATTCTCCTTAATATTGCAAGAGATATGAATGATCAAACACACCGAAGAAGTTTCATGTTTCATGAGATTGAATCCATCTGTATCTAAAACAACATTCTAAGTGCTCCACAATATACTATTCTGAAATGGTATGGTACTTTCTTGGGATCACTATGAGAGATTTTGAAATATAATTTATTTTCTACTGATCTGCTTGCCAAGATAATGAAAAATGCTAATAGAACTATTCCACTCCCACTTTACGGGTACTCGAGTCTTACCTGCAATGCAAACTGAAATTTGATGAAATTCAAGTGTCTTGAATGCTCTATGGGAAATTCTGAGAAAAAGAATATAATGAAGTATGCTGAAAATAATTGGATTCTTTTTCTGCATGTCAGTAATGGTCTGCAATACTAGCTTTATCAGGTACTTAGGAGCCATGGACTTGGCAGCACAACGAAACAGCAGCCAACAACTTAATAGCTGGCCATCAATACCTCAATCAACCAATAAGAAGCCACACCCAACCAGGCACCACATAAATAGCACACACAGAATAGCCCAAAGCACACATTCTGGTAGAGAGAAGTTCCCTGAGGATGGGCTCCAGCATGAGTCTGAAAGCTCAGGAGACTAAGCCTCTGGCCCTGGTGCCCGACCCCGATTGGATCTTGCAATGCTAGTCTTTGAATATAGTCTTTGAAGTGAAGAAAGCATTCTAAAATGCTTAATTGTGAAGCAGTTTTCAATCTGTAGCTGACTTTAGTACACAACACAAACAAAAGAGTTCACATAATTTATGAGTTGCAAGCTCATTCACAAAAGCTGGTGTCCCTTCAGAAAATTGGCATTAACGCTTTAAGTATTGATTAAGTTTCCTCCTAATTTCTTATGTGACTGGATCTTGTATTCCTGACTGAGTTGTAACTTGAAATTTAAAGAAGTTCTATGGGAAAGAAAATGTAGCAATATTTTGAATGCTAATTTTAAAGTTACAGTTTTGTGATTTTTTATTAGTAGCAGAGAAACCCAAAAGCAGAGCTATATATGTGCCAAGGGAATTGGCCAGGATCCAAACTGAATATGTAATACATATTACATTAGAATATATAATTTATTACTCATAATTCTGTTAGTATTAACAGCATCAACATTTACAGAGCAAAAGGAAGTGTAATGTATTTTATTGTGGACCACAAACAACTCAATGAAACACTGTAACTGTTGCTTTGGTTAGAAAGTGACTCAGAATCTATTCCTGCTATCCATTTTTGACTCTGACTCCAAGGAGACCTATCCCTGACCCTAGTTTCATTTTCAATGGCAATGGGATTTTCCCATATATTTTACTACGGACCACAAAAAACTCCAAACAAAATGCCATAATCATTATTGTCCCTAGAAAAATGATTCAGAGTGTATACCTGATATCTGTTTTCTACCCTGACTCCAAGGAGATCTATCCCTAATCCTAACCCTATTCTCTTTTTCAATAGCAATTGGATATTTTCATGTATTTCACTGCAGACCACAAACAAATCCAAATGAAAACCTGTTACTATCACTTTCATAGAAAATGATTCAAGATCTATCCCTGATATCCATTTTCAGTCCTGATTCCAAGGAAAGCTAATCCTCACCTTAACCCCAACCCCAACCCTAACCCCAACTTAACCCATTTCATTTTCAATGGCGATGGGATTTCCCATGTATTTTACTGTGGACCACAAACAACTCCCAATGAGAAGCTGTCAATGTCACTTTCCTTTACAAAGAATCCATCCCTGATATCTACTTTTGGCCCTGACTCCAAAGAGGCCTAACCTTAACCCTTACCATAGTTTCGTTTTCAATGGCAATGGGATTTTCCCAAGTGTTTCAGTATGCACCACAAACAACTCCAAACAAAAAGCTGTAACCATTTTTTTTCCTTTGAAAAACGACTCAGAATCTATCCTTGATATCAGTTTTCGGCCAAGACTCCAAGGAAACCTAACCCTTAATCCCAAACCTAACCCTAGTTTCTTTTGCTATTTTCAATGGCAACGTTCCCTTTCCTTTACAAACATTGCAATGATATCACGTAGACCTAAGTTGGGAAGATTGGGATGTAAATTCCAGTGAAAACTGGAGTTCCCTTTAAGGTAAACAGTCTATTCTCAGCCCAACCTAATGAAATGAATTGCTAAAGTGGAAGAAAATGAAGAAAGATTCCCCTGTACATTGCCTTAAACTCCCAAGAGTCAAGCATAATGAGATGTGATGAAGAAAAAACTAAATATTATAATACCTGTCTCTTTAAGCTTACAGCAGAAAAATAAAATATGTCATAGACTACTTTATCACCAAGGCAAATTTAACCAGAAAAAGATAGCTATCAAATGGATTGAAGGATTTTTTAAATTTGTATTAATCAAAAAGTTTCATCACTAATGGAATCTATATCCGCCTTCAGAAAGTTGGATCAGAAGGCTTGAATGGATTAAAAAAAGAAAAAACCCTAATTCCCCAGATGCTCTGTGCCAAATGAAATACAGAATCCACGTAGCATACATGTGTCTTTACATGGATTGGCTGAGATCATATAACAAAGTTTCATGGGATAAACATTATCCAATTGTACTTTGAATACAATGTTCAGTTTTGAAGAGTAACAGCTTTCTCACACACCCAAGAGTTTATATTTAATGTGGACAAACTAGATAGGACCAGCACCAAACTAGGAACATGTCTGACTGCAATAGGGATTTGGAAAAGTCCTATCTTGCCTCTATCTTACTTGATATGCTTTGTGAAATTATAAGAAATGATGTATTAGAACACTGTAAGACACAGGTGACTCCATATGGTGAGCGTGGTGGTACATGTTGCTAAAGTCATGAAACTAAACACAAAGAAAAATTACTCCATGCTTAGTTTCAATAGACAGGCCTGCTCTTGTTTTAGAATCCAATAAGACATGTATTTCCAGAATTAGTGGTTAAGGTTGCTATATATGTGGGCCGAGCCCTTGTTTTTCCTGCAAACAATGCTGTCATAGAAGGTAGTGCCTGCTCTAACTAGCTATGCAAGTTGCCAACCTGATTGTGCCTTTCTTCATATTAATGACAACCAATAAAAATCCTGGCTGCAGAGCAAACAAGAAAAATCTGGGTCTAATGCTTCCTACTCAAAAAGTAGATGGTAAAATTAAGTAATGTTTCAGACTATCAGAGAAACCCACATTGTTATTAATTACCTTTTTTCAATTATTTGAATTGAACTTGCTCAGAAGGACTCAGAGTATGATTCTGTCAATTAAAATTCTCACTGTAGCAAATATTAGGGGAACTTCCTTGGTCGCTGATCATTTGTTAAAATAGACTTAAATCTATCAAAAGCAGTCAAATCAATAATGATTTGGTATACTGTGGCCTTTCCTTGCACTATAGTATCTACCCTTGACCTTCATAAGATGCTGACTGAATAAAAGCAGCTATTTTGGTACTTATATATTAAAATTGATAAATTTGACAAAGGATACTAAATGGCAGACCTTAAAATGACTATTTTGGAAAAACAGGACTAAATGCACCATTGAATGAGAAGTTGCTAAACTCTAATACATCAAAAGATTTCAAGCAATCTCATTGGTCTCAACAAATACAATGGGTGTTCAGTATATTAGAGTTGTTAATTAAAAAGGTAATGATCTGTCTAAAATCATCCTCAAAGCTTATGCCCTTTAGTGAAATTTGTTAGAAAAGCTGCTACCAGACTGATTTTTTGCCACAATCTAATACAATTCTTTATCCTAGCACAACTGGTGTGCTACATATAAGTAGTCTTCAATTTATGATTGGTCATTTAACAACCATTTTCAGTCATAATGGTCTCAGAATAGGTGCTATATAGCAATAGCAATAACACTTAGACTTATATATAGTGCTCTACAGCCCTCTCTAAGTGCTTTACAGAGTCAGCATATTTCCCCCAACCATCTGGGTCCTCATTTTACCGACCTCGGAAGGATGGAAGGCTGAGTCAACCTTGAGCCCGCTGCTGTCAGCCAGCAGTCAGCAGAAGTAGCCTGCAGTACTGCATTCTAACCACTCCCCACACGCACCACAGCTGGAAGCTGGCATTCTCTCTCTGGTGTTCCACTTAATGACCTACACAGTCGCTTAACAACTTGAACTGGGAGAGCCGAGATCGTGTTTGTGGTGTCTTACTTAACAATCGTGTCACTCAATGACCAAGATTTCAGGCCCAGCTGTGGTTTAAGTGGGGGGTCTATCTGGACAATTGATCAGTCACATTTGCTTATGCTTAAATACAGAGGTTGAAACTGTACCATTGTGCTTTTACAATGTCCCTTATATTTCCAATGGTGATCAAAACAGATAGCTTCAGGTGCTCCTGTGGCCATGAGGTTATCACTCTTTTAAATTTGATTGATCACCAGAAACCTGTTAGGTTGCAAAATTGCCATTAATAGTTATACATTTCAGGACTTCCGGATCCGGTTGCAGCGCCAGCGGACGTGCAAAGAACTTGCTCTATTTGCCGTCCGGTTTCCCCCCGCCGGTAGACCCTGGACAGGGTCGAAAGTCGCCCTGGAGGGGCGACCACCGTAGAGGAGGGCACTCGTCGATCACGGAGGGAGCAGCAGCTCCCTCTGCGGTCCGAGAAATCACCTTTGGGCCGACGGGGAAAAGATCGGCCAGTAACATGGCCGATCATTTAGCTGCTCCAGCCGAAAGTCACAGCAACATCTAAGCAAAAAGAACCACCGTGGAAGATCCGGGTGAGACCTTTCCTTCCCTCTTGTTAATCTATCTACTTCCCTGTTAACAGCTTTAAGGACTATTTCCCTATTTTGAGAAAGCAGCGTTTGGACACTGGGGAAAACGGGCTTTGGAAAAATAATTATTTTTTTTTTGTTTTGTTTTGTTTATATAAGCTGTTGGAATTTGGGTATCCTGAAAAAAATCCTTACTGTGACTCTCTCGCTTGGCTTGTTTATCTTCAATTTAGGTGAAAACCTTTAGGGAGGGGGGTGGAATGCTTTTTTTCCTCCCCCCCCTCCTGAACAGTATTGCCTACTTTTTTAAAAAAAAAACCTTCTGTTTTCTGGGCGGACTCATGTGGATTATTTTGGTTACAATGCAACCTTGAACTTGGGTGAAGCCCAGAAACTTTGACTGATACAATGTAACTATCTTCAGCTGAACTCCCACTCCCTGATTTTGGCGTGATGCCCAGACTGGATTATAATATAATAACTGACTGCTACTGATTGGGACTCTTGCTGCTTTTTTAATTTCTGTGCTGGACTTGACTATTTGCTTTTTTTTATTTCTGTTTGGAAATATATTTCGGTTTGGATTCTATATTTTATAACGCTGCAATCTATTTTTTAAGCTGAACTTCCACTAAAAAAAAAAAGAGAGGATGGAATCCTACTCACAGATTAATTATGGACTTATATTAGAAAAAATTTTGGAAATGAGAGTGGAATTTAAAGAACATATTAGAACGCTTAGGGAAAAGGAGGTTTCAGAATTAAAAACTGAAGCTCAAACTTTGACTGACTATGACACACAATCAGATCTACAACTTAACGAGATGGATGAAATATATTCACAATCTATTGATGAGGAAGAGGATACATCCCACATGCAAATGATGGAGATTTCTGATGACCAAAAGCAGAATTCAACTAAAACATTTACAATTTTAAAAGCAACAGGAATGGACTTCCAAACACGAGGCACAAAAAACGCTGACAATATGATAGTGCAGACAACACTGGATAAAAGAGAAGAAGATTATGATTGGACTCAATGGTGGGAAAAGGCTTATAGCCAATCACTAAGATGGGAGGAACTAGAGGCCCTGCTGTGGAAACCTACCTGGCACAAAAAGAAAGCTAGAATTAGATTTAAAAATGAGAGCTAAAACTTTATCTGATGGGTAAAAAGGGCTTTTGGACTTTGATTGAGCTAATACTTTTGAGATTTTTAAGGTTATTCTGCTCTGAGTCAACATTAGATCTAAATTATGGATTTGATTATGGTTTGGAATGGCAATAGGAAAAATTGGAAAATCTAAAACTAAAGGAGTTAGATTGAGATTGGTGAAATATTACTGATATTCTTACTCAGAAGAATTGAATGGTAATTAGCAATGTATTAAGTGGACTAAATTGAAACAATTGAGGAATTTTTAGGGATTTGGATTGATCTATAAAAATATTGGATAGAGTATATGAAATAGAATATAGTTGAGAAACATTAAAATATAATAGTTATAGAAATAATTATTGCTTTATTATTTTAGGCTAAAATGTAATGGTTTTAAAATATATAAACTTATGTTTACTTACAAAATATGTATGTGAAATAGAATAGAATAAGAGATATAATCTGATTGAGAAGTATGAATTGAAATTGGAATAATAGGTATATGTGAGAAACAATTTATATTTTAGGAATGCTCGAATTGTATATTATATGTTTATGTAAGACCAAATTGAAATAGGTTAATTGAAAGTTGGTTAAGCCTGAAAACGGGTGAAAATATGATTGATAGCTTTTGTTTTTTGTTTTTGTGTGTTTCTTTTTTCTTTTCTTTATTGATAAAATAGACAGGGAACCTTTAAAGAAGTAGTTTAAATTGTATATGTATGACTGTATCTTTTGCTTTGTTCTATGGAGTGCCCTATCTCCACGATGTGTTATAAGCACTTGGCTGTAAAACAAACAAAAAAATTAATAAAACTTGTTATTAAAAAAAAAAAAGTTATACATTTCAGAACTCACTACTTCTTCCTTGTTATTGTTTCAGGATTTTTATATAATTTTATCCTTTAAAATTATATCCTTATATAATCCTGCTACATTTCTTTTTATGATTGGTCTTGGGCAATAATTAATTAGATAACCAAGAACTAGAAATGTAGAGAAATTATAATATTTTTAGTTCCTAATAGGTTACCTAGAACTCAGAAAGACCAAGAACTTTAGTGTGGCTTCTTTCCTTATAACTAGTTCAACGGATTGCTTTTTGTGTTACCCCAAGAATATAAAATTTAGCCATTTCAATAGAAAAATCCTACATTAGAAGAATTTCATGCCACTTGAAGCTGAAACTTTATTCTTTGAAGATATACTCCCTCCAACTATGAGATATTATTCAAGTAGGCTTCAGTGATTTATCTTCTTTAACATAGCATACCACATAATTATCTCTATCTTTCTCAATATAAAATGTTCCTCTACTTTTACTTTCCACTTACTAGAGTAATTAGGTAATTTGCCTTAAAGTTCAAGTTAACAGAGTTTTAAATGCAAATATCAGCCACTTACTTTTCATTCCAAAATGGAAAGCAAAAGACAACCGGAAAATTTGCCCAATTAAATGTAGTGTTCTAGATCAGAGGAAGAAAAGACAAGAAGCTATAAACAAAGCTAGTGCATTTGGCTGCTCCCCCTTTTGCACATACACTTGAACATAGATATTGGCTACTAAATTGTGCATTTTTTGAAAAACTAAAACCTTCACAGGGCTGTGTAGTGGGCCGTAAAAGGTGCTTTGCAGGATGCATTGATAGTACATCAATAACATTTGTGCATGACAAAATGTGTCATTCGTTATACCTTTAAAAGGAGCAATGAACGGAAGTGGCTAGGTTTCATGAAACAGCATGGAAGACCTACTGAATCCTGACGGGTCAATTTCCTGCTTTATAAATGTATTCTTTGTAATCTTAGATTTTAATTTTTTTCTACAACTTTACATATAACCACAATTTACTTAAAATTTAAATACGATCTTATTTTTGCAATTTTAGTTATTATCGCATTT